>CM034619.1:37987427-39187427 GCA_020080225.1 Gynochthodes officinalis | reverse complement strand
AGTAGGCCTAAAGTAAGCTTTGCTGGAAGACTTCTGTACAATTTCAAGGATATAGTTTTTGCACCTTTTGGTGAATATTGGAGGCGAGTAAGAAGCATTTGTGTGCTTCAGCTTCTAAGTAACAAGAGGGTTCAATCATTCAAGAGTGTACGTGAAGAAGAGATTTTGTTAATGTTGGAAAAAATAAGAGAATCTTGTTTGTCGTCTTCAGTTATATGTATAAGCAAGATTTTAGCAACACTTGCTAATGATATAGTTTCCAGGATCACCATAGGGAAAAGGTACTCAGGAGAACAAGATGGGAGTAATTTTAAAGAGTTGTATGAGGACAGCGTTATGCTTTTGGGTGTTTTTAATGTTGGTGATTACATCCCCTGGCTTGCGTGGATTAATCACATCAACGGTTTGGAGGCAAAGTTGAATAGAACTGCAAAAGAATTGGATAAATATTTGGAAAATATTCTTCAAGAAGGAATAAGGAGACGGGAGAAAAGAGTAAGGGAGGAAGGTGAAGGTGAAGAGGAGAATGGGCATCAGAATTTTGTGGATGTTTTGCTTGACGTCCAGAGGGAAAATGCCACTGGTTTTTTTTTGGATCGCGATTCAATTAAAGCTATCATTCAGGTAAAGTTTGATTCTACTCTATATCTTTCTTACTTATTTAGTGTGTGGAGGGGCCAATGCAAGTTTTGAAGACCAAAGTAGGACTAAAATTTGCAAATTCGGAGCAACAAGAGCACGCGTCCTATCTCATACCATATCAATTTCCTTTTTTTTTTTTTTTTCGGGTGCTGTATACAACTATATATTTAGCTGGTTGTGTTAGCAGTTGCTATACTAATGGATTCCCATTATCGGCCTCAAAATTAAATTTTGAAGATAAAGTTTTTCTTTAACCTTGTTGGGTAGTGAAAATTTGAACCCAATAAAATTGGAACTAATTTCTTTTCAAGATATTCTATTATTTTTTTTGAATTTTTTTCAGGAACATTGTGACAAATGAAAGCAAACAGTTATCACTAATACGAAATAACTATAAAAAAATAGGCTAATCAAGTTCAAAAAAGGTAATCTAGATATAGAAATTTTACTTCAAAATTTGACAATTAATGAATTCAAATTTCCATTTTCAACATTTTTCAGGACATGTTCGTTGGAGGAACTTATACTATATCCACGCTCTTAGAGTGGGCAATTGCTGAGCTCGTGAAAAATACAAACGCTATGACCAGATTACAAAATGAGGTGAGACATTTCTCAGGTTGCAACTCAGATCACATCACGGAGGATGATTTAGAAAAACTCCCATACTTAAAGGCTGTAATCAAAGAGACTTTTCGTATGCATCCTCCGGCTCCATTTCTAGCTCCTCGAGAATCAAGCAAGGATGTCAAAATGATGGGGTATGACATTGCAGCAGGCACTCAAGTTTTGATCAATACTTGGGCAATCGGAAGAGACCCGTCCTTGTGGGAAGAAGTAGATGAATTTCGGCCTGAGAGGTTCTTAAATAGTTCAATTGATGTTAAAGGGCAGCATTTTCAGTTGACTCCATTTGGCTCTGGAAGAAGGATTTGCCCTGGTATTGGATTTGGCTTAGTAACAACTGAACTTGCTCTTTCGAATTTGATCCGTAAATTCAATTTTGCATTGGCTGACGGAGCAAGACCTGAGAAACTGGATATGACTGAAGCTCATGGTCTTGTGACCCCGAGGAAAATTCCTCTACTTCTTGTTGCGAGCCTACCTAATTAGACATGACTGAAGGTCCTGGTATTGTGGCCGGAAGGAAAAACCACTTTTCTATCTGTTGCATGTCTACCTTACTAGATATGTTTATGAATTTCTATATATAGTTTTCCCCCTCAAATTTAGACTTCCATTGAAGAAATTCTAGCTGAGTTTCCGATCACAAAAATTGTCATGTAATTTCTAAGGTGAAATTGTGGTGTGAAACGCGGGGTTTGTCCTAGTGGTAAGGGAAAGCCCGCTAAATGATAGGCCTTCTGGTACTTCAAGTGTGCGTGGATGCAATGTGGTGCATGTTAGTGTATAACATGGGATGTTTGATATATATAATGTGAATCAACTTCAATTCTCTGGTGTGTGTACATTTTAGATATGGTGTAATGTGTACTGTTGAATTTATTAGTTCCACAAATTTGAATAAAGTTCAGTCTTGCATTTGGTTCCAAGTATATCCAAATGAATTGAATTTAGAAAATTAATATGACCCGGTATAAAATCAGTCAATATCACAAGATTGAATCAAATTAATAGGATCTTTTTTCATAAATATATTATGATTGTTTCTGGGGAAAAAAATTGGATCTTTTTTAGTGTATTTTCGTGAATCAAATAGGCTCCAAATTATCATTAATTTCTATTCGATTTCTTTCATAAAATAAGGGCCAAATCAAATACTTGTCTTATTATTGTTATTATGTTGTATTCATTTTTCCTTTTCCCAATTATGCATAGAATATATACAAAAATATAAAATATCAAGTTCACCTTTCAACCTTTCATGAATAATTGCAACATTATTTTTTATATTTTCGTTCCTTGTATTAGTTTTTTGGTGATTGTTTCAAAATTTATGATTTCTTTTCAATGGTTAATATATACGTATATATATGTTGAGTTATGGATTTTTGTTATTTACACACAGTTGCATATATATATATATAGACACACACATACATATATAGATATATGTCAGATGCATAGAAAATAACGAAAATTAAATCAAACCACACTGTGTTTGCAAGAATATTTTTCCAAAAAGTAAAATTGCCTATAACTTAGTTTGTACCCATAAATTGCCTTTCTTGTTTTTTTCCAAAGAGTGATGAGTGTATTAACTTTATAAAAGTTAATGGTTACATTCAAGGTCCCATAAGTGGACTCTTCTTAGCTCAGAAGTAAGCTAAGACTAACGGACATCATGTCCCTCCCGTCCTATACTAGATCCCACAAAACAACACTACAAAAATAAATAGGCGGCCCTAACCAATATGACTACCGATTAATAATACCACTTACCAATGTAGTATTCCTCATCTATTTACATGGTAGCATAAGAACACTCTAAGAACTCTAAGTACGGTCATAAAACTAGAGCCATTCCTGTTGCGCCAATGCAATCACTATCCTCTCCTCCATCCATTGTTGCTGAAGCACCCACAAGTTCTTACTCTTCCAAATCATCCAAAGTTTATACACTGTCAATTGTGCTCTTTCTTCCCATAAAACAGCTCTTTTATCAACGTAAATGTCTTGCCACCAATCTCTAAATTTGACTCCTACTTGACCCGTCTGATTCCAAACAACCGGAGCTAACTTCCAAATTATCTGTGCATGACCACAGGAGCAAAAAGCATGCTCCAGAGTTTCCACATCCTCACCACACATTGGACAACTAGAATCAACTGGCATTCTTCATTGTTGTAACTTATGATTGAGGCCCAGTACATCATTGCAGTATCAACATAAAAATGCCTCAATTTCGATTTAACCTTCAATTTCTAGGTTGTCCACCACATTTTTTGAATGAGGTCTCTTGACGTGCTGCTCTCAGCCCGCTGCCCTACCTGATGTTTGATAGTTTGCAACTGCATGTAAGCTAATTTTACAGTGTATTCCTTATCCCTACTTAACTGCCAAATTAGTTTATCTGGGTTGCCCGCAGGTTCCAAAGGTAATTGCAATATAATATCCGCATCTGGCTGCAAAAAAAAAATAGTAGAAACAAAAGTTGTATTCCATCCCCGACCATCATCAATCAAAATATCACTTACCCAAGTAATCTCTGGTTGTGGATGTCTATAGCTTTGTAACTTAAACTCTTGCCTACAATTCCTACACTTGGATTGATTGATCATCCCCCACTCTATATCTTGCCCCAACTTTAAGCACCCGCTTTGTCCCCATCCATCCCTTCTATAGCCATGAAGCATTACCTTTACATTCAGCCTGCCAAAGATCATCATTTGGAAAATACTTTGCTTTCATAATTTTACTTAGCAACAACTCAGGTTTGGTAACCACTCGCCATAGTTGCTTAGCAAGTAATGCATCATTGAATTGCTGAATATCTTGAAAACTCATTCCCCCTTCACTCTTCATTTTCATCATCTCATCCCAAGCTTTCCAATGAATTTTTTGTCTCCCTTCCCGGTGTGCCCCCCACTAGAAATTTGCCAAAAGCCTACAAATATCCTTGCACAATCCTACTGGCAACTTAAAACATCCCGTAATATAAACAGGTAAAGCATTAACCACCACTTTGAGGGGTACTTCTTTGCCAGCCAAGCTAAGAAAACCATTCTCCCAATTCTACATCTATTGTCGAACTCTGTCAATCACAAAATTAAATACCTCTCTTTTAGATCTCCCAATTTGCATCGGTAGCCCCAAATATCAAGTATTAGTTTGTTCTTGCACATCCCCCATCACCTGACAAAGCTGACTTCTGATCTTCTTGGACACATTGCTGCTAAAAAATATTGAAGACTTGGTCATATTAATAGATGTTGAGGAGATCTTGCAATTGTTGTGCTTGCCGTAGGTCCGCCTCACAAAACAATAACGAATCATCGACAAAAAACAAATGTGTAATGATAGGACCGTTTCTACTAGCTTGCATGTCTTTATACTCCCCCCTCAAACTAGCTTGTTTAATTAAATGAGATAAAACTTCAAAATTAATTAGAAATAAATAAGGAGAAATAGGATCACCCTATCTAATTCCTCTTGAGGGGTGAAGAAATCCACATTATTCTCCATTTAGATTAATAGACAAAGGAACCGTACGAATACCTTGTCTAATCCATCCAATGAAACCCCTAGCAAACCCCATTTTTCTCATTACTCTCTCCAGGAAATTCCACTCAACCTAATCGTAAGCCTTAGCCATATCAATTTTCATGGCCATGAACCCTTTTTTTCTTTTCCTCTTTGAATTCATTGTATGAATGTACTCATGCGCAATGATCACATGATCAAGGATTTGTCTTCCCGGAATGAAGGCTGACTATTGTGGACTAATACATTTATGCAAGCAGACTTTGAGTCGTTCAGCCAAAATTTTGAAATAATTTTATAAATCACATTACATAAGCTAATGGGTCTATATTAGGAGATAGATATTGGTATTCACACCTTCAGAATCAATGTAAGCAATGTGGGGTTAAGCTTCCTAAACATGCGCTTATACATGAAAAAATCCTTAACAGCATTGCAAATATCAACTCTAACCACATGCCAATATGTTTGACAAAATAAAAATGTCATACCATCAAGGCTAGTAGCTTTATTTGGGTTCATTTGAAAAAGACCTTGTTTGATTTCAGCTTTCTCAACCGGCCTCATCAACCTTCTATTCATCTCCATGGTAATCGACTTGGGTAATCCTTCAAGTAAAGTTGGGTTTTGTGTTGGCTGGCTAGAGGTATAGAGCTTCTCATAATATCCCACAATCTCTTTCTCCAACTCCCCCTTAGTCACACATACTTCCCCCGTGGCTGTGGTTAACCTCTCAATGCTATTCATCTTTCTGCATTGAACTGTGGTTGCGTGAAAGAATTTTGAATTTTTATCTCCCTCCTTCAGCCATTGGTTTCTACGTTTTTGTTTCCAATATGTTTCTTCCTCCCTATAGGCTTGGTGAAACTGATTCTGTAGGCCATACCATCTCTGCCAATTTCTATTCCCACCCTCTTGACTCATTTCCTCCATTTGTTGTTTTATAGACTAAAGCTGCTTCACAGAATTGATACCATAAGTTTTACTCCACTGTTGCAATTCAGTCCGACATTGCGTTGTTTTGGCACTCACAATATATTGATAATTTCCCCTATGCTCCTTTTGCCATGCATGAGTCACTCTGTCTTGCATACCTTCTTTCCAGACCCATCTTTGGTCAAAGATAAATCTTCGCCTTTTGGTTTGGTGCTGAGGTGCAGTATCCAAAATAAGCAATGAATAATCTGACACTTGCTTTGCACAATGGCTCACTTTGGCTTGTGGTAAATATAGACTTCACCGAGGTGAGCAAAAGAATCTATGCAACCTTTCCTCAACAAAACCCTCACCACCTCGATTATTAGTCCACATAAATTGCTTGCCAACAAAGTCAAGAACAACCATTTCCATTCGCCTTATAAAGTGACGAAATGGAAGACAACTTAAATCCGACATTTGCCTCCCCTCTCTCTTCTCATGCGGATATGCTGTATCATTAAAATCCCCACCCAAAAGCCACATTTCACCCCACTTGTGTCTTTCGTTTTTCAAATATTGCCATTGTTGTTCCCTCACGATACTGTCTGTACTTGCATACAAAAAAATAGCTCACGACACCTCTACCTCACCCTTAATTTGATATTGCATTCGATCACAAAAATTATTATGCACTAACCTTAAAATAGAAATATGAGCGGCCCAGCACACTAACATACTTCCTCTAAGACTGTCCGGTTCTACATATTGCCAACATTCTTCAAACTTCAATCTCTTACACACTTTCTCCACAAAGTATTTTTGTTGCTTTGTTTCAGATAAAAACACCACCTCCGGGTGCTGGGAGTTGAGAGTCTCTCTCAATTGGGAAATTGTAGAGATTGCATACAACCCTCTATAATTCCACACACATATGGTCCCCTTTACCCCATAAGGTTGGTCTATCAGGTGCAATTCCTCTACCAAATGGAACCTTTTTTGCTCCTGAGTATCCCTAACATAATTCTCCTCATTCATTAGTCGCCATGCACGTTTCTCCCTAATCAGAGCCTCCTTGTTTATTAGCTTCTCAGGAAGACCTTGGTCAGATATCAACTTTCGCCCAATTTTTCGCCATTTACTAAGCCTTTGGCCCTTTTGTTCACACTTGCCCTTCGCCAACGTTGGTAGCAAACTGCTGTCATGTTGTGACTGAACCTGCACCAAAAAAATATCCATATTATTCTGATCCTTCTGTTCCCCTTCGAATTCAGAATACCCCTCTTGTCCCTCCTTATCGTTATCAATTTGTTGCTATCTAGTGACTTCCCCTGCCTCTCGGATCATAGTTTCTGGTTGAGGCAAGCAACTTGGCCTTGCTGTGTTATCACTTTTAACAACTTCAGACCTCTTAATCCCATCACTTTGCTAGGATGCTAACATACCCGCCTTTAGCTGAGTAGTCGAAGAAGGAGTGCTGCTCTTCACCCCTGCCTGTTTACCTGGAACCTTTCGTCCAAAAATCCCATTCCCCGCATTCATCCAATCTCCATATTGTCCCTCTTGAAGTATATTGTTCTGTTAATCAGTATGCCTATGCCCACACCACTTCTCTCCATGTCCCACTCGCCCACAATATACACAAAACAAAGCCAGAAATTCATACTTAAATAGCACCCATCGAGACTTCTCCTGTAGATTAACCATTGTTCCTCTCAACAGCTATTGCTCCAGATTGATTGTTACCAAAACTCTCATATGTCAACCGTTACTGCTACCCCTTTCCAGAATAATCACTTCATGGACCATTGGAAACACGTGTGCAATCCAACATCCTGTTTCTCTCATAATCCAGTGAGTAGGCAAATTCCAAAAATGAACCCAAATCTCCATTCTTCGAAATTGCCTTAATAATGCATTTTATTGTTTTTAATGCTCTTATAAATTCATGGGTATTTGTTTATTTCTTGCAATTTATTATTTATGATTGTTTTTTAATTGGGCAATTGGCGCCATTATTTGATTGACAATATAATCTACTGCTAACTAGGACATCAAGATTTGGTTGTTTTAGTGAAGTAGCAATTGGCACAATTATCGCTTGGTAAATGATTTAATTGTGTCAAGGGATAAACAATCTAATTGAAACAACTACGGTGTGAGTATGTTGGTTAGAATTGGGTTTCTCTAATTCTTATTGCTGTGGCTAAATGGAATTCTATTGTGGTACCTATGTTATTCTCCGACAAGAGAAATGATTAATGAATGTCTCTTAATTGCCAACAAAATAAGGAGGAAATGGTTGTTTGGTGATACTAAATGAGTAGAACCAATTTATTTGTGAATTTATGAGATTAATTTTGTGTCAACAACCAATTGAATAAACGAGTCCTAAAATTATTCCTTTGATTAATGCTTGTTAATTATTGAATTTTATTACTTTGAATTCCACATTAGTTATTACATTTAGTATCAATTTGTTATTTTGCATTTTTTCATTTTTAGTATTATCTAAAAACAACCTCCAATTATTTTGTTGAAAGATAAATCCACCATTCCCTAAGAAGATGACCCGACCCCTGCTATACTACTGAAGGTTTGAGAGTTGGAATTATTTTTTGGTCGTTTAATAACATGCCAGCTGAGGAGTGGTGCCATTTGTGATTTATTTCTCCGAATTTTTTTCTTTAATTTTAATCTCCTTTCATTTGTATTAGTTTATGCCTTGTTCTTCTCGTACAAGCCAACTTCAGTACAACCCAGAGATCGAGACGACAGCTAGGCAATTATGAAAGGAAGTTAGAGAACGATGTCATCAAGCATCTTCTCCAGGTTTAAAGCTAGCAACTAATTTGGCTGAGACCTCAAATGATTCTGAGCATGAGACGATTGTACAAGAAGATCCAATGGCTGCGCAAAGGACTTTGTGAGAGTTAGCAACTCCCGACGTAACACAACAATCACTAGCTATCCAATATCCTAACCTTGAGGTAGCATTTGAACTAAAATCTAGATTGATGCACTTACTTCAAACTTTTCGTGGCCTTGCAGGTGAGGACCCCCACAAACATCTAAAGGAATTTCATGTGGTATGCGCAACCATGAAGCCACAAGGGGTATCCAAAGAGCAGATTAAGTTATGGGCTTTTCTGTTTTCTTTAACGAACAAGGCCAAAGATTGGTTATACTATTCTCTTCATGGCTCAATCACCACATGCGATAAGATGAAGTGAAAATTTTTAGAGAAGTTTTTCCCTGTCTTGAGAAGTGCGAATATCATAATGGACATTTGTGGAATTCGTCAAACTCATAGCAAAACTCTTTATGAGTATTGGTGGAGGTTTAAACGATTATACAATATTCTTTGAGTAGTTGCTTATACAATATTTCTACGAGGGACTTTCTATCATGAACTAGAAAATGATTGATGCTACAAGTGGAGGTGCTCTAGTGAACAAGACCCCTGCTGAAGCAAAAAATCTGATATCAAATATGGTAGCAAATGAACAACAATTTGGGAATCAGCAAGATACTCTCCCAATGAGAGTAAACGAGGTGACCACTTCTTGTTCTTACAGAAAAATTGAGGTTATAACTGCTCTTCTTGAAAAGTTGGTTACAAGCCAAAATCAACAAGTCAAAGCTTGTGAAATATGTGCAGTTACTGGGCATTCAACCGATTCATGCCCAACTCTTCAAGAATGCAAAGTAAATTTGTGAATGTTGCTGGCGATTCACAGAACCACCTCAAAGGAGATATGATCATGATTCGAACACATACAATCTAGGTTGGAGAGATCACCCAATCTTGAGTTATGCGTCCAAGCCATCTGGGTTTCAACAACCATATCAAGCGAGACAACCATCTCAACCACAGCCATCAACATCCAATCAAGGTGCATTTCTTGAGGATAATCTGAAAAACCATCTACTTTTGGAAAATTTTTAGATGCAAAATTTTCAAATTACAGACCTAATATGTAGACTTCCGAATGTCACAATTGTTATGGTTTCAGGCATTATGGGCGACAGTGTCCCTTCTAGAGACTTAATTCATATAACCTCCATCAATCTTTTCAATTTTCATAACTAGTCACAATATAACCTCCATCAATCTTTTCAATTTTCATAACTAGTCACAATTTAGCTGCCTCAACTTCCACACGGAATAATAACCAATTAATAATGAGTTCCTAACGTTGGCACAAGACATCATTAAACACTTGCTCTTGAGTACTTATTTTTGCACTCTATGTATCAAGGTCCTGAGTGTTGGTTTTGTACTAAAGTTAATTAATTCTAAGATTATAATTTTTTATATATTGCCAAGTGATTAAGAGCCTAAAGGGTCACACACATAAAGAATTTATTCTTAGGTTAAAATGATTAAATAATTATATGATAATTATTGGGTTTAATTTATAAAATAATTAACCTAAAAGATCTCCTATAAAATAAGTTTTAATTTTATCCTATAAAATAAGTTTTAATTTTATTCAAATTTCTTTTGGAAAGAAATTTGATAAGATAAACTCTATCACGATAGAGTATTGGATGTGTCAATTAGGTTTTCAAACAAACAGAAAAATTTTTAAAAGAGGAGACAGACGCCAAGTTGATGTGTGCGCGTACAGGTTTTTCATAAAAGAAAATTTTAACTTTAAAATGAGAGAAAAAGATTTATTTTGTTTTTGTTAGAGTTCTCTTGAACTCTAATTTTGTATTGTTGTACGTTCATTGAAGGAACTAGTACATTGGCTTGGTATCAATCAATCCCAAGAGGATCCTAAGATAAACTCGTGTGAATACCTTAGAGGCCGGACATTTGTGCGACTATGGTTGATAGAATTTCTTTCAACAACACAATTTTTAGTCATCAAAAGAGGTTTTTGTTTTATACGTATATTGAAATTGATCTTGGTGGAAATCATTTTTTTTAATTCCGCTACCTATAAATTGTTAATGGTATATGTGGTGTCCTAATAGTGGTATCAGAGCATGAGGGTTTAATTTGCGTATAAATCTATGTGAATATAAATTGTTTATGTTTACATATATGTATGTACTATGTTGAATGATTGAGAAAAATTGTTCTGTTGAGCGAAAATTGTTTTTCACGTACGAAAGTTTTTTTTTAGTAGTTTTTTTTAGTAGATAAAGGAAATTTTTGAGTTCTGCAATACGAAATCTGTAGGAACAAGTTGAAATTTTTTTTGATTTATTTCCAAAATGCTTGTCAAAGTTGTTTGTCAAATTCTTGGCCGCTGCTTGTGATTCATGTTCTGGAAAGCTGGTGTGCCATAACACAGATTTCAAAAAAAAGTTTTTTTTTTTACAGACAATAGTGATAGTAGCTGGTTGAAGAAGATGATGACATCATCATCAAGTCAACCCTAGTTTGGCATCAATGATGTCATTGATGATGTCATCAGCGGCGGCAGCAGGATGAAAAAGATGAAGACGTCATGTTGATGTCATCGTTGAGTTAGCCCTAATGTGGCATCAATGATGTCGCTAGTGACATCATCAGATGACGTCATTGGGGTCCTTTTAATTAAAAATAAATTAATTAATTAATTAAATAAAAGGAAACCGAATGGGGTAGTTTTCATTATAAAGTGTTTATTTATGTTAAGGCCCTTTTGATTTCTGTTATTTATTTAGTTTGGCCCAAAATTTTGAAATTTTTTGTCTTAACCCATAAAACTTCTCAATTAATTCAGAAATATTTCTAATATGATTGGAAATGTAATACATATAGATTTATGACTAAAATTTATCTATAATCGTTTAATGTGTTTATTCATTGTTATGTCATATGTGATTTAATATTCGATTAAATGATTCGATTCTTTAATTGCATATTGTATGTTTAATATAATCAAATATTTATTTGATGAGAACATGTTTTAATCCCTCAATTAAATATTAAATCAAATTAAATGCCTTCTATTATTATAGTTTAAATAATTTTGTTAGGGTAACTTGTTGAGCTAACTCAAGGTTGTCTTACTAAAAATGTGTTTTAAACTATGAGATAACTTCTCTGAATAATGGGTATGATCTAACAAAGATTTTGACTTGTTGAGCCAACTCAAGGTCAAAAGTCTTTGAGGCAAGAAACAGGAGACATATGTGATATGTGTATCAAAAGTTGATAACCTAACTATCTAGGAGTTGCAAATAAGTTGCAATTGGTAGTTAATACCTACTCATTGAAATTATTTTTGATTTGTGAGCTAACTCAAGATTAAAAATAATTGAAATGGGATCCTAGCCTGCTAAGAATTTTGAGATAATTCTCGAATCAATTTGAGGGATATTGATTTGGATAAAATAGTGGGAGCAAAACCAAGATTTTATTAAGTCCATATATTTGTGTATTTTGGTTTTGTATATTGCATAAATTTAGATTCTTATTCCATCTTTATTTTCTTGTTGTAGAAAATGAATAACATCATGAACTTGCGTACTATTTTGCTTGACAAGAAACTTATTGGTACAAACTATTTGGATTGGGTTCAAAACCTAAGAATTGTTCTTAGGAATGAGAAGTTGCTTTATGTCATTAATGGTCTTTTTCCTAATGAGCTTGCTGTTGATGTTCATCAAGCAGCAAGAAATGCATATCTGAAGCATTTAGATGATTCTGAAAGTGCATGTTGTATCATGCTCACTTCCATGAGTCCTGAGTTGCAAAAGCAGCATGAGGAGATGAGTGCCTTTGCAATGCTTCAACATTTGAAAGCATTGTATGATAAAAGGGCTAGAAGTGAGCGATATGATACCTCGAAGGAACTCTTCCAAAGCAGGTTGGCAGAAGAATCTTCAGTTTCAACTCATGTATTGAAGATGATTGGTCACATTCAGAAAATGGAGAAACTGGGATTTGTAATGTATCATGAGTTAAGTGTTGACTTGATACTTCAATCCCTTCCTCCCAGCTTTTCTCAATTTGTGATGAACTCAACATGAACAAAGTTAAGACCTTTACTTTGTCTAAGTTATTGAACCTGCTTAAGGAAGCTGAGAATACCATGGAGAGAGAGAAGGCTACTGTGTTGCTAGTTGAGGGGTCCAAGAAAAGAAAACATAAAGCTGGTCTTAAGAAGACCAAGAAGAATGCTGGACCCAAGGCAACATGGAAAGCCAAAAGGAATAAGAAGAAAAAGGGCACTTGCTTCCACTGTGGACAAGATGGACATTAGAAGAGCAATTGCAAGGCTTATCTTAAAACCATGAAACAAAGAAGCTTATTGAAGCTTCTACTTCAGGTTTGTTTATGATTAAAATAAACCTTTCTACTTCAAAATCAAATTCTTGGGTTTTAGATACCAGATCTGGCTCTCATATTTGTACAAATATGCAGGGTCTAAAGATAGGTAGAAAGCTGGCAAAGGAAGATGTGGACCTACGCGTAGGCAATAGAGCAAAAGTTGCTTCTTTAGCCGTAGGAACATATAGTCTTTCTCTACCTAGTGGATTGATTCTTGATTTGAAAGATTATTATTTTGTACCAGTACTCATAAAGAATATTATTTCAATTTCTTGTTTAGACAATGATGGTTTTGAAATAAATACTAAGAATAAATGTTGTTCTATTTATCATGAAAGTGTTTTTTACAATGCTTGTTATCAAAATAATGGTCTTTATATATTAGATCTTGAAAACCCAATTTTCAACGTAAATACAAAGAAACCCAAATTTGATAATTTTAGAAATTCTTATCTCTAGCATTGTAGACTAGGTCACATAAATGAGAAACGCATAACCAAATTGCATAATGATGGTTATTTGTGCTCATTTGATTATGAATCATATGAAACATGCGAATCTTGTGTACTAGGAAAAATGACTAAAACACCTTTTACTGGAAAAAGTGAAAAATCTACTGAATTATTAGGTCTCATACACATCGATGTATGTGGACTTATGTCAATTCAAGCTAGAGAAGGTTTTTCATACTTCTTAACATTTACTGATGATCATTCTAGATATGGTCATGTATACTTATTGAAGTATAAATTTGAAGTCTTTGAAAAGTTCAAAGAATATAAATATGAAGTAGAAAAACAACTTGGGAAGAGTATTAAAATACTTCGATCAGATCGAGGTGGAGAATACCTAAACAAAGAATTTCAAAATTATTTAAAAGAGAATGGGATTCTTTCACAATGGACTCCTCCATATACACCGCAATTGAATGGTGTATCTGAAAGGAGAAATCGAACATTATTAGATATATGGCTCGATCCATGATGAGTTATGCAACTCTCCCTAAATCATTTTGGGGATATGCCCTAAATATTGCCTCCTACCTATTAAATCATATCCTATCTAAAGATGTTGATACTACTCCATATAAGATATGGTATGAGAAAAAGCCAAATCTTAAACATTTAAGAATTTAAGGATGTCCCACATTTGTTAAAAAGGTAGGATCAAATAATCTTGATCCAAAATCTGAAAAATGCTATTTTGTGGGATATCCAAAAGAAAATTTTGGGTATCAATTTTATAATTCCATTGAACAAAAGGTGTTTGTTTCAAAACATGCCACATTTCTAGAAAAAGAGTTTATTATAGAAAGGGCAAAAGGGAGCAATATAGAACTTGAAGAAGTTCTAGAACCACAAATTAGCAAAGATAGGAACATGGAACAAGAGCTTGAACCTCATATTGATGTGGTAGAAATCGAAGCTCAAGATACACAAGCTGTACATAGGCCAAGTAGGACACTTCATGCACCTATAAGGTATGATGATGTGTTTATCATTGGTAATAATGAACCTACTACTTAGAAGGAAGCCTTATTTGATAAGGACTCTAAAAAGTGATTTCAAGCCATGAAATTTGAAATAGATTCCATGTATGACAATAAGGTATGGACCTTAGTCGATCCACCTGAAAAGATAAAACCCATAGTGTGTAAGTGGGTTTTCAAAAGGAAGACTGACATTGATGGTAATGTGACTACTTATAATGTAGACTGTTTGCAAAAGGTTACACACAAAAACATGGTATTGATTATGATGAAACCTTTTCACCAATTGCTATGTTGAAATCCATTAGAATTTTACTTGCTATAGCTACATACTATGATTATGAAATCTGGCAAATGGATGTTAAGAAAGCTTTTCTTAAAGGTCATTTGCAAGAAGAGGTGTATATGATACAACCTGAGTGCTTTGTATCTGAAGACCTTAATAAAGTATGTAAGCTACAAAAGTCTATTTATGGACTTAAGCAAGCTTCAAGGAGGTGGAATATTCGTTTTGATTATACAATTAAAAAGTTTGGTTTATCAAAAACAAAGATGAACCTTGTGTAAGCAATAGGATTAGTGGGAAAGTTGTAGTTTTCCTGATATTATATGTGGATAACATATTATTGATGGGAAACAACATACCTTCTCTACAGTCAATTAAGGTATGGTTGTCTAAAATCTTCTCAATGAAAGATTTGGGTGAAGCAACTTATATTTTGGGAATAAAGATCTATTGTGATAGATCCAATAAGTTGCTTGGTCTTTCACAGTCAACATACATAGATAAAATGCTAAATAAGTTTAGCATGGATCAATCTAAGAGAGGTTATGTTCCCTTGTCTCATGGGATTTACCTTTCTAAAGAAATGTGTCCAAGAACTGATGTTGAAAAACATAGCATGCAAAATGTTCCTCATGCTTCTACTGTAGGATCAATTATGTATGCCATGTTATGTACAAGACCAAATCTCTCCTATGCTCTAAGTGTTACGAGCAGATATCAGGTTAATCTCAGTGATGGTCACTGGAAAGCTGCCAAGAATATCCTTAAATACTTAAGAAGAACTAGGGATTTATTCTTGATATATGGAGGGGTAGAGCTTAAAGTACATGGGTTCACTGATGCTAGCTTTCAATCTAATAAAGATGATAGCAAGTCTCAATCTGGGTACATTTTTACTCTCAATGGTGGTGCTATAAGTTGGAAAAGTTCCAAACAAGAAACTACTGTAGATTCTACAACAGAGGCCGAATATATTGTTGCTTCAGAAGCTGCTAAAAAGGTTGTTTGAATCAAAAAGTTCATTTCTAAACTTGAAGTGGTTCCTTCAATAGCCGACCAAATACACCTTCGTATTGTGATAAAACAGGAGCTATTGCTTAAGCCAAGGATCTAGGTCTCATCAACAGTCCAAACATGTACTAAGGCATTATTATTTGATTAGAGAAATCATTAGTAGAAATGAAGTAAAGAGAGAAAAGATTCCTACAGAGAAAAACATAGCAGATCCATTGACTAAACCTTTATCACAAAAGAAACATGATTGTCATGTATCTTCATTCGGTTTAAAGTACATGAATGATTGGTTTTAGTAAGAGATTTGTCATGTAATTTAAAATCATCATATTTGTTTGTATTTTGACATTTTATGCAATAAAGATATATGGTGTTTCATCATCTTGGATTATATATATATATATTGATAATAAATTCCTTAGAATAATAATAATTATTCTTAAATATCCCTAATCATAGTATTAACAAAATTATGAACATTGTTAATACAGCTAGATTAGTATATATGCTGATATATGAATGAATTGTTTGAGAATAATTCATTGGATTGATCCGCTTAGAGATTCCATGAGCTTAACTATTTGAGTGCCAATGGTATAATCTCTACGTGACAGTAGTATAAGTGATCCTTAGACTCGAGATCATAAGAGTATCTATAGTGTGAATTGTTATACTTTAACCCTATAAATCCATAAATGTAGCTAGTTGTGTGTGCCATAGAAATTGGGTATAACATAAAACATTGATAGATGATTTACGATCAATAAAGGATTCACCACTTCTAATAGTAAGAAGAGTATATCCCACTAATGGCCACTTGTTGAAATATCAACTCCAAATGTTCGCAAACGAGTAAATAAATTTGGAAGAGGTCTAAATTTATTTTAAAGGAATTGGATTTCGGGAATAAGAAATTATAATAATTAGTACATTAGGAGTTGGCACTTATACCTTACTCTTGTACTAATTAGGGATATAGTATGATGAAAAGATATTAATTACATAGATTCTGGTTCATAGAAAGGTGAAGTTAACCACTTGACTTTTCTTAACTCTTGGGTGGTCATGATGCCTAGCTAAAGGCCAATCTTGATCTATAAATATAAGCTAATTAATTATTGAATTAATGATAAATTAAAGTTGTTTAATTTATTTGATCTTACAATACTCTTGACTAAATTGACTCTAGTCCAAGTGGGAGTTTGTTGGTTTTGTACTAAAGCCAATTAATTCTAAGATTATAATTTTTTATTTATTGCCAAGTGATTAAGAACCTAAAGGGTTACACACATAAAGAATTTGTTCTTAGGTTAAAATGATTAAATAATTATATGATAATTATTGGGGTTAATTTGTAAAATAATTAACTTAAAGGATCTCCTATAAAATAAGTTTTAATTTTATTCAATAAGATAAACTCTATCATGATAGAGTATCAGATGTGTCTGTTTGGTTTTCAAATAGACAGAAAAAATTTTAAAAGATGAGACAGATGCCAAGTTGATGGGTGGGCATACAAGTTTTTCATAGAAGAAAAATTTAACTGTAAAACGAGAGAAAAAGATTTCTTTCTTTTTTTTTTGGTTAGAGTTCTCTTGAACTCTAAATTTTATAATGTTGTACGCTCATTGAAGGAACTAGCATATTGGTTTGATGTGAGGATCCTAAGACAAGTTCGTGTGGATACCTTAGACACCAGACATTTGCGCGGCTGTGGTTGATAGAATTTCCTTCAACAACACAATTTTCAGTCATCAAAAGAGGATTTTGTTTTATACGTATATTGAAATTAATCCTGGTGGAAATCATTTTTTTTTAATTCCACTGCCTATAAATTGTTTATGGTATATGTGATTTCCTAACACTGAGATGCCACAATTGGGAATGGTAAATCTTTTTCAATTTCTAATATCGGCTCTTCTATATGTTATTCTAAAAAAAAATCCAAATGAATTTTTCTCCAATCATTTAGAAATCAAGGACATCCACATGAGAGAATTGCTCCATAAAGGGTCAAATGATTGTAGTTTTATTCTATGCTTTTTGATCCAATCAAACAGTCTATGAATTCTCCTCAAGCTATAATGGTACATAGTCTTTCTCATTGGCATTCTCTTATTGGACATGCCAATATGAAAGCAATTCTTCAGACTAAGCAAAATTCTAAAATTTCCTTTATTAGTAATAAAAATTTGTTTACTTATAATGTTAGCCGGATTATAAGTTATTATTTCCCTCATCTGATTTTCGTGCCTCCAAACCATTAAACCTCATATGCTCAAATATTTAGTGAACATTCCTAGTTCTTTTTGATGATGGGAGTCATTACTATATTCTTTTTTATAATCATTATAACAAATATAGTTCGAGTTGTTTTCTAGAGTATAAATTTGAAGTTCTTAGTGTGTTTATCAAGTTTAGACATTTGGTTGGAAATTTGTTTTAACAATAAAATAAAGGTGTTCATACGAATCTTAAACCAAGAGAATAAAATCCGAACCCATATCAAAGTGTTGGTCCTAGTATCGTTCTCTAGGTTGAACTAAGTCTTCCTTTAGCAAGACACCAACTCCAAGATTGAAGAAGGACTTTGCTTTTGTCCACTTGACACCCGAAGGAATTATCCAAACTCAAAGTTGAGAATTGAACTATCCTTGGAACCAACCGGCACACTCAAATTATTGAGGGAAAGAAACTCAATAAAATAGCTTAAACATGAACCTAAGAGCCTATCCTTAAAGACTCAAAGCAAGTTCTAAACTAGAACTCAAAGAAAAGCTAAAAAGCTCTCAAGTTTGTATTGAATCAAGATTTGTCTTTTCTTGAGGTTGAATGGCCTCTATTTATAGTTTACAATGTGCAAGAATTAAGAAAGCCATTCCCTAGTTGAATTAGCTTTTTAGGAGACTACTTTAAGAAACTATTACTAAAAATATTCTACTCTAAGAAAAGGTAATAGAACAAAATAGTTACATAAAACTCAAACTAATCCATGGCTGATTTGGATTTGTGTGCTGGCTAAACTTGTGTTGCCTTCAAGCCTTGTGCTTTCCAATCTCGAATTGAATTGGGAAGCTTCTTTAAATCTTCTAGTTCTAAATTTGGAAACTTCTATAAACATCATGAATATAGTCTTGGAAGCTTCTAATTTTGTTTATGAACAAGAAATAATATTGTCTAAAGCTGAATCCAAATGTGGGTTGGATTAGAGAAGTGAATGGCGGCTGAACTTGTTTTGCTTCTTGCCAAATTAGAACCTTCCATTTTCAAACTTAGATTGTAATGAGAAGTGGCCTAAGGATCTTGATTATACAATTGAAAATCAGCCACACTCGATCCTTCATTCTTGATTCTTCATGGATGACTAGAATATCAAATGATGTCTTCGCTTTCGAATCAAGGTGTGAACGTCTCTTTGTAGGCGAATTCTCAACTAAACATCCAACTTGTGCTCTTAGATTTGTCTCTCTTGAATTTGGTTGAGTTGACATGGCTGGATGGTTGATTGTTTCAACCTTGGTTCTCATATTTTCATTAGGTGTTTTTTAGGTATATTCGGGACGTAAATTAAAAGCTTAGTCCAAATATCTTCTTGACAATGGTTTTCCACAACCTTGATCCTATCCCAAAACTCCAGCATAAAATGGTTGTGCAGAGAGAAAACACATACACATCATTGAAATTGATTTGGCTTTGTTGCAATATTTGCAGGTTCCCACCAACTATTGGAGATATGCTTTTGATACAGCAATGTATACAATTAATAGATTGACTTCTCATCTCAATTTGGAACTACCTCTTACCAAATTGTTTTACAAAAATTCAGATTAATAAAATATGTATGTTTTTAGATGCTTATGCTATCCTTGGCTTCAACCATAATCACAAAATAAATTGTCTCTCCAATCCAAAAAATGTGCCTTCATTGGATTATGTCCTAAGAACCAATCATATGATGATGGTATATGCATATATTGTATCATAATGTTCATAATTAATGGCACTAATTATTATATTTATCTTATATCTGCGTTTTATGAAATAAACATAATAATGTCCCAAGAATTTAATTATTCTAAAATTATCCCTAGTCGAGTATTATCATTAAATGGGACAATGATAATGCATTAAGACTAGTATGTGTAGTGATTGATGAAATTGTTCATGATATGAGATATCAAGTCAACACATGGGTACATGTTAGAGAACAATGTACTGGATTGACCCGCCATGAGAAATATTACATGGATTATTATATGAAGTGTCATAAATATTTCTCATAGTGATG
Organism: Gynochthodes officinalis; assembly: GCA_020080225.1. Taxonomy (NCBI): domain Eukaryota; kingdom Viridiplantae; phylum Streptophyta; class Magnoliopsida; order Gentianales; family Rubiaceae; genus Gynochthodes; species Gynochthodes officinalis. The sequence goes on along the minus strand of CM034619.1, from coordinate 39,167,353 downwards.
ATGGTGTAAATAATCCTTAGACTTGAGATCCTCAGAGATCCCAACATGAGGAGTTGCATGTTTTGATACTATAAAAGTAGTAATTGGATATGTAATAAATCATGTAGTGGGATGTTAAGTGATCAAGAAAGGATTTGCCCCTCTTATATAATGAGAGTGATATCTTTGGGCCTCTTGATTGAGTAAGACCATAAAATGCATGGCCGTGCTCAAATGAGTCGATATGTGATATCGGACTCATTTGCTTAGATATGTCTACTCGGGAATCAAGAAATGAAAAGATTGAACTATACGAGCATGACACGATCCATGGCTTGTGTTCGATCAAGATATCTAGGGCAAAGGGATTTAATTACACAATAACATCTATCACAAGAAAAGTAATGTCGAATTACTAATATTCTCATGACTTGGGTAGTATTGATGTGTTGCTAGACACCGCTCATTACTTTTGGCATAAAATATATTTTATGTCAATGCCAACGTTATGAGAACCTATTATTAGATTGTATCCAAAGAAGTGCAAAATTCATGTGATGAAATTTTGGTTAATTTAAGAATCCTATTGAGAATAGGAATCTATATTTGGATTTAAGGCGAAAAGATTTTGGTTCCATTAATATTAATAAATCCAAAATGAGTTTTAGATTTATTAATAATAATCAAAATGGATTTTATTATTGGAAGATGAAAAGGCAACCATTTATTGGAAAATGAAAAGACAACCATTCATGGGAAAATGAAAAGGCAACATATTGCAATTCATTTTATGACAATGAAAAGGCAGCCATTCATTGGAAAATGGAAAGGCAACCATATGCAACATGTTGCAATTCAATTTCTAGAATATGAAATGTGAAAGGGCAGCTGTTTCACATGGATGAATTATTGAATTGGACATTTTCATTGAGAGTTTTCTTTTTAAGCTTTCTTTGTTGAAGAAAACTTGGTGCTATTCTTGGTGCACGAAATTTCTCTCTTTTCTTCTTCTCTTGTTCAATATAGACACCACTCCTTATTTGAGAAATAAGAACAAAAAACCGAAATTGAGTTGAGAACTCAAAATAGAAAACCAATCCTTGAGTTGAGAACTTGAGAGAATACCGAGTAACAAAATCCTAACTAGCACTATGAGATTTTGTTACTTCTTTCTTTAGTTAATTGTTTGACAATTAACTTGAGATTTGGAGCGATCGTGTGGATACCATAGAGGCAAGGTTAGATTGGTTTTGCTTGTGATTCGACAATCAACAATCTCCAACAATCAACAAGGCTACACTACCGTAAAGGTAACAATCTTCACTACCAATTTGATTTCACTTCATATGGATCCTTGGAAGAAACCAAAATTTTTAAATTTAGCTCGTTCTTTGATTTGGTTTCCTACACCTTCATGGGTTATAGCAAAATTCATAAAGGCTTAATCTACCTTGACTAATCTTCCTTAAAATTTGTCATCTTCATGTTATTTTCTACAACCGCAAGTTTCCTTTTCTCTCTCAAGATGTGTTGCCAAAAATGACAAGGACTCCTCCCGTATCACACTTTTTTTTCCACCCACAATCCAACCTAATTCTCCCTTATCTTCATCGGTTACCAACAACTTCCACGTAACACAGCCTTATCTATCATCAATTCCTACTTCACCAACAACCCATAATCCTTCTTCAACTCAACCCCAATCCTAAACCAAATCTTCACCTCCGACCTCTCCAAAATCACCAGGTTTATCTCTTGTTGTCAACTTAACCAATTATCCAAATCAACATAACAACTTCAACCCAAACCCAAATCAAAACCGCAACCATCACAAGATTAGTAGATCACAAACTGGCTCCTTAAAACCAAAGTTCTTGTTTGTCCAAAAATACAAGAAATCGAGCAAACTTGTTTCAGCGAAAGTATTAAATCAACTCAAAGGCGTCATGCAATGGCAGATGAATACAATGCAATGGAGTGAGCATAATTTTTTTCCTTATATAATAAATGAGATTAATAAACATATATGGACAACAATTTATGAATGCATGTTATTTATAAATGATATAGTTTAAATTGATGCAATGAGATAATGAGTAAATAATAAATACGAATATTGGAGAGGAAAAAATATTTTATGCATCTATTGCATCACGTAAAATTGTACAGCAAATTGTTATATTTCATGAAAAGTGTAACCTAATTATTATTTACATGTAATATTAAAGGACAAATATTTAATGAGTTTAAATATAACAGACATCTCTTGAAACTCTACTGGATTATATATGATTTATTAATGTTGATTTGTATTTTTGGCCATATTCCATTTTTCATTTTGGGAATATAAAAATATATTTAATAAACACAATATACACACAAGTATATATATGCGTTAGGGCCATTAAGGGCACCGGTGCATGCGCAACAAGTAAATACCAAAACCTAAAATGCTACTGGTTGTTTTGGGACTTGTTTGAGGTGATGCCCTTACTAGGGAATCAATCCCTGTTTGAAAGTTTGTAGTTTTATTACATGATTGTCACTACAAGAAAAATGGGCTTCAGTGACGACTGGAATATCATCACTAAAAGTCGTTTTTTCGTCACAAAAACCATTTAGTGACGGAAAAATGGTTCGTCACTAGGTCGTCACTAATGCTCCGTCACTAAAGGGTTTTAGTGACCGAAACAAAAAAGTCGTCACTAAATGAGTGGCGTTAGTGACGAATTGAAGATGTGACGAAAATTAGTGACGAAAAAAATCGTCACAAAAAGGGGAAAAAAGTCGTCACTAAAAGTTAAAAGTCGTCACTAATTGAGCACGTTTAGTGACGAAAAATTTTCGTCATTGAAACTATTTCGGTCAGTTGGGCAGTTGTGACGATTTAGTGACGGAAAAAAAAAGTCGTCACTAAAAAGAACCTTGGTCAACTCCTTCTGTGACGAACTAGTGACGATATGTTTTGTCGTCACTAAATGGTTAGTGACGACTTTAAGTTTGTCACATAAAGTTTGTTGGCCAATGTAATTTTGTGACGGAAAATTTTGACGTCCTTTTGCATTAGTGACGGAAAAATCTCGTCACTAAAAATTCGTTTGCAAATGAAATTAGTGATGAAAAAAATTTGTCACTAAATAGTGTTATTAGTGACAATTTTAACCAAAGCTATAACATTGTATATTTCAATATTTTATCACTAATAACATCAATTTATTGATTGTGACATTATTTATCCTTTTGATACAAACATCATCGATATTGAAAATGTAATGAAAGCAATCTTACTAATCATTCAACATTCAAAACCCATATGAAGAAAGGTACAAAAGATAAACTTGTGCATTGCAAAAGACAACATTTTACTTTCCTAACATATAAGAAAATAAAAGTTAAATATTGTAGTTGAACCATGAGAATAAACATTATCCAAACATCTAACACCCCACAAAATGTACACATAATTCCCACAGCATTCTAAAAGTAAATAAGCAAAAGGCTATTTTAAGACCTTGACAACAGCAACCAACTGGCCATTTGATTCCAAAGTATGTCTACAATCTGTGAAACCAATTGCCACTGAAGGAACAATCTGGTACAAAACAATGGATATATGTTAGGTTTTGTGGAAACTCCAGCTTACATAGATTCATTCAAACTAATCTCATGAAATTGATTAGAAACCTTAATTAGGCCCAGAAAGGTAATATATTGAACTCAAAATGAATGACGAAGTCAAACTAATTGAGCTGTTCACCAAACACCTACGTATTCCATCTAAAGGCCTCATTTTTGGTTTTTCTAGCTGGTTTGGTTTGACATTTATAAGTGCAGTGGCGGAAATCAGTTGGGCTACTTATTTTGGTCTAGAAAAGAGTTCACATTGCCACTAGACATCGTTTGGAGATCAGAGAAGACATTCATTTTTGATAAAGATAAGCAGAATCCACCAGTTTATTCCATAAAGATAACTAGAAATAAAATAACAAAAATGAATGGTCAATTTCTACTAACCATCCATTCAATCATACCAAAACTACCAAATACTGAACCTCATTATCCTTTCTTTCACCAGGAAGAGCCATTACAGTTATTATGCAGCGTTAGAGAAATATATATCACTCTTTCAAGCAGAATCCAACAACTTCTTATATCAAATCAACCAAAAAGATGTCCGTTCCTACCGATTATAATTCATCATACACACATACATGCAGACAAAGTAAATTAAAGGAAGAAGGAGAATATACATAAATTAATCCTTGAATCATTCATGTCAAGAAGGCAATCAGATCACATTGATCTAGGTCCAAAGCATAAAAACATTTACCTTCATATAGTTAATGCCGAGGCGGTAAATAATTGTCTCCATCCTTAATCACGTGTGATTGTTACAAGCCATGTAAGGTGCTCTGGGCGGTGCACCAGTTGCAATGTAGGTTGAAGATGCTCAACTGGAAAAGTAATGCAAATATGACAACCAACCCAATAATGAACATATTCCTGGAATTAACAATATAGTTAACGTATAAAATAACATCCATGTGTTTCTACGAGAACAAAATAGTAGTGGTGATGAAAAATAAATCACCTATGAATAGCAGTTTAATAGTCCTATCCATATGATCAATTAGTAATATATGCCACCTTAGAGTACACAAAATAAGAACACAACTCTACCATTGTAGATCAAATCTTACACTAAATTACTTATCTTATTAGGAAACAAACACGAGTTCCACTTCTTTACCTTGTCAATGCTAATTTTCAAAACATGTTAGTAACTATGACAAACAATTACTGTGACACTTTCACATACTTTGCTCATAATAAAGCACTAAAAGCCTATATAGTGTAATGCTAGAAGTTCATCATACGTAAGTGATTAAAGATATCCAATAATTTGACAAAGAAACTATTCTGCCTAGGGTACCTCACAAGATTGTGGTTGTGAACCTATCCCACAAGAAAAGTTTGACCATGTCATTTTCTATACCTCAACATCGTTTACAATATTTCTAAAGTCAATTAAATGTAGTTAATGACAAATATAGGTTGTATACTTATACTATTGGCAAGAAGTACTAGCATCACAAAAAGGATGCAAGCAACTGAAGGTAATTAGATCGACAAGTCCAATAGGTTCTCCACAAGACAAAACCCCAAAGAAGACAAACAAGAAGTCAAAAGCATGGACAAAGAATGCCAAACCACATGTTATCTAAAAGAAAAATTTATAAAGAGTATTGTGTGGTACTTGCATCTGTCTCTAATAACATCCAATGGATTGGTAAAAGTCTAACCGAATAAACCAGCTAGGGCTCCACAAGATAGCCGCATCACAATAGATGTTTGATGCTCTTCAGAACATATCTTTTCGGTTCCTCATAGATGTAAAACTTTAATCCAAAGATAAGGCGAATACCAATTAGCGTTGGACTGCTCAAATGTGATTTCAAAAATTGTGATCGCCAATAACTTAGAAGCTATAAAGCTAATCGGATCTAACGACATATTGAACATGCCAAGAGTAAATTAAACTAAAACTACAGATTTAGCCAATTGCATTAATCAACAAGAACCACAACATGGTATTGCCATCAATTCAATTGCCCATGAGATCAAAACTTACATAAAAGAAGATAACGTGAGACAAGTAGCATGGGAATAAGGCACATACCTACACCCACTATAAAGTGCACGCACTCCTTGCTTATAGACACTGCCTATTACATTTTCTATACGAATAAGCGGGCCATGCATAGCTATGCCCTGAACCATTCTACAAACTTTGTCTAGTATCCACAACTTGTTAAAGATGCAAAAATATAATGTAAAAGTAATTCATGTCTAAAGCATCAAAAAGGAAACAACATATATTATGACAAATTTTCTTCATATTTTTCAAGAGAAACAAAATGAAAGATTTAGGAGGCCTGAAATTTTCTTCATCTAATACCGGATAAGCAAGCTCGATGCGTGCAAAATCCGGTGGATAAGTACATAAAGCTCTGTTCCCCTGCAGTGAGCAGGCTAAAAGATCTACAATTGGCTTGGTTCCTATGGCGAAGTAGTTATCCAATATCCAAATCCGATCGCTCATAAGTCATGAAATGTAATCTGCATATGGAACAATTCAGAGAACAGCCCCATTTCTCCGAAAAGATGATAAAGAAGTGAAACATACCCAACAAGCGAACAATCAATGAAACTCGAATGAAAGCCATTGGATGAGAAACGATTGCCAAAAAATAAACGATCACCATAACATTGTGAGGAAATAGTCCCAAAATTGCGAAAAAATTCGAAAAAGCGATCAGTTGCATTTGAAGGAAATAGTCCAAAAATTGTAGAACAAATTCGAGAAAAACGATGCAGTGCGATCAAAATATTCCAAAACAAATACCAAAAAAAAAATGTCGACATAACATTATGAGAAACAATCCGAGATTGCAAAAAATTCGGAAAAAACATAGTGAACATTACATTCTAAAAAACGGTCAAAAATTGCAAAACAAATCCCGGAGAAACCATTCGAAAAAGCAGGAAAAGGCAAGAACCAACTATTGCTTCTTAATTGCAACGCTTCTTAATCAAGAAAAGTTAAAGTTCTAGAAACAAGAAAGTCATCCTTATAGTGTCATTAGAGGAACAACTAGCGGATGTAAAAACTAGAACTCAAGAAGATAGGAATAACACTTAAATAATTATAAAGGGTTGCAAATATCCATGAGGATTAGAAGGGTCTCAATACATTTAGTGAGATTAAATTATGCATTAAGCAAAGAGATGTAGAAAGATTGTCAAGAAAAAAAAAGTGAAAGATCATAACAAAAACATATATTTGGTTTTCCTCATATCAATTGGAAACACTTTATCGGGGAAGCTTGATCGGTTGTCAACAAATTTTCTAAATCATCACGAGAACGGAACAAGATAATAGCTACCACCAGTGAGCCCTTTGTATACTACTTAGTGTTACCTAAATCCAATTGAAGATGCCCTCCCAATACCTCAAATTAAACCCAGTATTCAATAATATTTTCAAATCACTAGATGTAGTGTAACTTGCCAGCTCCATGCTGCCAAGTGGATTCAAAACATGTAATGCTCATGATTACTTAAAACAACATTTGGAGTCCAACCACTTAGATGTAGAACGCATAGTTGTGAAACAGATAAACATAATAATCTAGTTTGATGATAGAAAGAATTAAACTAAGAGAAAAAAGAGAGAGAGAGAATTGGACACAAGATACAAAAGGCATGACTTGAAAAAACCTTTGCCAAAGAAAATGCCTCATGTTGGGGCCATACTGGAAAACTCAAAAAGAAATGGCCTTCATCATGTATCGTGTGCTTGATGGATTCATTAACCTTCTGATATTCATAAGTGATTATTTGAATTTATAAGAAAGCACTTGTGGATTAGCAACTTGTATACATCTTGATTATTCTTTCTCCTAGTGAAGCTTCAGTTAGATATGAAAGAAAAAAGCTGCATACATATTGTCCTCATCTATTAATCTTTACTTAGACATTTAAATACTTATATAAATGTGTTATATAAGCATTCCCAAGGGCTTATCCTCTTCCACACTCTCTATGAAAAGTAAATGTCTAAAAGAAAAAAAAAAAAAGAAAGTCAAATGCAATATCCATCCGGATGAATGTGTTCTTAAACATATATATGCATCACATCAAACTATAACTATTTCTACAAGAAGCATTGACTTTCTATCCCGTGAAACTAAGTTTTAGCTAATCCTAAATTAAAACAAGTTTGAATCAAGTTTTTTTCATAGGTTTATATAATCTAGAAGGTGAGATTAAATTTCTCAATCAAAGGAGTCTCTTTGAAACAAAAGGGAAAGAGTTTCTGAATCGAAAAACAAATCCATAGAGCTGCAAAACCTATTCATAAATGAATTGATGCCTTCCCTCTTCAACACTAAATGATCAACATAAGGCAAGCACGCACCTCAAGCAACACAAGCAAATACAAGAGTATGAACTATAGAGTGAAAATTTTCAACAAAATTAAATTCTTTGCATCTTTTAAGGAAAAGAAAGCCTACAATTAAGCTCTCAAATGGCTATGATGCTTGAAAAGAAGGCTGGTCTAAACATTCCAAAAAAAATTACAACAAAAAAAAAAAAAAAAAGCGATTTGCCATTACATTATGAGAAAGCGGTCAAAATTACGTAAAAATTCGAGAAAAACATAATGAACATTACATTCTAAAGAAACAATCCAAAAATTGCAGAACAAATTCGGAGAAGCCATTTAAAAACAGCGGGAAAAGGCGATCTACATATTCAAAAAAACAATCGCCATTATATTCTCAAGAAAGCAGGACCAAAAATTGCCAAAAAAATTCGAAAAAACATCACCCTTACATTCTAAAGATCAACTTCAAGAACAACAATAAACCCATAAATTGGAGATAGCCCAACAAGAGTTTCAACCAACAATTCGAAGCTTGATGGCAATTTTCAGCCATAATATCACAACGTAACAACAAAAATGCGAAACCACCAAGGTTGAAAAATGCAACAAAAAGTCCACAAAAATTGAAGTCAGAAGGAAAAATCACTTTAAAGTGGAGAGTGGAAGAAAGGGAAAATGGAAAATGGAGGAGGGTGTCGGCGGGAGAAGAAGGAGAAAATGGAAAAGGGAGGGGCGATCGGCTTGGGGAAGAAAGGGAAATGGAAAATGGAGGAGGCGGGCAATGGGGAAGAAAGGGAAAATGGAAAATGGAGGAGGAGTGTCGACGGGAGAAGGGAGAAAATGGAAAAGGGAGGGGGGCAGTCGGCTTGGGGGAAGAAAGGGGAAATGGAAAATGGAGGGGAGGGGGGCAGTCGGCGGGAGGAGAAAAGGGAAAATGGAAAAGGGAAGAAAATGGAATCATAGAGCGCCTCTTAAATTTTGACATCCCGCTTCACTATTTGAACTAAATTCATTTTCGCTCGTTTTGATTTTTTTAAACATTTAAACTTTTATTCAATTATTACTTATTAAAAAAATCTTTACTTTTTTTACTCAATAATCAATTTTTTACTCTATAATGCTATATTGACTCAATAAAATTTTGATTTGAAATTTTTTAAAATTTTAAATTTTGAAATACTAATTAGTTATTAAATGACTAAAGTGAAATTGTTTTTTAAAATAATTTAGAGAAGAAGATAATATTTATATTTTCATGTTGATATTGAAGAAATTATGTATATTAAAATTATGTATATATATGCACTAAACTACTTTGTAACTAGTTTGAAACTATATATTTTTATTCTTGATTTTCTTATGAAGAAATATAGTTCATAATAAATGTCGAAACTTTTGATTATCATTAATCAATAGTGTATTTTAAACCTAACAAAACTTATGTGCTTAAAGTAATTAAGTTTATGTGAGCAAGTTCATAAATCTCAAGGTGTCCTAATATAATTATTTTAAATTAAGAGCTATAACATAAATAAGCTAATAAATCTCAACCTAATGAAGAATATACTTAGTCCATTTTTTATTTTTAATCAAAGAAAGCCAATTAGTATTAATCAATAGTGTATTGTAATACTAAAAAGCTTGTGTGATTAATGTATAATTATATGGACAAACAAAAATGTTAGGGTGTCATAGTATAATTATTAGAAATTAAGAGTTATAATATAAAAATAATCTAGGTATGCTTGGAGTGTGATGTATTTGAAAAAAGTTGTATTGGAATGTGTGAAAATTTTGGTGGGTATTTTTTTTATAGAAAAAGTATTTTAGAGGGAAAAAATGATAAAGAAGATTTTTTAAAATTATGTGAGAGGAATTTGAGTAGAAAAATTTAAATTTTAAATTTCAAAATTTGAAATAAAAATGTGTTTGAAGTATGATGTTTTTATTTGAGAAAATGGCCTACTTTTTCTATTTGCAAATAGAAATGCCTTGTCCAAACATACCTAAGTTTGGCATAAGGAAAAATATGCTTAGTCCAATCATTATTTTTAGCCAAAGAAATATAATTATAATAAATTTATAGTATATTTAAAAAAGTCTTTATGCTTGAAGTAAAATAATGTGTGCAAATTTATATATATTAGGGTGTATTAGTGCAATTATTAGAAATTAAGAGTCATAAATTTAAAAAATTAAGTTTGGCCCAATACACAACCCAATTATTATCTTTAGCCAAACAAGTCTAATCATTATATAAGTAGTGGCCAATCAATTTAGCCCAAAATATTTTATTTAATCTATCCCAAATTATATGGGTGCTATTAAAATTTATAATATTTAATTTCATTACACACCAAAACAAATATTTTATATCTCCATATTTTATAATATTATACTCTAAAACTTTATATATAGAGATATGAATTAAAAGATTATAACTATTAGGGTGTCCTAGTACAATTTTTAAAAATTAAGAGCGATAATATAAGTAAACTAAATTTGGCATAAAGAAGAATATGCTTAGTCCAATCATTATTCATAGCCAAAGAAATCCAATCATAATTAATTGATAGTATATCTAAGAAAAGACTCTATACTTGAAGTAAAATAATGTAGGAAAATTCGTATATATTAGGGTGTCTTAGTGCAATTATTAAAAATTAAGAGCCATAAATTTAAAAAGTTGAGTATAAAAAATTTTTCTCCTCGTATTAGTTTCTTGCATTATATTACTTAATAATGTATTGTAATACTAATAGACTGTGTGATTAAAGTACAAGTATATGGACAAACAAAAAAGTTATGGTGTCTTAGTACAATTATTAGAAATTCAGAGTTATAATACAAGCAAGCTAAGTTTGGCATAAGGAAGAATATGTTTAGTCCAATCATTATTCTTAGTTAGAGAAATCCAATTATAAGTGATAATGTATCTAAAAAAATACTTTATTCTTAATGTCAAATAATGTAGGCAAATTCATATATATTAAGGTGTCTTAATGCAATTATTAGGTATTAAGAACTATACATTTAAAAGTTAATATGCTGTATGACATACAATACCTTTAATGAGAAAATTAGTTGCACTTGCATTTTGTTAACTAACAAGAAAAAGTTGTACATTAGTAAAACCGAACTCCTTTTTTGGAACAAAGGAGTATAACTGTATAAGTATCTACTACTTTTGTTATACATTATACGTCTCACTATATATGTACATGTATTAATCACTACTTGTGTTGTTATATTACATTAATGGATATAATTAGTTTGAAACTATATATGTCCCAATGTATATGTTATTATTAAAATTTATAATATTCAATTTCGTTGTATACCAAGGCAAATATTTTATATCTCCATAGTTAATAATATTATACACTAAAATACAATTTTGAGCCATTTCTTGTTAGTCAAATGGCAGAGCAATATTGTTCTTGACAAGGCTTTGGCACCTGTGGTTTGAGCCAAATTTAATTAAAATAGTGAAAATATTTTACATTTTCTCCCTCTCTCTCCATCTGTTAAAAATGGCTAATTTAGTAAAACATCTTATTAGTTATAAACTATGAATACAACAAACATCATTAATAATATTATTAAACCCAGTTTGTACGTCAAACTAGTAAACTAATTGGTTCTTGAGGTGCTTATTACTACTAACAAAATTATATATTTAAAGTGATTAAACTTATATGGGCAAATTCATATAATGTAGTCAAATTCATATATATGCGTAAATTCTCGAGTTGATAATGTATCTACAAACAAATACTCTATTCGTACGTCAACTAATGTTGGCAAATGCATATATATTTGGGTGTTTTAGTACAATTATTAAAAATTAAGAATTATATTTTTCAATAGTTAACTTCAGCCCAGTAAGTAAATTACATAGCCCAATTCTTAAGTAAACAAAAATTAAGGCCAATCCTTATATCAATTGTGGCCCAAGTAATTTAGTCAAAAACAAGCTCAATCCTTATATAAGTTGTGGCCCAAGCAATTTAGTCCAAAACAAGCCCAATCCTTTATAAGTTGTGGCCCAAGTAATTTAGCCCATAACATTTTATCTACTCTATCCCAAATTAATTAGCTTAACACATATATTTTTTCATCAAATTTATAATATTATGTTTTATTATACACTAAAATAATTTTTTTTTATCTCCATATGTAATAATATTACACACTTCAACCCTATGTATAAAAAAAATGAATTAATAGATTACAACTATTTTCTTTTTCATTGTCACATAACCTACTAATTAAATTTTCTTTTGCACCAAAAAATTTTATTTATAATGCACTAAAAAAATTTATATTTTTTAATTACTAATATTTCACACATATACATATAATGAAAAATTTAATTAAAAATCAAATATCAGTAGCAGGTTTAGGCCTTAACCAATCCTTACTGGGGTTAGGTACTTTGTGTTAACGCATGTCTATTTAAACCTAGTATTTTTATGGACACCAATGTAATGTGTTAATTGGAGATTTTCACTTTAATACAATCAGTTTGGTTTGGAAAAAAAAAAGCAATTAGTGACGAAACAATTGCGTCACTAAAACATCTTCCCATTAGTGACGAAAAAGATATCGTCACTAAAAGGTATTAAAACTTAGTGACGATAAAATTTCGTCACAATGATTATTTTAGTGACGATAATGAATGTCGTCACTGAATTCTCGTCACTAATTACGACTGTTTTAGCGGGAAAGTTTCCCGCCACACTCTTTAGTGACGACTTTTTGTGATTCATCACTAAAAATTGGGAGTAGCCAAAAAATTAGTGACGATAAAAGTTTTGGTCACTAAAGGTGATATTTAGTGACGATATTTTTTTTCGTCACTAGAAATTCCGTTACTAAAGGGGGGTTTTTCTTGTAGTGTGTTTTTTTTTCTCTAGCTTAATGCCTTTCCGATTGGCTATCTCTCTCCTTTAAAAAAATTAAAATAAAAGACACCGCAAAATGCCTTTTCTCAAGATATTACAATAATGAGTCACTCATGGCATTGTCGTGGAAAATAATTTCGATGCAAAAGACAAACTCTCTTTGTAGCTTGTGCATGCAAAACGTGACCCACAAAAAGTTCACTTCAAACAAAAGTTAATTTTATGATGCAAGACTTATTATATTTTCATCAAGACTTATTATATTTTCAAAATGGAACAGATGTGTGCACCCTACTTTTCAACTTACAAACATATTTATAAGACACTTTGCGTAAAAGCTCATAACAGTAGTCACCATTGATAACTAGAAGTTTAAATCTATGTGTTTGGACTGATATTTATAAGCAAAAAGTTCATTTTTTTATCACAAAATAATAAAATATTCAAATATTTTTCTATTTTAAAATTTAAAATTCAAAATTCAAAATATCCCTCCCAAATTCTCCTCACATAATTTTAAAAAAAAAATTACCCAATACAAATTCTATTATCCCTCCAAAATACTTTTTTCTTACAAAAAAATTCTTATCAAAATTTTCATACATTTCCATATACAATTTCTCAAACAAATCACAATCCAAACATATTTATAAGCCTTCAATTAATTATATCAATTGTTGTCAGAATGTCACATTTACCCATTAATGTCCACCATTAATAAGTAGCAAAATGACATTCACTAATTCTATGGCCACAAATAATTATTGCTCATGGATTTTGTCGAAAAAGGTGTGCATCATGGCCACGTGATGCCTACCCAATTAAGCCTAAACATTAAAAAGTTCATTAAAATGTATGCCATGTGATGCTAAGTATTCGTATTAAAGTTTGCCATCCCCTATTAATTATTGAATCTTGAGCTAACCAACAAACGGTCCCTCACAAATTGACGAATGATTGGTTTTATCTTTCACATTTAAAACGATAAAGAAAAGTCTCTCACATTTCATTAGTGTACTTTTTTAGGTCTCCATTATAATTCTATCCAATTTTTCGTTAAAATACCACTCTTGCGTTTCACCTAGTGTTTCAAAGCATAATAAACACTACATGAAAATAAGTATGCAATGTGCATATGCCAAAATTTAAAACAAACAAAAGCAGGACGTTACGAAGCAATTAGCATGCAGGTAACTCCAAGCAGTTGCGACTTTTGTTTCTCTATGTAGTTCCAAGCAAGGAAACGATCAATGAGATTTATAGTTAGGTAAAGGGTGTCTGGAACAAGTCCATATTCTTCAGATACCTGAGAAAGAGAGAACAAATTATTGGCGAATTTATTTCAAATAATGCCTGTACAAATCATGCTTAATGAAAATAACTGTTGAAAGAATTTAAAAAAAGCACTTCTCACGACAAGAAAAAACCCCCTTTAGTGACAACTGGAATTTCGTCACCAAAGGGCTGATTTTCGTCACCAGGCCCAGCAGAGACCTTTAGTGACGAAAAAATTTTTGGTGACGCGTCGTCAGCAAAGGTCCGTCGCTAAAGGTCTTTCGTGACGAAAAAAAAACATCATCACTAAAGGGTTGCATTTAGTGACGAAACTTGGAAGTGACGAAATTTAGTGACCAAAAAAATTTGTCACCAAAAGGGGGAAATTGTTGTCACTAAAAGATACAAGTCGTCACTAAATGTGCGAAATTAGTGACGAAAAATAGTGACGAAAAATGGTCGCCCTTGAAAGTGCGGCAAAGGCGGTGTGACCGTTTTGGTGACGAGAAAAAATTTCGTCACTAAATTATGCCTTGGTCAACGCCTTTAGTGACGAGCTAGTGACAACCAGTTTTTCGTCACCAATTACATTTTTTCATTAGTGACGGGAAAAATTTCGTCACTAAATTATGCCTTGATCAATGCCTTTAGTGACGAGCTAGTGACGACAAGTTTTTCGTCACCAATTCTTTTTAATCATTAGTGACGGAAAAAGTTTGTCACAAAAGAGTTGTTGGATATGCAATTTGTGGCGAAAAAGTTTTGTATTTGTTCATTGGTGACGAAATTTTGTCGCCACCAAAGGTTTGTTCTTATTTAGTGATTTGAAAAAATTTGACACTAAATGGGGTCATTAGTGACAAATTTTAACATTACAATGTGGTTTGTTTTAGTATCATATGACCAATATCACAGTATTGATTGTCACATCATTTATTCTTATAATACATACATCATCGAAGTCGGAAAAGTACTGAACGCAATCATACTAAGCATTGAACATCATTTAAATATATATCTGCAAAAGGGCACAAAACACCTAAATTTAGTGAATGCTAGGTAGTTCTTCCTACTTTTGGCCTAAAGTCATGCATGTCCTAAAACACACACAAACACCAAGAACACACACTAAATGTGGCCACATTCAATGCATGTCATTCATTTAATACATGTAGGAAGACTTCAATTAATGCAAGCCCATCACTCTACAACCCACAAGGAATCAAAATAAACCTAACCCTTACATCAAGCACCAAGAATCACCCAAGACAATTTAGCCACTCATGGCTTCAAGTAAACAACAACCACAAGGAGATATAACCATTTAGAGCACAAGGAATTGAAAGAAATACTCCCCCTTAATCAAGAGAACGGTGATTCCAACCAATTCCTACACTTAACAAGCAAGGCTAGCTCCAAAGATTGAAGTTTCTCAGCCACAAGAGCCAAACCCTAGCCCCAAACTGAACTCCCGTTTTTGAGTTGGGAAAGATATGGAAAAAATCTAAAACTAACCCTAACTCTCTAATTCTTTGTTTTTCTACACAAAATGGGGTATTTATACAAGTAGGGAAATTGGGGAACAATTGTGAAGCTTCAAAAACATGTGGGACTCGAAGTGCAAAACTCCACATTTGCAGTTGAAGGCTGACCGCCGCGGCAGTCTCTCTAACCGCCGCGACGGTCAGAAAATTCTGCCAACCTCTCTTTGGTTCGCATCTTGTTCTGCTTTTATCCAGTTTTGGTCCCTTTGTTTCCAGAATTTGAGAAAAATTTCTTCATGAAAGTTTTTGCTCTCTTTCTCAGCTTTCCATAGCACCTTCAATCATCTCATTTGGACATTTGCATCAAGAGTTATGAACTCCGGAAGATGGCTGATTTTTCTCCCCTTTTTCCTACAAAAAGAGCAAAAGATGAGAATCAACAAGTATAATATGATTTCTCTTATAAACATAGCATATCTCACTGAAATCTGTGCAAAAGTATGAAAAACACATAGTTAAGTTTATGAATATTTGATTCTCATCAACGAACTGTATTATGAAATGTGGAACCTTGAGCTTTGTTATTCTCATTTGGAGTTTGGGCAATTATGTAAAATATCAGACCCCAAAATATATTAAAGGGTGCTTACTAACTTACCCATATCTTACTAATACATAATTTGTACCTTTCTAACATAAGTTATTATGGCAAACACAACACTTCACTTCTCCTAACAAACTCGATTAACTTCCCTAGTAACATAAGCATAATCAACACAAAACATAAAACTACAATTGGGACACATTCCTATTTTTCCTACCTTCTTCTTCAATATGCAATTCTCCTTTTCTAACATGACAACTTTGTTTGTCATCTCAACCAACTCCGCTTTCATGCATTTTTTCTTAATTCAAACTTTATTCAACTTCACCTCCAACTCTTCCACTTGACCTTTTAGAGATTTTTTTTCTCCCAATATTATCAACACATATGTCCTCTCATGATCAATGCTTTACTGGTCCAACCACACAAAGTACCCGTAATCATCCGTCTACATATAAATGGGAAAACAATTATTAAGCATATGAAATTACTCTATTAATTCTATCCGCTTATTTCGCAAATTCTATAATCACATACCTTCCACAAACGACACCTCAAAAACCGAAGTCCAGGGTTGTTTTGACTCTTGGAGGTGTAGCAAAATGCAGTCATATGGTGGTGACATTCAGATGTGATTGAAGAACTACTAGAATTTAATGAATGCGACGTTACTGAATTATGCATTGTCAATGCTGCCCAAGATGGAAGAGTAAATATAACATATACACATAGAAATTGAAGTATTTAATTTGGTTTGATTTGCAAATATAAATTGATTTCGTTAAAATGAATTTATCTGATTTTCTTTTGGCTATAAACACTCAATCTACTCATTTCTGATTATAATAAACATATCAAACAAAATCAAGCAGAGTTGTTCATGAATGAAATCTTTAACCTTCTAAATTATACCACAAAAACTCATATCATGGGTTTAATATTATCCAACATATATAATAGCAAGTGTAATAGAAAATAAATTAAAAGGAACTTCGTAAGTTCCATTTTATTTTAGAGATAATGAATGAACATCTTATTTCTACAAAATCAAAAACTCAACCCTTGTGTTCATTGTCCAATAAATAAACTAACCATAATGCACAACAATATATAAAGATCTTGTCCAACCTACGGTACTCTCTATTACACACACAGTCCTCTTAAAAAATTTCATCAAATGCCCCACACATCCAACATGAAAATACAGAAAAGGTGACAGTCAAACTGATTAAGGGAAAAGTTGAAGAAATGCAAAAAAATTTGTTCGTCGGCCACAATGGACTGAACCATGAGTTGCACCAAGAGAAGAAATCAATGACAATAGTTAATAACAAAGATTCAAAGGAATCAGAATCAGATGAATTAGCGCATCCAATTGAATGCGATGTTACGTATAATGTTTTTTTGCTTATTCAAAATACACGAACCAAGACTATGACAAGGATCATAAGACTTCCATGTTGACCAGCCTCATACACCAAATAATTAAAAACATGGAACCTTGAATGCAATCTAATAAGTACAAAACAATTTGAAGTCAAGCATCATAAGCCTTCCAAATTTACCAAGCTCACAACCCAAATACTCTTAAGGATCAAACCTTTAATGCCAATCTCATAAATGCAACACAATATGAAGAGAAGCCTTATAAGACTTCCATATTTACCAAGCGCATAAACCAAATACTCTTGAAGATCAAACCTTTAATGTCAATCTCCCTACTTTTGAAGCACTATGAACACAATCATCCTAAGACTTCCATATTTATCAATCTCATAAACCGGTATCTCTAAAAGATCATAAATTTAGTAACAAATACAAAAAACTGAATCCATATGAAGTAAATGAAATTCATACTTCCATATTTACCAACCTCATAACCCACAATCTATAAATTGTTGAGGCTTAAAGTAAAAAAAAAAATCAATACAATGAAAGAAAAAGAAAGTGAGTTGGCATTTTGGGTGTAAGGTAAAAAAACGATGGGACATATAACTAGAAAAAACACTCAATTCGCACAAGGAATACATGGAAAGTTAACAAAAGAAATGAGAGATTTGGGGACTTCTCATACCAGAGATAAAGAGGGAAAAACTTTTCGAGTTAAAGGGATAAGGTAATAAGCTTGAGAGCAAGAAAGAAGGCGTAATACTCTCGGCATTGGAGAGGGCCCCAACTGTAGATCAAGTTGGATAGAGGTGAGGTGCGTTTGGGGTACTCGAAATCTCACTGTATTGGCGGCAAAAGGGTGGGAATCGGACAAAAGTTGGAGTGAACCGAGGTTGAAGGAGCGAAAGACCCATGATGAAGTGAGGTGGGATGGAGTTGAAATTTGTCTAAGTGTTGGACTTGATGACCGAAAAGAGTAAAGTGAGGGGGAGCTGAATTTTGCACAGTGTTGTGGGTACTAAAATGCTCCAAAAAGACGGCGTTTTATTGATTGGTCTCCCGCCCATGGAAAAATTATCGGTTCCCGCTTTTGTTTTGTTTTTTTACACTTTGTTCCTTAAACTTTTCCAATTTTGTCAAATATTATCACTACAATAAGTTACATTTGTACTTTTGAAAATATTATACATTTTGAACCATAATGACACTATTAATTCAATTATAGTCATAATTGTTTGTACATGAGTGAAAAAGAAAAAATTCCTTAAAAATTTTAAGTAATAAATGTAAATTTGAAATTACATAAAATTGTTCATAATGAAATTTAATAAACATATGCAATTGATATTATACATTCACTCCAACATTAATAGAAGTCATCTGGTTTTAAACAAACTATTCAATACAAGTACCAATAATACCACCCAAATTTTTCAACCAATTATTTTTTTTGTCCCTTTCGTATTCGTTAAAACTACCAGTTATTATAAGAAGATGAATTAATATAATTTGTCAAAATTATAGGGGCAAATTTGCTGCATTGGAAGTGTAACTTTGTGTTTTATATATGTTACTTACATATAAATATATGATTGATCCCTTCAGAAATATAGGAATAGATATTACTTGTATGATTATTGTATAACGATGATAACCACTTAGCTTGTTGCTTTTTAAACAAAGAGCACAAAAATTGATCACCAATTGAGTTATAACTATATTGTATACTAATATATTATCTTGTTATTCCAACTGGTTTTATATATGTATATATATACATAAAGTATCTACGTTAGGTAAGATGTAATGAAATAGATATAGATATGTACCAAGTTTTGGTGAGAGCTTAGTGGCCTGTAGAGTCCTTTATTCAAAATTATATTAAGACCCTAAAAACCTTCAATCACTTTCAATTAGGTCCCGCAAAATAGACATTTCATTTTTGAAGAATTTCGAATTTAGTCCAGGTAGCTATGGTAAATTATGAATTAACCATCCAGTTTATCAATCTTTTCAATTAGGTCCCCCCTTATCATAAATTAACATTATTTCATATTTTGCAAAATAGTGCAATGATTATGATCTAACAGTTTTTTAGTATTAGATGATACTATTGATTAATAATACTTTTATTTCTACCAAATTCGACATATAATTTATACCAAAACATAAGTGATTTGTTAATTACTAAATTATTAACATAATATTAATGATTAATGGACAGCACAATTATATGTAGTTAATTTAATACATACATGTAGTGAAGTAGAACGAAAGTTATAAATACACATGTATATGTATGACATCAAAATTTAGTTCATATTTATATCTGCAACCAACTAACGTATTTATATAGTAGATATCTATGCCTATAATTAGTTGTAATGGTAACATAATGGTTGTGTTGATTATATATGCAACTAATGTAAGTCCGTTGTACTTAGCACAAATCTATATCTATAACCATTTGTCCTAATAACATACAATATTAGTTGATTTGAATTGCAACTAATGTAAATACTTTGTACATATATATATCTCCTTTATTACATCTTAAATAACGTAGACACTTAATATGTATATACATATATATATGCAGATATGAAAACATCAGTTGGAATTCCAAGATATGATATTAGTATACAATATAGTTATAACATAAGTCGTGATCAACTTTTGTCAATATTTTTATAAAAACTGCCTACGAAGTGGTTATCGTCGTTATATAATAATTAGATAAGGAATAATTGTATTCCTATAATTCTGGAGTGCATGTGTACTATCAATTGCATACGTGGGAGTAAATTTTATTCTGCAAATTTTGATGTAATTTAAAATTTGAACTTATTAATTCAAATTTTGTATACACAATTATTTTTTCCTTAATATACAAACAATTATGACTTTAATTGAATTAATAGTGGAATTGTTATAAATTGTATAACATTTTCAAAATTAAAAATTTAACTTATTGTAGTAATAAGAATTAACAAAATACTACAAGTTTAATAAACAAAGTTTAAAAAACAAAAGCGGGAACCAAAATTTTGTCCTTGGGCGGGAAAGAGGCCATCAAACGCTGTCGTTTTGGAGCATTTTAGTACCCCCAATAATTTTCGAATTTCAGCTACCCCTCACTTTACTCTCCTACGCCTTCAGCTCCAACACTTAGACAAATTTCTTCTCCACCGAACGCTGCTTGAAACCATCGGTTTTCCGCTCCTTCACTCTTGGTTAACGGAGAACGTTCGTCCGATTCCCACCCCTTCATCGCCAATTCTGTCACATTCTGAGCACCCAAACCCACCTCACCTCCCTCCTCCTTCATCTACTACCAGGACTCAACCCATTACCTGTTTGATTTTGTCGTTCCTATGGTTTATTTCCTTCTGGCCGTCCATCTCCCTCTACGGCTACACATGTCCGATTTCGTCGTTCCTCTGCCTTCTTGATTCCCACCCCTCCGCTGCCGATTTAGTCAGATTTCGAGAGCTCCAAACCCACCTCACCTTTCTCCTTCTTCATCTGCTGTCAGGACTCAATCCATTGCCTTTGCTCGATCATCACTCCTAGGGTTTATTTCTTTCTGGCCGTCCGTCTCCCTCTACGCTGCACCTGTTCGATTTCGTCCTTCCTCTGCCTTCCCCTGCCGCCTCACGAGCTTAGCCGTCAGCAGCGTATCCAGCGTTCAGTCATTACAGCAGCCAACCAAATTCAGCTCTGGCTCAGCTATCAGATGATCTAGAAGCGTGAAGTTGAAGTCCCCTGGAACGGAGAACACATCCTTCACTCCTATCTGCAGAAGCCGCTTGGGCAACTGGGTCTCAAGACTTCCTCCCAAAGCTAAGCAAGACGGGTGAGCCGGGGAGCTAACTGCATCATTAGCTGCCATTTTTCCCCTCTCTGCTACTTGATTTTGGTAATATTTTTGAAGAAGATGATAAAAAATTTTCTGGGTTTTAGCATCTGTGATGAATTAGTAGGAGGAATCATCCATTTATAAATAAATAAATAAATAAATAAATAACTATATATATATACACCTTTTGGCCCTCAGTGTGCGTGTGCGTTTGTGATTTTTAGATGAATAGTTTTGTAAGACCATGGGCGCTTGTGGGCAAGCAGGGATACTTGAAACTTGGGTTGTATTTGATTCTGGAGGTAGGGACTGCTAGAAGCATGAATTTTATTGGATTATTAGTTAATTACAGCATTTCTTGGACGACAGTTGTGACTCGATGACTATTAAAGCATAATTTGGGGCAGAAAGATTGGATTAGGAAAATCTAGTTTTGCTTGCTAGCCTTTTCTGCCTGGACTGGACTGGAATTTATGCTTTTCCTTGCTTTGAATCTCTCTAAATGCATTTTTTTTGTTTGTATTATTTCTTGCATTTAGTTCTGTCTTTATTGCTATGGAAAGAGGCATATTTGTTGCTTGATGGACTTCAAGTCAATTGCCAATTTATCACTGCCTGCAAATTGCCCTTGCTGATTTTTCCTAAAGTATTTCATCGATTTAATTTTCTGTTTCACTTGGATTTGTTGTTTCTGTGTTATGGCCGAAATCGATTGTATTTGCTATTTCAATTGGATTTGCTGTTGCTGTTGCTGTTTTGCTGTGAATCTCTGTCTACTGCCCATTGATGTACCATCATCTTGGACTTTTATGATATTCTACTTCTTTCTTGCACATGCTTAAAACCTTCTATTAATTGAATAATCATCTCTTGTGTTTCCCTTTTGCTCTGCATATCTTTTCTATTCTTTCTAGGTTATTGTTTTCAGTTACTAAATCCTCTTCATACATGCTTCATCTGTTAATACATTCTTTTTCCTGTAGAACCAAAACATATCTGCGTACAGAACTTGGCCCCTGTTATTTCTGCTATTGTAGTGCATAAAACCTTCAGGCAATATGGGGAACTCAGCTAGCAGCGGTCAACCTTTTAACACACACGGTAGACGTGTCTCCTTGTTAACTTTGTCTGTAAATTATTTGTCACATTGTTCTTAATATTTGCTACATATTTATTTAACTAACCCGATGCTTGGCAATAATGTGCATGTTTGAATATCCCTCCCGGGTTCGCAAACGCAGGAAACAAAGGGTTAGATCCTAATCATTCAGCCTCAATTTCAAGAAAAAACTCACCGGCGACAGGTATATTCAAGGCTTATTCGTCTTCGTATTGCATGATACAGAAACTGTTGGAATTATATTCACTCTTTTGAATTACATATTCTTTGTTTCCTTGTGTTCATTTTGGGCCATGGTATGACATTCACATTGAAGGTTTGGACTTTCCAATTTTAAGTCCAATACGCCTATGTTTCTGTGTTTCAAGAGATGTTTGCGCTTCGTTGCCACTTTATATTTCTTTTCGGTTTTATTTATTCTCTATGAAAGAGCGAGTGGCTAAATTCTGATATTGAATCTTTGAGTAATTATAAAGATTTGAGTTCGTTTGCTTTGCTCATTAATTTTAAACGTCTCCCATTGTCATATAGTTTTCCAAATCTATGATAACATGTATTATGCGAATGTTGATTGCTTTGTTTCCCTAAATCACTAGAATGTACTCAAGTTGATGGATAAGTCATAAATGAATATAGTGCATAGGACAAAGGACAACAAATTTGAGTTGGGTGTTTGAGAGTTCTTGGAATTTGCATTTCGTAATAAGGAACCGTCCTCCAAAATCCCCTGCCCTTGTAAAAGTTGCAACAACTTTTGTTTGTGTGACAGACACTATGTACTTGCATTTGATGCAATGGGGAATACGAAGGGATTATCATAGGTGAATATACTATGGTGAAGTGTATGAAGAGACTTTGGAGGACAAAGAGGTTGAGGGTGACAATGTGGGTGATGTTGATGATGATGATGATGTTTATGATGACGACCTTAATGAAATGTTGAATGACATAAGGCAAAGTAAATAGGGCCAAAATTGGCAGACCAATGGGGGTAATACCAATTTGTGTTCTGAGGCTGACACCCTTCGGAGCTTATTTGTAGAATCTAAGGAGGAATTATATCCCGGGTGTCAAGGGTTTTCCAAATTATCATTTGTGATTACACTTCTACACTTGAAGACCATTAGTGGTTGGACGTCAAAATCTTTTGACTCCTTGCTTAACATATTTCAAAAAGCCCTCCCAAGTTCAGCTTCACTTCCAAAAAATTTGTATGAATGTAAGAAAATCATCCGAGCATTGAGGTTCAAGTGTGAGAAAATCCATGCATGTGTCAATAATTGTGTGTTGTTCCGTAAAGAATATGCACGTCTAACAGAATGCCCAAATGAACATTGTCGAGAGGCTAGATTTTCTGGGGAGGGTCAAATGTTCCGAGGAAGGTGCTTTGGTACTTTCCCATTAAACCAAGATTGCAAAGGTGGTTCATTGATTCGGATGTAGCAGGTGACATGAGGTGGCATAAGGAGAAACGAGTTGAAAATGAAAATGTAATGAGACACCCCGCAGAAAGTGAGGCTTGGAAGCATCTTGATAGAGTGTTTTCGGCTTTTGCTACAGACCCCCGAAGTGTGCGATTGGGTTTTTCTAGCGATGGATTCAATCCGTTTGGGAATATGAGCAATGCATACAGTGTGTGACCCGTCTTTCTCGTACCTTACAATTTGGCCCCCTAAAAGTGCATGAAGGAGCCATACTTCATAATGTCACTATTAATTCCTGGCCCTAAGTCACGAGGAAGTGATATCGATGTGTGTTTGCAACCCTTAATTGATGAATTGAATAAGTTGTGGGTGGGTGTGGATGCTTATGATGCTTATTTTATACTACGTGCTGCTCTCTTGTGGACTATCAATGACTTTTCTGCGTACGGAATGTTGTCGGGTTGGGTTACAAAAGAGTACACAGCTTGTCCAGTTTGCATGGATGAGACATCTTCACAATACTTGCCGCACAGTAGAAAAATTTGTTACATTAGGCACCGTTAGTATCTCCCGACCGACCACCAGTGATGAAGGATAAGAAGAATTTTGACGAGAGAGTCGACTTCGTGAGGCATTAAGAATTAAGGAATGTGAAGAAATGTTGCAGGATATTGACACGGCCGTACCCTACCCATATTGCTTTAGTAAGTCTTCTGTACAAGGGCAAAGAAAGAAGCAAAAGCAAGCTGACGTAAGAGGTCCCAATTGGCATAAAAAAAGTGTGTTCTACAACCTACCATATTGGGCAAACCTGAAACTGCGGCACAACTTAGACATTATGCATGAGGTGAAAAATGTGACTGAGAGCTTGGTTTCAACAGTATTCAACATTAAGGGTAAGACCAAAGACACTTGAAAATCTCAAAATGATTTAATGGAACTTGGAGTGAAAAAGAGTTTACATTTGCAAGCACACGATGATTCCTTTCGGATGCCTATGGCCTCATATCATTTTAATAACGATGTGAAAAAGAAGGCCATTGACCTAATTAAGTCTTTGAAGTTTCCAGATGGGTTTGTTTCCAATCTCTCTTGTTGCATTAAAAAGAGGGAGATCCAGTTGTTAGGGATGAAAAGTCATGACTTTTACGTTTTTGTCCAACGGATTATACATCTTGTTGGTAAGGGATCCCTCACGAGAGAAGTGAGAAATGTTTTGTATGAACTAAGTCAATTTATGCAAAGATTGTGTGCATGGACAAGTTACATAGATGTTTTGGAGAAGGATAAAATGAAAATAGCTAATTTATTGTGCAAGCTAGAGAGAATCTTTCCCTCATCAATGTTCGACATAATGGTGCATTTGCTTATTCACCTGCCATATGAAGCACGAATAGCTGGACCACCACAGTATCGATGGATGTTTTCGTTCGAGAGGTATTGACACGATCTATTAAAGCTGTCAAAAATTTTCCGTGTGTAAATAACACGTATGCTTATTCACCGATTGTTTGTAGGAAAATGGGCACTTTAAAGAGGTATGTGCATAACAAAGCACGATCGGAAGGAAGTATTGCGGAGCGATACATAGACCATGAATGTCTGCAATTTTGTTCAATGTGGCTAAACAACGTGAAGACCATATTCAATAGAAGAGAGTGAAACAATGAGCATATAGATGGTGTGGGTGAAATATCTGTTTTCTCTTGTAAAGGGCGACCAATTGGCATGCCGAATTGTTGTGTTCTGAGCGACGCAGCGTTGGGAAATCTTCACGCTTTCATTCTGGGCAATTGTGAGGAAATAGAAAACCTAGTGCTGTGAGTCATATTACACATCTTTTAGGATTTTTTACATATATCCTGCACATCCACACATTTAATGATTCTATAATGTGACCATAGAGCATAAGGTACTGCTGGTGGAACAAGGATATGAGAACGTGGATGATGGACATACCCACTAGTTTTCAGCATGGTTTCGTAATCAAGTGTCATAATATGACTCGGAAAAGAAAACGTAGACGTGCATTGCGAATTTATATTGTGGTAATGAACCAAAATGTACTGCTGTAGGTGTCATCAAGCCCAGAAGTGAGTGGTGAAGAAATCTAGGCATTGGCGATCAGACCAATTAATCGAGAAAATCGGTTTAGTGACTACTTGGTTAATGGTTACAGGTTTCACATCCTTAAACGTGATGGAAATAGGAAAACTCAAAATAGTGGTGTAGTAGTGAAGGGTGAACATGGGAACAATGTAATTGATTTTTATGGGGTACTACAAGATGTGTTGGTAGTTGAGTACCTTGGATCTAATAATAAAGTTTTGGTTTTCCAGTGTGATTGGTTTAGGCTTAGCGATACAAGTGGGATGCAAATTGATAGGGAAAGTGGTCTCACTAGTGTCAACATGTCTAGAAAATAGTATATAGAGCAGCCTTATGTGTTGGCATCTCAAGTTAAGCAAGTTTTCTATGCTCCGGACTTAAAACTTAGCGCCAACTGGCTTGTTGTCCAGAATATTAGTCCATGAACATTGTATGATGTTCCCAAAAATGATAAGGAAAGTGAAGTAGCAGATGTTTTCCAGGAAGAAGAGCCAACTATTGATCTGCTTCTTGATTTGATTATGGATAAGCTAGAGTTGACGAGGGGTTCAGCCATATTGCAAGTGGTTGATGACTTGGTTGTAGGAGGTGATACAAATACGAACATATCACGAGTTGTTCGGGTGGATGTTGATCCATTCATTAATGATGAAGCTCTTGATTAAATCACGTTCGCGATCGGATCACGGAGGGTGAGAAAAAGTGGGAAGATGATAGTAGTGATTTAGAATAGAAGTGGTTTGTATGAGAATGAAGGTTTTGAAATCAGCAAAGTGAATTGTGTGTCATTCTTGTGTTTGAAGTATATGTACAAAATGGCCAATTATTTATTTTATGCACTTACATCAACTATTGAGGTGGGATTTAATACTTACGTCAATATTTATATGGATTTAGTAAAGTATATGTGAGGTTTGTTCCACGTACGTACGGTGGGCATTTATAGTTATTTGCATGCTGAGGACTCCAGCTCATATTTGTGTTCTTTAGCTGTAAAGATGTTCTAAAATTGCCCATGCCACATGCACATGCTTAGACAATCGTATATACTTACCATACGAAGTATACATGCTATGTTTGAATTCTGTTGGATTTCCATGTAACTTTTTCGTCCTGCTTGTACCTATATTTATTTGTTTTTAATGTAAAGCATGGAAGTTTAAGGATTTGTGACAAACAATAAACCAGTTTATTTGTACCGACTATTATGGACAACCTTTATGCAGGAAAGGGCATTGTTCGACTTTAAATTATGCACAAAGTTGAAAAATGTTATTTCTTCAAAAATTGTGAAATACTATACTAATGTTGTTAAGTGGGTGTTAATGCAGTGATGGCTGGATCGGGTAAAGGAGGAACAAGTAAAAGGCAATCTGTTCCTTGAACACCCAGAAGGACAACGCGGTTGATGAACACCTAAGCTGAAATACAAGCGGATCAAACTCTTCGGAGAAGTGCAAGACTCACGCCTGTTAAGGCAACTCTAATTGTTCCTAACAATAGAGATGAGGAGGCCCCAGCTGCACCAATAGCGCCCAATATTCCAACTAAGGAAAGCACAAACATACTTCCACCAAAAGTTATTGCTCCTAGAAGAAGTGCACACCTTACACCCACAAAGGTAGCTCTCGAGTTCCAGCTGAGAGATGAAGAGGAAGCAGATGATGGATTTCCAAGCCCAAATGGAAATGTTCTTCAAAATCAGCAAGTTCGTCGTTCCCTTGACTTGACGGAGCCCACACATTCCCGAGATGACTCCATCCTAACGGCCTGACAAAATATTGGTGGAGAGGTGGATCAGCAAAACAATGATGTGGTTGGAGGTGTTTCGCAACAGCAACAGCAGCAGCAAGAGCAAGCTGGATCAACTTCGCGAGGTAAATTCTAATAACACATTGGTGATGTTCCTATATTTGTTACAAGAAGGTGGTTGAATCAAAGCCGTGAGTATAGTATTTTTACGGTTGAACATTGTCACAAAATTGAATTGGAGTGGTACTCTGCTTTCATGAAATTTTTACTCTATATTGCATAAACATCGTAACTACTCTTATATATGTAAAATCTTTAATTGGGGGAGTAATTATTGTGGTTCTAGTATGCAGTTTTAGTAAATGTAGTAGGGAGTCGTTTCACATTTCATTTATGGTTTTTGATTTGGAGTTAAATGTGTTACTTCATTACTTCTTGGTTTTGAATTAAAATTACCTAGGCACCTCCATTACAAGGGACCCACGAGGAATTTGAGGGGTTCAAAAAACCAGGGGGATGTAAGAGTTATCATCAAAATTGATAGTGTTGCTGGTCACTTAGTAGGGTTAGATAGTCAAAAGTTGATCACAAAGGGTGGATGTCTAAGTTTGACGGTTTTGGATGGAAAAAGCAAGACAAATAGTTGAGGGAGGGAATGATTGGCAAGTGCACGATAAGATGTTTTACGTGAAAGATTACATAACATTCCAATTGTGAGGATCGTATTGGTTGTTTATGCTTGTTGTGATGGCTTTTTTTTTTGGGATACTACAAATTTTGCATGCATTTTAATTCGCTGCATTGCTATGATTTGGCGCTTTGATATTGGTTAAGTTGCTCTGTTCATTTTGATAGCTTCTAACAATGTGACAAGGTTTTCATGAATTTTTGCCACTCTTTAGGATATCTATCAACAAACTGGGTGCTATTAGAGCACCTTCCAATTGATTTGCATTATTTCTTTGTTATATATCTTCTAATTATTCCATATGAATTTTCCCAGAACTAATAATGTAAACCATACACGTCTAAAGAACTCCAACTATGATGGCCTCAATGCCAATGCAAAACAACATTGAAGCAACTTGCAAGGCAATATAGCAATCGTCAATACAAGTTACATATTCACTTCCAAAAATTCCCAAGCAAAGAGGATGCAATGAAGCATATTCCACAAATGTCCCAAAAGATAATTGGATTAATCTTTGCCATTATTTTGATTCTGATGAGTTTAAGGTTTAGATCATTTATATGTATGAATTTCTGTTTCTCAAGTTTAGGTTCTCACAAGGCATGAAACACATTACGAAACCTCACTACATTTTCCCTCCAATAGACACTAAGCAGTAGAAACAAGGGAAATCGCTCGAAAAACAGCACACCACCAACTGTTGGCTCTGTGTCGATTTCAATGACCGTGCATGAGTTTGTAAATATAGGCAACTTGTAGTTATTAATGTCCTTTTTTGCTTCATACCAAAAAAACCAAAAATATCTTTTTTTTTATGTTTCATCTAATGTGATTATGGAAAATTTGCAGCGAAAGGATGGCAAGGATGTCAAGGAAGTCACTTCTCTATTGATTGTTATGAGATTGGTCATTTTTCAAAAAAGCAAAAGAAAATGGTCAATGACCAAGCAAAAAAACTATTGGTACCTTCTTAATTCAAATCTTTCTCAGTTTTTTCATTGTTATAATTCAATTATGTTTCCGGTTTTGACATATTTGTTGACTATGTAGGATGAGATGCGAGAGGAGGAGGCCAGCTCTTCGCAATCCTTGGCAGAGATTTGCATTGACAAATTGCACAAACTACCTGGGCATAGTAGGGGTGTTTCTATGCCTACAAAGAATGTTATGGTGGCTGAAAAGCTACAATCCGAAGTGGACCAACAAAGAAAAAGGGCTAATGCTACGGAGGAACATGCAAATGCGCTAACAAAAAAAATTGCAACCCAAGAATGTAAGTTGAATATACTGAAGGAAAAGCAAGATGGGATGCAAGCGTAAATGGAGACTTTGATGCCGGAGGTGTATCGATTGTTTAGGGCACAGTCCAGAGATGAGGTAAGGGTTTGTGTACTACAATAAGTTGCATGATTTTTTTTAATGCAACTGGTTTTTTGCTATTTTTCATTTTACTGCACATTTCAGTCCACACAAATTGCTGCACATTTGAGTCTACACAAAAGAGAAAATCGGCATTTCATTTTCTTTACAGCAGCCATTATGTAAGTTTCAACCCAACACATTTGTAATAACTCTGTTTGCTATCATGAGTTGTGGGGTTTCCAAATCTTGTGGCCTACCGGCAATATTACATTTCAATCGTCCAAATTTTGCCAACCATACAATCTTGTCCTTTGTGCACAATTCTAGATTGTTCATCAACTTCATTTGTGTGGGACAATAGACATTTAGCTGTTCAAATATTGATTTATTTCTTATCACACATATTGTAATTATTTAATTCAATCCCTTTGTGATTAGCGGTTGTAAAATGAAGCTGGTTTCGATTGTAAAATCTGTTTTGTTATTTCTGTTCTTTTGTGATTAGCATTTGTAAAATGAAGGTGGTCAATTCGTAAATTCTGTTTTCCTCTTACCAGTGTTCTTGTTGTGGTTTCTGGCTAGTATGTTCTCATTCATGATTTTTGGTTAGCGGTTGTAAAATGAAGGTGGCCAATTCGTAAATTATGTTTTCTCTTACATGAATCCAGCCGAACATTTCATTTTAGGTTTGCTTGAACTTTGAAATGTAATGTTCCTAATGTGGACTATTTGTTGTCTCACTTCTCTACTGGCTGCACTATGTATATAGTCCATATTTTTGGTTTAGTAGTAATGGAGGCAAGTTATATACTTCTTTTAATTCACTAAGCTTGTGATGGGTTATGTGGACAAGTATGCCAAGGTATACATGTATAGCAGCTGTGGTTTGCTTGCATTTCTTTTAGAGTCATGGTGTTATTAGATAACTAAACTATCCCTGTAACTGAACTAACTTTTATGGTTTTCTTCAAAGAAATTGATTTTTCTTTTTATGTTTTCAGTGAATCAATCTTCTCTACGCTTGGCATGTACACAGTGGACAGATGATGGTGCTCTTCACACTTTGCTGATGCTATTTGGTAATATTTTTTGTGAATTATATTATGGGACTCTTTTGTACTTATAGAACACAGTTATATGGTAGCTTTATGCATGAAACATTAACAATGGTTGCTTGCCACCAAAATTTTGAAGGTGCTTTTTGTAAATGTGGCTCTACCTCTTTTGGATTTTAGGCCTGCTTTTGGAATGCCACTCTAGTTGTTTAGGATTTTGCTTGGTACAAGTTGGATGTATCTATTAGATAGCTCTAAAGCTTTTCATTCATTTTTCCTACAAGATGTAGGATGGAAATCTTGTTGATTACCTACCACTTTTTGGTTGATATTGTCTCTTGCATGATGTTTTAATCTTGCATTCCTATGTAGTTGAATGAATTACTTTTCACATGTGTGTTATACACTTATCTTTTTTATTGTTATTGTAGTTGTGGTTTTTACTTGTATGGATGTTTATGAATGTTGGATGTTTTGGATTTTCAGTCATATATAGTATCTAATGGAACTTCACCAAGAATGCCATCAAAATAGTCAAGCATCTTTCATTTTTCTACTTTTATTTGTTATTGGAGAAGTCATGGTATTTTTTATATATGTTTATGGATGTCACATGTTTTCGATTGTTAGTAATCGTGAGTAATGCTATTTGCCTTGGAACATCATCACAAAAGTTGACACTAATTCATTTGTCTTCATAAATTTCTCCACAACATATGCAGTGAGCAAAATATGACGTCACTATTTTTTTTTGGGCGATTTTACAATTTACTGACAACAAAACTCCATCACTGAAGTAGTGGATAAAATTACTTATATTGACAACAATTATGGTCACCAAATGTAGTCACTATTGCATTCATTCATTCCCTTATTTGTCGAGGACAAATTGTCGTCATCAATTGTTCGCTATTGTAGTGACGACATTTTATCGTCACCCAAGTTGTCACTATTTTGTTCCAATCGGCGACATTTAGTGACCACTTATTTTGGTCACTATTTGTGTCACTTGCAACTCTACTTAGTGACCACTTTTCCGCTCACCAAAGTCGTCACCAAATTCGTTGACTTTGTAGCACTTAGTGACCACAAATTGTCGTCACGTAGTCGTCACTATTTGGCTTTGACTGCTCAAGTTTTAGTGTCCAGTTGGGACATTTGGTGAGGACAAAACAATCCCTTTAGTGACCAAATTGTGGTCACTAATTGGTGACCATTCTGCCTGCGGTCACTGAATTGGCCTTTTAGTGACGACATTTTTCCAAGTGGTCACTAAATACCTTTAGTGTTGGAGCATTAGTGACAAGGGGGTGACTACCCCTTTTGTCGTCACTAAAGACTTTTAGTGACGACAAAGGCCCTTTCAGTGACCAAAATCAACTCGTCACTAAAGGCCATTTTTCTTGTAGTGTCTTATGAAAAAACCAATTCCTAGAGATCTGTTTCTTAGTCATGTGAAATCTCTATGATTGCGTAGAAGTTAATGTATTGAATATTTTGTATTTCCCAAAAGTTCACAATTTGATAATATTTTCTTACTTATTACTGCCTAAGAGTTTATTCAACATTTATGCACATTAAAATTTAGTGCATTATATTATATTATCAAGAAAGTATGCTGAACAGATGGAGGATTAGCCCACTCACACGAGTAATTGCCTCTATTACTAAGTGATAAATAGAGATGAGACAATTTTAAACTTATTATCTAGGTGATAATTGAGAACTCAAGCTTAAAATATGAATGTTGTCTTAACAAATTGTTAAGATGAGGTTATAATATTGATTATGTCTAAAAGTGAAGTAACCCACATATTTCACTTTATCTGTCTTTAATGCCAGATGTGAGTTATGATGGAATGATACTTAAAAAGAAGTAGATATATGAACTCAATTTAGACATTGTGAATGTTTGAACTATCATCTGTACGGTATTAAGTGTAAAGATATACGCTTCATGGGAAAGGAGAAAAATACCATAATATGTATTTCATAATACATATGCATGATTCAACCACTGTGAGTTGGTGAAAGTTTTGATCTCAACTTTCAAGTCGTGTGAGACTCACGATGATGAGATTTCTTCAAATGAGTGCCCTCATGACTCTTATCTTATTCTTAAAATTTTTATTCAATGTTTGTTATCTTAGAATGTTGCCCATGATCATGAATGATACGATCTAAATGGAAATTTTTAGAAAAGCGAAATGAATTGAAATTGAGAGATTGAAGAAAGAGGAATATCAATTTGTTATTTGTCACATTCTATTTTGTATTCATAGGTCAACCAATTATGATTGTTTTGAGTTTAATCATAATTGTGAATACAATATATGATATTTAAATAGATCAAATGAAATATAATGTGACTGATTGGTCTAGAGTAATGCATACAAGATCTACTCTAAATAGATATGCCCAAATTTGAGCCGTTATATATTCCTAACAGATGTATAGCATCAAGCTCTCAGTGTATGCTAGTCGCACGGATTATTTGCTAGTATGAACTTTGCAAATTAGAGAGAGATATGGTCTGCCTATCATGGGCGAGTGGGATATGAAAGTAATAAACGCCCAACACTCATCCCACGTAGTAGAAAACAAGGAAAACAACTGCAAAGGAGTTGCATGTTTTTCTGGAAAAAAAAACTACTGCAAAAACTAGAACAAGAAAGAGAGAAAAACAGGAAAAAAAAAACTCTCTTGGCTAAAAAACCAAAAGAAAAAAAAAGAAAAAGAAGAAGTTTTTTTCACTTTCTCAAAGTGCAAGCATTTAATTTGTGGATATTGAATACAATCTCTTGTGTGATTGTATTTCGACTAGTGATACAATTAAGTTGATCTTTCACACATATATTTTATATACAAATTTTTGGAATTCGTTTCCAACAATAATTTTGGTCCCAACAAAAATTTTGGCATCTTATTATGCTAGCCAAGATTCAACTTTTTATTTGGAGGGCATTTCATAGTGCACCCCCATTTGGTCAAGCATTATAGCAGTGGAAGGTAAATGTATCACCTATTTGTTTTTATTACCTGAAGGACATGGAATCTAGATCCAATCTGTTATTAGAGTGTCCTAGATCAAAGCTTTTATGGTGAATTTCACCACTTGGCTTTAATTTTGATACAAGTATAAAATAAAGTTTTCAATAATAGTGGTTGCATGGTTTTCGAGAACACCAGATGATGAAGCAATAATATTATCTTGTGCAAATTTATGGCATATTTGGCTAGCGAGAAATCAAGAATATTATATTTACAAAGAACACCTGGTAGAAACTATATTTTTAGCAATGGGAAATTTTAACAGGATTATGTCATCTTTAGGTTGCTTCAACCAACCATGTCTGGAGTAGTGAAGACAAACTTGGAGGAAGACCAACAGTTCAGGACAAAAAGGTTTTGTATATGCTCAAGCTGCTAGAGTGTTTAGGCCTGATGGAGGTTAGGAATTTTGGATTGTGGTTTACATGGCCTAATTGTAGGAAAAAGGAGGAGAGAATTTATGAGAGATTGGACAGAGTTGTGGCAAATAATGAATAAATTAGGAGATTTTCAAAAGCTAGAGTAAGAAATTTGCCCATTTACAGATCGGACCATGGCCCAATGTGATGGATACAATGCCATTAAGAGTGCGAAGGGATTGGAGACAAAGAAGGCCGTTTGAGAAGTTTTGGGCCAGCCAAAAAGAAGCTAAAGAAATAGTTGCAAGCATATGGGGAAAGCGAGAAATATATGAGGAAGAAGCCCAATCGAACATGGAGAGAGTTTGGACCAAAGTTGAGGAGACAAGTGAGAAGTTAAACAAGTTGAGCAAAAACAAGTTCAGGAGTTTGGAAAAGAAGATACAGAATTTACAAGCAGTTTGGAAAGGATCCAAGAAAATGTAAGTGCACAAAATTATTCAAATGAAGAAGACAGAGTAAGAGAGGAGCTGGAAACAATGTTGGAAATGCAAAAGGAGTATTGGCAATAGAGGTCAAGAATTCTTTGG
The DNA here is from genome assembly GCA_020080225.1 of Gynochthodes officinalis. Lineage (NCBI taxonomy): Eukaryota > Viridiplantae > Streptophyta > Magnoliopsida > Gentianales > Rubiaceae > Gynochthodes > Gynochthodes officinalis. The sequence goes on along the minus strand of CM034619.1, from coordinate 39,132,392 downwards.
ATAAGAGAGGGTGAAGGACATATGAGATTTTTTCAAGATTGGGCAAAGAAAAGGAAGGGCAGGAACTATATCACTCAATTGAAGAAGACAAATGGCGAGTGGACCAACGATCAGCAGGAAATGAGTGACATAATTACGAGCCATTTGGAAACAATATGGAGGGATGTGTCCAACTATCCAAGAGATGTTTGGTCGGGTTGTCGAAGCCCCCAAAATTAATTCTGATCTTCAGACCAAGTACAATTGATTTGTAATTGCAGTAGTAGTGAATCCCACAGGGAGTTATGTGTTGAAGAGTTTCTTAGCAAGTGAGATAAAAAAAGAAAAGAATTTTGATCACCGAATCTATTTATAGTTAATAAAGAAAAATTATAAAATAAATCAACTGGAAATATTAAAAGATTACTTCAATCTTATCAGGCTCTGATCGAAGAAAATGTAGTTGTACAGAATATATCTAAATCATAGGATTCTTAAAACAATTTTTTATTCAAGCATTTAACCAAAAAAATTTTAGGATAGCCATGGCAAAATTTTGAGTTTTCCTATTCTATTTGTTTGAATCTAGCATTCACAACAAACCTTACTAATAAATGATTGGGAGCGATAGCGTTCCATATCATTTGATAGCAGCACTAAGAACTTTGAAAATAGTTAAAACAAAAACTAACAATTGAAATAGCTGCAATTGAAGATCTTTGTATCATTAATCCCCTTTAAATCATAAATGCATGATTATTGTCACTTTACACACAAAAAAAAAATTAATTGCTACTTGGTCTAATTGTTCCGGACAATTACGAAGCAAAAACAATTAGATAGCTATTGGAAGAAAAATGAAAAATAAGTTGTCAATTTATTTAACATTCAAAATACATTAAAAGCAGAATGCGAGAAATAATGATTACTTGAATGCAAAAAGATTATTAAACTATAAACAACACCTCACTAAATATATTAGCATTAACACCCCTTGGATTGCAATGGAAGTAGTTTAGCCACTCATGGTATCAAAACTATTCTACCTTTATTCTAAAATGAAAGAAAAGTACAAAAGAAAGAAAAATTTCTACAGAAAATTAAGGTAAAAACTTATCTCTTCCAAGTTCATTTGCCCTCCTATTTATAGACTTCTTCTCTAACAACCTCCCTAAAGACTTCCTAAAATCTCTCTAACAAATCCTAAGTCTTTAAACTTTTGATTTCTAACTTATTATCCGACCAACCATCCTATCATATCTAGTCCTATCTAATCCTAACAAATGTCTTCCAATCCATTCTAACTTGGATTACAAAAGTTGAAATCAAAAGACAAATTCAAATCTTGAAATTTCAACTCATCAGCCCTTTATCTCAGCTCAAGACGTGGTCACATGCATTCATCATTGTTCATCTTCTTGAGTTTCACCTCCAAGACTTCATCGTTTAAGGTATGATCTCAGTTTATCCAAAATAGTCTTTTGTTTTTGCTCCAAAAATTGTCAAAATCTTCATTAAATTCTATCTTTTCGCTGTAGTCCATCAATTTCATTCCCTAGTACAAAAACACCTCAAATTAGCCATTTTCATACCAATAAAAGCATTAACATCATAGGTTTGCTCCTATTAAATGGTAACAAATTAAATCCTATCAAATACCCCCACACCTAAACTATGCTTGTCCTCAAGCATACGATAGATCAATATCTTCCTCTCTATTCCCTTCCCTTTTTTATACCATTCACAAATAACCCAAAATTATCACACATTAGAAATTAAGATTGAAATGACAATTCAAAGGATAAGTATTCATAGCCCAATTTTCTAAACAAAACATATGCATCTCATTAATCCCAACAATTTTATCGAAATCAAATCTACAACATTTGATAGCCTCTCACATGTTGCACTCTATTCACTCAAAGTGTTTAGAGATTCATTTGGCACTCAAATCAAACATAGCATGTCATTACCATAGGTTTTCTTATATATCACATCTCCACCACTAATGAATATGAATTCATGCAAAAATCAAAGGGACTTAAAAAGGGTTGTAACGGGGCTTAGGTTAAGGTGGATAAACAAAAGGAAAATTTATACTACACAAATCAAGATATGTTGAAACTTCCTTGCAAGATTTAAAAGCAGCACAAGTAACATTTTAGAACCACTTTCTTATTCTCTCCCCTTCTCTTTTTTTTTCGAAATAGAATATAGTTGGACATCTTGTAAACAATGGAGCACATTTACTTTGTCCAAACCTAGGTTTGCTTATATTCATTTTTTTTTCAAGTGGTTTTTTTCTTTGGAATCAATAAAAATTTAATCATGCAACTCATTCCTACATACACTTGACAAAGGGTTCAATGATGGTAAACAACAAGAACAAGTTAAGGCTAATGATGTTATGTTATCACAAAGAAAAGCTAAGGCTCAAAATTGGTTGACTAGGGTAGATATAATGGAATGGCTTTTTAGAAAGTTAAAATTGGCTACTCCTAAATGCCCTTATCATTTCAAAGCATAAACCCACAATGTGATCTCGACATGCATAACAAAGCAAGTTTTAGAATAAACATACCATATTTGTACACAATTAACAAAGAAATGTGTGAGCAAGAAAAAGAAAATGCTCATAGACTCAAATACTCACAATGGGTTCAATGTCTCAAATATTGCACGTTCTTAGTCAATTTCATCATCAAAACCAATGAGATGCTTAAACAAAATTTTCAAAACAAAGGCTAATCATACTCTCCCTTGTCATTCTTTCCAACTCAATCACTAAGGCATGTTAACCAAGAGTTATTCTAAACAAGTATCAAAGAGTTAGGAATTTCAAGGAAAACATTCAAATTTTTAAGCATGCTTTGAGGGATTTTGCAAAAAAATTTACCAAAATAATTCAAAATTACAAAAGCTAATCACAAAAGCACAAGAACACCCCCCCCCTCCCCCCGCAACACCTAAATCATACATTGTCCCCAATGTATGAAAGAATATAAGTTCACATTCATAAGAAGTAGTGAAAATATAAAGATAAAAGGGCAGAATAACTTCCTTGAATTGAAAACGTACGGATGAGAACATCTATGGGAAGGAGGGTACATTGTCCTTTAATGTGGTTGAGTGTCAACATAAATTGAAAATACTTTTTCTCAAACGATGGGTACCTATAAATTATAGAAGAAAGTAATCAATAATAAGGCAAATGACACTCCCAACTTAATCTTTGAAACTCAATTAGAAATTATAGTAGTAAAATAGGATAAGAAAGGACTTAGGATATAGACATAATAAGTTCCCAAAGATAAAGCGATGTAATCCAAATAAAAGTCACTCTATAGTCCTAATCACTTTCTTCATTTAGATGATCATAAACCACTATAATTTGCATATCCAAAGAGAAATTGAAAAGGGCCCGAAAGATTAATGAGTTAATAGAAGTTCCACACACCAAAGGACCAAGAAAAAAAATGAAAATGTAGTTGAAATAAAATAAAATGAGACTAGGCACAAGAAAAAATTGAGTAGAAACAAAATCTCTATCACATGATAACATGGTGCACTACATGCTACTATGTGAAAGTTAAAAAAACACTACAATGAAGATGCACAAAACCATGCCATAGTTGGCCACATTACAACATGCTTTCTTTTAAAACACATTCTCAATGAAGTTCATACATTGCAAACCACTATTGTTTCAATTCTTCTTACCCATGTCACTATTGTTTAGCACATTATTTCAACCCATTCTTTCCAAACTAGAAACTAAAAATATAGAACTCATCAACCCATTCAAAAACTCTGCAATTAGTCCCTTATTCAATCGTAAAAAGGAAATTTAAATCTCGATGGGGACAGTTTGGGGAACAAAGACTGCTTGGCAGTGTCATGATCAAACAAATAGAATTACCACTGCAAGAGTTCAACAAATAAAATCAATGCAGCACCAAACAATTAAGAACAACAGCCAAGGATTTAGAAAAATGCACGAAAAATTCAATTATTAATTATGAGTATGTTGTGCAACAATCAAGCATGCTTGCTCATTCTGAAGCTCCATAGAAATTGAACTCAGAACCAATAAGGCTAGCTTCCCGGTATGTGCAGCAAAAAATACTAAACAAGAAGATAATTAGGAAATTGGAGAATAAATGGGTGTTCATAAGTACCTTCTTTGTAGGGCCAAAGAAAATATAAAAAAAACAAGGAAAAAAAAGCTAAAAAACAAATAGACTGGTTTGGAGAGGAAGTCTGGTGAAGAAGGGATGTGACACGGCAGGAAGGGAGCATCGACGCAGCAGCTATAGGAAGCCAAGAAAGAAGACGGCAATGGCGAGCTGGCGGCTACAACTGACGGGGAGACATCTGGATGAAGACACAGACTACTGAGCAGAGTTGTTGAGTTGCGACAGAGCTGGCGCAACTACGGAACGGTGGTGCAGTGCATGAAATGGCCGGAGCACAGCTAGGCGATGGTGCAGCGGCGGCAGTGGTTTCGGTGCGGCTAAGCTTGGAATTTGATTGGAGGAGGCAAATTTATAGAAGAAATAATTAGGGAAAAGAATTGGGTTTGTAAAACCCCTATTTTTTATTTTATTTTATTTTATTCAATTTTTTTTTAATGTTTTGCAGTTAAAATCATGAACAAAAAACAAAAGACTTGATAGAATAAAGGGTAGGCATGCCTAATAAACTAGAGTCTTTGGAAACATAAAGAAGAAAATCCAAAAGACTATAGATGTTAAGGCGTGGGCACGCCTAAGGAGTTAAAGTCTTCTGAAAAAATTTCAGAAGACTATCATTCTTATGGCGTAAGCACGCCTAAGAAGGTGAAGTCTTCTGGGGTTTTTTTTTTCCCTTTTTTTGTTGGATTAGTTTACGTCTATGAAAATAAAACCCCCACTGCAAAAACAATTAAAATCATTAGTTATATAAAGAAAAGAAAGAAAAGATAATAAATTATGAACGAAAGTAAAAGAGCAAACGAGCAAGAAATTTATTGGGTTGCCTCCCAAATACACAATTGTTTAGAGTCGTTATGCTCGACGTCCTTTATCTCTCAAGTTATTAAATTTTTACAAGTTGTTTGGATCACACCTGCATTTTCTTTGTTGATTTTGCACTCAGGCCTACAGAAAAAACATCATTTTCTTCATCAAAAACATCCACAATAGAATCCACAACATCAATAAAACACAAGGAATGAGTGTCAACTGGATGTTTCATTGCTTAAAAAATTTTAAACTTGACAATTTGCTCATCAAATTTTATAGAAATTGTGCACTCATCCAGATCGATGTTAGTCTTAGCTGTCATCATAAAAGGCCTTCCTAACAAAAGAATGGCTGATTCTCCCACGTCATCATCCTCGGTTTTCAAGATATAAAAATCAGCCAAAAAAATCAATTTATTGACTTGTACTAAGACATCTTCCACAACTCTTTCAAGATATGCAATAGACCTATTAGCAAGTTTAATAATTACCCTTGTTGGTTTCATTGGACCCAAATTTAGAATACAATATATGGAATATGGCATAACATTAATAGATGCTCCTTAATCTAACATTGCATGTTCAATTCTTTTATTCCCAAGTACACAAGGAATTGAAATCATACCCGGATCCTTACACTTATTAGGTAATTTTTTTAAAATTACTGCACATGCATTTTGCCTAACATTGATTGTTTCATCACCTTTTAGCCTTCTTTTGTTTGTGCATAATTCCTTCAAAAACTTTGCATACCTGGGAATTTGCTTGATTGCATCTATCAAAGGAATATTTATTTCTACCTTTTTGAATGTATCCAGAATTCCTTGCTCATACTCCTCTCTTTTTACCCTTGCTAACCTGCTTGGAAAAGGTGCAACATTAGTATTTGAATCATTGGATAATAAGGAATCAAATCTTACTACTTTTGAGTTTCCTTCTTCATTATCCTTGGTCTTCTCAACAATTTTCTTTGGGGAAGTGGGTGTAGGTTGAAGTTCCTTACCACTTCTTAACATCATTGCATTAACATTTTCTTTTGGATTTACCACTGTTTGAGAAGGTAATCCTTTTAAGACTGTTTGCTTCAATTCACTTATTTCTGCAGTTAATTGAGACACTTGATTCTCCACATTACGAAAACTAGCTCCAGGCTCCTAATGGAATTTCTGCATGTTGTGTTGAAGTTGTTGCATGTTAGTAACCAAAGACCTTACAATATCTTCTAAAGGCATACATGAATTTGATGATTGCATAGATGATGGGGGTTGTGCTGGCCTGTTATGGCTCGAAAATTGATATCTTGGCTACCCACCTGGGTTTCCATAACTAAGATTTGAATGATCCCTCCAACCAGGATTATAATAGTTTGAATAAGGATCATATTTCCTTTGGGTTGACTGGGATATCCTCCAATTGCATTTGCTTGTTGCATTATGTCCTCTTGCAAAGTCGGGCACAAATCTGTAGCATGTTCAGGAATCGAGCAAACTCCACACACCTTTGCATTTTGCAATTGTCCTATAGCCATTTAACGAACTAGAGTAGTTAGATCTGAAATTTGGTCTTGAATGCTAAAAGTACTTACCTCATTAATCTTTTTAGCCCTTCAGATCTTGAACCAAATTGTTGCGAATTCTCTGCCATGTTAGAGATTAATTGCCTTGCTGCTGTTGGTGTTTTGTTCACCAAGGCTCCTCCATTGGTTGCATCAACCATACTGCGATCCATCAGTAATAACCCCTCATAAAGGTATTGGATCAAAAGTTAGTCTGAAATTTAGTGGTGCGGCAACTTGCACATAATTGGTTAAATCTTTCCTAATATTCGTATAATGATTCTCCACCAAACTATCTAATACCACATATCTCCTTCTTAATACTTGCAACTCGTGAGGCAGGAAAACATTTCTCCAAAAACAACCTTTTCATTTCCTCCTAAGTTGTAATAGAACCTGCAGGAAGATAATAAAGCCAATCTTTCGCCTTATCTCCCAAGGAGAAAGGGAAAGCTCGCAAATTAACTTGTTCCTCCGTCACTCTTTGTGGTTTCAAAATAGAGCAAACCACATGGAATGCCTTGAGATGTTTGTGAGGATTATCACCTACGTTTCCATGAAAAATAGGTAACAAATGAATAAGTCTAGTCCAGATTTTAGTTCAAATGCTACCTCCAAATTTGGCAATTGTACGCAAAGAGGTTGTTGATTCAACACTAGAGCAATAAGCTCTCTCGATGTACAATCTCTTGCAGCCATCCTTTCTTCCTCAAGTGGTGTTAAATGAAATTGCAGCATCATTCTTATTTCTTTCTTTAGTCGCCGCGATTCTTTCTCAATTTCAGAAATGAACACATGATGACCATTGTGAGTAGCATAGGTGATGTAAAAGAAGAAAAAATTCACAATGCTGAGAAAAAAGATAGCTCCTTGGCAACGGTGCCAAAATTTTGGTCGAGTTGTCGAAACCCCCAAAATTAATTTCGATCTTTAGACCAACTACAATTGATTTGTAGTAGTAGTGGACCAGTTAGAATCCTATAGGGAGGTATGTGTTGAAGAGTTTCTTAGCAAGTGAGATGAAGAAAGAAAAGAATTTTGATTACCGAATCTATTTATAGTTAATAAAGAAAAATTATAAAAGAAATCAACCGGAAATATTTAAAAGAATTAGTTTAATCTTACCAGGCACCGATCCAACATAGTGTAGTTGTACCGAATATATCTAGATCATAGGATTCTTAAGATACTTCTCTATTCAAGCATTTAACCAAAATTTTTTCAGGATAGCCATGACAAAATTTTGAATTTTCGTATTCTATTTGTTTGAACCTAACATCACAACAAACCTTACTAACAAATGATTGGGGCAATAGCATTCCATATCATTTGATAGCAGCACTAAGAACCTTGAAAACAGTTAAAACAAAAAATAACAATTGAGATAGCTGCAATTGAAAATTTTTGTATCATTAATCCCCTTTAAATCATAAATGCATGATTACTATCACTTTACAGACACAAAAAGATTTAAGTGCTACTTGGTCTAATTGTTGCAGACAATTACGGATTAAGAACAATTAGATAGCTGTAGGAAGAAAAATGAAAAATAAGTTGTCAATTTATTTAACATTCAAAATCCATTAAAAGCAGAATACAAGAAATAATGATTACTTTAATTCGAAAAGATTATTAAACCATAAACAATACCTCACTAAATATATTTGCATTAACACCCCTTGGATTGGAATGGAAGTAGTTTAACCACTCATGGTAGCAAAACTATTCTAACTTTATTCTAAAATGAAAGAAAAGTATAAAAGAAAGAAAAATTTCTACAAAAAATGAAGGTAAAAACTTATCTCTTCCAAGTTCACTTGCTCTCCTATTTATAGACTTCTTCTCTAACAACCTCCCTAAAGAGTTCCTAAAATCTCTTCAACAAATCCTAAGTCTTTAAACTTTTGATTTCCAACTTATTATCTAGCCAACCATCCTATCCTATCTAATCCTATCTAATCCTAACAAATGTCTTCCAATCCATTCTAACTTGAATTACAAAAGTTGAAATTAAAAGACAAATTCAAATCTTGAAATTTCAGCTTATCAACCCTTTATCTCAACTCAAGATGTGGTCATGTGCATTCATCTGTTATGCATCTTCTTGAGTTTCACCTCCAAGCCTTCATCCTTTAAGACGTGATCTCAATTTATCGAAAATAGTCTTTTGTTTTTGCTCCAAAATTCGTCAAAATCTTTATTAAATTCCATCTTTTCGCTTTAGTCCATCAATTGCATTCCCTGGTACAAAAACACCTCAAATTAGCGATTTCATACCAATAAAAGCATTAACATCATAGGTTTGCTCCTATTAAATGGTAACAAATTAAATCCTATTAATGTTGACATGCAGGATGAAGATCAGAATGAGGTCATTCAACACGTAGAAGAAAAACTCCGTGGGGAACAAAAGGAATGGTTGGAAAGAGAGTTCAGTGAAGAAGAAATTCAGGATGTTGTATTCAAGATGGGTAAATGGAAGTCTCCGAGACCAAACGGCCTACCAGCAGGTTTCTATCAGGAATATTAAGATGTAGTGGGTCAAGATGTCACTCAAGCAGTTTTGGAGTTCTTCAGGATGAAGACCATGAAGCCTACATGGAATGAAACGCTCATTGTTTTGATCCCAAAATGCCCAAATCTAGTAGCCTTGGGATTTTAGACCTATTAGTCTTTGCAATGTAATGTACAAAGTGATAGCAAAGATCTTAGCAAATAGATTAAAAAAAGGTGTTAGAAGACCTTATATCACAAAAGCAAAATGCTTTTGCACCTGGTAGGTCTATAAATGAAAATGTTTTGTTGGATCATGAGGTATTGGAGTATATCAGGAAGAAGAAAGAAGGGAAGAAGGGTTTAGTGGCATTAACGGTAGATAAAAGCAAGGCATACGACAGATTATCCTAGACTTTTTTTAGGAAAATGTTGGAAAATTTTGGTTTTTCAGAAAATTGGGTTGGGTATGTTATGCAACTTGTGTCGATGGCTTCCTTCAATGTTAAGCTCAATGGTGGGCTATCAAGGACTATCATACCAAAAAATGGGCTGAGACAAGGATGTCCGTTGTTACCATTTTTGTTTATTCTCTACCAACACGCATTGTCAAAAATGTTGCTGAGAGCAGAAAGATAAGAGGGTTTTGGAGTGAAGGTGGGAAGAATGGTTCCAAGATTATCTCATTTGATGTTTGCAGATGACTGTCTTATCTTATCTTTTTTGAAATTACAATGAAGGCGGTGAATGGTCTGAGGAAGATACTGAACTCCTTTGCAGCTCAATCTGGACAGAGGATAAACTTTAGTAAGTCATCCATGGTTGTGAGCCCAAAATCAGGGGCAAATCTCTTTGAGGACCAGGGAGGGGGCAAGTGACCCCCTCCCACCCCCAATGTGTCAAAAAAAATTTATAGTAATATTAAAAATTGAATTCAGAGAGTTTCACACTATGTTCTAAAAACTTGCCCCTACACTTATTTAGAAAAAAGAAATTCTATTTATTAAATTTATTGATATATACAATTTTTAAGAAAATTTATTTGAATTTTAGTTAATCACAATTCTAAAAAATTTAGTTGACCAAAGTGTTGGGAATTATAGATGACTTGTGTCAAGCACTGCATAGAAAATATCAAGATCTCCCAAATGCCATAGTTATAGTGGAGATATCAAAATTAAGATTACAAAAGTTAAGAGATGAGGGGTGGGATACTTTGTTTGAAAAGACTTGTGAATTTTGTGCTAAACATGATGTGGATATTCCGGATATGGAAAGCCAACTTAAAGTTCAAGGAAGAGAAAAGCGTAAAGTTAGGCATGTGACACATCTTTATCATTTTAAAGTTGAAATTTTTTATGCACTAATAAATAGTTAACTTTAAGAATTAGGGAATTATTTCAACGATGTTAATGTATAGTTGCTTTCATCTATGACATGTATTGACCCGCGTCACTCTTTCTCAGCATATAATAATTTTAAATTATGTGAATTTGCAAGATTTTATCCTTTGCAGTTTGATGCTAACAAACTTCTTTCTCTTGAAGAACAACTTGAGAATCATATTTATGATGTGAGGTCTAACTATAATTTTTTAGACTTGCAAAGTATTAGCGAGTTTACTCAGAAAATGGTTGAAAAGGGAAAATATGTGACATACCCTTTAGTTTATTTGCTGATAAAGTTAGCATTGGTTTTGCCAGTAGCAACCGCAATAGTTGAAAGAGCTTTTTCGGCAATGAAAATCTTAAAGACTACACTTCGTAACCGGATGATAGATGATTGGATGAACGATTGCATGGTGACTTTCATAGACAATGATGTATTTGATACAATTGATAATGATGCTATTATGAAATTATTTTAAGAGATGAAGTCAGAAAAATGATTTTGTAATATATGATTTTATTTTTTTTTTGAATTACAATGTAGGACATTACTTTTATACTTTTTTATATTTATCAAATTTATTACTTAATTTTCTTATAAGTGTAACCCCGCTTTATAATATTTCTGCGTCCGTCCCTGCCCAAAATATAAGCAATGAGTGGAGGAATTTTCTAGAGGTTATGTTTAATATTCCACAGGTGGCATGTAAGGGGAAATATTTAGGTCACAATCTAAATTTTTTAGTACCAAGATCACAGTTGTTTGGAGATGTAGTGAGGAAGATTAAGGAAAATTTAGAATTGGAAGTCTGAAAATCATGATCATGGGTAGAACTACTTTAGCTAAAACTGTCCTTGCATCACTACCTTTGCATGTGATAGGTGTGTTTAAAATTTCGACAGGTACAATGAGAGAAATAAATAGATTTTTGGCAAGATTCATTTGGAAAGGGGACAAGAAAGGTAAAGGGATACATTGGAAATCTTGGAAGGAGATATGCAAATCAAAGTTTAGAGGGGGTTTGAGAATGCGCTCCATTAGTATGATGAACCAAGCTTTGCTAGCAAAAGTAGCTTGGAAAATTGTTTCAGATGAGGAGTCTTTTTTTTCAAGTTTTTCAAAGCAAATACTGCTACAAAAAAGACTTCATTGGGAAGAAGTACGTGCACAATTGTTCATGGGGTTGGAGAAGTATAGTGTGGGGAAAGGAACTACTCACTCAGGGATTGAAATGGAAAATTGGAAACGGAAGGAAGGTGAATATCAATGAAAATTGGATTCCCCAGATGACAAACCCGATGCTGACCAGTGAGGTAATTTGGAGTGGTAAACTCAATCTAAAGGTGGCAGACTTGATAGATGGGAATAGAAGCTGGAGAACATCTTTGATCAGAGTGATGTTCCCAGAGGAAGTGTTTCCAAGAATTCTCTCAATTCATTTGGCAAAATTCAGTAGAGTGGAAGAAGATAAACAGTACTGGGTCGGAGAGAAAAATGGTAAGTACAGCGTAAAATCGGGATATCATTTGGGATACAATAAAGAAATTAGAGGAAAATCGTCCACATCAGCGAGAGGAATGCACAAACCAGGAGAGGTAGATGAAGAGGACGAGACTTTCTGGAAGAAGGTTTGGAATCTAAAACTACCACTGAAAATTGTTTTCTTTTTGTGAAAGGCATGTCCCAATATCTGTCCAACGGCAGATTAGCTGGGGAGGTGAGGGATAATTATCCCTCCTAAATGTGGCTGGTGTGATAAGGAAAATGAGACAAAATCTCATGTTTTGCTTAACTGTGAGATAGCAAAGCGAACTTGGAGATGCTCACACTTGGGTTTCAATTTTGACAATGGAACACCTGTGGCGTTTAGCCAATGGTTCAAATTGTGGATAATGAACCGTGTTTAGAGGATGTGAGATTATCAGCCTGCATCTTTGGAATTTATGGAAAGCAAGATGTGAAGCAGTATAGGAGAATAGATGCATACACCCAGAAAATATATAGAGAATGTCGTGGTCAAATTTCATGCAAGCAGAGAAGGCTTGGCAGGAAGAGAATCAAGGTAGGCAAGGAGTAAAACAAAGCGGATGTGGGGAACTCATGCAGGGCAATCTCAAGATTTTATGGAAATGGGATGAAACTGTAGTGGAAGGGAGAAGAACTGACAGGATTCAAATATGCACGGACGGGTCATTCAGGAGTGGAAAAGAGGCAACAGCCATTGCATGGTTGCTTGGGAAAATGGAGAAAGAGAGCTGGCCACGATATCAAAAAGAGTGTATGCTATCTCTCCAGAGCATGTAGAATTATTGGCAATTCAAGATGCGGTCATGCAGGCTATTAAACAAGGATGGCAAAACATCTACTTCTCACAGATTCTCTTCTGGCGTTAAAAGCGCTGGAACAGACAAGAGAAGGGGACATCCATTTAAGGAGTTTGGCCGAAGAGATTGGGTACTAAATTAGTTAAGTAGAAGCTTGTGTGCTAGTTAAATCGCCAAAAGCAGAGGTTATGAAGGCCCATAGGTTAGCATATGGTAGATTAGGCAAACCAAACTGATGTAACTTGGGTAATAAGTAATGAATGTTTTCTGTTTGTCAAAAAAAACCAAAAAAAAAAAAGGTTGCTGCAACCAGTACCACACACAAACCAAAATCTGTATCTAATTTCCAATCCAATCATAGGATCAGAGTGCTTCCTTTCTCCTTCAGGAGAATTTTGGTTTCCTTAGTGAGCTCAGTTCAACCCAGTTTTTCTCCAAGGAAAATTGCCGTTGACTTCGTTTGTCTTTATTTGTTCCATTCCTTTTACGTGACCTTACAGAACCTTTCTATTTCTGAATTTCCATATCTATTTCTCCTTTTTCTGGTTCTGTACACTATTTGTGAATCTAGTAAAATTAACAGCCAACAGCACTCTTTGGCTGCATTTGCTATTTCTCATACTTAGTTAGTAGCATCGTGGTCTTTTTAGCTTAAATTTCAGCCGAGTTTTCTCCAAATACAGTTTCTTCAGAAGTGAAGTTTAAGGGTTTGTGACTTAACCGCAAAGAGTAGTATGGCGGAGGATTTAGTGGAACAATTTTGACATTGTCAACTATCCAAAAATGAGCAGCTGGGAGTTGAAATTCAAGAACAAGATGTAAAGATTAGCAAGGAGATGTGTGGCAGAAGCTTAGCAGGGAAAATATATGGTGATAAAGTAGTTAACTTTACAAGCTTGAAACTCACCTTGGCGAAAATCTAGCCGACCCAGAGTTTGCTCTCGGTTAGAGAGTATGGTCCGAACCTTTTTCAATTCGTGTTCAACAGTCAAGCAGACAGGAATAAAGTGTTAAAAGGTAAACTCCGGTCTTTTGACCAACAATATCTTGTTTTAAAAGAATGGTCCATGGGGATGAATATATACATGGAGGAATTCAATCAAATTGACATGTGGGTTCAGATATGGAATATCCCAACTCATTAGGTATCCAGAAAAACAGGTATGAAAATTGGAAAACTGTTTCCGAAAGTTTGGGATGTGGAAATTTCTAGTACGGGCAACAAATTTGGAAGATGTTTAAAGGTGTATGTTACCATAGACTTTGATCAGCCTTTGTTGTGAGGTACACAAGCTAAGCTCCAAGAGCAGCAGCGTTGGGTTATCTTCATTTATGAACAGTTACTCAATTTTTGTTCTTATTGTGACAGAATTGGACATGTAGAAAGTAATTGTGAGATCCGAAAAGATGATTGTAAGAATGACAAGCTGAAAGAGAGTCAATTTGGTGACTAGCTAAAGGCTGATTCAGTCAAGAGAGGGTACAAATCTCGTGATCAAGTAGTCTCTGGGCCTGGAAGTCAAGCTGGCAAAAATACTGTGGCCGAAAAAACTGTGGTTGCCACCCCTCTTTCTGGTGAAAACAGTTCTCCCATGATCCCTGTGGTAGATCAAAGTAAAAAGTCCATGAGTACATCCTGAGTCCTTCTATACAAAGGGCCTCCGATTATGAAGAAGCTGCACCAACGGCATTAGTCAGTACACCAATGGAAGAAACAAGACCGATACCATCCACATTGGAGCTTATTTTAGCAAAAATTTGATCTCGAGGAACACACTAGGAAAGGGTTACAATGGATTTGGATGGGGTAATATAGGAAAAGGTGAGTGATCTTGAAAAGGAGCAAGCAGAGAAGACGGATAATCAGATCATTGAAGCTGATTTTTCTGCCCTAGAACAGAATCTAGTCAATGTTCCTATGATGATGGTGGTTGCCTCAACTCCTGCACAAGAAGCTCCCCAAATATCGAAGCAGAATGTAGCAGAAATGGTGGCCAAAGCTCCGGAGATTCGAATGAGAAAATGGCATAGAACAGTTGTTTCCCGAGATCAACAACCACTAGGGATTCAAACCTTGGTGCAGCCACATCATAGTGCAGGGGAAAACCGAAAATGGATCATTCCGGAAGGTAAGGAATAAACCAAGGGTGAGAGGGGATAGGAAGGAAGACAGAAAAGACGGAATCAAGGTCTTATCATTCGTGATTTACAGGTGGAGGAAGCCAACCCCAAATAGCCCCAAGCTAATCAATGAAAATTTGTGCCTGGAATTGTAGAGGTCTAGGAGGGCCCTCTACTGTTTCTCAGCTTAAGGAAACTATTATGTTCCACTTCCCGGATATAGTGTTTATAAGTGAGACTAAACAAAAGGCATCCTTTAGTCAAACCTTTTGCAGAACTTTTCGTATTCAAGACCGATGGAAAAATGTTGATCCATTGGGGACAAGAGGTGGCCTTTTGCTGTTTTGGAGTGATAATATGGTAATAAATCAAGTGATATCAAGAGATTTTTTCTTTGAAGTACAAGCTCATAAGCAGGGAGATCAAGAGCAATTTTGGGCTATTTTTCTATATGCAAGTACGGATCCCAAAGTCCGAAGTCAGCAATGGGAATATCTTCAACAAGCCAAAAGCAAATGGGGGAACAACTGGTTTATGGGTGGGGACTTCAATGATCTAGTGGATAACATAGAGAAAAGAGGTGGTCAATCCCGTTCGGAGGCCAGCTTTCAAAGTTTTAGGGACTTTATCAAAGTCATGGGTATGGCGGATCTAAGGTTTACTGGGAGACCTTTCACATGGGCCAATAATAGGGAGCAAGAGGGATTTGTTGAAGAAAGACTTGATCGCTTCTATGGATCAGCTAATTGGATACTTAAATATCCTATGGCGGCAGTCAGACATTTGTAGAAACAGGCTTTCGATCATTCTCTTCTTTTATTGGATACTTGTAGGGCAAATCCTAGACAGAAAAGGAGATTCGTTTTTGACAAAAGATGGATAAAACAGGAGGAAGCAGCAGCCATAGTAGAGCAAGCATGGAATAGGATCCAACGCGGAACTCCAATGTACAAAGTCACTAGCAGAATCAAATAATGTAGAGTTGATTGCTAAAGTCGACCAATGCAGCACATACTAATGTCGCAAGAATGATAAGGGAGATCAAAGTGCAAATGGAATTGCTAAGCCAAGCAGGGGGTACAAGGGACTAGCAAACTTGGAAGAAGCTGAAAGGAGATTTGCACAAAGTGTATAGTGAAGAGGAACAGTATTGGCACCAAAAAACCCGCATTCAATGGCTTAAAAAGGGTGACAAGAACACAAAGTTTTTTCACGCTTCTAGAGTGAAATGAAGAAGATTGAATGCAATTGATAGGCTGGTGAAGGAAAATGGACGGATTTGCACCAATCCCGAGGAAATCAAACAGGAAGTATCATATTTTTACTCTACACTTTTTACTACCTCTTCTCCTACGATTAACCCAACATTTTTGTTAGGTATCCCAATCACGATTACAAGTGCCATGAACCAGAGGCTAACCAGACCAATCGAGGATGCTGAGATTCAAAACTCTTTGTTTGGTATGCACCCTAATAAGGCTCCAAGACGGGATGGTATGATTCCCCTCTTCTTTCAAAACTATTGGCATGTAGTTCAAAAGGATATTATCTTTGCTGTTAAAAGTTTTTTTGTCCATTCAAGAATGCTGAAGAGTGTCAACCGTACACTTATTACTCTTATTCCCAAAATAAAGAACCCAACCCAAATAGCCCAAAATAGGCCTATTAGCTTATGCAATGTTGTCTATAAAATAATCTCTAAGATTCTGGCTGAAAGAATGAAACCCTACCTCAATGTTTGCATAAATGAAAGCCAAGCTACTTTTGTCCCTAGAAGACAAATCACGAACAATGTTGTTATTGCGCATGAATGCATACATCATATCAAGAGCCTTAAAAAATCAGGAAAAGGTTTTATAGCCTTGAAATTAGATATGACAAAGGCTTTTGATTGAGTTGAGTGGGATTTTTTTATCTCAAGTATTAGTTAAGATGGGCTTCTCTACAAAGTTCATAGACTGGATCATAATATGCATAAGTACCTCATCCTTTTCTTTTAACATAAATGGTGAGGTTAGCAGCTACGTGCAACCCACAAGAGGTATTAGACAAAGAGATCTACTATCTCCGTATTTATTTATAATCATTTTGGAAGTTTTTTCATTTTTAATTAGAAAGGCCGTAAGTGAGGGTACCTACCGAGGAATGAGACTATGTCGTAAAGGTCCACTCCTCACTCATCTTTTTTTTTGCAGATGACTCACTAATTTTTGGTGAAGCGACAGTGGAGCAAGCTCAGCACATTAGAAGGATCATAGAAGATTACTGTGAAGCATCGAGGCAGAAAATCAATCTGAATAAGTCTTCTGTTCTTTTCATCAAGCATTTAGTGGATAGTGACAAAAAGGACATTATTTAGGTGTTAAATGGGATCAAGAGCAAAGGAGTGCCAGATACCTAGGATTGCCCTTGGGTATCGGCAAATCTAAGAAAGAAGTTTTTGCATATGTCATTGATGCGGTTAGAAAAAGAATAGGTAACTGGAAAACTCAATTTTTGAGTCAGGCAGGTAAAGAAATTCTCATAAAATCAGTCCTTAATTCCTTACCTATCTATGTAATGTCATGTTTTAAACTCCCAATCGGCATATGCAAAGTCTTGAGCAGTGAGACAGAGAATTTTTGGTGGGGCTTTAATGTAAATAATGGTCATAAAATTTATTGGAGAGCCTGGTTCAAATTAACACTTTCGAAAGATTTGGGAGGGCTTGGTTTTCAGGATATACAAGTTTTCAATGACTCCTTGTTAGCCAAACAATTATGGAGGTTAATTCAATTCCCTAATTTGCTTCTGAGCCGTGTAATGCAAGCTAGATATTATCCCCAAGGAACACTTATGCAAGCAAAAGTTCAACAAAATGCATCTTGGCTTTGGAAATGTTGGACGGGAGCAAAATATATCTTAGAAATGGGAATGAGATATCAAGTGGGAGACGGTAAAACCATAAAAATTTGGGAGTCTCCATGGCTGGCACATAGAGCAAATTTCAAGCCACTTCCAAAAGAGCATAATGAAGAGTCAACTACTTGGTGCCATCAACTAATGGTGGAGGAGGGGGCGCAATGGGACCAAAACCTAATTGATCAGCTTTTTCACCCTAAGGATGCCGTGGAAATTTCTAAAATCCCATTAAGAATGGAGGTTGGTCCGGATAAGCTCATTCAGCAACATGATAGAAAAGGGAATTTCACAGTTCATTCTGCATATCATTTTGCTGTGGCGCAGCATCGAGCTCAATTAAGTATAAACACATCTACTAGTAGTTCTAGTTTGACAACCGCTACTCATACGTGGCATCGAATTTGGAATCTTCAAGTCAAAGGAAAGCTGAAACATTTTCTGTGGCGCTGCTGTCAAGGAATTTTGCCCTCCAAAACAGAGCTATGTAAAAGGAGAATTCTGCAGGATCCCATTTGTGGTATTTGCGAGATGCATGAGGAAACCATTGAGCATGTCTTTTTTACTTGTGATAGGGCAGCGATGGTGTGGAGACTCTCTCCCGTTCACTGGGATGGTTTGCGAGATGAACAATCCTGTTTCCGACATTAGTGGGAAACATTAAGTTTCATGGGCAAAGATTCCATAAACAATGACATGATCAACCTTTCTATATACATTCTTTGGTTGTTATGAAAAACACGAAATCTTTGGCTCTTTGAGGGGATTACTAAATCAGCCCATGAAGTGGTGGATTCGGCAATTTTGGATTGGCAGGAATATCAAGAGATCTTAGAAGGGGCTACATTTAACTCGTAAAACAGAATCTGTTTATATCTATATTTTTACTTGTTTTGCTTCATTTTGTATAGTTTCCCAAGTCCCTTATTGTTATGCGAGTTAGTGTCATAGCTCTCCTTTAGAGCACCTTTAAATTGCTATTTCTGCTAACTTAGAGTTCACCGGTCCTGTTTACCTTCCCTCAAGTCTTCATTTGCTTTGGTTATCCTTTCCGCAAGCTTTCATCTGTTTTTTTTTTATCCTTTTCTTAGGAGAATGTGCTGATAAGAGGAGCCTTCGCTTTGGAGCACCCTATGTTAGGAAGATTGAAGCTAAGATACTAGCATCAAGCACAGGACAAGGTTATAATTTTGGACTATAAGTTGAGTTCTAGCTGTTAGATGGATTCTGGCTCCCTGTTTCTTCCCTGGCCAGTTGGATGGATTCACAGAAGCGATAGTGGTTGGAATGGTTCTGGGTCATAACCGAGTCATATGCAATGTTTCTGGGTCATACCCAAATGGGTCAAAATAGTCAATGAACCTCTCTTTCATTTTATTTTCATCTCTCACCCTTTTCTGTTTTGTTTCTTGCACCAAGTGTACTGCATTTTTTCAGGGCAAGAAGGCTTTACACCCTTGGAGCAACATCTAGTGACAATGCAGTGAAGCTGAGGGAAGTCCAACCTCTTCTCGGGTCACAGAGCAGGTAAGGATTGCGATTGATGCTCTTCCTTTTTGAAGGCTAAGTTTGAATTGATTTTTTTTGGAGGCTAGTTGGAACGATCTGAATGGCAAATGGTGAATGTTTGAGTGTGCTTGTAGTGATTCTGACTGATTGCTTGGTAGAGCCGAAGAAAATTGGTTGCCAATGTCATATTTACGTTTGAAGTTGAGCCAAACAAACTGTTTGATAAAATGCCTACACGAAGTCTAGGTAGGCATACTGATTGATCTGAGCACATCTGACTTCCTAACACAACAGCTTCCTTTCATTCTCCTTTTTTCTGGAGATAGAAGCAATATTGGTTTCCAAAAAAAAAGGGGGCCAAAAAAAAAAAGGAAAAAAGGAAAGAGAAAATTACAAAAACAAAAAAGAAAGAAAAGACAAAGGAGAAAAAAAAGGAGATTGGAAGAAATGAAGAAAAGGTTGCAATCCTCTTCAAGGATTTCCTTGCTTTTTCCACTTAGCTAATCAAGCTTAGTTCTGTTGAGTAGTTCTCCATGTGGATATGTATTTCCCATTTTTCTTCATACTTATAGTTTTTGCTCCCGCGTTAAGTGCAAGTGATATAGTGTAATGCAGCACACATCCCTTACTTCCTTATGAATACCATGTCCTCTCCATATAGGTTAACTTAAGATTCTATATACCTATGTTAATATATATTCTTAGTAAAAGCTCTTGTTGCCAGCTGGTTTCTTGAACATTGGCTAGGTAATATTGATTCTGCAAACTAGACAAAAGAGAAAAAGGGGAAAAAAAAAGGAGAGAAAAAAGGAAAAAGGAAAAACAAAAAAAAAAGAGGAAAAAAGAAAAAAGAAGTATAAACAAATGATGGAGAATGTAGGCTTGTTTGTAATCTTTTATTAGTTTTTAAGCCGACAAATGGTTTGTAATTTACTACGAAGAAGTAGCCTTTGATATCGTGTAAATTACGGCTATTTGTATCATCTGGATTGTACATACTGGTTGCTTACCCCTACCTCGGTTGGTGCTCCTAAATTGATTGCTGCTGCAAGGGCACCTATGACAGGAAATATGAACCAAACTTGGTTACTCTTTGCTGAATTCTCTTTGATGATTGAGGTCCTTTAAATTTACATTCTGGTTAACCCTTTTGCTGGTTGGTTACTCTTGGTAGACTTATTCTTATTCCTCGGTTGGTTTAAGAAACTTTTTGGCATGACCTAGTTTGAAAGCAGACCTCGTTAAACTTGGTTACTCTTTGCTGGTTTCTTTCTATTCGGACTATTCTTTGGCTGGACTGCATCCGCCCTCTGTTTTTGTTTCATTCATGTTGGCTGGACTGCATCAGCTCTCTGATTTCGTTGCATTTATGCTGCTCTCTAATTTCGTTCCATTCATTTTGGCTGGATTGCTTCTGATTTCGTTTCATTCATGTTGGCTGGACTGATTCTGCTCTCTGATTTCGTTTCATTCATGCTGGCTGGACTGCTTCCGCTTGCTGATTTCATTTCATTCATGTTGGCTGCATTGCTTCAGCTCTGTGATTCCATATCATTCATTCTGGAATGTTCTCTGTTTTTGGAATGATTCTTGGGAAGACTAATTTCCAATTGAAGATTGGACATAGAACCTTGACTCCTTTTTGGAAGACTGGAAACATGCAGCTTTTGGTTTTCTTCTAGGTCCATTTTCTTTTATGTTTTTTAGAATACTCTTATGTATGCCTAGATTGCAATTGATGTTTAAGATATAGTGTTCAAACCTAGTCATTTAGTTGAAGTTGACTTATTTATATTATATCTCACAACATCAATCTTTTGGCAATTTTTTTGAACTTATAGTTTACTTTCCCTTGTATAGATTATGATTTATGTTAACTAGTCCGAGACTAGTTTCAAGTTGTAATCAATGGGATAGTGGTCACTCTCAACCATTATTCCATTTTCTTCCTTGGCTATTAAATTTAGACCAAGGAGATCATTTTAGCCTTTTTTGGTTAACAATTGTACAGTACAATTTTTCATCCAATGAAAATTCTATCGTTTCAATGAAAAAAAAAATCATGAAATCACACATTCCCACTGGGAATCTTACAAGGTGGAAAATTGTGAATTTTAGATAATGGTAGATAGAGCTTATAAATAATCTTGTAGGGAAGGTGCAATTGCATGGATTACAAAAACAAATCAAGGTACAGTTATAGCATCTCTAGGTTTAAAGGTGGAAGTTCAAACACCATTACAAGCTGAGGCGTTAGCGTGTCTATTGGCATTACAGCAGGCTCCTAACGGGGGATGGGATAACATTAGGATTTAACCTGGCAGCGTGGTTCCATTACAACAGCTATATGAGTCATTCATACCCTCAACAGAAATACAAAATATTTCACAAGATATAATAGCGCTTTTACTTAACTTTTCAGTACTTTTGTTCAATAAAGTCCCTAGAGACCAAGTAAGAAGAGGCACATAATATAGTTGCTAGCATAATGCTAGTTATGTAACTCTTATTTATGATCTAATGATAGTTTGGTTTTTCAAAAACGAAACAAAAATCTTAGGCCTGTTACGATTAAAGCAGTATCTGAAATGTTGTTGCCATCGAAGATTAATTGAATACCAGCAAAAACTGCCAACAAAAGCCAGATGAAAAGAGGAAAACTAGTCTTACAGCATGTTGGACACTAACCATAACTCCCCACGGTATATTGATCTTTTACTCTAATATATTAACAAAAAAAAGGTTGTAGCATTTTCATGGTCGCAACAGCAGAACATGGCTGCAGCCCAATAATAAATTCCCACGTCAAGAACAATTTAGCAAGACTACCGTATGTGTATGGAAGACTGAGGCAAAAGACAGAACACGAAAATAGCAAGGAGGCCATACTTCTGTCTTCTGTTCCTCCAAGAAACACTTCAGACGAAGTGTAATGTAATTCCTCTTGGGGCATGTTGGAATAATCTTCTCACTTTCCCTAGCTTTTTCCAAGTCGGGAAGATCTGCAGTACATGGTATTCAGAGTCAGAAAGATCTTTAATTACATTAACTAATTCCTAGTTGTCTTGTCTGTTTATTAGTTCGCATCAGCTTTTCCTTTTGGCTAATAATTAAAGGCGGAGAGCCATTTCTACAAGATAGTGCAGTACAGGACACAGTTTAGGCCAGATGTTAATGACAGTAAAAACACAATGAGGATCAAAAAAGTAATTAATCTCGTTTCAGGACTGCACATATAACATAACCTCAGTTTAGAGCACTTTTGTAAGCGAAAATTCTCTCAAAGTAATTTTCCAAATTATAGGAAGTATTTTTGCAGATGCTAAATGTACTTAACAAGTATAATGAAAGCATCACTTTTTCACATGCAGCAAGTATAACATACAAATAGAACAGCCAATTTATTATAAGCAAATCATAATTGTGTGTTGGTGGATACATCAGTAGAAAACACTTCTTGAACATCCTCAGAGACAAAATCATCTATCATAAAGAGTCCACAATCAAAAGAAGAAATTAAATGTCAACAATCTTACAAATAGGTCAAAATATGAGTCCAATGGACTTCATGGATGTTATGACAAATTCTCTCATGAAAAGATAACCATAGCCACAATAAACAGCAAAACCTTTGGTTCAACAGGAAATATGAAATCCAAATGACTAAGTTACGGATATTCTTCTTATATAAACCAAAAAAAATGCTTCATGTAAATGCAAAGATGAACACAATCATTTTCTATAAAAATGGACCAGAAATATTTGCTTGTATAAAACATCTATTCAGCACATACACTGATACATGATACACACCAACATAGCCTTGGGCGAATGACATTTCTATAATTTGAAAAAAGAAAAATGGCAAAACTTAGCTCCAAATAACGTCATATTAATACCCAGCAGGTATATGACCACTTGAATTTATAATTTAGGCAATGGATTGTTTCAAATATTTAAATGAGATGAAGCATTTCTCAACAAACAACAACAATAACAATTAATCTTTATCCCACTATGTTAGGTGAGCTATATGGATCACATCTCCCCATCATATTCTATCAAAACACATATTTTCATCCAAATTTAAAAATATCATATCATTTTTAATAGTTTCTTTCCAAATCTTTTTAAATCTTCACCTTTCTCACTCAATTTGAATTAATAATTCTCTATTTTCTATACTCCAAATTGGTGCATTTTGAAGGTCTCAAATGCGTACATATATCCAAACCATCTTAAAAGTGGTTCTCAATTTTACCATCTAGATATCCCACTTTCTTTCGAATTCATTCATTTCTTATTTTATCTAGTCAAATGTGTGAATGTTCTCATTTCTACTAACCTCATTTTTGTTCATGTTCATAATTAGTTATCCAACACTCTGATCCATAAAGCATCGCTAGCCTTATGGCTGTTTTATAAAATTTTCCTTTTAATTTCAGTGATACTTTACGATTACAAAGTATAGAGAATGCACTTCTCTATTTATTCCAACCTGCCTAAATGCTATGTATAACATCTTTATTAATTCCTCAATTTTTTTGGAGGACGATCCTAAATACTTAAGGTCTTAGGATACATCTAATTCATGTCCATTGACACTCTATATATTCAATTTTAACTCTACTTGTTTTAAAAATTTCTCAACAAACAAACAATAAATTTTATGCAGCTTGCCTGAGATAATGAATATTTCGAGTTACAATGAAGAAAATGTACATCTATGATCCTTAAGAATAAAGCAACTCAAATTAGTAACAAAGAGCCTAACATCAGAATTTTGAGGAAAAAATTACAACTCATAGAAGAAAGCATGAAAATTAGGAATAGATCATGACAATATGGTGATGCAAAATAGTGTGCTATCCTGGTGGAATGAATATTCAGCAGATATGCACTTATATATGCCCCCATACAGCATCAAATATTCGATGGGAGAAAAGAATGATGGATACTCACAAAGCATTCCTTCATCCTCACTGCTACCATCATCTTCACCAGTATGCTGGACCAGAAGAAATATTGTTTAACAATTCAAATGATGAGGAAATTTTACCTTTTACAAATAATTATTAAAGATAAAAGAGATGTCTCAATTACCAGTTTATCATCATCATCAGAGGCCAAATCTGCAGCAAGGAAAAGCGAAAAGTTTTGAAGTTAAAAATACACAAGTCTTTCCAAAGTACAACTACAAAATTCCTCAAGGATCAAAGGAACACTTTTCTCAAAGCCAAAGGTATCAAAGAAAATAAGTATAAGCCAACAATCAAGCAAGGGAGAGACAGGTAGAGAGAGACACTTTCAGAAGAGCAGGGCTCATAAAATGAATTGCCCCCATAATCCCAGATGTAAGCAGGACAATCTTGTTTCTCTGACAGAACTAACATAAGTTGTTCATTTGATATTTTGGATGCTTAACTCTTCTACTCTTTGGTTGAATTGAATTCCTGAAACATGTACATACAATTCTTGGAATAAAGCATTTGCTAACAAAGAGTTGTATGAGCATGGTAAAAGGTTTTTGTCAAAATTTATAAAGCATGGTTAGTGAACAATTGCAAATTTAAAGGAAGAGATAGAATTAAACTGAGTAAAGCATTTGCTTTTGAATAAGAACTCAGAATTTGTGGAACAAAGGAAAAGGAGGAAATGACAGCAGCCACTTACTCACAGCCTGCGGCTTGTGATATTAGTTTTCAACTCAACACTGAGACACAGACTATGAAATAGAAAGTATATAAAAGAGAAAAATGTGAGATATCAATAATAACAAATAAGAACTTTAATTTGCTAACAAATTATACCTTTGGTTTGCTAAACGTCTATAATAAAATCATATACAACTAGTTATCATTAGATTAGTAATAGAAATGCAGCATATGCCAAATAGTAACATCAAAGGAATAAAAAAGGAAACAATCTCAGAGTTAACCATTCATTTAATGGGAAGAATCATCATCAAAAGAAGAAAAGGTTCAGAAACAATAAGATGCCAAGCAAACTTACAGTCACTTGACTCCTCATCTTCATCACGCCACTTGTTCCAATCAACCTTCAGATATGGAGCGGGCTTTTCCTCAGACTTCAAAAGTCTTTTCCACCAGCCTTTCTTCTCTTTCTGAACAGAGCATAGAATGTTTCTTAAGCCAATCTTTGTTTTACATCCCTGCATCAAAAGCAATGCTCAAAGTCCAGAAAGAAATGAAGCTATCATTTCAACAAAGGATTACTAGTTCTTGCATAGCTATAGCAAAACAAACTCGAGTCTGAAAAGGACACTGTATGACGTAATGCCAAGACTCCGTATAGTTTGGCTATAGAAATATTCCTAAGACTCCATATATTGAATAATCCTTAGAGTATCAACAATCTAAGTAAATAGATAGCTACATAGCACTGGACCTATTAATTAATTTCACACAATAGTCTTTCAAAATCATTCATATACATTAAAAAAATAATAATAAAAATTTGCCCATCCAAGCAAGAAATACAGTTCACACTCCCTAAAATTGCATCAAACTTTAAAAACACATACAAAATTTACTCATCATGGCATTAAAGAAAACATGTAAATTGCCTCTTTAGAAATCATTAGTCAATAAGTTCAAAACTCATGGCATCCCAATCAATACCGTTATATTACTCAGCGGCGATCACTATGAAGGGTTTCAGCCATTCTATCCAAATAAACATGAAACACAAATAATTTACCCCACATCAAGGCAGTGAATACTAAAGCAATCATTCAAGGGTACTAATTCAATGTCTCCAAAACATATACTATGGAAAAAAATTCTTCAAATTGGTAATGAACACCAAACATGAACAAGGTTTCATTACAATTACACATATTAACCATACACGCGTGCATATACATCATATTTTAAAAAAATAAAATTTGAACAATAAATCAAACCAAAACACAAAAAATAAATAAGTAAGTAAACCTCAGGGATAATGTTGGAAAAGAGTTGGAGACTGAAACTGAAGGACTGGCCATGAACACCAACAGCAGAGAAAGTGAAGAGGCCATCAATCTCACACTTGACAGAAACGTCTTTGGCGTCGGGCAAAGCGATTGTCAGGTAAACCTTGGCTGAACTTTGTGCCCATAGAACCTCTGGTTGCCTACTGCTCCTGCAAATTTGAATTTTTTATTTTACAAAATCAAATTTTAAAGAATGGTAAAAAGAGAAAAAAAAAACTCTGAAATGTAAATTTGAGCACCCCATTTCGAAGAGAGGAAATTTGCAGTGGAAACAGAGCTGAACAGAGAAATATTCGGGCCAGTGAAGGAAGAGGGAAACAGTTCTGGACGGGTCGTTTGTCTGAGGAGGTCGATTGCGGACTCGCAACAATAAGGACAGGAACGGCAGCCCTTTTGGGAAAATGCGGCCTGGCCGCATGAAGCCAAGTCAGCAATTTTGCTGACTTGGCGTAGAACAGTACCAGTTAGGGCATGCGGCCGCGTGGCGCTTTTTTGCCACATCATCAGTATCATGCGCGTCACACGTGCACTATATTCGCGCATTAATTATAAAACTTTACTCACGCTAGTGGCTACTGCACTATTCACGCAGATCATTATCAACTTTTTTACATTATATTAAAATTAAAAATACATTTATTAATACAACTTTAATAATTTGTTGGACCATTATTAAAAATATTTTTTGGCAAATGAATTTACATTACATGAAAAACTTCAATTTACATTACATGAAAATTAAAATTTAATATAAAATACGTAAAACAATCAATAGAAAATAAATTTACATTACATTAAAATTAAAATTTAATAATACTCTTAAAAATGAAAATAAATACTCTAAATTTAAAATGAAATATGTAAAATGAAAATAAATACTCTAAAGTAAATATGAAATTCTTTTTAACAATAAGTAAAAAATATATTTACATTACATTAAAATAAAAATTTAATAATATACTTGAAACATGAAAATAAATGTGATAAATTACAAATAAAATTCTTAATAGCATGATTAATTTTTTTATCATACATTATATACTTAAAACAATTAATGGAAAAACTTTCATTACTTTAAGATTAAAAATTAATACTATACTTAAAACATGAAAATAAATACTCTAATGGAAACAATTAATGGAAAATAAAATAATATTACATTAAAATTAAAAATACATTTAAAATAAAATTTAATAATCAACTTAGAACATGAAAATAAATACTCTAAATTAAATACTAAAACATAATAAATAAAATACTACTACATTCCTAAACTTTATTAAACATGAAACATTTTCTTTTAGCGTTTGATAAGTTGTCTTCTTCACAGTTCGCAAAAGTAAGCCAGGCTTGAAACTTTTGCTCATGTTTCATCCTTTCCATTTGTTCTTGATGAGCAATTCTCTCGGCCTCTATTTTCATTCTCTCGGCCTCCATTTGCTCTTGATGAGCAATTCTATCGGCATCTAATTTTTTCATATCCAAAGCAATCTTCTCCCTCTCGACCACTATCCTCTCTTGGAAGGATAAGCCTAACTGTCAATGCTCGGACTCTCGGAAATAGTTGTATACCGACCTTATGTTTTCCCTTACTTTTGCCTTTTTCACCCCTATTGGCGTTTTAGAGGACTAGTAGCGATGTCTTCTAAATTGATCGGGACTTGTTCGCCAATTGGAGAGGATAGGTTGATAAAATCATCATCATGCGTGATCTCTTCCATTACTAGCGGTGTGTGGTGTTTGGGGTATTTGAATCATCAAATGGTACATTGGAAGTAGGAACATTTCTTCCAATGCAAGATTCCCACTTGGAAAAGATCTCAACAACTTCAATGCTCCATAAATTGGAACTTTGAACCCTTATTCGAATGCTCCCATATGGTGAGTGCGTTTGAGCACATCTTCGTCATTCATTCCACTTTTTCAACCTTTCCGACTAGAAAATTTCAACCCACTTTGACACGATTGAAGAAATTCTCCTCCACCGAGCTCTAATGGGACACATTTACGGGATTGATGTTGGCATTGTCTTCCCCAGCCGCCTATATTGTGAAAGGATATTCTTCCACATCATAGAATTCTTTAGAGACGTACCTATAATCGGATTTGATGTGATGAGAATATATGCCGAAATCAAACCTGTGTCTTCTTCAAGTGACCATTTTTTCGCCTTATTTTGCATTTCTCCGTCGTCTCCGGAGCCATCTTCATTATCAACATTTGTAGGAATTTCACGGTTTGGTTGATGGTTGAAATTGGACATCATGTGGTGTTGGAACCCTTGAACTTGAAACATTGTAGGATTTATTGGAAAACTAGTTGGAAATTGGGGTGGGGTTGGGGGCAATTGGGTGGGATTTTGAGAATTAGAAGCAAATTGACCAACATTATATGATGGATTATAGAATGAAGGGTTATTTCCATAGAGTGGGTTATTTCCAAAAGGGTTAGGAGGATTCATTTTGTTGGAAGAAAATAGAGAATTTGATAGAGTTTGGGAAATATGAAACTTGGATTTTGACCCAAAAATATGCAAAATGCATCTCATTTTATAGAGGATGAAATTTTATGACCGTTGGTGATTTTAAAAAAAAAAATTTAGCCCCAAATGGCGTTGCAAACCATTGGGCCGGTTTGCAGCGGAATGCGTGGCGCGCCCATTGAAGCGCGCGTCAGCGCCTTGGTGAGGCGCTGTCGCCTCCTTTTTTTTAAATTAAACGACGTCGTTTGGCGACGCCAAACGGCGACGTTTGAAAGGCACTTTTGGAAAAAAAATAAGCGGTAGCGACATTGTGTCGTAGCGCTGCGCTGTCAACAGTGATCGTGTCATGACGACATCGCAACGACGTTTTGCGTCGTTTGTATAAAGCGTCGTCGTTTTACCCCGCAAAGCGGAAAAAAAATTGGGGCGGACTCCTTTGCACGGCGTCGCGAGCGAAAGGGCACGGCAGCTGTTCAAAGCCAAGTCGACAATTTTTGACTTGGCTTTATGCGACTGCGGAAAAATGAAAAAGAGGGCCATTGTTGATGCCCTTAGTGCATTTGTTGACCTCTCACCGGCGGGCAATGCGGCTGGCTACATTTTTTTATTTTTGCGCTTCGACTCAAAAATGGCCGTTTTGCATCAAAATGACGTCGTTTTGCCTCAAAATGACACAAAGCGGTGTCATTTACGAGTCGGTTAGCGCCGACACACTAACGAGCTAACGCACGACACACATGTCGGCGCTTTTTTTCAAAAATGCCCTCGCATAAGCGGCGCGTTTGGTGTCTTGCGTTGTTTCCTTTAAAATAAATTAAAAAAAAAAAAAGAGCGGCGCTGTTAGCTTTGCGACGTGGCGCACCTCAATGAGGCGCACGTGTACTTCCGTTGCAAACCGCTAAGCGGTTTGCAACGCCATTTGAGACCCTTTTTTTTTAAAATCACCAATGGTCATAAAATTTTATCCTCTATAAAATGAGATGCATTTTGCATATATTTGGGTCAAAATTCAAATTTCATATTTCCCAAACTCTCTCAAAATCTCTATTTTCTTCCAAAAAAATGAATCCTTCTAACCCTTTTGGAAATAATCCATTCTACGAAAATAACCCTTCATTCTATAATCCATCATATAATGTTGGTCAATTTGCTTCTAATTCTCAAAATCCTACCCAATTTCCCTAAAATCCACCCCAATTTCCAACTAATTTTCCAATCAATCCTACAATGTTTCAAGCTCAAGGGTTTCAACACCACATGATGTCCAATTTCAACCATCAACCAAACCTTGAAATTCCTACAAATGTTGATAAGTTACATGGTGAACATCAAGCTTATAATGAAGATGGCTCCGGAGAGGCACTAGAAATGCAAAATAAAGCGAAAAATGGTCACTTGAAGACCAAGCTTTGATTTACATATATTAACATCACAACAAATCCGATTATAGGTACATCTCAAAAGAGTTCTATGATGTGGAAGAATATACTTTCACAATATAGGCGGCTCGGAAAACAATGCCAACATCAATCCGAAATGTGGCCCATATTAGAGCTCGGTGGAGGAGAATTTCTACAACTGTATCAAAGTGGGTTGAAATTTTTGCAGTCGGAAAGGTTGAAAAAGCGGAATGAGCAGCGAATATGTGCTCCAAACGCACTCACCATATGGGAGCATTCGAATAAGGGTTCAAAGTTCCAACTTATGGAGCATTGGAAGTTGTTGAGATCTTTTCCGAAATGGGAATCTGCATTGGAAAAAATGTTCCTACTTCCAATGTACCATTTGATGATTCAAACACCCGAAATATCAAACACCGCTAGTAGTGGGAAGAGATCACGCAGATGATGATTTTATCAACCTATCCTCTCCAATTGGCAAACAAGTTCCAATCAATTTAGAAGACAACGCTACTAGTCCTCTAAAGCGGCCAACGCCAAGGGGTTAAAAAGCTAAAAGTAAAGGAAAACATAAGGTCGGTATACAACTATTTCCGAGAGTCCGAGTATTGAAAGGCTACGCTTATACTCTCAAGAGAGGATAGTGGTGGAGAGGGAGAAAATTGGTTTGGATTTGAAAAAAATACATGCCGATAGAATTGCTCATCAAGAACGAATGGAGGCCGAGAGAATTGTTCATCAAGAACAAATGGAAAGAAACATGAGCAAACGCGTTTCAAGCTTGGCTTACTTTTGCAAATCGTGGAGAAGAAAACTTATCAAACGCAGAAAGAAAATGTTTCATAAGCTTAGCGAAAGTTTAGGGATGCGATAGTAATTAATTTATTATGTTTTAGTATTTAATTTAGAGTATTTATTTTAATGCTCTAAGTTGATTATTAAATTTTATTTTAAATGTACTTTTAATTTTAATGTAATGTTATTTTATTTTCCATTAATTGTTTTAAGTATTTCATATTTAATTTAGAGTATTTTTTTTCATTTAAGTATTTCATATTTAATTTAGAGTATTTTTTCATTTAAGTATTTCATATTTAATTTAGAGTATTTTTTCCATTTTTAAGTATATTATTAATTTTTAGTTCTAATGTAATGTAAATTTATTTTTCATTAATTGTTTTACGTATTTCATTTTTAATTTAGAGTATTTATTTTCATTTTTAGGAGTATTATTAAATTTTAATTTTAATGTAATGTAAATTTATTTTCTATTGATTGTTTTACGTATTTTATATTTAATTTAAATTCATGTAATGTAAATTTAAGTTTTTAATGTAATGTAAATTTATTTGTTAAAAAATGTTTTTAATAATGGCCCAAAAAATTATTAAAGTTATATTATTAATGTAAAAAAAGTTGATAATGACTACGTGAATAGTACAGGCCAGGCCACTAGAGTGAGTTAATTTTTTATGATGGTTGCGTGAATAGTACTGGCCTGGCCACAAGCTGATGTAGCGCTGATATGGCATGAATGAGGCCTAGTTTCAGGGTTACCTTTGATGCCTAAGTGCACAGACCCTTTGGGAGTGGCGTGGTAACTGGGCCACGCCAGATCGACAAGTGTGCCTCAAATGGCGTGGCCATTTGCTTGGCATGGTCTTTGTTTTGTTCGTCGGAAAAATCGAGCATGGCTAGGGCATACATGTTTTTAATTTTTTTGACATTAAAGCAGCGTCGTTTGGCCTCCAAAGGGCGCCAAGCAATCGTTGCCTTTCAAAGGCAACTAACGAGCCTTTGTCGATTGCGTCAAATGGGCGTGTCACATCTAATGCGTTGCAAATATTGATTTGTAACAGCCATTTCTACTATTTTTTTTAAAAAAAAATAAAAATTACCAATTAATAGAAAATATTTTTCTTTACAAATTGACATGCACTTTGACTATTTTTGGAGTTAAATATGATATTTTTATTTTTCATTAATTGTAATAAGTATTACATATTTAATTTAGAGTATTTATTTTTATTTATTAAATTTATTATTAAAATTTTATTACAATTTTTATTAATTTAGAGTATTTTTTTAGTAAATTTTTGTGTAATGAAAAATTTATTTTCTATTAATTGTTTTAAGTATTTCACATTTAATTTATCGTATTTATTTTTATGTTTTAAGTCTATTATTAAATTTTAATTTTAATGTAATTATAATATTACTATTAATTGTTTTAAATATTGAATGTATGATAAATAACATTATAAGTTGTATTATTAATATAAAAAAATTAATATTGGCCGTATTAATTTATCATATTTATCCAGATGTTTTAAATATATTATTAAATTTTAATTTAGAGTAATGAATATTTATTAAATTTTAATTTTAATTACAAGCGTTTTTAAAAGTATTTCATATTTTATTTATCGTATTTATTTTCATGTTTTAAGTGTATTAGTAAATTTTAATTTTAATATAATAAAAAAATTCATTAATTGGTTTTAATTATTTAGTATATGATAATTAAAATTATAAATTGTATTATTAATATAAAAATTTAATAATAGTTGTATAACGTAGGTGGGAGTGCATTAACCACCGATTTAATCAATACGTCTTTCTCACCATACTCAAGAATCTATTCTTCCAATTTTGCATTCGTTTCTAAACATTTTCAATAACAAAATTGAATACCTCCTCTTGGATCTCCCGACTTTCATCAGCGATCCCAAATATTTGGCCTTATGTTGTTCTTTCACTATCTCCAACATTTGACAAATCTAACTTTTGATCCACTTTCACATTATGGCTAAAAACAACGATGATTTCTCCATATTGATGAGTTGTTCAAAGCTTTGGCTATAGCTTTTGAGAATAGCTTGCGCTTTTTTGTATGCATCTTGAATCTACCTCACAAAACAACAAAGAATCATCGGCAAAAAATAATTGTGTGATTATACGTCCCTTCCGACTAGCGATCATACCCTTATATTCCCCCTCACACTTGCTTGTTTAATAAGATTAGATAAAGCTTACGAAAGAATAAGAAACAAATAAAGGCGAAATAGGGTCCCCTTGTCTAATGCCTCTTGTAGGATGGACAAAACCACATTGCTTCCCATTTATATTAATTGACATGGAAGTCGTACTAAGGCCTTTGCATTATCCATCCAATGAATCTTCTATCAAACCCCATATTCCTCATTACTAGCCCTAAAAATTGCCATTCAACTCTATCATATGCTTTGGCCATATCAATTTTCATTGCTAGAAACCCTTTCCTCCATTTCCTCATTGAATTTAAAGTATGTATACATTCATGAGTTATGACCACATTATCAAGTATTTGTCTCCCTAAATAAAAGTGATTGATTCGAGCTAATGCACTTATGAAGACAGACTTTTAAGTCGTTCACCAAAATTTTAGAAATGACTTTATAAACCACATTACATAAACTAATTGACCTATATTGTGAGATAAACATAGGCATTTGGACCTTAGGTATTAATGTAATCGATGTGTGGTTTATTTTCCTCAACATTTAACTATGAGTGAAGAAATCATTATTTGCGTTGCAAATATCAACTCTAACCACATACCAATAATTTTGGAAAAAATTGAAGTCATACCATCCGAGCAGGGTGCTTTGGTGGGGTGCATTTGAAAGAGAGCTTTTTGATTTGATTCCTCCATTGGTCTCATCAACGCGTGTTTATGGCCTTGGTAATGGATTTAGGCACGCCTTCAAGAGTGGACCTATCATGTATGGGATTGCTTGATGTGTAAAGCTTCTTATAGTAATCTATAATATCCTTGCACCTCCTCCTTAGACTCACATATCCTTCCATTTATGCTTGTAATCTCTCAATAGCATTCACCTTTCTCCTTTGGATGGTAGTTGCATGGAAAAATTTTGAATTTTTATCCCTTTCTTGACAATTGATTTTTGGATTTTTATTGCCAAAATGCTTTTCCTCCTTGTATGCCTATTGAAGTTGTTTCCTTAGCTCACTCCATCTCTTCCAATCTATAGTTTCTCCTCATGACTCAACACCTCATTTGTTTTTAAGCATCATGATTCTCTTGTGAATTGTTTCCATTGGTACTACTCAATGCTAAAAATCAACTTGGCATTGTGAAATCTTGGAGGTAACTATATATTGCTTGCTGCCCCATTGTGGTTTATTCCATGCTACACTCACTCATTCCAACATCCCTCTTTCTTAACCCATCTTTTATAAAAATAAACCTTCTCCTTCCTCTATTCATTTGGGGTTCATTGACTAACATAAACATATGATGATCAGAGGTTTGTTTGGTACAATGTAACACTTTAGCTTTGATGAAAATGCATTCTCCATCTTGTTGCACCAAATATTCTATCAATCTTTCCTCAACAAAACCTTCTCCTTCACAGTTGTTAGTCCAAGTAAATGGATACCCCACATATCCCAAATCAGCCATTTCCATACGCCTAATGAAGTTCCTAAAAGCCAAACAACTAATTTCAGATCTAGACCTACCCTCTCTTTTCTCAAATGGATATGATATTTCATTAAAATTCCCTCTCAAAATCCACCAATCTCCCACTTTTCCTTCTCATTTTTCAGAAAAAGCCATTGTTGCTCCTTAACTCTACTATCTATACTAGTATAAACAAAAATAATCCACCACATCAATGGATCTACTATCTATACTAGCATAAACAAAATAATCCACCACATCAATGGATCTCCTTTTATTTAGCATTGTAGTTATACACAAAAGTTGTTGCTAATCAACGATTTATAAAAACATTTTCAGTCTAGCACACTAACATACCCCCTTTAGTTCTTTCAACTTCAACTTGGCTCCATCTTTGATCATATTGCGGCCTTCTACAAACCTTCTCCACAAAATGTGTTTGCTGCTTTGTTTCTAGCAAACAAAACACTTCCAGGTGATGGGATTTTATGGTCTTCCTCATTTGGGAAATTGTAGAGATTCCACCCAACCCTCTACAATGACCACTTTATTTCAATGGTCTAACAATTAAAAATTTTCACCTGCTCACTATAATATTTAGAAAAAGAACTCCCATCTTGTTTTTCAATGAAGGTTCTTCTGTAGAAATAAAAATGTGCACCTCATGGTACTTCCGTCATAGAAAGGTCTTGATAGGACTTTTTTTTTTTCCTTAGGCAGTTGGTAAATGCATGGATAAATCATCATAATGTCTAGTATCATGGACAATACATGATGTATGTTTTGCTTTTGATTTTTAGTGTACCACTTCTCATATCCCTCTTCTAATGTTTCAAGTAGTTTTGTCATCCCATACATAAGAGTTTCCCCTTCTCAATAATAGGTATCTCCACCAATTGTGATTAGTTGTCATAATTTCATTTGGTGAGAATGATTCATGCATCAAAAACACTTCCAGAATGGAGAGCAGCTGAAATTAATTTTATTTGAGATGTTTTAATACCTTTCCACTAATTTTATATGGTTTTCAAGGAGACTTGAATAATTAGAGTTTGGTTGAGAATATAAATAAGAAAATCACTCCTCTATTTCAAACTAGAATTTTCATGGCTCTAATATCTTTTGAATGAAAAGAAGAAAGAAAAAGATATTATTAGAGAAAGTGGTTTTTCTATTTAGAATATCAAAGTATACAATGAAATGAAATGCCCATTTATGGGCTACAACAAATGATATATAAAATGTAAAGAATTTATCTAATTAATGACATCAATCACTAATTAATTGATATCTTGTCCTATCTACAACTCATTAATTGATATCTTATCTAGTTCATAATTAATAATATTGATTTAGAATATCAATCAACAAATAGTTGAATATTCTCAGCCAATCAATATTTATTGATGGAATATTTTTAGAAACAAAGCTCAACAACACTATAACAAGTCCTCTCTAAGAAAATAGTTACTTTACAATGGAAGGTAAAGAATCAATTAGTGGAGATTCTCATGGACACATGAAGTCCAAAAATCTCATTGATAAAAGTTTGTCACAAAAGTTAGCATTGAATTAGACCGAGGCCTTTCCATTGAAAACTATTGTGGTCATTGTAAAATAGGTAATTACAACCAAATTGTTCGAAATGTGAGTTGGCAAATATACAAGGATATGAAATTTAGTATGACCAGAGAATAATCAAAATTGGCGGATGACATGTGATTCTTATTGACTGTGAGATTGATACACATTTTTGTTTCTCCATTTTAGCTATATATGCTTCTGTTGTTCATAATTTTTCGTTGAGCTTCTTCTTATAGTGACAAGATCAATAACTATTGCATTGATATTTCATAGACGTACATGTGCTTTAAACCAAATTGATTTGTTTCATGATCTTTGGTAGAATTCATTATTTTAGATCTATCCCTATAGTTCTTAGTGCACTTCTCTTCAGGCGGTGCATTCTAGATGAGATTATGTGGAAATTCCAATATCATCCCTCTAAACATGTTTAGAGCTACAACAATGCCAAGAACTTTTAAAGCTTTACAAAGTTTGCCACACCAGGCAGAATGGGCATGTTTTGGTTTTAGCATGTTTACTTAGGTTCATAGGATTAACATGTTATACTTCATCTAAATAAGCACAAGTATCTTTGTCATTCAACTTGTTGCAGATCAAATGCATTGTAAAAAAGCATCTTTGTCATTCAACTGGTTGCAGCTCAAATGCATTGTAAAAACTTCATTATTATCAATATTTTATTCATACACTCACCGTCTTACAAAAAAAAAAAATCTATTTTCAAAAATTTTATTGTCCCTCCTCTCCCCTCTCATTGGAAAAAAAAAAGAAAAGATTTTACTTTTGCATAAAAGTCTTATATTATTTCTTATTAATAATAATCATGTATGACTTAAAATTAAAAATAAGGATAAAATAAAAAAATAAATTTCATTGTACATTAAGTATCTTGTACCTTTTAACCAAAAATATGTGAAAACTTCATTATTATCAATGTGCTCTTTCATACTCTCTTTATCTCCAAAAAGAGTTTGCTTTCAAGATTTTTCTTTGTCCTTCCAAAAAAAAAAGAATTCACTTTTAAATAAAAATTTTATATTAGCATAATAAAAATGATGATGTATGATATAAAATTAAAAAAAAAGAGAGACTAAAATAGAAAATTATACATTTAATGTTGCATTAGGTGTCGTATACCTTTTAATTAAAGAAAGTTGTATCAAATCCAAACTGAATTTTTTTTTAAGACAAAAAAATTTATTTAGTAATATAATATTCAGCTTAGAGAAAACATTTTTGACTAATTTGTTTTTAATATGTAATCTCACGTGTTTGGTTGTTCTAGTAATAAAACACTTAGATTTGTAGAGGGTATTAAATTATAATTAATTCCATTAAATTTTCTTGTAAATCTATGTCGAGAAGAAGTCAAACTATCATCAAATTGGAGCTTTGTGTGTTACAATTGCATACAAAAAAATTGATATATTTTTCAATCATATATAAATATAGCTTATTGTCACAAAAATTCCATCAACGACATTGTTTACTCACACCCAACAGATTTTTGGCCCTTCATTAATCCATCATTACTGATTTTCTCGTGTTTGGGTTCACTCAAACCTGACCCAACACAGAATAGAAAGAGTTTGCACGAATTAAAGCAAGCAACAAGGCACAAACGAAATTACAAGCCGAATGGCTCAACCTTGAATTCAATTAACTCAAAAAATTACAATGAACAATTCTCTCAAGTTTGCAGCACAAGTCTCCCACACTCTATTTTGTGGAGTTGCTACCTTGCTTGTAGGCCAAAAGATCATGGAACAATTGACAACTCCAACTGCTAGGCAATAGCCAAAGAAAACTAAGGGAAGTGGGTAGTGGAGCGAAATCATGCATACATGCAAGTCCAAATCAGCACACACAATTCTGTCAAGTCATTATAGCATTTTCATGAGTTTGAAAGTCCAACCATCATCACTAACTAACTCAATTAATATCTTTCTAGTTATATGCCATGCCCAACTCATGGCTTAGCAAGTGTGCATGCCCGTTGCACACTTGCAATGCAAAATCCCACAAGCCACCCGGAACCAATGTCTCATTCATATTCCTTAAGCCAATGTCCCAATTTTTAGCCAATGTCCATAAACACTTGCTCAAGCTCAAAGCAAGCTCAACTCAAGCCAACAAATGCTTCCTGGCCTGTGAAGGACTAGTTCTCACACTTTCAGTAAACCCAAAAGTCACTGACACCTTAGCTCACTATATAAGTCATGGAGGAAAAAACAAAAGTGGCGATTCTGAGGAAATTTTTCTCTGAAAATGTAAATGAGTCGGTAACCCTCGACAATTCCAAAGCTACCCAAAACTCTTCCGACTTCCTTTAGAATATCAATCGACCTTTGGAAAGAGGTTCAACTAACACTTAGCATTTATAATGGTTTGACTCACGAATCACCCAATTCACCCAACCCAACAACTTTGGTGGTAAGCGGCGTCGACTACTAGCAAGTGCCGTTAGGCGATCGACAACGACTTAGGGTCTAACGCCTATCTAGTATTTTCACCATCTCAAAAAAAGTTTATTTAAAATATTTTTCTTTAAAAAATTCCATATTTAAAAGAAATTTTTATAATATTTTTACTAATAATGACTATGTATGTTTCAAAGTTAAAAGGTAAGGAAAACAAAATTATATATATATTGATACACATATTTTATAATTTTAAAAAATTACCACACATCTAAAAGTAAACTCTTTTGAAAGTGAGTTCTTTTGGAAAACAAAATTTTAAAAAAAAAAATAGAGGGAGTATTTACTCTAGCATAGATTCATCATCACTTTAAACCGTACTATGTGCGTATCCTATAATTAGTCTTTAAATCAAAACTGAAACATTATTGAAGAGAAATATTTCCAATATTACCATAACCACCTACTTTTGTCAGTAAAATTGCTTTTAAAATTTAAGAAAATAGACCTGAAATCATTTATGCAGAATAAAAACTAGTAATTTTAGTATTACTTCACCTCTATTAGTCCTCTAGATGATGGATAAAATTCAATTTTTTATGATAAAAAATTATATTTTTTAAGTTAACCATAAATTCACCCTATAATCAAACTCAGAATTTGATAAAAGTTGAAATTTAACTATAAGGGTTTAAAAATTTGGGCAAACAAAAAAGGTTATTGCCTCATTGGTAAATTTACCCTAAATTAGTTTGTTACATGTGATCTAAATATTGAATTACACAAATTATATCATTTTGCCTTTCTATTAAATTTTCATTTATATTTACGAATATTAATTTTATCTAAAATTAAACATCAAATATTATTCATGAAAGCATGTAAAAGATACAATCTATCAAAATTAATATTTAATACAAGAAATAAAATTGAAAACAAATTAATTGAAATTTATATAACCCTTTTATTAAAAATATATTAAAAAAAACACTTCTGAAAGTATGCACCATGAAAAAAAGGGAAAAAAAAGGAAAGAGAATCATATAAAAAGGGTTATTTATAGTTAAAGGAAAAATAAATTAGTTTGTTACATAATTTAATAAAAAAGGGTAAATTTGAAAATTTTGTTAAAAAGCTTTGTTGATAATATTAAGTGATAAGTATTAAACTAACTTTTACCGATAAAATTTTTCTATAGAGATTAAGCCGTGCTTGGAGTGAAATTTCCTTATCAAACAACCTAAAATCTAAAATCTCTTAATTCATTAATTTGAAACAATAATTGATGTTATCAAACACACGCCCAATCTAGTTTTAGTTTTAAACAAAAAAGGGTTATTAGTGCCACTACTACTTATTATTATCATCATCGTGGCATTTTAGTCAAAATATTTCCTTTCTAAAAATTTTCACCAGGACATGTGGCAAAAAAAATTTTACCTTCGGAAAAGTTTTTGTGGAAAGTCAGGTTGGATTTTCTTTTTCTTTTTTTTTTTAAAAAGGAACAATCTTCCTTTGAGTGAAAAAATACTAATAAGCAAACTCTTTTAAAAGCATAATAAATTATTTCCATGGTCACTAGATAATTGAAATTTATACTTTTTGACCATCTAATTTCTTAGATCCACAAATCCCATACCAATTTTTTAAATTAGTTACTTGTGGCCATTTTGTCTATTTTCACTATTAATTTAGAAACAACCATCTCCAATTTATATGTTTATTTAAGGAGGTAAGATTTTCATTTATCATTGCTTTTAACTAATAAAAATAAAAGAGATCGGTCCATATTACACGCAATGATAAAAGGACAATTTAACTCTTATTGATAAACATGTGAATTGCATATGTTGGCTATTTTTCCTAAATTAATGGGAAAAATGGATAAAATGATTAAAAGTGATCTCTTTAAAAAGTTTGGTGGTGATTTGTTAAAGTAAAAAAATTAGATAATCAAAAATATATGATACAAATAGTTTAGTGGCTACTAACATATATAATGGAATTCAAATAATCAAAATACCATTTATTCCTATTTGGAAACTATTTCAAATGTAATTCAAATTATTAATTCCATTCATCCCAAAAAATGAAAAGTTCACAACTGAAAGTGTAACCTATTAAAAATTAAAACGTGCAACAAAATAAATTGGTTGTTACTTATATAATTTTAAACTCGTATTCTTAATTTTTAGTTGTGTATTATACATAGTCATTACTTATAAGAAATATTATAATAATTTCATTCAAAAATAGAATCTTTTATTGGACCCATTAAAATGGTGAAAATTGATTCTTTTATAGGACATAGCAAGTAATATATACTTAGTTTTGCTGTTTTTGTAGTTCATTCTTGATACAAATAGACAACTCTTAGTGAAATGATGGGAACCAGATAAATAGTGAAGATCAATGATGTGAAAGAGATAAAATATATAATTATCTAGTACTCATTTGTATTTTTTTAAGAGTGTGATGAATGATTTTATTTTTTATTAGTTATATTAGTCACTATAATTTTTTAATTCTTTAAGGATTATGATGATTTTTCCATTTTTACTTGCCACATCAATGATTTTCAATTTGATTTTTTTATCAAGAGTGTTGCCACTCTTCCTCTTACAATTCAAAAATAGTGTTTATATATTAAAGAATTACATTAGTAATTTATTGGTTAAAATATATTGTTTTCTTTATGGATATTTCTTAATTCTTCATATAATTCAAGTCAAACAAATATTTAAAATACAGTTAAGCCCTATCTGTAAAGTACTCCTAATGAAATTCAGATAATCTAATTTCTCCTCCAAATTCAAATAATCTACTTGTAATTTCTAATTTTTTTTGTTAATTGTCCTTTACTTGTCACAAATTAAAACTAGTCACAAATTAAAACCATTATGACTAGATTTATTGAGCTAAAAACTTTGGTGTTCGGTTGGGGAATCAACCTTTTCAATGGAATTCATTCTCGTATTTGATGCTTGGTTGTGGAATAATGGGAATAGAATTTATTAATGATTGAGGAAATCTAAGTAATCGTTAATTAATTATCTTCCCTTAGTAATTGATTACCTTAAATTCAGTAATTATTTAGTTTATTATTCCAAATTTACTCTCAATACTAAATCACCATTATACCTCTTTCTTATCCATCTATATTATTTTTCTCCTCTTCTCTCTTTTCTTTCTCTTTCATCCCTTTTTATTATTATTTTCTCTCTCATTATTTTTATTATTTAATTTACTCCTTCATTCCTATTTACTATTACTTTCTCTCTCATTATTTTTCTCTCTTTACTTTCTCTCTCATCATTTTATAATGTTTCTTTCTCTCTTTTCCCTCTCACACTACTTTCACTCTATTTTTCTCTCACATTATTTTTCTCACTCCACTCTCTCTCTTTCCACTCACTTCTCTTTCTTTCCTATCCCTCGTTAATTTTACTTTCTCTTTCATTATTTTTTCTCTTATTATTTTTCTCGCTCTAATTTCTCTCTCTCATCA
This sequence comes from Gynochthodes officinalis, assembly GCA_020080225.1. Taxonomy (NCBI): domain Eukaryota; kingdom Viridiplantae; phylum Streptophyta; class Magnoliopsida; order Gentianales; family Rubiaceae; genus Gynochthodes; species Gynochthodes officinalis. The sequence continues at coordinate 39,090,263 of CM034619.1, read as the reverse complement.
CTTTATAATATTTTTCTTTCTTTCCTCTCCACTCTACTTTCTCTCTCTTTCCTCTCATCATTTTTTCAATTTACTTTTCTCTCATCACTTTATAATGTTTTTCTTTTCATCTTACTCCTTTTTCTCTCTTCCCACTCATTCTACTTTCTCTCTTAGCTTTCTATACTATTACTCTCTCATCATTTTTCACTCTACTTTCTGTTATCATTTGCTTGATATTTCCCTCTTTTATCTCACTTATCTTTTCTCTTCTCACTCATTTTTCTTTCTCTCTCATCCCTCTTTGCTTTTATTTTCTTTCTCCTTTCTCTTATCGCTCTATAATGTTATTTTTATAATATATTTATTAATGAGGTTAAAATTGAAATTTTATTTGATTTTTGTTCTTATAGTTGAATTGAACCAACATCATCATTTACATTAATACCCATTGTAAGATTTGAATCAATCACAAACAATGCAATGAGCATTCTCATTGTCATTAAACCCTCAATGAATCCTATTGTTATACAATTGAAAAATCCAAATCAAAAGCCACCTGAAACTCAATATGTCAAAAATAGAAAATAGGAACTAAATATGTAATTTTTCTGTGTTTAAACTTAAATTTGAACACAATTCATCACCAGATTGGAATATCTAATCCCCTCAACAATACTATCTTGTCTTTTACCAAGCATCTACTATCAACAAATCATGCATTAAACAGAGTTCAAGAATAAGCTGCATGAGTTAAAATACTTACGAACAAATAGATATATAAGGAAGAACCTTTCAAAACAGAATACTTAAAAATGGTCGAAATTAGAATATATCAGGGAGAGATATAGACTGTTTAACCCATTGTCTATATACATCATGACAAGCATAAATTAAAATTACAATAAATTCAAAACAGATAGATAATAAGAGGCAAAAACAACCATATGAGATGCAATTAAAGTACAATAAAAAAGTTGCAAGAATGGAGACTTAGTACAACTCAAGTCATTCTACTTGCCTTCGGTGTCTTTTGGAGTTTTGGGGGTAAAATTTTTTACTAAATCAGACACTATATATGTATATAGTTTTTACACAAGGCATTACTTCTAAACATGAAAGAATAACAATGAAGTATAACAGTATATATTTCTATTTTTGTGATTCTCAAAATTGTAGAGGACAACACTTCACTGAATATAGTCCACCACTCTTACATTTAACTACACATATCAACACTCCCGTGAACATATCCAGTGAAGAAGCGGTAAGGTTTCCAACTCAGAGAATTAGAGTGTACTGGCATTGAATCACGGCGTCGGTCCACAATCGGCCCAAGAGGAAATACAACGTCCATGGTCAAATGATCTTCTAAGACACCCTAAGATGCTTAAAAGTCAAGCGTTTGGAAATCAAACCACATTTGTGCTCGTTCGAGCAATCCTTTGAGCTTCTTCTAAATCCTTCAGAAACCTGCCCACACGCGATCAGGATATTTGCTAGGAGATTTATCAGAGGGAAAAACATTGGGATCAACCAGTTCTCTAACATGATTACTATTGCTGACTCTTAGGGACAAAATAAAACATGGGAATAATCATATTTTCTAATTCCAACTGCAACAACAAACATAATTTCCAGATCATGATACTTTTAATCTCTAATACTTTCCGTAATTATATATCTAAGATAATTGAAGAAAATTCATTCCATCTATCATAATTCAACATTCAACAATGATCATTAGTCAAACTCCATCAATTCTTCAAAGTTCTAAATGAGAAAATGACTCTTGCTATAAAATAATTCATGTTTAGCAAAAGACATAATTGATGTTTACCAAAAGTCGGACATCTTCCTTGCTTATTATCAAACAATCATATTCACAAACTTCATGTGGGGCTAATAGTTTCATTTTTCATCTGATGGAAAATCCTTTTTCTTAGCCTTTAATCCCAATGTTTGCAATATATTAAAGATCCAATGCTCTCAACCATTTTCTATTTACCAATAAAATTATCTTATCACTCTATACACATTTTTATCGTTTCATCTTACTTCATTCCATTAAAAAAAAGAATTCTGACCTATTGTTCATTTCTCGTTCTCAAGATATTTTTTTGGTATGTTGCATAATTTAATTCTTTATGGAACACAACTAATGTAATTGATGTATATAAGAAGTTTTATTTATAACTAAACTAGTTATAAATATTTCTAATTTTTAATATTCTGTAAGTGAAAAAGTTTTACTTACGGACTCTTATATGAACAAAAGTGCTCCCACCTTTTAAAATCATTTACCACAGAAAAGCAAAAGAAAAAAACAAAGAAAAACTTTGTTGAATGTTTCTTGAAGTCATTTTGAAATATGAAACTTAGGAATCTAACATGTGGGATTTTGAAACAACAAAAGCTGTACATTTCTTGACTTAATTGTATGTCTAATTTTTCACCAAAAATATTGATCTAAATTGCATTCATGTGCACATAAAGAGTTTAAGTGACACAAATTCAAATCTCTTAAGGTGAGAAAATTGGGTTAGTCCTTGAGGACAGATAAAAATCCTCACACACACACACACACATACATATTGCTCACCATTTCAAGAGTTTCTCTAGTTTATAATTGCACATCAAAACAACTAGAGAAGAACATAGTATAAGCATTTTCTAATAAGAGGGTAGTAACAGTTTCTCTTTATAATTTTAGTGGTAAAACTTTGCCTCTCTAAACGTTAAAAATAAACATTTGGGGGTAAATTTATTTTATGATAAGCTTTGTCTTCCCTTGAAAAAATGAAAGGTAATTAATTACAGACACAATAATTCGTCATTTCATAATTGTAGGAATTTTCATCTTTTCACCACACAATATGGTCAAATGGGTATGATGTAGTTTCAGGTTCTTTTTTTTTTTTTTTTTTTGGTGGGGAGTTAGAAAAAGCGGTTTAAGGACTAAATGTGTAATTTACACCAACAATAACTTAAAGGAGCATTACCCATACCTCTCTATGGTTTAGGTTTATTACCAATCGCACCTTATGGTTTGTCAAAACCACCAATACCCCACGACCGTTATATTTAACAGATTTAATGAGCAAAATGACAAAAACTAAGGAAAATGCATATACAAAGGCAGCACAAGGCAGCAAAAAGAAATGAAAAAATAAAAAATTAAATCATAATATCTTGCAAAATTTCGTCCTAAAAAAAATACAAGATAGATGCAAAGGCAGCACAAGACAACAAATAAAACTTAAAAATCTAGTTATGATATCTTGCAAAATTTAGTCCTAATATCTTGCAAAATTTCACCTTAAAAAAATACAAAGGCGGATCTGAAACTGGAGTAAAAAGGGTAATTTAGTCAAAAATTTTCAGACTTTTTATAATAATAACGGAATATGTTAAAATGGACTTATATGTTATAGATTTTTAAAATCTAGGGAGGTGTTAGTAGTTTTGACAAATCGCAAGGTGCGATTGATAACAAACCTAAACCACGGGAAGGCATTGGTAATTTTCCCCAACTTAAAAACGTTCAAGGAGTTTAACTAACAATCAACAGTTGAATTCTCTCAGATGGAATGAATTTCTGTAAAATGTTCTAAATACATCACATTTAGCAAACACTAGGGGCAAAAAGGTGTTGACTTTGTAATTTTCATGATCATATTTGTTAAAACGCATAACTTTGGTAACCCCAAAACACCACATAAAGAAGACTTTAAAACAACAAAAAGTAACGTCCTACAAACAAAAAATAAAGAAAAGATGCATACAAGTCAACAGGCATGTCTTACGAGGAAAACATATGCAAACAGACATTGCTAACATGTATGTGCAATTAACCTGTAAAATAAAGCAATATTAATGATCTTCATGGCCATTCTACAGAACAATATAGAGAAGACTCACTCACCTCTTAGAATTTAGAATTGCGGAGCCGCCAAGTGTGAAACGAATACCAGAATTCAGAGAATTTTGTAGAGCAACAGAACGTGATTCCTCATAAGTTGTCCGCCTACAATGAATATAATCACTTCCTGTAGCCTGCTAGAAATGATATATACGAGGACTGATGTTAATCAAGAATCCAGGACTCTAATGATACTATTCATTCAAGTTAGTGACACACAAACTTGAAATAAAACAGGAAGAATCAAAGTATTGCAAATTGGATCCTTGCTCATTAGGTGGACCAAAAGCTGGATGTGATAATATGTAATAGAAAGGAAACAGTAAGGAGCAAAACACACTTCCAACAAGTTAATGATAGCTCATAGGGATCAACCATATATGCTTTGATCCAAGTTAAGGATTCAGAAACAAGTGCTAAACACAAAATGAAGACTGGATCAAATGACTAACCTCGCTTGCTGAAAGTGATTCCCCACAAAAGGATAGTCGACATCTTTCAATCGCCCCTTGGTAATGCTTTCCATTATTTGAAATAACAGCGGCTGATGTTGTGTGTACACATTCTTAACCCCCTAGAACAAGTAGTTTAATATTCATGGTGCCATAAATTTTTAAGGAAACGACAACAGTAACCACCATTAAGCATTTTATCCCACTATATGAGGTTGGCTATATGGATCATATATTGCCATTGTTTTTTTGTTAAAATACATTTTTTCATTTAAGTTGAGAAAATTCATATATTATTTAATAGTTTCTTTTCAACTCTTTTTAGATCTCCCCTTCCCCTTTTAGTTTAAATTAATAATTCTCTAATTTCTAGATCCCGTAGTAGTACATTTACGAGTTTTTTACAATATGTCTAAACTACCTTAAATATGTTTCTCTCATTTTCCCATCTATTAAAGCTACCCCTACTTTTTTCCAATACATTCATTAGTTATTCTATCTAATCTAGTATATCTACACATCCATCTTAACATTCTGATTTCTACTACTCTTCTTTTCTGTTTATATTCATCATTAGTGACCCAATACTCTCATCCATAAAGAATTACTGGTCTTATGACTATTTATCTTTCAATTTTAGCGGTACTTTAAGATCATAAAGTATAGAGGATACACTTCTCCATTTATTCTAGCGTGCCTGAATTCTTTGTGTTACATCTTTATCAATTTCCCCATTTTCTTGCAGGATAAATTCTAAATATTTAAAACTTTAAGATATATCTAATTCATACCTCCAATTTTCAAACTAACCCCCATTCCTTCTCCTATGAGTACCAAAGTGAAACTCCATACATTCATTTTTATTTGTACTTACTTTGAAACCTTTTGACTTTAATGCTTCCCTCCAAACTTGAGCTTGGTATTCATTCCTCTTGTCCCATTAATCAAAACTATATTGTTTGCAAATAACATATATTCAGGAATTTTTGTCTACATATGCATAAATAATCTTGTCTATTATTAAGGGGCTCAAAGAGAATTTCTGATGCAAACCTATTTATTCACAAATTTATCTAATATTCCTACAGACTGCTTTGCACATGTTATTTATGCATATCTTTTATAAGTTCTATATAAACTATCTAACTCCTCTTATTTCTAATACTCACATTATATAACAATTAATTTTATCATGTGCCTTTTCAAGATGAATAAATACTATACGTAAATCTTGTTCTTTTCTCTTTCTATAATGTTCATATAATTTTTTATTAGTTGTATGTCTTTCATTGTAGACCTTTCTAGTATAAACCAAACTGGTTTTCTAATATATTAGTCTTATTTCTCAATCTTGTTTCTATTATTATTTCTCACAATTTCATAGTATGACTCATTAATTTTATACCTCTATATTTGCACAATTTTGTATATTTACCTTATTTTTATATAGAGGTACCAATACACTTTTTCTCTATTGATTAGTCATTTTCTTAATTTTCATAATTATATTAAATAGACTTGTGAGCCATGTGATACCAACATTTCCAAAACACCTCCATGCCTCAATTGGAATATCGTCATGACCTACCATTTTGTTTTTTTCATTGCTTGTAATGTTTTTTCTACTTCCAAAGGTTAAATTTTGCAATACATCAACATCAGCATCAACATCACCTTTATCCCAAACTAGTTGGGGTCGGCAATCGATGAACCCAAAGAAAAAGTAAGGAGAAGAAATAGTTATAAAATGAAATAGAAAAATAAAGATAAAAGGCGAAAACTAGAAATGACAATCAGAATTTTGCAATAATATATAAAATTTCTTTTCAGTTCAGATTGTTCTAGCTCATCTAATGAGACTTCATTCTCACTAACTACATTAAATAGGTTATAAAAATATTCCATCCATCAATTTTTTATTAGTTTCGCATCAATCAACATTTTCAGTTTTCTCTTTTATGCACTTGTGTTAATTCTCTTATTTTCTTTTCCTAATTTTTGCTTTCTTATATTTATCTTTTATAAAAATTTTGAAAGCCTTTGTATTTGCCTCATTTATCGCTCTTTTCACCTGATTCTTAGCAATCCTGTATCTTTCAATAATTTCATGATTTCTACAAACATATAAAGTTTTGCGACATGCCCTTTTACTTTTACTTGAATTGCTTGAATCCAAGGTTGTTAAAATCGAGTTTTTACGTAAAATCGGTGGAGGGTCCAAAAAATCGAATCGTAAAATCGTAAGATTCTACCAATTATGAAAAATAATTTAATAAATATATTATATATAATTATATATATATTATATATAATATATCTTAAATTTATAAATTATAGACCTGTTTAAACTTATAAAAGTACACAAATTTCATTTAGAGAATATTATCAATCACACCTAGAAATATCTATAGGTTCATTAAGTGTTGCACCACTGCCACTAGCATCTAAAGCCAATTGTCTTTTAAATTGTCTTCACTAGGAGCACCTGCACTATTAAGAACATGCAAAGGATTAATTTCAATTGGATCATCATCATCATTAAGGTTTTCAGTTATCCACTCATCATCAGATGCTAGATCATCAAAGCTTTCTTCAAAATTTTGAACTTTTCTATCCTTCAACTTCAAATTGTACATCACAAAAACTAAGTCATTCATCTTCTTTTGGAGTAATCGGATCGTAAAATCGGATCGTAAAATCATAAGATTCTAAGTTCCAGAATGTGAAATTGTAAGATTTCACCCAATTTAAGATTTTACCTACATTTTGACTCAGACACTTGGTTTTGACTCGTAAAATCATAAAAACGTAAGTAAAATCGAGAGTTTAATAACCATGCTTGAATCCACCACCATGATTCTTTATTGCATGTATGGCCTTTTGATACTCCCGGTACTCCTTTTGCAATTTCTTTCTTTTAATTAGTTACTTATTCCCATTTATTCTTTGCTTCCTCTTCCACATTCCAGTTAATGGTTTCTAAATTTTTGAAGAAACAATATAAACAAAAACTTCTCAGACAAACCTTAAGCCCACGAGCCATGTTACGTGCAATGTTCAAGAGGTCCCGGTTCCCATAAAGATCCCCAGTTCTCTTATCAACTCCTGCTTGCTTCAACAAGAACTGCACAAGCTGTAAATGAAATGGAAACTTGTTTAAAAATTCAATAATATTTAAATGTCATTATCAATAACTGTTTAACTTCCCTTCAAGTACAGAACATCTGACAAAAAGAAAAGGAAAGGAAGAGACAAATGGCGAGACACAAGTACATATAAAAATCAGTATAATATAACCATCAGATAAAACCTCGGATTAGATCAGTTACCCCAGGCTTATACTTAGGAGACCGAGATGCCAATTTGTTAAATAACTGCATCAGTTGAACAGGACTCTCTTTTTCATAGCGCCAAAGCATATAGCATGACCAGGCGTAAGCGATCAATGTCAGAGACACTGTCATCATTCAGAAGATTTGTCACAGCCTGTACAGAAATTTATATCAGTGAACCCATTGGTCGGCTATTATATTGGTTTTATAGGTTTCTGAACTTGAATAATTCCATATAACTAGCTAGCAAAATGGTAGAAACTACATATAATCCTGCAATCAATCACTCATTAATAAGCAGTTGTCAAATACGGTATCCTGAATGAAAATTGCTACAACAAAATGATTTAGCCCCATCCAGTTCTGTCCGAAGGGAAAGAGAAAGAGACACTGAACTTCAGGAATCAAGGCCATAACTCACAAAGACAACAAAATCCCACTCATAGTTATTAAAGGCTCATGGCGCACTTCGGCGCATAGGGGTCCTGGAGCCTAGGCGCAAGCGCAAAGCGCGGCCTTTGGCGACATGAGCGCCTGTGAAAAAAAACTTTAAAATAATATTTTAGGCATTCATACTTATACTTTCTAAAATAAACTACTTAAAAGTTTCAATATAACTATATAAGCCAACTAAGTAGCATAATCTCCAAAACTTAAAATTCTAAAAACTTAAAAGTTCAAAAAAAGCCAACTAAAATTATCAAAACTTAAAAGTCTCAATATAATCCTAAATCCTCTAAAATCTACTCTACATCAAGACTAGCATCATCTCCATCACTAGCAAAACAGAAGGTTTGCAGAATTGGAGAAGCAAAAAATTTGATAAAATCAGAAGCAGGCTGCGGACGGGTTTGCAAAAAATCAGAAGCAAAAACAGACCAAAAAATAAGAAGAAAAACAGAAGGTTTGCAGAATTGGAGAAGCAAAAACAAGAAGAAAATCAGAAGCAGGCTGCGGACGGAAAAACAGAAGCAAAAACAGACAAAAAAAGAAGAAGAAAAACAGAAGGTTTGCAGAATTGGAGAAGCAAAAACAAGAAGAAAATCAGAAGCAAGCTGCGGACGGGTTTGCAAAAAAACAGAAGCAAAAACAGACCAAAAAATCAGAAGAAAAACAGAAGGTTTGCAGAATTGGAGAAGCAAAAACTTTGATAAAATCAGAAGCAGGCTGCGGACGGGTTTGCAAAAAAACAGAAGCAAAAACAGACCAAAAAATCAGAAGAAAAACAGAAGGTTTGCAGAATTGGAGAAGCAAAAACAAGAAGAAAATCAGAAGCAGGCTGCGGACGGAAAAACAGAAGCAAAAACAGACAAAAAAAGAAGAAGAAAAACAGAAGGTTTGCAGAATTGGAGAAGCAAAAACAAGAAGAAAATCAGAAGCAAGCTGCGGACGGGTTTGCAAAAAAACAGAAGCAAAAACAGACCAAAAAATCAGAAGAAAAACAGAAGGTTTGCAGAATTGGAGAAGCAAAAACTTTGATAAAATCAGAAGCAGGCTGCGGACGGGTTTGCAAAGAAACAGAAGCAAAAACAGACCAAAAAATCAGAAGAAAAACATAAGAAGGCGGCCAACTGGTTTGCAAAAAAACAGAAGCAAAACAGAAAAAAAAACCAGAAGAAAAACAGAAGAAGCTGCCGACTGGTTTGCAAAAAAACAGAAAAAAAAACCGGAAGAAAAACAGAAGAAGGCTGCCGAAGAGGAGAAAAAGCAAAGGAGAAAAGCAGGAAGAAGAGAAGGAAAGCGCCGGGAGAGAAGAAAAGAAGAAGAAAAGAAAGATCGGGAGAGAAGAAAATAGGAGAAGAAGAAAAGAAAGAGCGGGAAGAAAAGAAAGAGCTTATCTGTCGGCGCCAATTCTTCTTTCCTTTCTTATTTTTCCATAACCCTAACGTTCCTAAAGCGCTCAGGCGCGCCTTGAGCCTTATCCTAGGCGAGAGCCTTTTCTGATAGCGCGCCTTGCTAACATCGCCGCCTTTGCCTCTGAAAGGCGCAGGACCTTGCGCCCTGCGAGGCGCGCCTTTGATAACTATGATCCCACTTAAACTGACAGCCCATTAGTTAATAAGTTGATGCAGTAAAGAAATACGAAAAAGAACCAATTTAATCATGCATATCAGTAAAACTTAAGAAGTCAATTTCAACTCCTCAAAGCATGCTTAGATATAGAATGAATCTTAAGTTGACAAACCTTTAGAAATCTAAGATCAAAGTCAAATCTAACCTGTTTGCAATTGCTAAAGCTACTATATGTGTTTACATTCTTCCAATTAGTAACAACTTTCTTTATGAAGTTAGAAATAAATATATACCTAGCAAGGGATTTAAGATGTGAAGTAGTCGTCTTTAGTTTCTCCTTCCTAATTGCAAAAGGATATTAGAAAGGGTTTTGACTCATTATATCTCACAATCAATTTTTCAACTCTTTCCATGGGCTATTTATCTTCTTCCTAATTGCAAAAGGGTAATAGAAAGGGGTTTTGTCTCATTTTATCTCACCATCACTAATTCAACCAAGATATCTTGATAACACCAACATGATTTTACTTAATCAAAATTCAAATGGGATGGTGTCGATTCAAAATTCGAGGATCTCATATTCTGAGAGCCAAACCTTAGGACTTGGTACCATATCAACCAGGCCAAGCTGGGACATAATAACATGATCTCAAGCATGAGAACTAAGAACAACAGAAAATGCATGTCTAGATCCTTCATGGATTTATGATTATGTACAAAAGTTCTATATGCATCTACCATTACACAGATCCTTTCTTTGAATTTTGGATATTGTTAAGAAATATCCCAAAAGCTAATCACAGGTTCTATGATTGATGATAGCATAATTTAATGTTGCATGATTGCAAGTAAACTTCCACTTCAATGCATTGGGTCTGCACTGCTTCCACTTGAGCCCTTAAAAAGGCTGTTGCACTTTGCTGAGCCTTATGCTCTCATTATTATTCTCAACAGAAAAGGATTAATTAGTAGTTTACACCACTGACTATAAAGTGGCACTTGGTAAACTCTAAGCCAAGTGAACTCAGGCAGTTTCCACTTTTCACACCACACAATAATCTTATAGAGACCACATGAACTCCAGTTAAGATATTCCTCTACTTATTCATTGTGCATCTAAGACATTTATTAAACTCTTAACATTCTAAGCTCAATGTGTGAATCAAAATCTCACTTCATTGTCAAACATATTTCAGAGACCACAGCAGTAGTTCTCACACTTGTGTAACATTTTGAAGCCGGAAAATTGACCTTTTAAGAGTTAACTCCATTTCGTTTTACTCCATAATTCTAAACTATCCACTAAAAGCAAACTTTTAAAAATACATATTTTGAGAAAAGGTAATTGACATGTTGATAAATATTCCAAGATCATCAGATAATTTCTCAAGCAACCCATGCATCCAAAATCTTGAGATCCTACAAATTCACTTTTCCAGTATTCCAGCACGCAACAAATGCTTATTAACGACTCATTCAGCCATTGAACTGCAAAATCAGTAGCATAAAAGGTAAGGTAAAACGATAATTCATTGTATCTCATAGTCATAAAATCCCAATTTTTCATCATTTTGAACTGAAACAAAATGGATCAAGTGTCACTTTCTCCAGCTACACTACCACAGGTTGGGAACAATCAATCACCTCCAGCAAATGTGTAAACAACAATAACCAGCAAGTATCCTTCAGAGTTGTCTAAATAATTGCAGATATAAACCATTTTCTGAAGCACTGCAAGTGATAACTTGCTAACAAACTACTGCAGGCAGTGGTAGAACCTACAGTTGTTAAGGGAAAATAACACTTTGACTGGTGAACTGGATCAACAGCTACAGTGGCAGGATTTTGCAAGACAAACTACCAAACCGGCAACATTTCATAACAACATGAGCATTTTTGTGAACTGGAATAACTCCCCTTCACCAGTGCGTTTAAAACCGAGGGCATGGCATCAACAATCCCTAGAGATATGAGATCCTTCTCAAGTCAGGAACATATCTAACACCATTGAGTATCTTCACAATGTATTTGGATTGTGCCTTTACCAACAACTTCATTAGAATTATTATTGGCCAACTAGAGCAAGCATGCTCTATCTTTTAAAGCTTGAGGGGCCTGAGGGCCACTTTATACAGATAATGCCCATCATTGAATACTCAGAAATGTTGTATCCACATGAAATATATTCGAACCACAACAGGAGTTTTAGTATTCTCTGGACAAAGACGGTTTAATTCCAATTTTTAATGTTACTATGACTGAAATCAAGGATTAAGCTTCAAATTTACCTCAAAGGCTGCCACTTGTCCACCATTGCACGCCAGCTCTTGTTCTGTCTGTGAAACTAACATAAGTTTCGTTCCTCAACAACCTTGCTCATTTTAGTTACAATGGTCACATGCTTAGAAACATTGCCATGCATTTTTCTATACTGAGGATAATTGTCAACAAATTGTATCATGTCCTCTGAAAGAAAGTCAAAAGCAAAGAGTCATTAGAAGAAGTAGGCCATTAAATTGATAAATTAATGTAAGTTATCATTAATCAAAGTAGACAAGTTTCCCAAGTACAAACCCATAGTCTGGATATTCTGCTTCTTCTTTGCAATTTGCTGAAAATCATCAACCATTTTTTTGATATTCATTCCAATATCTCCAAAATTTTCAAACATATTAGCTTTGAAAAATGCATCCTGCTCAGACGACAGCACAACCTCCTGAAATCATGAATTTCAAATGGAGAATTCATAATTCATGCAAAGAAAGAAACAAAGCATGTATTGCAAGGGAAGAGAACCACAACCTGTTGATCCTTGGGAATCTTGCCAATATTTCTCAAGTCTACTTTATTGTCTTGAATGCCTATTAATTCATGGACCATTGCCTTGCACAAGAAATAAGAACCATTTAGCAAGTATTACAGCCACATATTCATGACAGGAATAAAGACATGTTCTGATACAGTGACAATTAACAGCATGACCAATTAAGAGTAGAGCATATGCCCTCCACCTGGTATGTCCATTGATTGAGCAATGGAGTAACAGGGTCATCCCTTCTATCAACCACTAACAATAGGGGAGCAACTTCTGTACGTCTAAAATCGAAAAGACCACTTTCCTGCTGGTACATCAGCTTCTGCCACATCCAATAGAAAGAAAAGTAAAAGATCTTTGGTCAGTTCAGTTTCTACAGATATTAGACAACCTCTAATCCAAGACAGTTTTTAAATTCAATACAAAACAGAAACTGAAAAAATTTCATTAGTAGTGCTATGAAATGTCTGATGTTCACAAAATATGAGTAGGTTGGCATACCGCTGTTTCCTGTGCTATTCTTTTCGAAATGTCTGATGTTCTTGAATATCGAATAATAGGTCTTCTTTTCAAGGCCAAAATAAAGCAGCAATACCGTCAACAACTCGTTCACAAAGGTGTTGCAAACGTGATGGGTCAACGACTGCTGGGATCATGTACATGTGGTTGGATGCCATATTCAAAGTGAAGTGATAAGGGTCAGCAGCAACAAAGTCAGCATAGAACTCCTGCTTAAATCAAGTTAAGTCATTATTCATTTGGATTGCTAATTTCAGTAGAGAGAGAGAGAGAGAGAGAGAGAGAGAGAGAGAAGAGAAGTACTTCAATAACTGCTAACTCTTTGAATCTAACCTAACAAGGATAGTTATTCTGGGTAAGCTAAACCTACCTCCCTATATACTTATTACTATTACAAGAACCTCACATCCAGGTATTGAAAATAAAATAAAATCTCATAAGGTTGCATATAATGGAAAACAAAAGATCATTTCCACACCCAATCACAGGAAGACAAAGTATTGTATCATTTGCTAAACAAAACATATAAATGCTGAAGAGATAGGAGGTCATTGGAATTAAATTAGAGCAAAAATGATTAAAAATACTATTGGACTGTATATACTGGAGAGGCCAATTTCATCTGAAAAATATCAGGGTCTTTGCTTTTCATTTGATAAATTGAGTCCTCACCATAAGTCTTACTGCTGTAACAGCAGCAAACAAATCTGAGAGATCTTGTTGATTAAAAGCCTAAAAATAGGTTCAAACTTACCTGCACTTGGTGGACAACTTCATGTTCATCTGAATCAGCTAAATTATGGAGCTGGGTATCTTTCAGCATGTTTGAGAAAACTGTAAAACCATGAGCACACAAATTGGGCATCAAGTTGCAGAACGTAGGTGCTGGTCTTTTAAATTATAATCCTAAGAAACAAATGATTCACACACTATGCATAGCAATTTCCATCAAATGGTAAGTCGAACTTTCAGTTGCATCACTTAGAACATGAAACTAGAAGGCTTCATTACTTTGGTTAAGTGCAAATCAATTAAAATTCTTTTAGCACTAAAAAAATTCTTTTTTGGCATAAAGAAATCAGATTTGAATGTTTCTCCTGCACACTCATCATGTGGAAAAGAACTTACAAAGGTGATACTCGCCAAATCGAGGCTTCACCAATTGCCGCCGCATATGCTGGATATTCTCTGATGTTGGCCGGAGGAAATAAACTGCTTTAAGGTGTGACATTGGTTCTTTTGACATTGAAATAGAATCCACAAATTCTACTAAGAAAACTTCTTTCTGAAGTAGCTCTGACTGAGAATATACAACACTTACAATACTAACCTGCAATCCGTCAACAAACACCAAAACAAACTATTTCAGAATCACTTCTATTTTTCACCACAACTTCTCAAACTCAATTTATGTATCCATACAATATGCAACTACCTTAACCAGATACTTAAAACAAAAAAACTGTTATTTTTTCTAAAAAAATGAAAATTAGAAAAGGAATTCCAATTGCTCTGAGAGAGACCAACTTGTGGAGTCCAACAAGTTGACCAAATGCCCTGCTTTACAATCATGAAAGACTTCTTCACCCATGCATACCTTAAAGCAATAAGGCTAACACCACATCGTCTGAACCAAACCCCATTTGAAACTAACACTAATCTTCATTTAGTAGACTCAATCAACTTAGCCTCGTAGTAGTTTTTTTTTCGTAAATTGGAATGTCAAAGGAGAACATTTTGCATATATCTCTCTCTAGCCAACCAAAAACCTGAATTAGAACTTATAAAATCACATCGTGTGCTCTACCACCAAATGACGCATTTCCACTCATTCACCTGGCACAAGATTATGACCTATATCTACACTTTAAAATCTATAACAGGAAAAAAAAAACAGATTCCCAGGCTCTAATTATTATTTTTTAAAAAATCTGGCCTTAAAGAAGTAGGCAAATAATAAGAGTCTAGAAAATATTCCCATACTCTATTTGAAGCCATCGTTCAATAATTCGGTCACCAAGATCACAAAAATTAGCATCATTACAATTTCATCAAAATTCAGCCAGAGCCCAAAATATTATAGCAAAAAAATAACATTCTGATTTGTATTTTGAAATTACTACTAGATCACTAATTTCAGTTTCAACTAACCGAATATCTACTGAATTAATGGAGCAATTATACTACAAAACTTTTTTAAAAAAATTTAAGTACAAGTAATTTACGAACCGTAACGGAATCGAGGATGAGAATTTTCATGCCGGAAATGTCTTGAAACATTCGGTTGATGTAATCGCGTACGGCATTTACTAACACCATTTTTTTCTTGAGCTTCGAGTTTTCGCGATCCTCTCCTCAGATTCTTCGTATAGATTTCTTACACAACGACGCCGTTCTGCCAATATTTTTCAGTTCAATACTACAATTCGAAACCCCCTCTTATATAAGAGAAAAGTTGTTGGAATAAATTTATTAGTTAAATAATTGATAGAGAATAAGGGCATGTTTGATACATCGCTTATTGTTTAAAATTAATAGATTAAGAAATTTTGGGCTCCATTTGGAGTGTGATGTATTGGAGAAAAGTTGTATTGTCATGTGTAAAAATTTTGGTAGGTATTTTTAATAGAAAAGTATTTTAGAGGAAAAATAAGAGGAAAATTTTTCAAATTATATGAGAGAATTTAAGTGGGAAAATTTAAATTTTAAATTTTGAAATAAATATTTGTTTAGAATGTAGTGTTTTTATTTGAAAAAAGTGCCTAATTTTTCTATTTGAGAATAGAAATGTAATGTCAAAATGGAGCCTTAGATTTCAAGTTGTTTAATAACAAAATTTGACTCCACTTAATTATTTAAGCATGGCTAAATTTCTAAAAAAAAAAAATTTAAACAGTAAAAGTTAACTTAATATTTATCACTTAATCTTCTCAGCAACACTTTTTAATGCATTTTCCAAATTTAGGGTTTGTTTGGACAAGTGATTATTATTTACAAATAAATAAATTTTTAAAAAAACAAACTATTTAAACATATTTTTATTTCAAAACGTAAAATTCAAATTTTCCTCCTCAAATTCCTCACATAATTTTTTTAAAAAATTCTCTTATCTTTCCTTCCAAAATACTATTTTTATCAAAAAATACATACCAAAATTTTTACACACTCCAATACAACTTTTTACAAATACATTACACTCCAAACAAACCCTTAGCCTCTTTTATTAGATTATTTAACAAACTAATTTTTTTTTCTTTGACTATAAATAACATTTTTTATATTACTCTGTTTCCTTTTTTCATAGTACATATTTTTATAAGTATTTTTTAACTTTTTATAAAAGGTTCAATAAATTTATTTTTCTCTAGCTATAAATAAACCTTTTATATTACTATATTTTTTTTATGGCACGTATTTTCAGATTTTTTTAATTTTTACAAAAAGGTTAAATAAATTCTGATTAATTTATTTTAATTTTATCTATTGTATTAAATATTAATTTTCATAAATTATATCTTTTACATATTTTCATGAATAATATTTGATGCTTGATTTTTAAAAAATAATATTTGTAAATATAAATAAAAAAATTAATAGGGGCAAGATAATATAATTTGTGTAATTTAGCATTCAAATGATCAAATCAAATGTTTATAAAATAGTAGTAATTAGTTCAACATTATGATTCAAGCGTTCAAAATTAAATCTTAAACATTGATTTTAACAACTTAATTATTTTAACATTGATTTTAGCATTTAGATTTAAGCATTCAATTTTATCAAACAAGCCCTAAGTTAATTAGTGCTCCTCATTCCAATAAAAGAGTTCATTTTGGTTTAAATATAATTTTTTATTAGTTATTAAATATAATATACTTTATGTATTAATTAAATGTATAATTTTATATTTTTATCCTTAGTTTTTAAATTACAAGTATGCACAATTATTATTAGGAAGGATATTACATGTTACATTTTACATTTTACATTTTATCCTTATTTTTAATTGTAAATATATACAATTATTATTAGTAAGGATATTTTAAAATTTTGGTTTAAAAATTGACTTTTTATCGGGAGAAGAAAAAGTGTTGAAAGTGAAATTTTTTTTTTTTTTGGAACAAGAGAGTAGTATTTGGGAAATATAATTTTTTCAATAAAAATCATCTAAAAGTGTGGGACCCGGGAGTGTAACAATTTTTATGAAATACTAAAAACGCTTTGAGTTAATTATTAAAAAAAGTCCCCTCATACATTGATAGGAATTTTTAGTTGTTCACATAAAAATGCGGATTTTTAGTTCTTATATTTTGTGAACTAGAAATTTTTTTTTTTTTGGCCTTAGTCAGAATACCAATCCATACTCATGTGCTCTTCACGTGAGAATTTGTGTAACACTGTACAAATAATATGTAAAACTTTTCTTTTTTTTCTACTATAAAGAATCGAAAATACCTAATCCGATATTCTTCGCTAAAATTCACAAGATTAGTAATTCTTAATCTAAAATTTTACTTTCTTAAGCTAAAATCTATCAAATTCACTTATAAGTACAAAAAAATCTAATTTTGATTAATTTAAAAGTCGCTAAACCTTTCATCAGTTGATTTTGGAATAACATTGTGCTTCCAAATTTCATGGCAATAATGTTTAAAGAATAATGGAAAGTAACATTAGCATGGATAGTATATTTAGAAGGGTGAGGCCTTCTAAAACTTTTACATGTTGTTTGGCAAAAAGGATGTAGGATATTGTGATTGTGGTTGCTGCTAAGAGAATGAAGGAAAGAAAGAAAAAAAGAACAACTTTGAGCTAAGATGGAAAGATTGATAGCAAGGTTGGTGAGGGAGGAATTGAGGAGGGAGAGAGGATGGAGGAGGAGAGAAGGATGGGAAAGAATAGGGTGAAGAAGGGGATGGAAAAGGTGTTCTGCTTGTAAGTAAATTAGCCCCTCCTTCCATTTATACCTCTTGTGATTCCAAATTGACAAAAGCTTTATCTAGATTCATTAAATCAGCATGATCCCAAAATGGCAAGCTATCCATGGCAACGGATGATATTCCTTTCGAGTTATGCCTTGCAACCCACTTTAATTTTTCATATCTCTTAACCCTCAAAATTGAATTACATCCGGTAGTTAGAAAAAGAGCAAAACACAATTCCCCAAAAAAAAAAAGGTTAACCCATGTTTGGATAGTGATTTATATGAGAAATTTTGTATTGGAAAGTGTGAAAATTTTAGTGGATATTTTTTGATAGAAAAAGTATTTTGAAAGGAAAATAAGAGGAAATTTTTTAAAAATTATGTGAGAGGAATTTGTATAGGAAATTCCTTTAGGCTTCGTTGGTTCCTTGGAATTAGAATTGAATTGAAATTGTAATAATGTAGAATTGAATTCAATTCTACGCAATTACAATTCTAATCCAATTCTTTTATTTGGTAAATTAATTCAATTCTACATAATTATAATTTCAATTCGGAAGTGTTTGTTATATGGCTTTGGCATGGGTTTGGCATGGGTTTGCTCCAAATTGGATGTTTGGTATGCAATAATGGATTCATCAAATCCTATGGAGGTGGTTTTAAACAAAACCCACCTCCCACCTGGGTTTTCCATAAACCCATCTCAATGGGTTTCATGATGTGACTGGAGGCGCGTCACATGTCAAGGGGGTTGCAAACCCCCAAAGGTTTGCAACCCCCTTTTACCTTTTTTTTTTTTAAAAAATAAAATAATAAATTTCACTAAATTATATAAAATATTTTTCTCTACAAATTGACATGCACTTTGACTATTTTTTGAACAAGATATAATTTGTTAAATATCATATAATGTAAAATACTATTTTTATTATAATTTTAATATAAAATTTATTCCATTCCATTACAAAATAATACCAAACAACATAATTATTATTATTCCATTCTATTCCAAACCTTTCTATTCCACAAATCCATTCCATTTCTAAACCCACCATTTATACCAAGCGCCCCTCAATTCTTCTGTTTGGTAAATCAACTAATTGATCCAGAAAATTAGAAAATCAATCTAGAAAACCAAAAAAACTAGAAAATCAGTCGAACACCAAAAATCAAGCTTGAAAACCGGAAAAACTAGAAATTTCAGAAAATCAAATTCAATCTAGAAAACCAAAAAACTAGAAAATTAGTCCAGAAAATCGAAATTCGGTCAAAAAACTAGAAAATCAGTCTTGAAAACCGGAAAAACTAGAAAACCAATCCAAAACCCAAAAACTAGAAAATCAATCTAGAAAATCAAAAATCAGTCAAAAAACTAAAATCAATCTTTTTTTTTCCAAAAACGATATTATATTAAAAAGAGGCACAATGGCCAATATACAGAGCCGCAAAAGCTTATAAAGTTTCGTGGTGTCACTCGTGAGCAATGTTGTAACCCACGAAGACAAATATCCACGGAGGGGCAAGTACAACCGACAAAGCGGAAACTCCCACAAGGGCAAAAGGACCCAACAAAGCGGGACGGTGTGGCGACCAAAAATACAAAAGTCCTGGTTATATCGGGACACTAGTACTATACAAAGGGATGCTACTCATCCCAAATGGCCACTAATGGCCGTTGGCGTAAACCGAAAATTAATCCCTAACTATCACCTAATGCCAAGACGTGGAAGCCAACCCGCACACGCAGTCAGCGGCGCGGTGTTGAACCGTGACACCTAATAAAAAAAAATTCATGAAGCAGTAAAATTACTGTTCATGAACGTTAAAAATTTTCGTGCGATGAGCGATGAATCATCGCTCATCGTCTGATAAAATTTTCGCACCTTTTGGCACCAAAATCGCCCGCATCGAACAGTAAAAATTTGCAAAACAACGGCGCCCGCTTAGTTTGTGAAGCAATAGCCAAAAATCAATCTTGAAAACCGGAAAAACTAGAAATTCGATCCGAAAATAAAAAAACTAGAAAATCACCCATAGAAAACAAAAAAACAAAAATCATCCGTAAAATAATGTATGAACAAAACTCCATCCTAATCCACCGCTCTCTGCTTTGTCTTCATAGTTCTTGCCGAGAACTTAATTCAATTGGTTTCACAATAATTTGGTGCAAGGCATGTACAAGAGAAAATGAAGCAACATAAATATTGCAAACAATGTACTTGAATGCAAATTTCATATATGAATACTTCTAATTTTTTAAAAAGTGAATGAAGTTAAATTGAGAAAAGGTTGTATGTTCATAAAGATTTACACCTCAAGACTCCACATCAAAACTCGGTAGAAGATAAATAAATGCATTTCTCATTCCACATTGATATGCTTGTCCATTTCTTTATACCTCTTTCCTTGCATTCATGATGCTTGAATACAGACTTGACAAAGTTCGATTAGCAACTCTACCATATTAGTTGTTCTTGGCTTTTTGATCAACTTCATCATTGCATCACTTGTTTTGAAAAGCGGTAAATGTGATCGCGGTACATATGAGTTGTCATGTTCAATGATTGAAGCATTGCTTCCCACTTTTGTTGAAGCCAAACACACACAATCCACCATTATTCATGTCAATTGCGGCACTAACTGAACCGGTCTGACCGGTAACAAAACCTCTAAGGAAGGCAATGACCACGACATAAAACAAAATTGAAGCGGCAAGAAGCATCTTATGAAATAACGGGCAATATAGAGATTCTGTTCAAAGTTAATATTGTGTCATTGTCCTCATTATGCAATGACTTTGTTTCTGAAAATCTATTTGGCAACTATTGAAAGAGGATCATACAAGTTTTCATTTTATTGAGGTAGAATACTCTTGCTGTCACATAACCAAGTCAGATCATACCATATGCATTGCGGTTTTGTTAAATCTGCATACCTCTAGTCCTAGTCCAAGGGCCACGCAGATCAATGCTCTCAACATTGATTTGTGTGTTACAACCAAGAAATTTTCTCCCGATTCACAATTTTACGGATCAAAGGACTTAGAAAGTTTAGTTCATGCACTTTTCAATGCAAAATTAGAAACGGATAGCAACTACAAAGATCCTACAGGGGTAAATAAGATTTCTTTCAAAACTCGGATCCATTATCGAAAAGAATAGAAAAACTCAAACTCAATATAATAAAGATCAAAACTTGAGCTTAAAGAGGAGATTCATATATGATTCTCAAAAGCCCAAGAAGCACTAAAGGAAGTAAACATTAGATTTTCAAACCACAATTACATAAATATCAAAAACCCATCGAAAGACGAATGAAATAGGAGTAGAAGATTTAACCTCCGATATCAAATGAGTTCTAATAGACCAAAAGGAAGTAACCTAGATTTCTTACAGAGGCTAAAAGGAATTAAAAATCAAAGCCACGCTTTTTAGCAAAGAATCCACTAGCGACAAAGGAGACGATGATGACGACGGAGAGGAAGAAGGAGGATTGGGCAATTTTGGGCTAATTTGACCCATTTTGTTATAACCCGAAATTATTGTATTTTACCCAAAAGAGGATCCGTGTTCGATTTTGGGATTGGAAATTTTAACTTTGAATAAAGAATTCAATCTGTGGAATTGGAAAGAAATAGAATTGAAATAGATTTGTAATTCTTAAATTTTTTGTTAAAACAAACACAAGAATTGGAATTGAAACTCTCAACCTTAGACTAGAAGACTTTCTTTCTTGTATTTCCTCTCATCCTTCCTCTCTTTCTTTCTTCCTTTCTTTCTTTCTTTTCCTTCCTTGTACCACCATTCACCCGAACATAACCTTGGCTACCAAGGTATAAGCTTTTGTAATTTTAGAGTTTAAATAAACTCTAAATTTTATCTAAACAAGAGCTCGTCCCAATGTTTGGCTAGTTCTTTTATTATTCAAAGTTTATTATTGCTTTTATTCTTATTGATGCTTGGCCGGTTCAACCGCCTAATTTAATTTCTGTTCATTTATATTCTGTCATTTAAATTTCTGTCTATTTAATATTCTTGTTTATATCCTGCTAATGGTTGGCTAAGCCACCTACCCCTTTCCTCTAGTGGCGGTCGTCTGCGACTCACTTCTCCTTTTATTTTTCTGTTCCTTTGGGTCCCTCTCCTCATCGGATTGGAATTGAAACCACAATTCCAATTCTAAGTCCCAATTCCATGCAATCAAACGGAGCCTTAAAATTTTTTACCATTAGCCCACATAATGATACTTTTGTGATTAAGGCCATCATTTCTAATAAAGAGGTAGATAGGATATATGTTGATGATGGTAGCGCAGTCGATGTCCTATATATTGATTGTTTTCGCAAATTAGGGATTGACTTCGGTGACTTGAAACCATCTAGTATGCCTATAATGACGTTCGTTCATGAAGTTGTTGATCTGGTAGACGTAATCACTCTGGCCATTACAGTGGGGGGTTACCCTGGGAGAAGACCATAATGACCAACTTTTAAGTTCTGCACGCCCATCTCATTTTAATACCATCATTAGAAGGTCATGGATGAACAAACCTAAACCCATTTGGTCATGAAATTCCCAATAAAGCATGAAGTGGCATCTGTATGAGGGGATCAATACACAGCACGAGAGTGCATGCGTATTGCAGTAAAGGGAAAAAAACACTTTGATGAAGGGCGTATATGCTATCCAAACCCCATGGATACAACAGTTTAATCCTGAGGTGACTTCTCGAGAAGAAGTTGTGAAAAGATATATACATTGGTTTTTCTTGGAAATCCTGAGGCCACACCCCTAGGATACCCAAGTTCCAATAAAAATCTCAAGGTTATGCCTCGAGACCCAGTCAACAGTCTTGGGAACTCAAAGGTTGCACCTCGAGACCCCCAAGATGATGGCATGATGAAAGGGTCAGTTGAAGCACAAGAACTTACTTATGAGGTGCAAGAAGTCTTGGTATATGACAACTAGCCTTTGATAGAATGGTTAAAGTGAGGTTTCATTGCGGTTGAGATCAAAAGATCATATAATTAGCCTTCTCTAGCAGTATAAGGAAGTTTTTGTATAGAGCCCAGAAAACATGCCTGGGATTTCACCCTCCTTGGTGACACATAAGTTGAATATTGACCCCAGGATAAAGCCTGTCCAACATAAGAAAAGATCATTGGCTCTAAAAGAAATAAGGTGGTTAATGAAGAAGTAAGGAAACTACTTGATCGACATCATTAAAGAAGTATTCTACCCGACATGGTTGTCTAATCGGGTTTTGGTCAAGAAACGATGATAGGTGGTGATATGTATTGATTATACTGACCTCAACAAGTATTACCCAAAGGATTGTTACTCGCTGCCAGTAATTGATGAAAAAGTTGAAACCATATCAGGATATAAGGTACTCATGTTCCTTGATACTTATAAGGGCTATCATCAGATCTTGATGGCTGAAAAAGATGCTAATAAGACAACTTTTGTTACAAATATGGGGATCTATTGTTACAAGAAATGCCTTTTGGACTAAAGAACATTGGAGCAACTTATCAGCGTTTGGTAAATCAAGTATTTTCCAACCAAATTGGCAAAAATTTAGAAGTATATGTACATGACATGGTAATAAAGTCAAAGAAGATTGAAAATGCTCCCAGAGATCTGAAAGAGACTTTCCAAACCATGTGATGAGAACCAAGAAGTCGAAAAGCCAACTCGTCAAACATTTGATCCATCAAGGCATATTATGAGGCCAATGACGAGAGTTAAACCAAAACGAGTTCAAGAAACCTTAAGTGGTTTAGTCTGTGCCATTAAAGTTCGTCAAATATGCGACCAAAACTTGCAAGTTATTAATTTATTGCAAGTCCTAATTAAGAACACTAGTCTTGCCTTGGTCGAATTCTAGTGAGATAATAGGCCAAGTTATTTAATTAATTTTGTAACTTTATTTTAATTCTTGAAAGGCCGAAATTAGGTAATTATGGCCGAATTTTGGAGCATTATGTTTAGGTAATTCTGGCAGAAATTATGTCTAAATTTTAATTACCAAATTTTGTAAACTTGAAAGAAGCCTTAAAGGGCCAAACCTCTAAGTCCAATTGGCATTAGGATTTTTGTTTCCTTTTTATTTTAAAGCTGTCCTTTAATTAATTAAAGGAGCTTGGCTACCCCACACAATTAGAATAGGATTAGGGTTTTAGTTATTACCTTTTTAAGACATTCTTGTAGTCTATTTAAAAGCTATTTAGCCATGAGAATCAATAGAGAAGACAAGTTGAGAATTTTTGAGACATTATGTCCTTGAGAGTTTGAGTGAATCAATCACTTCGCTCTTTCAAAGAACAACAAACTTATCAAATTAACCAGTTTGTGGTGTCTTTGAGTCTTATCAATCTAGTAGAACCTTAGGTTGTAACGACGCTTTATCCATCGGTCCAAAATTCCTCCAATTTTAAAAGTTTCGCAAGTTAAGTCTTGGATCTTGTTCGCTTGTTATGTATTGTTGGCTCTTTATAGCCATGATGTGCACATCACCATGTTAAAATGTCAGAATGTTTCTGAACCCTAAAGAATATACTTTTGGAGTAGGATCGAGCAAGTTCTTAGGATATATGGTTTCTAAAAAGGGGATCAAGCCAACCGACAAAATAAAGGCTACTACCGGGATGGCACCTCCACAATTTGAATGAAGTTTAGAAGTTAATAGAATTCTGGCGTTTAAATAGGTTCTTATCGCGGTCAAGATTGCCATCTCCCATTCTTTCAAGTATTACGGGAAGCCAAAAATTTCAAGTGGAGTGATGAATGTAAAAAGCTTTTGAAGAATTGAATAGGCATTTGGTAAGTTTATTTGCACTCATAGTACCCACATCTAGAGAGATCTTATACTTATACTTAGTAGCCTCAAATAACACTGTTAGTGCGGTACTGATTCGAGACGTGAACAATGTGCAAAGGCCAGTATATTATGTTAGTCGTGTCTTACATGGAGTTAAGACACGATATCTCCCAGTGAAGAAATTAATCTTGGCCTTAATTCATGCCGCTAGGAGATTGTGACCCTATTTTCAAGCACACTCCATATGCGTCTTTACTTATCAACCAATCATACAAATATTGTCTAAACCTGAGGCCTCTGGAAGATTAGCCAAAATAGGCCATAGAACTTAGAGAGCATGATATATATTACCAGCCGCGGATAGCTATTAAGGCTCATAGGCGAGATGCCCACTATAAGGACATTGGACGTCAACCTTTCGCCATTACCCGAGTATATAGAAAAGAAAAATAATACTCAAAGACCATGATCTCAGACGTTGATGGTGCCTTTAATAAAGAAAGTAGTGAAATTTGGGCTTTTGCTCCAAAGTCACGAGGTGCAGAAATCACACATGCTTTGCGATTCGACTTCAAAACAACTAACAATGAAACCAAATATGAAGCTTTGATTACAAGACTTAGACTGCTCAAAGAATGAAAGCTCGCGATGTGTAGGTATCTGATGACTCCTAGTTAGTGATCAATCGTGTCCAAGGCTCTTATGAAGTCAAAGAGTCTCAAATGAAGAAATACCTTGACAAGGTGCGGCAACTCGACCATGGCTTGAGCTTCAAGATTAGACGGATTCCCAGATCAAGAAACAAGAAGGCTGATGCCCTATGTAAGCTGGCGTCGTCTGCCTTTTCTCATTAAAATAAGAAGGTTTTAGTGGAGGTACTACCTTGTAGAAATGCGGAAAGAAATGTCACGATGACTATTGAAAAGTCAAAGATAACTGGATGACTCCCATATGGTAATACTTACAAAATGGGGAATTGCTGAAAGAAAAAAATGAGGTAAGAAAGTTAAAGCTAAATGCACCTTGATACGTGTTACAAGACGGTGTCCTTTTGAAGTGTTCCTACTTTCAGCTACTAAGATGCATTGGGCCTCGACAAGCAGATTATGTCCCCCAAGAAGTGCTTCTTAGATCTTATGAAAGTCATGTGGGACCTCGTATGTTAGCTTCATGCTTCAATAGTTAGAAGACCCCAGATGGAATTAATCAACATCTATAGTCCATGGCCCTTTACACAGTGGGGTATCATCATTTTTGGACCTTTCCCTAAAGTGCTAGATCACCTGAAATTCCTGATAATCGCCATTGATTACTTCACCAAATGGGTAGAGGCTGAACCCTTGGCTACTATTACCTAAAAAAATGTCTTGAGGTTCGTATAGAGCAAGATCGTCTACAGATTTGGTATTTCTCATATAATTATCTCAAATAATGGAAAACAGTTTGTAGACGATCCTTTCGTCCCTTGTGTGAAGAGCTCAAGATCAAGCAGAACATCACCTCTGTTGCACATCCCCAAACTAATGACCAAGTTGAGGTAACAAATCGCATGTTATTATAAGGATTTAAAACTCAATTGAACAAGGCTAAAAGTGATTGGGTAGAAACCACCCAAACGTTCTGTGGGCTTATCACACCACACCTCGGATGGCGATGGAGGAAACCTCTTATAGTTTGGTATATGGATCCAAAGTAGTCATTTCTGCAGAGATCGGAATCTCAAGTCCCAGAGTTGTAGCCTTCAAAGCTGCGACCAATGAAAAAGGAATTCGGATAAATCTGGACCTATTGGAAGAATGTTGAGACCTAGACTCAGTCAAGGAAGCCCAATATAAGCAAGCTATAACAACGTATTAAATGAAAGAGTAAAGATTAATGAGTTCACTCCAAGAGATCTTATTTTACGCAAAAATGAGGCAAGTTGAGCTCAAAGGCTCGAAGTTAAAAGCCAATTTGGAAAGTCCCTGTGGTCATTGATGCACCAAGTTCCAAAAGCTATCATTTTGCAACAATTGGAGAAGACTTATTACCTCAAGTCTGGCATGTTAGTAATCTAACACGCTTCCATGTTTAAAGTCTTAATTAATGAATAAAGTACTTTTCTTGTATTTATTTTCTATTATTAGTTGATTATAAATCGAGAATGGGAACACAAGTTACTCTAAACTCGATTCAAGATTCGTCAAACCACCTTGCTTAATTATAAAACAAGAAAATCACGTGTAACATCGGTTCACTGAGTTAAATGCAAACTCTAAATATCCTAAGGGTGATGAGAATTTAAACATCTATAAGGGTGCCAAAGTAAAACATCCTACTGGTGAAAAATAGTTAGTATATTTATACCTACGAGCAAAATCCCAAACACCTTAAAGGGTAGGGGACCTCGAATTGCTCATTCCATTTATTTAAAGTTAAACATAGTACATATATATACAAGGAGTTTACAACTTTCCTTTTCCTTTCTTCTTTTCTTCTCATACCTAACTCTATCTTGCGGATACATATTGAACACTTCCTTTCTTTTGTATTCATCTTTGTCTTTTGCCCTTGTTTAGCTAAGAGCTCCAACTCTTCCATCATTGTCTCAACAGACCTCTGTTCACGTTTGTTTTAGACTGTCGCTTTGAGATAGGCGTCTATCTTCTCGATTTTCAACCTCCAAATTTTACATTCAAACTGCAGCTTGAAAATCTGTTTTTTGTACAGGCTAAATGCCCCTTGAAGATCTTGGATCTCTTGGCATTTTCCTTCCAACTCTTCAGTAAATGTATGAATTACATCATCTCGACCTTTTACTTCAGAATTAAACTGTGAGATCTTAGAGGAAAGTGTAGCAACCCTTTTTATATTCTCTTCATTCTCTAAGGTAGCAATCTCTCTTTAAGAATCAAATCCCCCATCGCCCATTCTTTCTTTATTTTGTCTTCATTAAAATTGTGATTCAAATGCTCAAGATGGGCAATTTGGTCCTTAAGGTGGTTATTCTCTTTTTCTAACCTAAGTATAGTGCCCCAAAACTCTATGCGTATGACCTTGAGTGCCCTCACCTTCTTATGCATCTTATTAGAAGTGATCCTCGCAGGTAAAAAGGGACCCTAATATAGTAAGAATTAAGGGAAAATTAGAATTTCATTAATGAAAGAATTGTCTTTACAATAAATAAAAAGAGAGGTACAAAAGACCTAAGGGCTAACCTCTTATGCATCTTATTAGAAGTGATCCTCGAAGGTAAAGGACCCTAATATGGTAAGAATTAAGGAAAATTAGAATTTCATTAATGAAAGAATTGTCTTTACAATAAATAAAAAAGAGGTACAAAAAGGCCTAAGGCTAACCTCTTTTGGTTTCCTTCACACCTAGACGGGTTCTCGGCCTCTAGCTAGTCTCTGCATCTTCGCCTCAAGGGTCCAAGGTCCAGTCCTCATCCACATCACAAGCCTCAAGCTTCTCCAAAGTCATAGGCAAACTCGAGACACCACATGTGCAACAAATTGAAGGAACCATCGAATCCCTTCACAATGTCAACATAGGCTCTATTAATTAGCCTTCATTGTGATCTCGGGTCATATCCAGCGATTCTTCTAACTTATGCTCTAGAAATTTCTCTTGGATTTCGATGATGCATCATCTGCCCTATCTCCTTGGCTGCTGGGAGAAGTTCATTGTAAAGTTACCTGAAATCTTGCATGTGGAAGACCTTCCTCACCAAAGAACTTTGCAAACTTCCATTGATTGATGCCTTTAAGTTTACGGACCTCCGCCTGGCTCTCTTCTAGCTATTGGCGAAGGAGTGTAACCTCTTCCTCCATTTTTCTTCTTGGCTCAATAGATGCCACTTGGCCTCCCTTAAGCGAGACCTCATTTTATGCCCGAGGTTTCCACTTTCAAGCGGTTAGCTCTCTAGGCGTACTCGTCCATACAACTAGCACATGCAATCCAAATAAAATGTTAATATCGTCACCTCCTACACAAATTCATGAAAATACATAATCTTATCGACTCTTTACATGTGGCATAGTGGAAGCCAAATTGTCATTAGGTTAGCAATCGACATCTCTGCCAACCTCTTACATTGATCCTCTATACCCTAGACTAACACCCTAGGCTAGTCCTCAAGTCACATAAAAGTGAATCATCTAAAAAATCAATAAGAATATGATATCTATTGATTAATATCATGAAAAGTTAACTTCTTTTAAAATAACAAGTTTGATACAAAGAGCAATTTAGATGGTTGGCACTAATTTGATATCTTATCTTATAATAATTTAATAACTTAATATTATAAAATTAAAGTAACTTATATAGTTATGGCCATGGGTACTATTTAGTATACCCTATATCTAAAAGCTCAAACCTATAACCCATTTTATAAGTTACTGATTCTAAATTTTATGAGTAATAGGATTTTAGTCATTATATTTTTAAAAATTTCAACTTTAATCACTATATATATTTTTTTCTTGTAAGAGGTTACTAAATTTTATGAAAGTGTGTCAAGTAAGTCACTGCATCTAAAAATCTCATTAAAGGTGATCGGATGGCTATTTTAATTGGATAAAAATTCATTTCCTTACTACAAATTGTACCTCGCCATCAACGCAATGAAGGTAGATTTTCCGATGTCGAGCGGTTCGTAGAGTAAATAACTCCATTTCCAAATACAACTTAGCATGTGGTAATATTATTTGGACTTGAGGAAAGATTCCAAATCGCACTTCTCCTTGTTCTTCAAATCGCATCCATGACAACCAAGTCAATTGTCGCGGATGCATGAAAAGAACGAATCTCCACCGTCTCTTTCTCTGCGGTTAGAGAATCACCTTGTTCTTCAAATTTGAGTCTCAGAGGAAACATATTCCAAATTATCGTATACAAAATACGTGCGGAAAAATTAGCCCAAGAACAACTTACTTATATCATCGGGTGAGAATATAATTACGTGAGGAATTATATCCACTATCCATGATTAAAATGCTTCCTTTGCACTAGAGAGAATAAGAAAAACTTTTCTTATAGTTTTTCTGTGACACCATACACTCTTGTTGCTCACTTTCTTTATTTTGGTTTTTAGAAGTCCTCGGACTCTCGGTAGTCCTCCTTAGACTCTTACTATATCTAACGCCTTTGCGGTTATGATGTTAATAGGCAACATGGGTTTGTTAGTGGGCAACATGGGTTGCCTTTTGACTTCATGGGAGTTACTTGAGTTATTTCCTTCATCTCCTACTCGCCCATGATAGTCAAACTATAACTCTCTCTTCTATGCAAAGTTCATACAAGCAAATAATCTGTGCGACTAGCATACACTGAGAGCTCGATGCTATACATTTGTTAGGAATATATAGCAACTCATATTTGGCATTACTATTTAGAGTAGATTTTGTATGCAGTACCCTAGACCAATCAATCACATTATATTTCTTTATGATCTCTTTAAATATTATATATATTGTATTCACAATTATGATTGAACTCAAAAGAATCATAATTGGCCGGCCGGTGAATACAAGTCAGAATGTGACAAATAACAAATTGATCTTCCTCTTTCTTCAATCTCTCAATTTCAATTCAATTTGCTTTTCTAGAAATGTCCCGTTAGATCGCATCACTCATGATCGTGGGCAACATCCTAAGATAGCAAACATTGAATAAAAATTTTAAGAATAAGATAAGAGTCATAAAGGCACTCAATTTAGGACTTATTCTCGTGAGTCTCTTGAAAGTTGAGATCAAAACTTTCGCCAACTCATTGGTCGTCTTATGCACACATAGTATGAAATATGTGTTATGGTATTCTCTCCTTTCCCCTAGAACGTCTGTCTTTACATTTAATACCGTATAGATGATAGTTCAGACATTCACCATGTCTAACTTGAGTTCACATATCTACTCATATCAGAACTCACATCTAGCATTAAAGACAGATAAAGTGAAATTTGTGGGTCATTTCATTTTCGATCATAATCAATATTATGACCTCATCTTAACATTTTGTTAAGGCGACATACATATTTTAAACTTGAGCTCTCAATTATCACATAGATAATAAGTTTAAAATTGTCTCATCTCTATTACCACACAGTAATAGAGGCGATTACCCGTGTGAGTGGGCTAATCTTCCATCTGTTCGACATACTTTCAAACAAAAAATATAATGCACAAAGCATTAATATGCATAAATGTTGAATAAACTCTTAGACAATAATAATTAAGAAAATATCATGAAATTGTGAACTTTTGGGAGATACAAAATATTC
The DNA here is from genome assembly GCA_020080225.1 of Gynochthodes officinalis. NCBI lineage: Eukaryota > Viridiplantae > Streptophyta > Magnoliopsida > Gentianales > Rubiaceae > Gynochthodes > Gynochthodes officinalis. The sequence goes on along the minus strand of CM034619.1, from coordinate 39,059,222 downwards.
AGTACATTAACTTTTACACAATCCTAGAGATTTCACATGATTAAGAAACACATCTCTAGGGATTGGTTTTGTCATAGGATCTGCTATCATTCAATGTGTAGTTATGTACTGTACGTTCACTTCTTTTTGTGCAACCATGTCTTTTACAAAATCATACTTAGTATCTATGTGTTTGGTCTTACAATGAAATTTAGGATCCTTAGTGTATGCTATTGCTGCTTGGCTATCACAGTTAACCAATATTGGATTTGCAGCACGTTTAGCAACACCTAAGTGATTATAAAATCTTTTAAGCCAAACACTCTCTTGTACTTCTTTGAAAGTGCTACAAATTCAGTTTCTATTGTTAATAATGCTATACACGCTTGTTTCTTACTACTCCAAGATATGGCGCCATTATTTAGTAAGAAAACAATCAGGAAGTTGATTTTCTCTCATCTAAATCTCCTTCCCAATCAAGATCGATAGCCTTCAAGGTGCGGATCACTTCCTTGATAGCATAATGAATAGTCGATGACCTTTTAGATACTTTAGGATTTTTTGGACGGCAACCCAATGTGCTTGACCTGGATTGGATTGGTATCTACTCAAAGATTCCAACCGCGCAAAACAAATGTTAGGCCTTGTACACATCATAGCGTACATCAACCTTCCAACAACACTAGCATATGGAACACGCTTTATATGTTTCGTTTCTTGTGAAGTCTTTGGACACATTCTACGACTTAATCCTTCACCTTTTGTAATAGAGTGTCTGTGGGTTTGCAATCTTGCATATGGAATCGCTCAAGGATTTTATTTATATATGTCTCTAGTGAAAGAGATAATAATTTCTTTGAACGATCTCTTGAAATCTTAACTCCAAGAATATATGCAGCTTCACCCATGTCTTTCATTTCAAAATTGGAAGATAACCAATTCTTCACAATATTTATAAACTCCTTACATTTAGGCAATAAGTATATCATCAACATATAATAATAAGATCACATATTGATCTTTGGATCATTTGATATATACGCAATGATCTTCGTTAATCATAACAAAGTCATATGATATTATGGCTTTATGAAAGCGTATATACCATTGTCTCGATGGCTTAAGGCCATATATCGATTTAAAAGTCGACATACCTTTTGTTATGAAACCAACAAAGTTGTTCCATATATATTTCTTCTTCTAATTCTCCATTGAGAAAAAGTCTTTACATCCATTTGATGTAATTCAAGATCCATACTTGCCACTATAGTCGAATTAGGCGAATTGAGGTAAATCTTACAACAGGAAAAAGTTTCTTCATAATCAATTCCTTCATGTTGATTATACCCTTTTACAAGTCATGCCTTGTATATTTTTATCGAGCCATTAGCTTTACGCTTTATTTTGAGAACCCATTTGTTCCCAATGGCTTTGCGTTCTTTTGGGAGGTCAACCGGTTCCCAAACTTGGTTTGATCTCATTGACTTCATTTCTTCTTCTATTGCTAGTATCCATTTTTCCTTATCGGGCATGTTAGACCCTCATTTGCATTCCTTGGCTCATCATTTTCTTGTGGAACAATCATGAAAGTTTCCTTCAATGTCAAAATGTCGACGGGAATGCTTTTACGACTTGATCGTCAGACGAAAGTTGTTCCTTGTAATACATCATGTTCCATGATGCTCCCACTCGAATTAGATAATGGTGATATCATCTCATCTAGTGATTGAGATGATGATGGTGTGTTAACTCCTACCATTAGAGTAATCCCATTATCTTGTTCCACGCTTCATATAAGGATAGGTCTTTACCTATTTCGCCCAGTTTAGGAAATTCATTTTCTAAGAATGTTATATCTCGTGATTCAAATTCAATAATAGTCCGATCCTCTTAGACACCTACAAACACATACCCTTTGAAGTGCTCAGAGTATCTTATAAAAATACTCTTTTACCTCTTGCACCCAATTTTTCATATTTGTTTGAGGATCATGAGTATAGGCAAGACACCCCTAAGGTTTGAGAAAACTCAAATCGGGTTTTTTCTATCCATAACTCATATGGAGTGGAAGTAATCGATTTAGTAGGCACTCGGATAAGTATATAGGCGGTAGTTAATAATGCATCACCCCAATAGGTGATCGACAAATTAGCTTGTGCCATCATAGACTTAACCATTTCAAGCAAGGTTCTATTTTTCTCTCCACAACGCCATTTTGTTGAGGAGTCCAAGGAATAGTCAACTGTCATTCTATTCCCTTTTCATCACAAATATTTCTGAACTGATCAGATAAATATACACGACCTCGATTGGTTCTCAATGCTTTTATTTTCTTGTCCAATTGATTTTCTACCAAACTCATAAATTTTTTAAAGCTACTTAATGCCTCAGATTTATGAGAAATCAAATAGACACTACCAAATCGAGTATAATCATTTATAAATGTGATGAATTATATAGTCCCGTGCCTTGCTCTTACATTCATTGGACCACAGATGTCAGAATGGATTAATTGCAAAGGAACCTCAGCTCTTGTTCCTTTTCCAAATGGTTTTCGTGTTGATTTTCCTGCCAAGCAATTCTCACAAATAGGCAAATCGACACTTTCAATATTGCCTAATAAGCCCTCTTTAGCTAGCATTTTCATTCTATGTTGGCCAATGTGACCAGGTCTAGAATGCCATATGTTCACATCATTTTCATAAGAATTAAAAGACGTGAATAAGGAATAACATACATTAATGTTATTATTTAAAATATGCAGAACCATAATAACTTGTTCCCAAAGACAAGTCAACACCATTGATATGAAAGTTTAAATTAAAACCAAACTTAACCAAAACCAACACAGAAACTAAATTCCGACATATGTCCGGAACATATAAGACATCATGTAGGAACAATGTGCGCCCACAATGCATATTTAATTGGCAGGTGCCAATTCCTTTTACTTTCACTTTGGAGTTGTTCGCTATATATATCCACTTGGTTCCTTGTGGAACTCGTCAGAACTCTACGAATGCATCTCTTTCCTTCGCTACATGGTCTGTGGCGCCTGAGTCTACAATCCACAAAGGATGAGATTTAGTAAGTAAAACAAAACTTGATACATAAGTTGTATTTTCAAAAGTACGAAGGGTTTGTACCTTCTTTGGCTCGGTACAATCACGAGCAAAGTGACCATTCTTACTATAGTTGAAACATTTCACTTTTGAAAGGACGTTTTCCTTTCAATATTTTTCTTGAAATGACGTTTTCCTTTCCCATGTTGGTTAAACTTTGGCTTTTTGCCTGGAGGGGCTTTTCCCTTGTCTTTCTCCTCTTTCCACCTTGATACTTGTGTTTGGAGCTCGAAGCTCCTTGTGAGCTAAAATCTGCATAATATATATCAGTTTCTGGTTTGGCCACTAACAAGTGGTCCTCTTCTAGCTCAAGATGACGCACCATATCTTCAAAAGTCTTAATATTTTCATTGTGGGTCAAGTGGACTTTCATATGCTCCCAATTTTGAGGCAAGGAACGAATTACTGTTTGCACTTGTTGTTTATCAGTCAATATGTGACCAGTATCTTTCAACTCAGTAATCATGTTTGACATCTTCCTCAAATGTTGTTTCATTGTATCTCCATGACGTTTCTTATAAGAGTCAAACCTTACAGTGAGTTGTCTCAGTTTGGTAACCGATGCACTACCAAACCTTGCTGCTAAAGCAGTCCACATATCTTTGGTATTATTAAAACGCCTGAACTCTCACATAACATCATTGTCCATGTTACTCAGCAACGTAATGCGAGCAAGATAGTTCTTTCTTTTCTATGCAACAAATGCCTCTCTATCTCATTGATGTTGAGCAGTATTCCCATTTTCAGGCTCTTTCATAACTTGGTTAAGAGCTTCTAGTACTTCTTGTTCTTCGAGCACATATTTGATTTTCATATTCCAAATTTCAGAATTATCGCCGTTCAACTTTTCTCCTTTGTTCAGTTCAGCTACAATTGTCTTAGATGCTGAAGCCATTTCCTTTGAACACAAAGTTCTACAGACATATATGCACATACTATCAATGCCTATCATTTATGCATCAATTTTACACTAATAATTATATTAATAATAATTTCACATAAGGTTTTAGATTCGAAAGTTCACTATGTTCCCAATCATTACCTAAAATCCCAATTTGAAATTATTATTAAAATAATTATTTATGTAAAAATTTAGTTCTTTCAAGTTACTAAAACCTTTAGAACTTCCCACATGGATTAAATATAGTCATGCAAATATTCAAATATATATATACGAATAAAGCATAATCATATAAATATTCAAATATATGCGAGTAAAATATGAATTAAACATGTTCATATAAATACTCAAATTAAAATAAACAGTAGAAATCATGTTTCATCCTTGGCTACATAAGAAGTCTACTATTTACAACCAATTTAAATTCTAATCAATTTAACCCAAACAGGAAATGACTCATAAAGTTCTTTTGGTAACTCTATGTTTGATTTCCGTAGCCAAGAAGTAGTTATCGCTATTCCCTTAGATTTGCGCAGGCTTGAGTTCATTGAAAAAATTGATGTTTTTGCTGCCCCTGTCTTTATGTATTCTTTTAGGAAAACTTCCACCGTCTTATCATATTCAAGAAATTCATTATTCATACATTTAATTTCCCAAATTTTGTCAAGCATTATCTGCCACTCTTCAGGAAGTGTTTGTCTCAGACAGAGAACTTTTCCATCATTAGGCATAAGTCCTCCTTCCCATATTACTTGTTGTATCACTTCGTTGACCATGATAACATGATCCATCATGTTGAGATTTCCATCCCACCGGCAAATTGCTAATGCTTCTCTGCATTCTGCAAGTTTTGCTCTTTGTACTGGTGTCTTTGCAACTTTTGGAGTTCTCATAAACAAAACCATGATTTCTGTAACAAATACAGAATAAAGGATACTCATTATCCTTAGATACAACAAAGCAGTAGGAAATCAATTTGAGAAACACAAAATTGCAATTTTCCCAAAACTGTAATTTTTCCAAAAATTGGGGATCAAATTGTAATTTTCAAAAAATTTGGGAACAAATTGAAATTTTATAAGCATTTGGAGACCAAACAAATATTTTACAAATATTTGGGGATCAAACTGTAATTTTTAAAAATTTGGCCTGTTTGGTACACCATCAACTCATTATGGCCACAAAACTTCGCTTTTGTATGCTACTTTGGAGACTTATTTCTCCTTCATCTTGAGTCCTAATTGATCATATCATATATCATTTTAAAACCTAAAGTATATAGTTTTCAAATGTGTGGGTGGTGTAAATGAAGTTCAAAAATTTGAAAGATACATTCGTCAAACATGGTCATTCAATTACGGAAAACAAATTTCGATTCAATCTTGATAAACCCACGACTTTGGAGACTCGAATCTCTCCGTCATATTAAGTTCAAGTCGGTCATATAAGATATCATTATAAAGCCTGTAATATCTAGTTTGAATTTGTATAGAATATGTAAATAAAAACAAAATTAAGAGAGACACAAGCGATCAAACATGACACTTGAAAATTGATTATGGAAAGCAAATTTCCAGTTCGAATTTTGAGAACTGAATCTTCGTTGATTCATATCTCTTTCGTTTTTCATCCAAATTACACATATTATATACCGATTTGAAGCCTGTAATGTCTAGTTTCAGAAACTATAACCATTACTGCCTATATCATTCCATATTTCTTGAAAAATACACTACAACAGAGGCTGATCAACATACTTGAACGAAATAGATTCATACTAGAAAATATGAACATTCAATCCATTCATAGATTTCATGTTTAAACATGTTCTAAACATGATAAATAACCAGGAAACAAGTAATTCTATGCTCTGATAACAATGTAGGAAACATACTCCAAATTATCGTATGCAAAATACATGCGAAAAAATTAGCCTAAGAACAACTTACTTGTATCCTTTGGTGAGAATATAATCACGCAAGAAACTATATCCACTATCTACAAATTAAAATGCTTCCTTTGCACTAGAGAGAATAAGGAAAAACTTTTCTTAGAGTTTTTAAGCAACACCACACACTCTTGTTGCTCACTTTCTTTATTTTGGTTTTATAAAAGTCCTTAGACTTCTGGTAGTCCTCCTTAGACTCTTGGTATATCTAACTGCCTTTGCAGTTATGATGTTAGTGGGCAACATGGGTTGGCTTTTTGACTTCATGGGAGTTACTTGGAGTTACTTCTTTGAGTCTATGACAACCAACTCGCTTGTCGCGGGATGCATGAAAGGAACTAATCTCTACCGTCCCTTTATCTACGATTGGTCTTCCATGTTCTTTGATAGCCGCACTTCCTTTCTCTACTCGAGGTCGCCGAACGATCAATGAATGATGTGTTGTGAGAGACACAAAATCCTTCGCTTATCGCACTTCCCAATCTCAAGAATCATGGATTCGGAACTAGTTTTGGGGCACCTCTCGTTCCCCCAATACAATCGAGCACCAAAGAAATTTTGATGATAACTTGATTAGGGTTGATGATGAGATTAATCTCGTTAAGCTTGTTACCGGAGGAGAGGTTGGTGAAATTGGAATCCTCGACTATGGGTAGAGAAAAGATATATGTGGGAAAAAAAAACCACCAAAATGATTCTCACATATTGGCTGATGAGCTTTTTAGTCTATTACTTTTAAAACGAGAAAAAATAATCTCTCACATTTCATAAATATACTCTATTGGTCCTTCGTCACTATTCTATCTATTTTCCATAAATGCAACAGGGCTCATTTGACAGAAAAATAGACGGAATAGTGACGAATGACCAAAAAAGTACATTTATGAAATATGAGAGACTATTTTTTTTTTCATTTTAAAAGTGAGGGATTAAAAAACTCACTAGCAATATGTGAGTGACCATTTTGGTGGTTATATCGTGGAAAAATGACGTAAAAGGAAAATGACCTTTTGTTTCGTCAAAATAGGCATGTAGCTCACATGCATATAATTACATCACGATAAATAAGTTTTTTAGACAGAGTAACTTGTTTAATAGGCTTTTATAAAATTTAGTGACCTTTTACAAGAAAAACTTATAGTAATCAAAGTTAGAATTTTTAAAAAATATAAATACATCAACATCACCTTTATCCCAAACTAGTTGGGTGGGCGATCGATGAACCCAAAGAAAAAGTGAGGAGAAAAATAGTTATAAAGTGAAATAGAAAAATAAAGATAAAAAGCTAGAAATAGAAAAATATATATAATAATCAAAAATCTATTTACTCTAAATTTTATATCCTTATCTTATTATATGAGAACAATTTTACCATTCCATTATTTTAGTCTATTGCATAGGACAAGGGTAAAATTATACATCAATGTAATAATAAGGGTAAGATTAGTGCACAAGAAATGTTCACTTTATTCATTTATTCAAACTAAGGAAATTCAATTTCACCTATTATGAAAAGACTAAGAATTTGTATGAATAGCATTTGAAAGTATATTTTTCAAATAATAATTATAAATAAAAATGTATTAAAAATTAAAAAATATATATTAAAAATTATAAGAATACGATTTTGAATGAATAACCATACAAATCCTAATTCACACGGATTATAAAAGATTATTCATCAATAGAATATGCGAAGGATTTTTATGATTAACTTCACTTTTCTATTAGGGCACCACAGCTCCTTTTGGGGTGATAGAAATTTGATTGCACCCATGGCTAGCCCCAAAATGGCCACTCCCCACAGCCTGCCCATTATTTTTTTCGCCACGTAGACATCAAAACGACGCAAAACGGTGTCGTTTTAGTCCGTGTGTCAACGGTTAGCATTGACACACCGCTGACACCCTGAAATTGTGTTAGACATGACCCACATCGATAGACCATTACAAACCAACCATTAGTTTGCAACGGTCAAAATCTTTTTTTAAAAAAAAAATTACCATCGAATAGGAAATATTTTTCTATAAATTGACATGCACTTTGCCTATTTTTGGCTCTAAATCGATATTTTATTTTTCAAACTCTCTCAAAATTTCTCTCTAAAAATAAACTCCTTAAAAATGCTTGATAAATAAAAAATAGATAATATTTTAATAATTATTATTTAAATAAATAGTTTAAAAACTATTTATTTTTCATTAATTGTTTTAAGTATTTAATGTTTAATTTAGAGTATTTATTTTTATGTTTTAAGTGTATTATTAAATTTTAATTTTAATGTAATGTAAAATTATTTTCCATTAATTGTTTTTAATTATTTAATGTATGATAATTAAAATTATAAATTTTATTATTAATATAAAAATTTTTGATAATAGTTGTATAAATAGTAAAGGCCGTGCCATGTGTGTGGGTAATTTTGGGAAATTTGCAAAAATAGCACTTTTTGCAAAGACATTTGCAAATATAGCACCAAGACCAATTTCCTTGCAAATATAGCAGTTTGTGGGTCTGACCCCTAGCGAAAAGACGACAATGCCTCTGCATTCACCAAAAAAATAGGTGAAACATTCGCGCCTAAATAAACAACCCCATCTCACCGCATGGATGTAATGGCCAATTATCCTTCATCTTTCACTGAATCAACAACCCCATGACATCAACTCATTATCGCTCTACAGTGAAACCACGACATGCACATGAGCAACACAGAATCGACAAAGCGGGAAGACGGCCAGCCGAGAACACAGAACTAGATGAACTGGGCATATATCCTTCATCCTTAATTTAAGTTTCGTATTTGCTATCCCGCATGGTGTGTGTACCGTGCATATGTTTGGTCAAAGTCGAACTGGGTTTAAATGGGAAAGGTGGGAGCATATGTCGATAAACGTGTCGATTAAGGTTGAGAATTAACATATGTCGAGTAATATGCCGGGATATATGTCGAGAATTAAATGTGTCGAGAAACATGTGGAGGAAAATGTTGATCAATATGTCGAATAAAACGTCGAAAAATATATCTATAAAACTATCGATCGATGTAGATAAAATTGTCAAACATATGTCGATAAATATGTCAAGAACGCATTATTTCAAATGTGGGATTAAAGATGTCTTTGACCATTCCAATATGGGCGATTTGAATATCTTATTTCTTTTATTAACAAATGTGTTGTTTGTATTAATAAAACATCATGTATGGTTGTTTTGGTTGCATAATTAGCTAAAATATTCATGGAAAAAAATAAATTAGGCAATTCTTATGGAAATGAATAAATTATAATATTGAATAAAGAATATCACAAAATGTCATCATTTTGTATTCCTACAAACGAATGGATTTGAGTAAGTTTGCGGTTGTGTCCGTTTTCTCGCAATGATCACATTTCTTTGTAACTTTCTGCTCGCCTATTGACAGAATTCTATGTTTCTTGTGCCTACTACTCTTAACCCTTGGTTTCGACGGTGATAGTTGAATCACTAAAACTTCTTTGGGCACAGTCCAATTTTTAAGATCACCAACCGACATAATAGAATCTGTATAAGCACCTAAACGTGCATCAGTGTGATAAAGTGACAAGCATAAGGTGCGATGGTCAATTTATCTACGACGAGCTACAACTAATGCATGAACACATGGGATTTGATCCATATCAAACATTTGACACGTGCACATTTTTTGAAACAAATCAACCGTAGTATTTCGGTTTGCAATGTCTTGTACACACCATCAGTGTATATCGACTGGCTCAACAACATAGAATTGTGTTTATCTCATTTTGGATGCAATTTGCTCTTCAATGTATTGGATTGTCAGTGTTCTCATTTCTCTAACAGCGGTATGCCTTTCGTGATACCACTTCTGCAGTGTGTTTCGGATGTACTCGACCAACGCATGAATAGGTAATTTCCAAGCATCCTTCAGCAATCTATTCAGACATTTTGCAATATTGGTCATCATTATTGTATACCGTCTTTCACCTGAATGTGCCCTCAACTAACGTTCAAACACGACTTCCTATAAGTACTCATTTACCCAAGAATTTTGTAGTGAAAGTAGTAAGAACAACTGATTGAATTTAGCAATGGTGTAAGTCTTTGCAATCTTAAAGCATAATGGTTGTTGTTCAAATGATAAATATATGATCCATGAAAGGAATTTGGAAAAACATTTGCAATGCCTTTTGTAATGCTCTTATCTGGTCAAAAACAAACACCAAACCGCCCATATTATCGCCAATTACATCCTTTAGTCTTTGTAAAACTACTCTTATGATGCGTTATTCTCGAATCAACAATTCCTCATCCGACAGAATAAACTTGGTCGTTACCGCCCATGCACATTGCAACGATTAATGACCCAAGATATTTTCCTTTAAAAACAAGCATCAACCACAATAATTAGTCACATGTGGTTGCGGAATCCACAAATTGAAGCACCAAATGTGAAAAATAAATACTTGAATCTTCTATCTTCTTCAATACTTAGCTTAGTAAATGTGCGGGTTTATTTCATTCATTACATGTAAATAGGATGGCGAGATCCTATATGTACCCTTATAATTGCCTCGACTTTGTGCAATGCAGATTCTCTTGATTGCCAAGCCTTGTTGTATGATACGTTAATACCCAACTCGAATGAATATCGTGTATGATTTCACGTGGCCTACACCGATGACATACGTCCGTATACTTGCACTTGATCCACGACCCAATTATTTTGTTGTATGCTGCCGATTGTCAAATTGAACCAACAAGGATTTACATGTATGGGTGTTGTCGTATTTTGTCATCTTCGGTGATAAATTCCCAATCGCCTTTGCATTCGCACTCCACTTGCAATTTTCATCCTTACACCTTAGGTACTATGTCTTGCTATTTTCCCTAACAACCTTCCAGTCGAAGAAATATTTTTACGGCAAGCATGAACATCCTCATAAACAAATGCTGCCTTGTCTTGAATATCTCCTTGATCGCAATATCTACCATTGCAACTAACCCATCTCAAGAAGATGCACCGCATGCAAGGATGTTGTCGCCTCAAAGCAACATATGTTTTCTTGAACCTTTGCTCACCCTTCTACTTCTTGAAATTATGTTTTCATCCTCCACAATGATGGTTTCATTAACCCCATCATCATCCTCATCTCAACCTCCGTGATCTTCATTCGGTATTGTAAAAATATTCGCATCCAACAAGATGAATGAATTACATTGTTAGTCCATATCAGACCATCAGAGTTCAAATGCTTTATGGGTGGGTTGCTAGCATCATCTTCTTCTCGTGTTGCTCCAACCTCTCAAAGGATAATGCATATAGGTATCCTAGCACCCTCAGACCGCTTGATAATCTCATTCAAAAAACACTGCATGTGATGATTGTTCTTGATGGGTAGGACGGAGATCTTTGATAGGTACTTGCGTAGGTATTCAATAACCAGTTTATTATGTATTGTTGGATCTAAGCCCATAATAGATATGATTTGATTCACCACTTCTGAGAAGGTCGCATCTTCTTTTAACAATATAGTTTCAATGCCCTTATAGTGCCTGAATCTATATTCATTCGTCTCTACAACAATAATCCATTCTCCCACATACAAAACATGAACAGACCAAACATGCTGGTGCGCCATTCCTTAGAAAATACAAAAGTTAACCTAGTAAAAAATGTACCTTTTCTTTTTGGTGATTAGAAGATGACGGAGAAACAATTGGTTGTTAATAGGATCTTTTGAGGTGGGCATTTGTTAAATGGTTTAGGAAGATTTGCAATGAAGTATCATGGCCATCTGAAGTGAAATATATATATATGAAGTTTGATTAATAAAAATTCTAAAATCCGTTCCCCTTGCCGTAGTCGCGATAAATGTCGAGTAAACTGTCAACAGTTGCATTCTTGTTGACAATATGTTTAAAATGTCAAATAAAATGTTGACTTTAAGTTAAATATGTCGACATAACTATCGAAATTTTGTTTGAAAATGTCGACATAAATGTTGAACCTAACGTAAAATATGTCAACAAAAATGTGAACTTATGTCGAAATGTCAAAAACTATCAAACCTAAAATATAAAATGTCGACAAAATTGTTGACATTTGTACGAAAATGTCGACAAAGTTGTTACACATAGTACTCGCATTTGTAATGTATTACGACAAAGTACTCCATATTTAAAAGAATGTAAATATGTTGATAACGCCCATGTTTTGTACAATGTCAATCACTTTATTAACAACACATCGAACAAATGGACAATATGTATGTTAAAAAATGAGTTAGGAACTTTTTGCTATATTTACATTGAAATAATTTGTTAACCACTACACTATACGAATGCTATATTTACATTGAACTAATTTGTTAAAATAAAGAATGAGTTGATAAAAGTACAGTTACATCGCTAAATGTGTATATCATTTCCTTGCTCTTTTTTTAGCTCTACTCTTTTGCACCCTTGGGTGCACCTCCTTGCATGTAGGTATAGTTTTGCCGCCATCATTTTACACATTTTAGTTGCATTCTCGGTGTTGTATCTAGTAACCACCCATGGATAATACATTTAGCCCACATTAATGCGAAAATACCACAATCGCCACTCCTGTAAAATGACCATCGCATTACAAAGTTAGTTATTCCTAAAAGTATGGAATACACAATCTAGTAGATACTTACCCCTCTTTTGGGTGCACCAAATTTTCCTCTATAGCCACTATCCATTTATTCCCCACTAGATATTTTATGGCGAAGTATTTGTAGAACTCACACGGCACAATTACCTTGGGTATTGTTGCGACGAGATATTCCAACTTTGGCACTACGGCTACCCCTTGATCCGATGGATTGTACACATGGAATGTCCAGGCATACAAATCTATTTTCATCAACATCCGATGGTTTCCATCTATGTGACATAGGAATAACTCGATGTCTATTTTACGACAATCGCATTTGAATGGACAATCACCAACAAACCGTTTCATCGCCAAGTCATCAACGTTTGGAAGCTTCTAGGCGGTATGCACCTTCTTCATGTCTGTCAAACACAAATTTGAGAAAACAGTTAATCAGATGAACGTATCACAGTTTCAAAAATTAAGTGCACCAATCAATTATTTACAATATCCTTAGAAACACATTGGAAATCTAACTTACATCGAAATAAGACTCCATAATGGATATATCAGCGCAGTTCATATCAATAATTCTCTTTCGTAGCATGGACGTATACAAATTAATTTGCTGCACAAATAAAAAGAAGTATCGTTAGGAGATAATATGAAAAATAAAGTTTAGGAAGAAACTTGTCACCAATTAACTTACATGATCGTTAAGCCAAAATCCTTTTGTCCACATTGTCCTCAAAGAAATCAAAGTCCAATGATAAAACTTCCGTATCCAAATAGAAGGTCGGTATCGCCTCATTCACCGCTTCATTTCTTGCTCATCCTTGGGAGTTGGATACACAAGTAACACACTAGACCCCACACCGCCGTTTTTAGAGCAAGTGTCACTCTAGATTTTGTCCCACTAGAACTTCATCTGTAGGAGATTTAATCTCATTCTCCTTCCCAGGTGTGGTGGAGCACTCTCTGCCAGTAGGATCACTTTGAATCGAAGTATATTGTTCATCGGTGAGTTGATGAACAATATCCATTACGTTAATGACCTCTTGTTCTATTTTCATGGTATGCTCAACCTTAGTGGGCCCAGATTAACCTCGGATTTAGGCGCCTTATCATTGGCCTTTTGATCATCATAGGCCCCCTTGTTCTTGTCTGAAAGTCCTGTCTCTGTTTCTCATGTTTGAGGGTAATAGAGTCATCATTCTGTGGGAGTTGTTGCGCTCCCTGGTCATTTCCGCTAGAATCTTCATTATCGTCTGGAAACGGATTGGATTCAGGCGCATTTCAAACATCGATAGTGAATGTCTGAGACGCATTTTTGATGGTTTGAGTCGGCCGCTTCACGGTAGCATTAAGACTATTCACTTTGTCCTCCAAAGGTCGCGTCAATAAGCATGCTCGAGCACGAGTTCCTTTTTTGTCTTTTTCATTTCAACCTCACACTTTCGTATACATGTCACCATCTCATCATTGAAGGCCATTTGTTTCTCCCGTCTTTCTGCCTTGGTCGACCTTTGTCTTTTGATTCTAGAACTTTGTCTTCTCTTACTCTCTTCCTGTAAGACATGTGAAAACGATCTGCATCCATGCTCGGAGTTTTCTTTATCTCCTCCGAACTTCCTCTCCGCCAACCTTCTCCTCTTCTTTCCAACCCAAGAATTTTTCTTTCTCTTGAGCATTAGTTTTATTAGTAACTTTCACTTTCAAAATAAAAATAACAATATTCATTAATCTAGTCATTAAACTAATTATCAAATATTAGCTAATAAGCAAAACATACCTTCCGTCAATTGTTCTTTTTACTAAACCTTCTTCTTTTTTTTTTTGATCTCGTTGTGCATTCAATCCTTTCCATTTGCACATTCGAGCTTGTATTTAGAGGTTTCGACTTTTTCACTAGCTTGAACCGCTCAAGATGTGGCATTGTCTCATATGCCAACATTTGAGACATTGAAAGAAAAATTAGCATAACTAAATATGGGGAAAACACTACTAACAATAGCAAGATTAAGATACGTTCGTGTATCCTTACCCCTAATGCAACTGGAATTCCCCAAAAGTGTAAGTCCTATGTTCCAAGTGTTCATGCCTTCAAGGCATTAACAATTACCTTTCTAGCACTATCTCCAAGTGGCCTTGTAAGATAGTTCATCTAGCGGCATTTCATCAAATTTCCTCCACTCACAAAGTCAAATGGGGCAACTTGTCTTTGATATTGGTCTTTTCGCAAGCCCATAATGGAGGTGTATATAAGTAAGAGTGTTAGGGACACGACCTCATCGCTTGGATAAGTTGAGTTTATACGATCGTAAGCCTTGAACACTTCATCATATGTGGTCTCATCTCTTAGCACACATGTTGTAGGTACATTGATCTTCAAGAAGGACCATCCGGCACTTTGTATTTGGCATATGCGGTCTCAAAGTCTCCCATCTTCAACCCTGACGATGGCGCACTCCTCTTACTAAATTTAACCTTCTTACCCACGGTTGAAGGCAATGCTATTATCGACTTTGGATTCCTCGTCCGGCTTAAGTTGCCTCAACAAACAAAATGGATGATTTGTTTGCACCAAAATGTATGCTCATGGTCAAGAGCAATTTCTGCAAGATGACTTTCCCTTCGGAGCATTTGTTTTTGCGTATTCGTCAATTTCAACAGAATCCTCTTCATATTGGTTTCATAATAGCAATACTACAGAACTTGGGCAGAGAAAAACTCCGACTCAACAACCAATTGATCTTCGAGATGTTCCTGCACGAAATAAAAGTAATCAAGAACAAATCGGCCTAGTTCTTGACATTGTCAACATATTGTTTAGTTGTCGACATTTTTCTATACATAGCATTCGACATTTATTTCAAAAAATTTCTCAACATATTTTTCGACATACGTATCGAAAAATTTTTCGAGCTAGTTTTCGATATTTTCGACATATTGGAATTCGACATTTATTTCGACAAATTTCTCGACATATTACTCAGCCTAGTTCTTGACATTCTCGACATATCATCTCGTTTTCTACATAGTTATTGACATATAGTTTGACAAATATGTCAACAAATTTCTCGACATGTTTAGAAGATATTAAACATGGTTTTCGACATATCGAGCTATTTTCGACAATTTGGACCAAACCCTGTTCAAATTTAGGAAAAAAACACTATGTACATGCGGGGTTTTACAGTGTTTGAACCAATCGCAAAGCCAATTGCACCAAAACCCTAACTTGTCTAATTTGTCTAATATCTTCTAACATTTTTGCAGGGTTAATCATCAAAATGGAACATCTAAGCGTAAATTTATCAAATATTGTTGGGATAAAAATAATAAATCCCAAAATAACACAAAAACTCGAATGTAAAAGCAAACAAGTTGCTTGATTTTGTGAGTAAAACTTTGGTCAACTCAAAATTGACAAAGCAATCCCAAAAACCTCATCAAAACCTGTGGCACAACAATTCAAGAGTAAATTGATTTTGAAAGGTGATTTCATCCAAAGAATGTAAGCAAACAAAAGAACAAATTGAATGGCCCACGGTCAAACTCAAATCTTGACAATTGAGCAACCAACGTCTGAACAAACCGACGCAAAACTTCGCTAAACAACTAAACAATTTGAGGCAACCGATTAGCCAAATAAAATAGGTAGCCAAGAATTTTAAAGTTTCCGTGAGCAACAAACAAAGAAACAAAATTGAGGAACACGAAGAAGTGCACTGAATTTTTCTTTGTATTTCTTTGTGTTTTTCTCTTTATTAAAATTATAAATAACATGTCCTATTTATAAAATTCAACTAAACCCTATACTTATTGAATTTGGTAACTACTAAATCAAAACTCAATATAATTAATAATTCTAAATCTAATAAAATTATTAAATTACAAATTATAAACCCAATATGATACTAGGATACTTAATTTAATTCTACTACATTGCCTCTCTTAAACTAAGTTTTCATAACTTATCATGCCTAGCATTTTCTTCAACTTAATAAACGAATCCATCTTCAATGCTTTCGTGAAAATATCACTACTTGTTCTTCGATCTTGCACTAATCGATCACAATTTCTTTCGTTGAACCAAATCACGAATGAAATGAAATTTGATGTCGATATGCTTGCTTGACCATGAAATACCGGATTCTTCGTCATCTTTATTGTTGACGTACTATCACACAAGCTAGTAGTTGCTCCATCTTGTCTATGTTGAAGAAAATTTAGCATCCTTCTAAGCCACAATGCTTGAGAAGCACTATTAGCCGCAATGTATTCCCGCCTCATTGTAGATAACGCGATAATCAAGTTGCTTCTTTGAACTCCACGAAAATATACCGAATCCAATAAAGAAAGCATAACCAGAAGTACTCTTTCTCTCAATAGTATTACCAGCCCAATCACTATCAGTGAATCCAAAAAGATCAATATGATCACTTTTTGCATAAAAAATTCCATCACCTTGAGTACCTTTAATGTACCTCAAAATTCTCTTAGCTGCCTGCAAGTAAGACTGACGTGGATTCTCCATAAATCTACTAATTAAGCCGACACTGAAATTAATATCAGGTCTTGTAGCTGTCAAGTATCTCAAACTCCCTACCAAACTTTTAAAATAAGTAGGGTCCACATAAGTGCCAGTCCCATCTTTGGTCAAACGCAATCGTTCTTCAGCTGGAGTCAAGATTGGTTTTGCACCATCCATCTTGAATTTCTTCAAAATATCTCCAGCATATTTCTTTTGGCAAATAAAAATGCCTTGATTAGTCTGCGAAACCTTAATTCCAAGGAAGTATGACATAAGACCCATGTTCATCATCTCAAACTGTCGAATCATAGCCTCCCTGAATTCTGCAATCATCTTGGGATTATTCCTAGTAAATATTAGATCATCCACATATAAGCATACGACAACTGCAGCATGAGAAAATGTCTTCACATATGAAGCATGATCAAAAGGACGTTGAAAACCATGTCAATGAAGAAAGAATCAATACAGTGTACCACGCTCTTGGAGCTTGCTTTAAGTCGTAAATGGCTCTTTTCAAATGGTACACCTTATTTTCTTGACCTTTCTTCACAAATCCCGCAGTTGTTCAACGTACTTCTTCCTCAAGTATACCATTCAAAAACGCAGACTTTACATCTATTTGATGTATTTTCCAACCATTTTGAGCAGCTAAGAAAATAATTAAATGAACAATATCAAGCCAAGCAAATGTGCACAAATACCTCAAAATAGTCGATGCCAGGTTTTTGTTTATAACCTTTAGCAACTAACCGCGCCTTGAATTTGTCTATTTCTCCATTGGGCTTGTACTTCGTCTTGTAAACCCACTTGACACCAATGGATTTCTTGCCACTTGGAAGATTTGTGAGCTCCCAAGTATCATTCTTTTCAATGGCATGAATTTCATTAGCCATTGCTTTCTTCCAGTGATTCTCATGAACAGCATCTTCAAAATTAACTGGGTCACAATCTGCAAAGAGAGCAAAATTAACAATATCTTCGTCAGATAAATTTTGAGAGTGACCATCAGCAACATAATCCTGCAAACGAGCTGGTAGACGTCTTTGTCTTTGTTGTCGACTAGACTGCGCAGGAATAGGTTGAGTAGAAACTTGTTGTCGCTCGTACTTCGCTAATTGACCTCATCATCATTGTCATCAAAGTATGAAGATTGTGGAGGATGACTAACCGCCACATCTGACCCTTTTTCTGACCAATCCAGACACCTTTCTCATCAAAATTCATATCTCTACTAAAGGTGATCTTCTTTGTCAAAGGGTTGTATATCTTGTATCCTTTAGTCTCGAATCAGTAACCAATAAAAAAACACTTTTCCGCCTTACCATCAAGTTTCTTCGAGAGCATCCGAACATGTGCATATGCCAAACAACCAAATACTCTAAGATGAGAAATATTTCGCTTTTACTGCACAAACCTCATAAGGGGTCTTCCCACCATTACATCTAGTAGGACATCTATTTAACAAATAGATATCAAATAAATCGCTTCGCCTAAAACCCTTGGGCATATGTTTGGAAACCATAATTGATCGCACCATGTCCATCACAATTCTGTTCTTTTTTTCTGCAACACCATTATGCTGAGGAGTGTACCTTGTTGTCATCTGATGCTTAATCCCATGCTGTGCCAAAAAATCATCGCACACTGTATACTCTGTGCCTCTATCTGTTTTCAGAGTTTTGATGGAGTAACCACTTTGTTTTTCAACATACAATTTAAAACTTATGAAAGTGTCACAAGCATCAGACTTATTCTTCAAAAAATAACAAGCCTTTTTGCTGAAATCATCAATAAAAGTAATAAAATACTTATTACCTCTATTAGAAGGAACATCCATCGACATAGATCGAGTGAATGAGCTATAATGGTTCTTTTGCCCTCCAAGCCTTGCCTTTAGGAAACGGGTCTCGATGC
Organism: Gynochthodes officinalis; assembly: GCA_020080225.1. Lineage (NCBI taxonomy): Eukaryota > Viridiplantae > Streptophyta > Magnoliopsida > Gentianales > Rubiaceae > Gynochthodes > Gynochthodes officinalis. Next base: position 39,040,196 of record CM034619.1, on the reverse strand, counting down.
TTCTTGCCCAAAATACAAGACTCACACTATCTATGGTAAAAGTTGATGGAAGGCGGCCCAAAACAATGTTATTCTTAGCCAAAACCGCAATCCACTAAGTGAAAGTGCCCAAATCTCATGTGTCACAGCCAAGTGTCATCAACCTCAATCCAGTTAAAGCAAAATGAATCCCCACAATTCAAAATAATAGGAAACAATCTACTATTGGTCATGTTCACCTTTGCAATCAAACCCAATCTATCATCAGTACTGGTGCAGACGCGTTTTCGAAAACGTAAATCATAATTCTTCTCTTGAAGTTGACCCAAACTCAAGAGATTTTGCTGCAAAGCAGGCACATAAAACACATCAGCAACAGCACTTTTTGCGTCATTCTTCAAGGTAATAGGAATATCTCCTTTACCACATACATGCACTTCATGATTATTACCAAAACGAACAGTGGATTTAAATGACTCATCCAAATTTTTAAATAATTCCTTCTTTCCAGTCATGTGGTTACTACATCCAGAGTCAACATACCACGTGTTATTTTTAGACCCTCACCACACCAAAGAAAATAAGATAGTCTCATGCTTTTCACCAGAATCTTCAGCAACATTAGCATTGATATCCTTATTTTCTGATTTATTAGACCAACAATTCTTTTGGATATGGCCTACTTTACCACAATTAAAACATTTAAGCTCTTTGCGGATTATTGTTGAAATTATAAAATTGCCTCTTTGTTGGGAGGAATTGTTACTCTACCGTGACCATGAGAGTTACGTCTTCCACGCTCACGACCTTTGAAATTTTGGCCATGACCACTAGAAGCAGATCGTTGAACGAATCTTCACCGCTTTTCTCTTAATATCACAATTTTCACAGCTTGCAACGCCTTTTCCACAGGCTCTTTTTCATGAGATTCATCCAATTTGCCATTAATTCGTTGTTCATGCAGCAGCAATGACCCTTGCAATTCATCAACTGACAAGGTTGACATCTCTTTGTCTCTTGTATCACGGCAACGACATGGTCAAACTTTAATGCCAAAGTATTTAAGACCTTTTCTACAATGAGTTGATCAAAGATTATACCCATGCAATTGCATCTCGTTCTTTATATCATTGAAACGAAAAAAATAAGACTCAATAGTCTCATTCTTTTCCATGCTGCATAGCTCGAACTTTCTTTTCAAGGTTAACAAATTACTTTGTTGGACTTTGTCAACGTCTCGATACGTTTTGGCCAAAATATCCCACGCCTGTTTTGCGGTTTTAGCGGTGGATATTTTTTCAAATACAGAAACATCAATTGCCTGGTGTATTTGAAACAACGCCAAGCTATCGTTTTGTTTAAATCGCCTTAGTAGCATCCTCTGCTAAATTTTCTTGAATATGGGCTAACAAATCAAACGCGTTGAGATGCGTTTCCATCCGATCCTCCAAAATTGTAATCTTGTTTACCCTTTAATTTGGGTACGAAACAATTAATATTCCGATTCGCCATAACTTCTAAACACTAACCAAAACTCGATACCGGATGTTGAGATAAAAATAATAAATCCCAAACTAACACAAAAACCCGACGGAAAAGCAAACAAGTTGCTTGATTTTGTGAGTAAAACTTTGGTCAACTCAAGATTGACAAAGCAATCTCAAAAACCTCATCAAAACCCGTGGGCACAACAATTCAAGAGTAAATTGATTTTGAAAGGTGATTTCGTCCAGCAACAGAAGCAAACAAAAGAACAAATTGAATGGCCCACGATCAAACTCAAATCTTGACAATTGAGCAACCAAACGTCTGGAACAAACCGACGCAAAACTTCGGCTAAACAACTAAACAATTTGAGGCAACTGATTAGCCAAATAAAATAGGTAGCCAAGAATTTTAAAGTTTCTTGTGAGCAACAAACAAAGAAACAAAATTGAGGAACATGAAGAAGGGTAGCGGCTGAATTTTTCTTTGTATTTCTTTGTGTTTTTTCTCTGTATTAAAATCATGAATAATATGTCATATTTATAGGACTCAACTAAACCCTATACCTATTGAATTTGGTAACTACTAAACTAAAACCCAATATGATTAATAATTCTAAATTTAATAGAATTATTAAATTACAAATTATAAACCCAATAGGATACTAGGATACTTAGTTTAATTTTACTACAAATACGACTAAATTCCAACCAACCTTCTTAGTCACATGCATGCCATTTGAGATTTCTACTCTTCCTCTTCTTCTTGCTAGATAATGAGACTCCATCTCGCATTTTTGCCATTGATGCTGTTTATGCTTGAAGTTCAAAAAGGTTGAGTGAATTGGGTGTTGAATCAACGAAAAATTCAGAAAATATTTTGGGAATTTAGTATCTCAAAAGCGGTTGAATAATCGACGATGAATCAAGTGAATAAACCAACCAACCGCTTGTATGAAATTGTTCAGCGCATTTTTCAAATACAGGCATTGTCGTCTTTTGCTAGGGTCGATCCAAAAGTGCTATATTTGCAAGGAAAATAATCCTAGTGCTATATTTGCAAATATCTTTGCAACAAGTGCTATTTTTGCAAATTTACCATAATTTTTAAGGGATAATTACTAAAACCCTCCGAGGTTTAGGTTTACTACCAATCAAACCTCATAATTTGTCAAAAACATTTATCCCCTTGACCACTATTTCCGTCATGAGCGATCTTTTTTCCAAGATCGTTCCTAAATAAGACGTGAACAAGAATATGAATAGTAAAAAAATTAATATTTGGACAAAATTACCCATAATAATTCAGTTATTAATTTGTATAAAAAAATACTTATAATTAACATTTACCTTATAAATAAAAAAAAAATTATACACATTCATTTATATCAAATGTAGAGTATGCAAAAAACAGTAAAAAATTTAATATTTGGACAAAATCACCTCTAATATTCTAGTTATTAATTTGTATAAAAAATACTTATAACTGATATTTACCCTATAAATAAAAACAAAAATTATACACATTCATTTATATCAAATGCAAAGTATGCAAAAAGGAAATAAAAATAGAAACTTGACTTATATATAAAAAAATTCAAATTAAATGAAGAGTAAAAAGATTTGCTTCTTAAATATACATATTTTTATTTTGTTAGTTTGGTGGATTTGACTATAAAATGAATCTTAAAATTTTTTATACCATACTTGTTTTTTTCTTTGATAGATTTACTTTTATTCCTCAATTAATTCAATTTCTTTTTATATAAGTCAATTTTTACTTCTATTTTCTTTCTTCGTCCTTTGCATTTGATATAAAAAAATAAATATTTATAATTTTGTTTTTTATTTATAAGATAAATGTCAGTTATAAGTATTTTTATACAAATTAATAATTAGATTATTAGGGTAATTTTATTTAAATTTTAATTTTTTAATATTGTGTACTGTTCACGTTATTGTTTATGAATAGTAATGGAGAAGTTATCGTTCATAATGGAAATAGTAGCTAGAGAGATAAATGTTAATTATTTTTAAATCTTAGAAAGGTATTAGTAATTTTGATAAACTATGAAATTCGATTGATAGTAAACTTAAACCTGAAGAAAATTTTGGTAATTATCCCTTCTTTTATGATGACTACGTAAATACTAAATGTTAGGCTATGTCCCGGGCTGCTGTGCATGCCCTTAGTTTCAATCACCGTGTCAATTAAATTATTGAGTGGAATTGAAGACGAGTCCTACCTGTGCTACCTAAAACTGAACTACAATTTATGACTTCTGAGCACTGCTAACTCTTCCTAGCAACAAATCTAATCAGTGAAGCACTGTGAAAGAAAAGTTTCAATGATTTGGACAATCAGATCAATGATCGGACGGCCGACGTCCACGGTGGTTCTGGCTCATCTGAGGCCACGCTATTTTTCAACCACGTCGTCAATGCCATCATCTGCGGCCGCGGTTGAAGCTGAAAGGTGCACAAGAGAAGGACCCAGAAATGATTGGACTAGAAACGATATCAAATCCATCTATGATTCGCCACTCCTCGACCTCCTCTTTCATGGGGTCTGATTGCTTTTCTGTCTTTATAAAGTATTTCAACAGAATATCGTATTTAGTTTTGATTTACGGGTTCGATACATTCTTCATTGCAACTTGCTGTCCTAGGGATAGAAATTGAGGGACTAATTTGAACAGCAATGGAATCCTTTTCAGGTTTTTCATTTGCTCACAGCATTTTTCATCTGGACTTGATGAGAATGGTACAAGATGATCATGCATTAGGACTTGTACCATTATGGTACAAGAAGGGTTTGGTTTTTAAGTGTTAATTAAAATTGATGACAAAAAAATAATAATAATAAACAACGCGATGTTGAGTGTTTAGTAAGTATTTTTTTATATAAAAAAAAATACTTCTTTTGCCAAGCTAGAATGTAAATTAATATAGTGTAAAAGTTTCGAATTACAAATTAAAGTTTCAAATGGAATGGCTTAGTTTTCGAAGGGTGTCAAGTTGTATCGATGCTGCATTAATATTTATTCAGGCTTTCTTCATTGATTATTTTATGGTGATCTGGCTAAATCAAATATCCATTTAAGCAATTCTGAATATGTGAAATTACAACTGTGCAAGCATAATGATAACATCTGTAATGCATGATTGGATATCGATTTATGATGTAAGGGTTTGCATTTAGCCTCTCCGAATTCTAGCTTACATGTTATTTAACGTTAATGTTATGAATTTAGGAATTTCATTTACCATGAAGAAAACTGACTTTGATTTCTTCTTTGACTGGTCACATTTTCTTACTTTATGAATTTGTTGTACTAAATTTGTAATTGTACAGGCCCAAGTTCATAGGCATGCTCAAAATTTTAGGGAAGTGCAGCAGTGTACACTTTTATCTATTAAGACTGGAGGATGTAGTGAAGATTGTTCGTATTGTCCTCAATCATCTAGATATGACACTGGCCTCAAAGCGCAAAGACTAATGAATAAGGAAGCTGTATTGGAGGCAGCAAAGAGGGTGAGATTTATCTTTTCTTCTAAGTCTTAATGTGACAATCATTTGTCCTTATTACTCTTTGTTCAGGATAAGCTTCTGTAATAATGTTCCCTGTTGTAATAACAAAGTGTTTGCCATTGTCCATAAGGTGATGGGAAATAGTATATTTTGAAAATGAATAATTTCTTGTGGCCAGTCTGTTAGTGTTGAAAATGAATTGTGCAGTGCCATACCATTTCCTGAATGTTCTCTTTGTTGCTATATGAAATATGATACCAGGTTGTAAACACAAATGCCCTGTTTAGAGTTGGAGTCCTTGAGGATGAGTTTTTTTTTTTTTCTTTTTCCTTTTTGTTTTTTGTTCCTTCCAAAATTTATGCAGAGGATAAAAATGAGCAGAAATGTATATGTGACTTTGCATCTGAAGAAATTTTAACTGATCTTTTGGTAAGTGAGAAATGTGTAAATCTTTTTCCATGCTTGTAAATCGTGGAGACTTAATTTATTTGTATCACCAATATTTGGAATTCCACTGTGTGGGTGTTTAAATATATATGCAACTTTGCTTTCAAGGAAACTTTAACTGATTGTAAGTAAATCAGATGTGTATATTTCCCTAATATTAAACTGGATTGGACCTTACTCATGAGTTATCACAGTGTAGACATCTTTTTCTACGTGCAGGCAAAAGAGGCTGGTAGTACTCGTTTCTGCATGGGTGCCGCCTGGAGAGACACTGTAGGGAGGAAGACAAATTTTAATCAGATACTCGAATACGTGAAAGAAATAAGGTATTGATTATTTCATGGTAGCATTGAATGGTTACTGCAATCAATTTATTTCTAGTATTCTTACTTATTTTTCCACTAAAACAAATTAGGTTTCTTTTTTTTTTTTGGTTCCCAAAATCAGGACTTGTTATCACCTTCCATTTCTTTTTTCGTCTTGGTCAGATTTTCCTCAACTCCTTCTCTAATTGTTGTTCCATATGAGGATTTCAATGGAATGATATTCATTAAGAGGAAAAAAGTCTAGGAAAATGCCATTCCAGCAATTTTAGAGTTACCTTCTGGTTGTTTACTTTTAATTATTTTCTGCAATTTTAGATTATCACTTTGTTATCTTCTGAGTTTTGTTTAATGGTGTTTAGAATTCGTAGTCTGGTTAGAAACTTGGAAGTCCTATCTTAAGTACTATTTGGATTCATGGTTGATTTTTATTAGCTGGACCTGTGCTGTTTATCTATGTAGCTTGGCAGTGATAACATTTCAGAAAAGTTTTCTTAATTTGAGGTCTTTCTGAGATCATGAAATGAAATGTTATGAAGGATCCCAGGAGCAAAACCTATAATAGATATACATGTATATATGTATATATATAACTTCTTTGCTCACATCTATAACTATATATAACTTCTTTGCTCTTCTGTTTGGGTTATTTTGGCACACTAACTACAATTAACAATTAAAACTACAACCTATTGTGAAGGTTTATATTCACAGTGACCTGAAATGGTTGGTTCTGTGCGTTTAGTTTTATTTATTCTTTTCTCAAATATACATTTTGCCTTATTCATAGCTTTTCATTCCTTTGTGTTTCAGAACTCATGTAGTAATCAGATTGCAAACTATAATCTGGTGTTTGTATTCAAACTTGGGTATTTGGATAAATGAACTTGTTTATGTATATTTCTCAGGTTCAGGACTTTCTCTAATAAATGCGTTTTGCCTAAAGTTGTAATTGTTAGTAAAATTTTGACAAGAATCAAATATAGACATAACTTTGAATATATTAAAAGGAAGACCTTGAATTCAATAAGTTCCTTGAATATTTACATTAAATATTTTTATTTCAACCATATGTATCTCTTGTGAAACTTTCACAATCTAAAAATAAATGTAGTAACAAGTTTGTTACTGCCTGTACTTTTAAGAAACTTAAAGGGATCAACCCCTGAATTTTCCATTCTCTCCGAAGATACAGATGCTACGCTTCAATTTCACTTAGGCTGCAGCTGCAGCTATTCAAATCTATTTCCTCTTTCTTATCTGCCCATGTGTGAAAATGCTTGATGTGAAGGGATATGGGAATGGAAGTCTGCTGCACTTTAGGTATGCTTGAGAAGCAGCAAGCGTTAGAACTGAAAAGGCTGGTCTCACTGCTTACAACCATAATCTAGATACTTCAAGGAGTATTACCCAAATATTATAACTACAAGAACTTATGATGAACGCCTGAAACCCTGAAGCATGTCCGTGAAGCGGGTATCAATGTCTGTTCAGGTACTTCAATTGGTCATGTGATTGAAATGGCTTATTTAAAATAAATTCTTTTTCTCTCTCCCAGTTTTTGCTGTGTTACCAAGATAAATAAAAGAGTTTCTTTTTCTTGAAGACAAGAGAGCAGGTGCTTCTGCTACACAAGGAGAAGATTCATATCATGTTTTTATGCTTTAGTTATACTCAACTCATTAGAGTATGTAGGGAAGGTTCTGAAGAATTTCATTTACCATTTCTGGTTATCTTACATGGTGTTGGATAGAGATCTCTTTTTCTCCACAAACAACACCCCCAACCAAAACAAAACAAACAAAAAAAAAAAGAAGAAAAAGTAGTAGCTATGAAAACATGTTGGCATGGTGAAGATTATTAAATATTTTCATTCCCCATTTCTAGTTATCTTACATGATATTAGATCTGTTTTTATTCTTAAGAAGGGAAAAAAAAAAAGAAAGAAAAAGTAGCCCGTGTTAACGATGTTAACTTAAAACTCGTGAACATATTCTATGTGCCCTTTGTTTCATGCACTAGGTTCAATCATGCCATGTGTGCTGTAGAATTTACATTTGACTGCAATAATTGTTTATGTTCACAATCGGGAAATTTCAGATAAATTCTCTCTGAACGGATGTTTCATATGATTCTACGCTTCTTGGTAACTTTCATTTCTTTCTTCTATTTCTTGTTAATGACCTTTCTCATTAACCTTATTTAGTCTCAAGTGGAAGATGGTTTGACAGCATGAAGTTAAAAGATTCTTTAGAGAAGACGGGACTTCAAACCAGTTGAAATATGTTATTTAAAAAAGCAACAGGATTAGCATGCATGATGCCACAAAAATTGATCAATGACAATCACCATGTTACCAAATATTTTGATCCCATGCATCCTTCCGTCTATTGCACATATTACAGGTGACTGCATTCTGCAAGGGACTTCTAATGTGAAGTCATGAATTTGTCATGCCAATTCAAATGAAATGGAAGACTATATTAGAAGGAGAAAGAAAGAAATCATCTTGGGGTTCAAATTAAGTATAAAAATTTTGGATAGCTTTATATTTCACACTGGAGTAACTAAATGTAATCTCCCTTCAGGACCTTTTGTACCTGACCATCTTAGAAGTCCATTAGAAATAGGGTTATATATTTTGACTGCAGAACCTTGAGCTAATGTCCTATTTTTCTGAATGGTGGTGGCTGGGATTTCTCACCTTTTCCACATATTTGGCCCTTCTACACAATGTGCAATCTGCATGGTAATAGAAATTGCTCTTGTTTATGTGTTGTGGAATTTACTGGAACAAATAAGGTGGAAGTATTATTTTTTCTCTTCTATGTTCAGAAACTAGACTTTGGGATGCTAAATCTTATCAATATATGTGATCCCTTCATTTCTTACCATTAGGAGGGATTATAGGACTTGGAGAAGCAGAGGAGGATAGAGTTGGTTTGCTTCATACACTGGCGACGCTCCCTACTCACCCTGAGAGTGTTCCCATCAATGCACTGATTGCAGTCAAAGGAACGCCACTGCAAGATCAAAAGGTAACGATACTTTATATATATTCAGCTATAGAAATGAAATAGCGAGAAAATTTTTCATAAGGTTTTCGATATTGCAACTGCAATTCATTTGGGTCAAAATAACCTAGGATGATATTTGCAATATATCTTCACTTCTTTTTTCCAGGTAAGAGCATGAATCTTGGGAGATTTAACTTTAATGAGTTTTCACTTCTTACCTAAAATATTGTTCCTAATCAAATGGTGTTGGGGGCCAAAGTCAGATGAACATCTCAAGAAACTTAGTATAGTGAAAACAAGAAAGTATTAACATTATGAATTCTTGGACTTTGCTGGGTGTTATTGGGTGCCTGAAACATTTATATAATTATTGTATTGAAGCGACTGCACTAGTTTAATTGCTGTGACTCTGTAGTGTGGACGTTTAAATTTAGAAAGTATTTCAATGGCATGATATGATCATGACAAAATTTCTTTGATGATTCAACAATAACACAAATTCTTTGTGACTTCTGGTGATCAAGGTGGTTATCTTCCATAAACTACTGACCCAATTCTGCTTACCACAAAGTTCAGATTCTTGCCTAGTCTAATGGTTTTGACTTCATTCAGCCTGTTGATATATGGGAGATGATTCGGATGATTGCAACTGCACGAATTGTGATGCCTAAAGCAATGGTTAGGCTTTCAGCTGGCAGAGTTCGATTCTCCATCCCTGAGCAGGCTCTTTGTTTTCTAGCTGGTGCAAATTCCATTTTTACTGGCGAGAAATTACTCACAACACCAAATAATGATTATGATGCTGATCAATATATGTTCAAGTTGCTTGGACTCATTCCAAAAGCTCCAGACTTCTCTGATGATGCTTCAACTGATTTTGAGGCTGAAAACCTTAAAGAATCTGAGGCCTGTTTGGGTTGAAATGTGATGGATTAAACTTGGATGCAAGAATTCAAGTGCTGTGGTTGCAGATGTCAAAGTGCCAACCTTAAAAATGAAGATCTAGAGATCAAACTTGCCTGCAACCAACCCTGGGTTCCAATCTCTGCATCTGTTGGAAGGAAATGAAAATTCACCATAACAAACCGACCACCAACTTATGTGGACTTTGTTCTTAAGTGGAATTTTTCATCAATCTAATTAGATTAGATTATTCAGGGTGATTAGCAATTGGAACAAAAGAATGCCTTGATATTTTATTTGGATAATAATGCCAGGTATGTTAAATTAGTTCAGGGATTGTATTTGTTGGACAGGATAGTATGGTCTGTGCTGATACTTTTGGGATGTAATTGTTGAATTAGATCTGTTGAAGTAGTATACAACAATTGCAATTTGGATCAGAATAGACAAGGATGAGGTGCAGAAATTTCAGTTTTGAACTTGGCTGGCAAGATTTTTCAACAATAACTGTTGGTATTTTTAATGAAGATAATAAATACATTATTTTGAGGGTTACATATTAATTTTACTCTATTAAGTAGTTTTGGGGTTGCATATTGATTTTATTATATTAAGTATTTAGGGGTTATATATTGACTTTATTACATTAAATATTTTGGGGTTACATATTGATCACATTATAATTTTGATTGTTACAATTTGATTATTTTTATGCCTTAATGGTATGAGTTACAAATTTTTAAATTTTGAAAATTTTGAAATATCTCATGAATGCATGAGTTATATATTTTTATTAATATCTAACTTATATTTCTTTATTATTACATGAGTTACAAATTATAAGAGAAGAAGAAAAATTCTAAATTTTCAAATTTTTATAAATACATAAATTTCATTTTCTTCATTATTGTATAAGTTACAAATTTTTATTTATTTATTTATCTATTTATCTATTTTTAACCATTGCTAGTAGTAGACTATGAGGACTTAATATATATATATATATACACACATATATATATTTTCATGAAGAAATGTAAAGAATAATGAAATATTTCTTTTACTTTTTCTCGTAGAAAAGCTTTTTCCTTTTTTTTTAAATTCTTTTGAGTATAAGTGATGTATTGAGAGGTTTCTTCTCACTTTGATTTGTAAGTTTATAGAGAAATACAATTACAGAGTTGGGATGTTGTACCCTAGAGGCAATACGTTATTCATTTATTGCATTGGATTTTTCGTTACCCATATGGGCATGAATCATTTTAAAGAGAATGATTATCTGCCTTGTCTTATCAAATTTTTATTGTTGTCTTTCTTGTTCGCAATTTAACTTCGAAGATAATTGAAAATTTTGCAACTTTCTTCTAACAAGCACTAACATAGTATTTACAAAGTTGGAAATACATAGTTTACTTTTTTTTTTCCCGAAACGATCATCATATATACATCGAAAAGTAACACATATACATAATAGCCCACTAGTTATAGAGACCTTAGCTCTAATAATGAGAATTAGTTAGACAATATAGAATACCCAAGACATGGGAATTCCATACCTTGAACCACATCCGCACAAAGAGCCAACCGATGAGGCGTAAAGAATACAATATTAACAAACTCATCCAAATACAAAAATAGATAAACAAGTGAGTGAATAACCACAAACCATAACGAATAGTCAGTCAATCACATGCATCAAAGCACCGCCGTACCATACCAACTTCCTTGAATTCAAGCCATCCTTTCAACATCAGATTCATCACTGCTTTCTCTTCTCTCCATTCCTTTTGAAAGATTCACAGATTCCTAGTCTTCCAGAGCATTCATAGAATATAGATTGCCAACCCAACTCTGTCCCACCACTGTTCATCCTTTCTCCCACTGCAAATCTGAAGCCACCAATGTCTAAAACTAGAATCCTCCAAAAGCGGCCACCTAAGCCTAGCAATCTTTCACACCAGCATTGCCCTAGAACAATATAGCAGGACATGCTCAAGATTTTCCTGCATCTCCCCACACATATCACAGATTTGATCATCACAAATGCCTCTCTTCAATAATTGATCCTTAGTCGGAAGAATACCATGCCAACAACGCCATATAAAATGTTTAAGCTTCCCATTGAGGTCGATCTTCCAAAAACACTTCCAAACCACCTTCATTACATCCCTGGCCAACCTACTCTCTGGACATAGTTTACTTGTTACTTTTGTATTTATGATAAAGTTTGAAGTGGTTTTAAAAAAATACAAATAATATGTATAAAAGTAAATAACTCAAATTTGTTATACAAACAAAACATATTGAATTCTTGTGGTGACTTTTGGAGAATTATCCTTATTAATATAATACCAAAACTTGCATGGTATAGTAACACCTAGTTTTCTGGCATTGAGGTTTCAAAAGACACTGTTGTTCAAAATTATGTACAACAACACCCAATTTTCAACATTCGGGTAAGGAAGAATTGAGTAAGCTCCCTACGAAATAGTAATCTTGCAATATTGAGTTTGTTCTCTCAAAGGGCTTATATTGCACTAGAGATTCTCCAATGGCTATGCAACACATTTAAGATCGCTCTAGATGGTTCCTTGACTACCTTGTGAAAGCTTTCTAGGTAGCTTCATTTTTTTGTCTTGAGCCGAATTGGACAAGCAAGGTTGAGAGAATCCTCCATAACAACTTTTCAATTGTCACTAGAGTGATATGTAATTGGCTTTATAGGACAAATTGTGTTGGTGGGCATGAGACTTGATTGCTTTCAATTTGCCTATGGATTGCTCCAAAGTGAAAACCAACCTTCTCATTTTAGTGATAGAGATTTTGAGTGAGAAATTCTTTGGTGCTAGTGCAGGTGATATTCTTCTTGATGATCAAGTGACTTAAGTAGAAAGAGATGCACACACTTCAGTCCGGACCTTAAATAGGAACAATAGAGCATGCAACAGCTGAATAACACTTACCAAGTTCATGAGGCAACACATTGGGGAGAATATGGGTTCACTAATGGAGTTACAGACCATGATAGAAGAGTTTAGCAGGGAAATGCTGGTTCTACCTATGGCAGTGGCCAATGCAACATACAAAGGTGGAGATGCTCTTGCAGGAAGGGCATTCAACAGACTCAAAATCTTTGAGTCAAAAGTGTTTGGTGGGGAAAGAGATGCAAGGGAGTTAGAGAAGCTCCTCTTCAATATGGAGTAGTACTTCGATGCTACAAACTTTGGGGATAAGACCAAGAAAATCATTATTACAACTATATCTAGCAACGCCAAAGTTGTGGTGGTGTGCGTAAAAGGCTGATATTCAAATAGGACGTTTGGTGATTAGTGCTGAGGAAAAGTTGAATCAGATGGTGAAATGATAGTTTTTCCCCCAACAATGTTGAGGAATAAGCATGTTGAACCTTATGTAGCCTGAGGTAGACAAGTTCAATTTGAGAGTATGTGCAGAGAATCCAAACTTACCTTTTTAGCATAATAGATATGTTTGAGAGGGATAAGTAGTTCTTCTTCAAGGAAGGGCTCAAACTGCAGGCTAGAGTAGATTTGCAAAGATCCCATCATAGGGATCCAGGAAGACAACCAACAAAGACACTAAGTGCAGCCCACAAAGGAACACTCAAAGGTGCTAGTGTTGATTCTAGTCTTGGAGAGCCAACTCAAGATCCTTTGAAATGAATCAACAGACAGATGACTAGGGCTCAAGCTAAGAAGATCAAAGAACTCGTTAGTAAGCTAATCCAAGAAGTTGAAGTTTGAGAAGAGGCTAGGGCCTAAGAAAGCAGGCCAAACCAGTCCAACTACCAAGCCTACTTGAGGTTGGCCCAATCCCTTAAAACTTTGGGCCAAACCTATTGGTTTTGCATACCCTAAGCCTAAACCTAACCTTGGACCGACCCAATTAAGCCCAAAACTGCCCAGGCCACATCTTGGAAGCCCAAGCCCAAGCTAGCCAACCCTAGGGTTGTTGAACCCTAATTCTTGTTCCAAAATTACCCCTAAACCCTAAATTAATTCCAAATTCATTTGAGTCACCTTCTTAACACATAAGACTTTCTAATTATAGCCAAAACCATCCAAAACCATAAAAATCTTGAAGCCAACTCATCCAAATTAGCCTATGGCGAACCTAAGCATCGATAACCACCTAGTTGGTCTTTTTCACGAAAATCTTGAACCTAGACTAATTTCTTGTCCAAATTTTGCCTTATTTCTACAAGTCTTGGCCAAATTTAAGTGTTTCACATGTACCCTATATATTTTATTTTATTTTGATGTGTTTAGACATGATTGGTAGGATTTTGTCATGCCAACTTTTTCTACCAATCATTATAAACTCAAGCGGTTGAGACGGCTAATCCTCTCCCCTATAAATAGTGCCAAATTCGGCCATTGTAATGATATGGTGTTGTTGAATGAAATTTGTGAGATTTTAACCTTTCAATTTTGTGTTCTTTTGAGAACTTGTTGAGTTAAGCGAAGTTAGCTTTGTGGAGCTTATGAGACTTATCAAACTAAGTATTGATCCCTTAGTTTGAGGCATCTCTTATAGCCAAAGTTCTTGAATCCAAATTCGATGATTAAGGGTTTTGGTTCTTTAGCCAAGGTTCCAACTCCAATATTTGTGATCAACAGGTTTAGGTTCCTTTAGACATCCAGTTCGACTCAGGAGAGTCGGTCATCTGGGACTTGTGTGCTATAGGTCTTAAGGCCTTTCTTAAGGTTCATATCAATTTGGTATTAGAGCACTTGGTTTATTCCTTGAGTTATTCATTTCTTTTTTATCTTTGCCTTTCTTGTTCTACCTGTGCTATCTCTACCTACCCCTATCTCTCCATCTACTCTTCCATTTCTTCACTTCTTCTTGTGTTTCTTGTTATTCTTGGAGAATTCTTGGTCCTTACCTCTTAAAGTTGACTTTGGGTTCCCAATATACTACGATAGCTTTAAGATTTCGCTAGTTGGCCAATCTTATTTAAAAAAAAGGAAGAAAAAATTCATACCAAAAAAAAAAAAAAAGAGAAGCCGAAGAGAAGATTTGCACAATGTTGAAGAAGAAAACCATTAGGATTATCTCTAATTTTGTTCATTTGTTGCTCAAAGCACTCTTTTTATCATTAAGGCAAGTTCGCCACCCCTCACGATTCTAAAATTCTTGTGAATTGAATTTGATTTGATTCTTGAAAGAAAAGTTGATTTAAGAGTTAATTTAAATTCAAGCCAAACTATCGAAAGTTTCTTAGCCTTGGTTCAAAATCCTTTCACTAGACCTTGCTTGGAAATCACTCAATTCTGGCTTGGGAGAAGAATTCCCTTAGTTCGATTTCAAGAAGGCTTGTCCAAAGCCAAAATTTTGAAATTTTCTTTTGCCTTGGCACTAACCCTAACTCTTTGATTTTCCTTCCTTTGTTATTGAATCTTTGAGCTAACCTTTTTTTGACCTCATAATTTTTCTTTGTTGTCTTAATAGTTTCATATGGCCTAACTTTGTTGTACTTTTGAATAGGTTCAATTTAGAACTCATTGCTTGAAGGATTGAGTGGAAAAAGGTTGAAAGATATACACTAAGTAAATGCCAATCCGGTGATACACTCGTGGAGTGTAGACTAGGCAATCTTTGGGAGGAAAGAAAGGGATTTTGTGATTACAATTTTTATTTTCTTTTCAAATTAATTTTACAAGACTAAATGACAAGAAAAGTGAATTTCAAAAAACTTTGGACCAAAAGGCCATAAGGAGCACCTTGCATGATTGACCTTCATGTTGGAAAGCATGAGTGAAATGTTGGCTACCGTGGAGTCCACACACAACATAGGCTCGACTAGCAAATCTAGGAGCTGATTTAATCTCATCTATGAAGGAGACCACTTGGAAATGGATGAGCATAGGAGTCTAGGGCATCTCACACTCACAAAGACAAGACACTCGGAAGGTTGACCAAAATCTGGGCAGTATCAAGCTTAAAATTCCACCATTCCAGAGGAAAATTGATCCAGAAGCGTAGCTTGAGTGGAAGAAGAAGGTTGACATGGCTTTTGACATTCACAACTACTCCAAAGATAAAAAGGTAAATTTGGCTATTGTAAAATTTATAGATTATGCTATAATTTGATGGGACCAACCAACCTTGTCCAGTAGAAGAAATCGAGAGAGACCTATTTCCACTTGGGATGAAATGAAGGTGATTATGAGGAAACGCTTTGTTCCCTCATATTATTATTGTGAATTGTATCAAAAGTTGTAGAAAATCACCCAAGGTTCTAGGAGTGTGGATGAATACTTCAAGAAGATGGAAATTACAATGATTTGAACAAATATTGAGGAAGATTTTGAGGCAAAAATGGCACATTTCTTGAGTAAATTGAATTGGGAGATTGCCAATATTGTGAAATTGCATCCTCGTGGACTGGAGGAAATGGTTTATATGGTTGAGAAAGTTAAAGGAGACTTCAAAGAAAGGCCCGGCCTTGAAGTTTGGTTTGACCACACTATCATCCACTAGGAAAAACAGCCATTGGACTAAGAAGAAGCTTGCCAAAGGAACAAGGAAAATGAACTCACTACCTAAAAACGCCCTAAATCAAGTGAGTCCAATTCTAAACCTTCTAGAGAAGTTACTTGTTTTAAATGTCTTGGTAAAGGCCATATCGTCGCGATGTCCAAATAAACATACTATGATTCTACTCGATGATGGTACCTATTTAAGTGGTAGTGAAAGTGATCCTAAGAGTGAAGAAATGCCTCGACTTGTCAGGGCGAGGAGTATGAAGAACGACCGGTGAAAGGTAAGGCATTGGTGACTATGAGATCATTAAACATGCAAGCCAAGGAGGAGGATCATGAAGAACGACACTCCGGCATTTTCCATGCTCAATGTCACGTCAAAATAAGGTATATATGGTGATTATGATGGTGGCATTTGTGCAAACCACTAAGCACTGGCTGTACAAACTTGGTGGCTTGATGGTAGTGGTGAAGTCTAGGTGAACAAGCAAGTGCTAGTCTCATTTTCCATTGGAAGATATCAAGACGAAATCCTCTATGATGTGGTGCCGATATAAGCAAGCCATATTCTATTTGGATGTCCGTGGGAATTTGACAGAAAGGCAATGCATGATGGGTTCACTAATAAGTATCATTTTGTAAAGAATAGCCGATTCATTACTCTTGTACTTTTATCTCCACTCGAAGTATATAATGAGCAAATCAAATTGAAAAGTGGGTGAGAGAAAAGGTAAAAGAAATTGAGAGCTAAAAAAAGCAAAACAGAGTGAAAAGAGAAGATAAAATTTCGAGAGACCAGAGAAGAAAGAAAAACTCGAGGTAGAAAGTGAGAGAAAACTTGAGGAAAGAAATAGTTAGACTAAGTCAAAAGTAGAAAAATCATTGAGAGAAAAGCCTACCATGCAGGAGAAAAGACAATTTTTATGCAAGTGTTCTTAAGGTAGATAGGGCTTTGAGCTCTCAACGGCTTCTAGTAGTACTCATCGACCAAGAAGCTTGTTTTTCTACTAATGATCTAACCCCTAATTTTCCTTGAGAAGTTGTCTCTCTTTTGTAGGAATTTGAAGATGTTTTCCTAAAGAAATCCCTAGTGGATTACCACCCATTCAAAAGATTGAATATCAAATTGACTTTGTGCCGATCTTTGGGAATTGGTATCTCAAATCATCCACTTTTGAGCTAACCCAAAAAAATGAAGAAGTCACGAGACAAGTGGATGAGTTGCTTGAAAAGGGGCATGTATGAGAATCACTAAGCTTATGTGCCATTTTGGTAATTCTTTTTTTTTGATCGAATGTAAAAATTACTATTGATCAAAGCGAGGTTTCTGACATCACCGGCATCCCTGCAAGCGATACAATAAACTGATCCTTACTAGCATCCTAGCTAAGCTACTTTACAAGCTAACTTAGCTTACTAGCCATCCTATAAGATCATGACACTCGGGCATGGCGTGACCCACTTTGTACACTTGTGTCATGATCCTATGTACAACCTCACTAGTAACTAGGATATATTCCTCAAAATGCATCCGGTTCCTAGCCAACCAGGATGTAGTACGGTACACACAAAAGCAATCCTTTTCCTTCAAGCGATCCAAGTTGTCCTCGAGCCTTCAATGTCCACTTGAGCGGAGCTGTAACGTAGTCATCTCCTTTCTTAACTCACGATCTTTGATAGTTGTCCAAATTACTAGCGAGAAGGGCATTTAAAAATAAGTGCCTCGATTCTACCTCCCCTTGGCATAAACCACAAATTGGGTTGATATCCAAAAACCTAACGGTCTTTTGTGAAAAGTCTTTCTCGATAGCTAGCCACAAGATGAATGAATACTTGGGAGGTGTATGGCCATTTGCACTAACTTCACCCACATAACTCTCTATGCCCTGTCGAAAGTAGTTATAAGCCATCGGTCTCGGTGCCTTTCCTTGCAGCTCTCATATTCTTTCTATAGCACCTTGAATTGATCATTCTTTCGCACCAAGATATCTCTAATGCCCAGAGCCGCTTCATTAGTGTAGGACGTATCCTTCTTGGGCATCGGGCTCGAATAATCACTCCATGGGGTAGGTATGTGTGATGAACCCACCATACCCACGGGGTATCTTTCTTGCTATGGATATTCCGGTATCTTTGTCAAGAGTGCTACATTCCACGCACCAATATCCCGAAGGCCCTAAACCTCCCTCCTCCTTGGGCAAAGTTAGATCCTTCCAAGCCACTAATGGTTTCCTCTATCCCATAGAAAATTTCTGCACAACGACAACCCCTTCTAGGATGGCCAAGCCTTTGGAAGGAATGAGCCGAAATAGTTGATGCCTTGCGAAAGCAGTCGATGAGCTCCAGTTGACCCGCATAAGAAAGAGATGTAGCATTCCAAAGCCCAATCTGTCCAACTATCATTTCCATGAGAGAGGCATAATGAGTGACTGAGCCTCGCAACGCAGCAGTGGTATCCTAAGTATCGGGCCAGGGGCGTTCCCTTAGAGATGTGAGCCATCTCTAGAATCTCCTCCATTTCACTTTCCGCACACCACCATAAAGATACTTGATTTAGTGGTATTTGTCTTTAGGCGGACATGGCCTCAAGACATTAGGCACTCCCATATGATCCTGGTGAAGGCTTATCCCCACGTGAGAATATCATCAAGTCATCTCATTATATTAAGTGTGTAATCTTTAGAGCGGCACACCATGAGTGATAGTTAAAATCACCACCCTAGTAGCACTCCCGAGTAGTTGACATGTAATTCTTGTACCTAAGAAAGATGGTTTTTCGCGAATGTGTGATGATTGTAGAGCTGTTAATAAGATAATCATTAAATATTGCCATCCAATTCCAAGGTTAGACGATATGCTTGAAGAATTACATGGTGCTTGTATTTTCTCTGAAATAGATTTAAAATCTAGATATTATCAAATAAGAATGAAAGAAGGTGGCGAATGGAAAACTACCTTTAAAACAAAATTTGGTTTGTATGAGTGGTTGGTAATGCCTTTTGGTTTAACTAATACACCAAATCCATTCATGAGATTAATGAATCATGTACTTAGACATTTTATAGGCAAATTTTTTTGTTGTATATTTTGATGATATTCTAATTTATAGTAAAGACTTAAAAACTCATATTGAACGTCTTAGACAAGTGTTAAATACCTTGTGTAATGAATGACTTTTTGCTAACCTTAAGAAGTGTACTTTTTGCGTGGAAAAAGTTGATTTCCTTTGTTTTGTTGCAAGTGAAAAAGGTATAAAAGTTGATGAAGCAAAAGTCCAGGCCATTCTTGATTGGCCAACCCCTTCCAACGATCTTTGAGGTAAGAAGTTTCCATGATTTTGCTAGTTTTTACATGATATTTGTGAAGGACTTTTCGACTAAAGCCACCCCTCTAAATGAACTTGTAAAGAAAAACATTAGTTTTAAGTGGGGAGCCAAACAAGAAAAAGCTTTTCAACAATTAAAAGATGATGTAACTTTGCTCCAATACTTGCTTTACCTTATTTTCTCAAACTTTCGAACTAGAATGTGATGCTTCAAGTTTAGGCATTGGCATAGCACTCAACCAAGAAGGCCATCCTATTCCTTTCTTCAGTGAAAAGTTGACAAGTGCCACATTGAATTATCCAACTTACGACAAAAAATTGTATGTTGTGATTCGTACATTAGAGAACTAGCAACTTTATTTGATGCCAAAGGAATTTGTGATCCACACTGACCATGAATCCCTTAAACACCTAAAAGGACAAAGTAAGCTGAATAAGAGGCATGCCAAGTGGATATCCTTCATTAAGACATTTTCCTATGTGGTTCAATACAAACAAGGTAAAGAAAACATAGTGGCTAATGTATTCTCTCAAAGGTATACACTTCTCACTACTCTAGATACTAAATTGTTAGGTTTTAAATTTATTAACGATTTATATGTTACTGATTTTGACTTTTCTAGTGTTTATGCAGTTTGTGAACAAACCGCCTTTAACAAATTTTATAGACATGATGACTATATATTTCAAGAAAATAGGTTATGTGTGCACCTTGTTCTTTCTTTGGAATTATTAGTTCGTGAGGGACATAGTGGTGGTTTTACAGGTCATTTTGGGGTCCTTAAAACCCTAAATGTCTTAATTGAACTCTTTTATTGGCCAAATATGAAAATGGATGTAGAAAGAATTTGTGAAAGGTTTTTAACTTGTAAACAAGCCAAATCTAAATCTTTTCCCTGTGGACTGTACACACTACTACTCATACCTAGTCCACCTTGGACTGATATCTCTATAGATTTTGTTCTAGGATTGCTGATATTTCCAAGAGGTATGGATTCTATCTTTGTTGTTGTTGACCGTTTTTCTAAAATGGCTCATTTTATACCTTGCAAGAAATCAAACGATGCCAAACATGGAGCCGATTTGTTCTTCAAAGAGGTTATACGTTTGCATAGGATTCAAATGAACATGGATGTTAAATTCTTAAGCTATTTGGAAGTCTCTCTAAAGTAAGTTAGGAACAAAGTTATTATTTTTAGCCACCAGTCATCTACAAATTAAAGGAAAAGCGAGGTAACCAATCGTACACTTGGAACTTTGTTGCAAACGATTAAAAGGAATTTGAAGAGTTAGGAGGAATGTTTACCTATTGTTGAATTTACTTATAATCGTATAGTTCACACCTTCACTAATTTTTCACCTTTTGAAATTGTTCAGTGATTTAACCCCTTGACACCAATGGATTTGACTCCTTTACCTATGAAACATCAATTACGCTTAGATGAAGCTAGTAAGGCGAATTTGTGAAAAAGTTACATGCGAAGGTTCGCATGCAAATTGAAAAGAAGAATGAATAATATGCATCTCATGCCGATAAGGAAGAAAACAATTTGTATTGGAACCCGAGATTGGGTTTGGGTACACATGAGAAAAAAATTTCCAGCTCAAAGGAGTACAAAATTGCATCCTGGAGGAGATGTACTCTTTCAAGTGGTTGCTTGTGCCATTGACAATGCTTACAAATTTGATCTACCTGGTGAGTATGGCATAAGTGCAACTTCTAATGTTACTGACCTATCTCTCTTTGAATTTGATGTAGAACAGCTTGATTCGAAGACAAATCCTTTGAAGAGAGGAGAATAATAGGGATCCGGAGGACGACCAACAAAGACACCAAGCGCAGCTCACAAAGGACCACTTGAAGGTACCAGATTGATTTTAGTCCGAGAGAGCCAACTCAAGATCTGTGAAAGGAATCAACAGATCGATGACTAGGGCTTAAACTAGAAAGCTCAAAGAACTTGTTAGTGGGCTAATCCAAGAAGCCCAAGTTCAAGAAGAGGCCGAGGCCTAAGAAAACAAGCCAAACCTAGTCCAATTTCTAAGCCTACTTGAGGTTAGGCCAAGCTCTTGAAATTTTGGGCCAAACCTATTGGTTTTGCATACCCTAGGGCCCAAACCTAACCTTGGACTGACCCAAGGTAGCCCAAAATAGCCTAGCCCACATCTTGGAAGCCCAAGCCCAACCTAGCCAACCTTAGATTTGTTGAACTCTAACTCTTGTTCCAAAACTACCCTTGTCTTTCTTGTTTTTGTTCCAAAACCACCCCTAAACCCTAAATTAATTCCAAATTCATCCAAGCCACCTTTTTAACACTTAAGATTTTCTACTTATAGCCAAAACCACCCAAAACCATAAAAATGTTGAAGCCAACTCATCCAAATCAGCCTTTGGCTAAACCTAAACGCCAATAACCACCTAATTGGTCTTTTCACCCAAAAATTTGAACCTAGACTTATATCTTGTCCAAATTCTACTTTATTTCTACAAGTCTTGGCTTACTTTAAGAGTTCCACATGTACCCTATATATTTTTTTTTATTTTTATGTGGAACCATGATTGGTAGGATTTTATCATGCCAACTTTTCAACCAACCATTGTAAACTCAAGGGGATTAGATGGCCAAACCTCCCTTGTTATAAATAGTCCCAAATTTGGCCATGGTGATGGTATGTGTTGTTGAAGGAAATTTTGAGGTTTTAACCTTTCAAATCTGAGTTCTTTTTAGAACTTGTTGAGTTACAAAGTTAGCTTTGTGGAGCTCTTGACACTTACCAAACTAAGCATTGATCGTTTACTTTGTAGAGTCTCTTATAGCCAAAGTTCTTTAATCCAAATTCAAGGGTTGAGGGTTTTGGTTCTTTAGCCAAGTTCCAACTCCAATATTTGTGATCAACGAGTTTTTGTTCCATTTGGATCATCAAGTTCAACTCAAGAGAGTCGATCATTTGGGACTTGTGTGCTACGGTTTTAAGGCCTTCCTTAAGGTTCATATCATCCCGAGTTATTAATTTGGACTCAACGACGACATAGGCTAAGAGTTTGGTGTATTACCAATCGGACTTACATAGGAACTCAAAAGTTTGGATGAGCATTCACCCAAGGTAGTGGGAAACAAAAATCTAATGGATTATATAAGAATAATAGTGGGAGAGACTAAGCCTCTACTCACAACAACAATGCAAAAAATGGAAGGGCAAGGAGTCCTAACCCCTTATCTAGTGCTAAAATGCCCGAGGATGCTTTTTTTGAAACAATCTTCATAGAACATTTGACTATCTAAAGAGGAAACTTCTTAATGCATTTCTTGCAAAGGATACTAGTAAACCAAGCTAAGACATGTCGGTGTCAAGGGAAGACATAGGTGAGGAACTAGCAATTGTTGGGCATTATCTTTCTTGTGTATTGTACTCCAAGGATCCACTGAGGATGCTAAGGCCAACTCATGCAGGAAACCAATTGGGAAAGACAAGGTCATGTTATCTATAGTAGTTGTTATCGACTGAGTGATTGTAAAATTTGAAACTGGGTAGCTCGCGAGACAGAAGAAACTGGTAAGAGAACATTAACAACATGGAAATTCTTAAGGCAATCCCATAGGGTATTTTTGAGGAAGAGACCGAGTATGTTAGGCCTATGGGTTGTGCAAACAATAGCCTAGTGTATGTGGACTTGATTGTGAAAGAAAAGTCTACTCGAGTCATGGTGGATATGAAGGCTTCTCACCTATATCTCCAAAACTGAAGTGAGAAGGTTAGGTCTCACTTTAGAGGCCTCAAAAAGTGGAGTTAAAAATCAACTCTATAACCCAACTAGTTAGAGAGATTGCAATAGTGATCACAAGTGAAAGCTAGCTCATTCTCAACATGAATAAGCCTGACTATAGTTAAAATGAAAGAGTTTGATTTTATGATTGTGATGGAATTCCTTACAAATCATCTTATTGCCTTGGTTTATTTCGATAATGCTTTAATCATTCCAGGAAACCATCAATACTTGATTTGCACATTGCTGGAAACATCCCATAGAAGAAGCTTCTTAACTATGGTAAATAATAATGGCAATGAATGACAGGAGTTAGGCCAACTAACATGCCTTCACTAGGTGCCCAACAAACCATCTAAGATAGTGGTAGAAACAATGCAACAAGTGCTGGAGCATGATTTGGCCTTATCTTCAAGACACTTTGTGCTTCAAAGATGGTCGAACCAACTTCTCATTTACCCTCACAGAGGAGGTAGCTCATCTTCTCACCATGCCTAGCACCTATTATTGGAAGTTGTTTTCTTTTAAATTAAGTGATGATGCTTTGTGGTTTCCAAATTCCCAAAGTAACTTTTTAGCTAACAAGAGCCTATTAGGAAAATTTTCAAGGCATCCTACTACCGGTGTGGCTCTAACAAAGTCCTATAGTATTCAACGATACACAAGACTAGTTTGGGACATCAGAATTGACCTCCAAGCCTTTCAACATTGGAGGATGCTTTTGTTGAATTGAAAGCACCTAGGATATTGCCAAAATAACTTGGGAGAATGTTATAGACTATTCTTCCACACTTTGTTTCCAATAAGCAATAACCAAGTAGGTCTTCTATGTTATAAGCGTATGTGCATGGCTCATGCTAAGTCATGTCTTCATATCACTTCTTTGCACAGGAAGCACGCTTGCATGCTCTCAACCTCATGTTGTGCTTGTTCAATATATCCTATCGTGTACACATTCACTTTGTGTGCCTATATTCAAGTGCCCATGTGCCTACCATGCAAGCCTAGAGTCCATTCTTGCCCAAGTATTTTCCCAAATATTAGACTTCATAATATGCATGTAATGACCAACAATCTCCTTAGCTCACTTACTATATTGTATGTATGCTCGCACAATGTAGTGCTCATTTTCCAAAAGGTCATCCTTTTCAATATTTAAACACTTAACTTTTAGACAAGTGGGGATTTTTTTGCAACTAGAGCACCAATGGGCCCATAGCTACTACCATAAGATGTATTTTACTTGGGAACACCCTCCAAACAACCTAGGTTCAGAGTCACCTGTCGGGCCCCTGTGAGCCATGAAGCCTGAATAGCTTAGTATGAAGACTATAGAATCTGGGACTTAATTAATGTAATAGATAAGTGTTAATTTTCATGTTCACTTTGTAAATGTATAGTGTAGATTAGAAAACTATGGTCTTTGTTAGAAAATCATGTTCTTTTGTAATAGTGTTGAGAGTAGTGTAGAAAGAAATCATAATTTCCTTTTTGGTAGGAAAGACTACATTAGAGTTATTAGTTCTGATTATTTTGCCAAGGCATATTTAGTGGAAAGTAGCATTGTACTAAGTAAGTGTTAGGTTTTCCTCTCTCATTTTCAAGCATTTGGCTATTTTTTACAATTTTTATTTCTAACAATATATAAAAACTTTTCTTATGAACTTTCAGCACTGTGAACTTTCAATTGTGCCTTTTGATTTCTTGTTCCTTTAAAAGCATTGTTTGTTTGTTTGAATTACTTGCATGCATATGAATTGTGATGCGTGAAAGAATTACTTGACAGAAGCAATGTAAAGGGTGAGAGAATTACCTGACAGAAGCAATGTAAAGGCTTTGCTTACCTCGTGAGTGCATTTGTGCAATTCTCACTAGTGTGACCCGTGACACATTATGTTGTGTTTGATTGTTTTTTGTTTCAAAGAAAGTTAACTTTACATGGAAAAAGAATCCAAGTAATTTTTTATTTTCTCTAAAAAATAAATTTAAAATGATAAAATTTTTACCAAAATTCTATTCATGTTATTTTAATTTTTTTTTCCAAAATAAACTTTTTCTTTTCGCTCTAAATCAAAATTATTTACAAAACTTTTCATGAAAATTTTATTCCTTGCTAAGAAAAAACATTTTCAAACACACCCCTTACAGTCTTCTTTCTGTTTGATGCTCTTCACATTTCGCATTTTGACTTCTTTCTGTTTTTCCATTTCTTTTTCTTTTTGTTTTATATTCTTCAAAATTTGCATTTTGACTTCTTTCTAACTATTTTTCATTATTTCAAAGAGATTTAGATTTTCTTTTTCCTACAACCAAACAAAAACTTAAAATTAATGTTCAAAATTAAGTAAAAACCAACTAAATGTACTTAAAAATTGATAACAGCATGTAAGTGCAAAGTTAAGACTTTTCTTGTCATCAAACACTCACAGAGCTAAGACTTTTCTTGTCCTTGATTAAGTTATTCATCCTAAAACACAAAAATATATAACAAATAATGCATATCCATTGGGATTGACCATCCACATATCAACTAAATGAATTTTAATGATTAGGAATAACTTATTAACATCTCAAAGGTCCTCCACATCTCAATGCACAAAACACACCATGCAGTGCACCATGCACTACATTGGAGATTAGTTTAAATAATTACAGTTGGCGTGCAATAGTTGAGAGCCTCTAACAGAATGTGCGAAGTCTTAAACATATTGTCACATGGAAATCCCTCATAATGCATTACATAATACAAATCTTATTTATGCCCTTGTTCTCTTATCTCTTTTTTCCCATTAGCCAAATGGATTTTTATGTGAATAATCTACTTTTGTTGCTTGAAAATTTGGTTACTCAAAAAGTCACCTTTCCTTCTAGTACTTTCTCATAATAATGATATTTCTTTAGGTCTCTTAACTTTTTTTTCTTTAAACCTACTGATTCTTATTTTTCAAGAATATATTTGCTAAGAACACTTCTTATAATGTAGTAGAAAGTTATTAATTTTAGAATGAAATGCAAACAAACCAAGTAATGATGCCTAAATCACTTCCTAGGTAGGTATTGTATGATCAATACAATTTTAGTTAAGGTATTGCAAGGTGTAAAGGAACTCAAAATAATGACACATACTTTCTCACGGATGCAATTACCCAAAGTTTCCCACTATGCTAAAAATCGAGTCAAACAAAATGATACAAAACAACAATTCACATTGGCTCACACATGCACACACATAAAATGCTTGAACAATCTCCAATTTGAAGACTCCGATTCATCAAAATCTTCATTGGCTATCTCAAAATAACATAAATTATTGGAGTTGTTCTTGTAGTTGATTGTTTATGAAAAAGTTCCCCTATGAATAAATATTGCATCACTACATAGCACTCAAACTATATGAATCCATTAAATTATGAGTACAAATTGATCTAAAAGCTTAAGTTTCATGTCAAAAGTTTCAAACAAGAGAAATTAAAACTAGAGATAGAGGGCAAAAATATATTTAAACTAGACGTCATCAATCATAGCTATAAATTAGAGATGAGTCTTTGCATTCTCCCCAGTGCACCCAATAGAAGCATAAAATGAACAACAAAAACTTATGAAATTAATTGAAATACCAAGAAACGGGTAAAAAATAAGGATAGTAGTTCTACATTAGAAGTCTCCAGTGTGACTTTATTCATTTTCTGCACCTATCACCCATATGCGTTGCTTGTCATCAAAATAACCATCCTTAAACTACAAGAAAGAAGTATCCACAATGTTATTTGCCTCAAATGGTATTATTTTATAGGAGGTTTTGACAAGTCATATAAAACCACTTCACTATTGAATACTACCTCGCACCATTCTTATTCCTCAAAATAGTCCACTTATACCACTTCAACAAGATCTTGTGCTTGAAGATGTTGTGGGTTTAACATGGGAGGCATGAGACTTTAGGCACCCATAGTAGGCTTGTCTTAAACTAAAAGCTACTCAAGTTCTTACTTAACCCTTTCTTGATATTCTATTTCAACCTCGAGTTCTTGCATTAGCCACAAATCTAAAGCATCATTTTCAAGGCAAACTTTTCCAAATTCTCAATTTGTTCTTCCAAAAATGGAGATTATCCACTCTTTCTTGAATTTTAGCATTTGATTGGTGAACTAACCCCTTATCTAAACCACTTTTTCATGTTGTAGTGCTTTGGGAGAATCATCCAATTAGTTCACTATTGAGATGGTAAAGCACTCTTCATATTTACTCAAGAATGTATAAGTTATCATTCATTTTGAGCTTACAAAAGTTGGAATGGAAATATGGATGACTTTGGTTCCTATAGAAATCTATAATCTCTTTAATTGACCAATTGTTCATGGGATACAAATCACTCAAATGATCTTCACCACATAGTGCAAGCACCCATCCTAATATAGAAAGAATGATCCCTAAGGCAACATCATCCTTAACCAAAGTGGCTCTTTGTGATGCAAGAATTGTGTCTCCTTCATAAACCTCCATCTTTCTAGGTATACCCATCTGTATATACTAATTATAACTATAGGATGCCATATTAAAGTCTAGATTATCTATAAGACTAGCAAATGAAGTTAAGATCAATGATTCCAAGTATCGATCAAGAAAGCCAAGAAAAATAGTAAGCAACTAAGGAAGCACAAAACAAATAAAAACACCAAATCTATAAAACTTAAAACTTTAGCTTAAGAACAAGTAGCTTTACTCAAATAAAACCAAGTTAGTGATGAATTCAAAGAATGGCACTAAAAACTTGATGGGTTACAACATCAAGTATACAATGTTGCCTCAAGTGTATAGGTCAAATCCACAAGGAACTGTCTAATCTAATTCATATTCAAGTTGAGTTTGAAAATCCTAAACTAAGTCCAAGCAAAGTATAGGAAAAAAGTGGCTGTCTAATGGTGATTTATCAAACACTGAGTGAACGATAGGATTAGAACTTCTCTCTTGCACTTCATTGGAATCCTTCTATCCTCCTTGTGACTTCGAATTGATGTGAATAGTTGGTCAAATATCTTAATATACCCAATAGCCTTTGTCAAAGTCATTAGGTATCTTCTAAGCCTACAATGTACTTATATGTTTATGGGCACTTAAAATTGGAAGGTTTTTAGGTCTAGGTACCTCATTGGCCAACCATGTCTTGAAAGTATGTTTCTATCCCTTAAGAAATACTAGGTTGTTATCCCTGATATGGACTACTCTATCTAGGGCTTAATCACACCTCTTTTCATCAAGTTTGAAGAAATTGCCAAATACAATCAATTGGTGATCTAGTAATTGAAGGATATTAGGGCACAAATACAGTAGAAAATTCCTTAAATAAAAAATCCATAAAAGATTAGAGAAGAAAAGAGATCCAAATTATACAAAAGAATTCAATTACAATCCTACAAAAAATGGACATTAAGAATATTAAAAACGCAAAAGAGAGTTTAGAAATTTGTCTCTAAAGCTAGTTCCAACTGGGAGCTCTCTCTCCATATTTCAAGTTATTATGACCTATTTATACTAGTAGAAGCTAATTGAGAGTCAAAAATGGAAACACCACTTAAAGAACACAAAAACTTAACCTAAGGCACAACAGGTTACTGTCCTAACCATCCTTGTTGATGATCATCGACCTAATTTGGTTAATAAAGCAAATTCCAATTATTTAGGGCTGCAAAATATAGGAATTTAGGAAAATGTCTTCACAAAAGTGTATATCTATCTTCAAGCTTTCTACAGGTTTAGAAATCACTTAATTTAGCACTGTGTAGCACAAGATATTGCCCTCATAAGTTGAACAATTCATCAGTCTTAAATCTAGACTAGTTCTTTTACAACTAAGTTTTGAATCTAATAATGGTTGAATTGGAAAAAGTGGTCAACATGAAAGCTTAAGCTGCCTTCGTTTGCTTTCTGTAAATTCAATAACCATCCAAATTAGAATTTTTTTAGTTTGAGATATTGGTTCTACAAATTAGACCATTGTACTAGAAATTTTCCACAAGTTCAGTTTTTACTCTTTAAGCTCTTATTCAGTTATTTCTACAACATTTTTGACTTCCTCATGCATAAGATTGCACTAAAATATATGAAATACAAAAACACAAATTTAAACTACTAAAACATTTCAAAACACTATGAAAAAAGACTAAATTCGAAACAATAAAGATGTAAGTTAGACACTCATCTCTAAGCTAAGTTGGATAATGACGTTTCATATTCTTGGAGCAAGCATCAATTGCACTCACTATTATCTCAATCGAGAAACTTCAAGCACTAGAACATTATAGATTGGTGAGAGTTAATTCTTCAAAGCATGATCAATCATCAACCATGGTAATTATGCATTCCTTGAGGAACAAGATTTGAGTAGATTTGTACTAGAAAATGTTGCTTTGGGAAGCATTGCCAATGGGAAAAGTTGAGTGTGAAATAAAAGATCGCAAGAGAATAAGCAAGAGTTTGAGGAGTTTTAGACAAGCCTATTAAGTAGGCGTCAACTTTCATATTCCAACCTAAGGCTTCAACATATTAAGAGTAAAATTTGATGGATTTGATAGGCTTTAATCAAAAAGAAGATCTAGAGGTTCCAAATCGAGAATTGTGCACCTTGCTAATTGATGAAATTTACATCAGATTCAATTTGATGTGCCCATTCTATAATTCAAAGATCAAGAGGTGGCTTGTAAGGAATTCAAGACAATAAAATCTCCAAAGAACCAGTTGATGAAGTGAAGATGCGCCATATTGAAGAATGAAAATGGTATAAGATGAAATTTATTAAAGAAGGGCTCCATGTGACTATGGCATCAAGTACTTATCTAATCCTCCAAAGAATAGATATCACATGAGACACGAGCATAGTGGTGTTTTTCTTATGGTTTAAGGATAGTTACTCCGACCATCCAATGTACATAACTTGATGAGTGTATAAACGTAATAAAGTCAATTGAGAGACTTCAAACCTAGAACTACTTTTATCATTACTCTTTACCTTTCCTTTCATATTGTGCATTTTTATTTTATGTTTTTTGGTTGAAATGATTAATTGGGATAAGAGAAGAGATTGATTAATAATACTTGTCGCTGAATTGATGAGTTTACTAAGTTCTTCATGTGAAACTTATGAGAATTAGATTATACATGCATACCCAAATTTTTGTCACACATTGTGGCTAATATTATTGGGAACTAAGGAAATCGCTTGAAATGTAAACCAACCGAATTTTTAAATAATGCATGTCAGAATATGGCTAACTTCAGTGTGAGCGAATTTAGGTTCAAATTAAAATTTTCTTCTTCACCACTTCCATGAACAAAGGTTTATCCTGATTTCATTCTTCTTATTTGGATTTGATTTATAAAATTCTTCTTTGCTCAAACATCTTGCAAAAGTTATTTTTTCATCTAACCTACTTTACATTCTAAGCCGTCAAAAGTTGTTTGATTTTAACATATTTATTTGATGTGTTAAGTTAGTTAATTTCATTTTTTTTTGTTTATTTCTTATTTTGATAGATTAGAGTTGAAATATTAGCATAAAATTATAAAAACGAAGTTCCAAATAGAGTGACATGCCCATGTGCTCATGTAGCAAGCAAGCATGCATGGGCATGCATTCACTAACACACTTATCGCCACTCCTGTGAGTGCACATTGTCAACTCACCAAACAAGCACATATCATTTCCTATTAGGTCACACGTGCCACTTTCTATTACACTTGATAAAAAGTTGACATATCCCTTACTAACTCCCTACAGGTCTAACTGAGTTACTTTAACCCCTGAACGTCATTAATTGTGTATGTTAAAGGGAAAAAAAAACAAACGGGAGTTTTTACAAAAATTGGAAACCCTTAGACTCATGAACCTTTCTTCTCTCCCGTCCTAGAACCCTAATCTAGCATACTTGTGAGATTCTAAGAGTTTCAATCATCTCTACCACTATAATCTATGGAAAGAGGTGGGGATCTTAGTGCTCTAGGTAAATTTGGTGGGTTCTTATACATTCATAATTTTATTTTTAATCTCTTGGATTTCCTTTTGTTTTTAATCTATTGGCAGCATGCAAATTAGCAAAAACAAATTACTTGTTGATTGTAATGAAGTTAGACCTTGACTAATATTTACACTGTCAAAAAGTGCTTTATACTTATTTTTTAGGGGATTTCACGGGCCAATAGTGAGAAAACAAAGACTATCTACCACGCAAAAACCGTTCCATCATCTCTAATAATTTCGGTTAATGGCTATGCAAAACCATTCCATTATCTTCAATAATTTTGGGATTTTTTCATTCCTCATTAAGTTTGAGTGCCTCCAAATCCATTCCATTTATTCTTATTTAAAATTGTGTTTTTAAACATAAATAAGATTTTATTATTTGATTTGTTATCTTAGCTATGGATATTTTTTTTTATATTTTGTACTTTGCCACTTATGGTATCCTATGCACCAAGTTTAGATTGAAACACGTGTATGTTTTTGATTGAATGAAGACAATGAAGGGGGTTCAATAATGAAGTTAGGTTGGCGACCAATATTTGTACATTCAGGAAGTACTTTTCACTCTTTTTTTTCATTTGGGTTTTAGCATGGCTAATAGTGAGAAAACTAAAACTCTTAACCACAGCCTAACTTAAAAAGATGATGAAAGAGAATGAGTCTCTCACTTGTTTTTACCTTTACTTTGCTTTACAAATTTTTGGTCAAAATAGTTCACAATCTATTTAGGCCGTGATGGATATTTCGTTAATGATTTTTTCCGTTAGATACTAGAAGTACTCTATTTTGTCAAAATAGTTGACAATGATAACCAAAACACTTGTTTCTATTTTGAGAAATATTTATTAAAATTATAAATATTAGTTTATAATATTCTAAATGTTAGATACGAATATTATAAACTAATTATTTTAAAATCGTTTGCATATTGTAATATAAATTTATTAGTGAAGTTTTAATTTATTTGTGAAGTTTGTAATTGTAATATAAAAATCATTTGCATATTGTAATAATTAATTTATTAGTGTTATTACTCAAAACTATTAGCCTATTACTTATTAGCCTATTAGGCATTAGCTAAGTAACTAAGTTACTAAGTTAGTACTTATTAGTTATTACTCAAAAGTCAAAACTAAGATAGTAATCATAGACTCATAGTATTATCTAAGTTAATGCCTAATTAGTAATTTATTCCTTATTTACTTATCACTTATCGCTGTTAACTAAGTTAGTATTAACTTATGTATATTAAGTATTATTCAACACTAAGTTAATATTAAATAAGTACTAACTAATTTAGTAATTAGTTAGTTAGTAAACTTAGTACTTATTATTCATTAATCATTATTAGTTATTAACATATTACTATAGCTAAGTGATAAGATGCATAATTGCATAT
Source organism: Gynochthodes officinalis (assembly GCA_020080225.1). Classification (NCBI taxonomy): domain Eukaryota; kingdom Viridiplantae; phylum Streptophyta; class Magnoliopsida; order Gentianales; family Rubiaceae; genus Gynochthodes; species Gynochthodes officinalis. The sequence continues at coordinate 39,007,498 of CM034619.1, read as the reverse complement.
TTATTAGGTCAATTTCCTTGTGTTTAAGTGATTAAAATGCTTATTTATATGAATATTAATTGTTTTTTATTATTGATGGATAGATTGGAGCTTTGTAGGAAAATTTTAACAAATAAAGCAAAATATTATTTTTCTTGGCAAAATCTTCAAGGTTTCTTTGTACCATGTGTCCGAACATTCACATGAGTGAGGTTCAATGGTGTTAAATTTGGATAAATTTGTATGGCATAACATGGAACTTGATGATGTACATTTTATTCTTGCAGTCCAAGGAAGTTTCCCATGTTATTGTTAAATTATTGTCAAATTAAATTACCTAAAGCCATCCTTCCTTCCTTTATTTCAAAGGCGCTCAATATGTTCAACATTTCATCTTTCGTGACCGATTGCCGACTTACTACTTGCGCCTCGAGCATTAGAAGTGACTACTCCGCTGGCGAGTGTCTTTGGAGCTGAATGAAAGAAAGAACTCCAATTGAATTGGTGCAGCCAAGGCAACTTCATTAGCCTCAAGAACCGATAAATGCACATGAAAGAAAAGTCGAGCATGTAAGCAAACAAGAAAAGAAAAAGAGAATCAAGTCACATGAATAGCCAACCGCAAAGAAATAAAAGAAAGGAAGAAGCCGACACACAAAGGAAACAAAGCTCAACTACAATTGGAAAACAAAACATGAAGAATCGCCAAAGGAAACAAAAGAAAAGCACAACATATGATACGACTTTTGAGTGAAGAAACAAATGCACATGAAAGCATAAACAACCCAAATGCCATCTTTTTATTTTTACGAAGAAAGAATTGCATGAAGACAAGAAGAAAGACTCTCCAAAATGCAGTCTCACATGGGAAAAAGAAAGGCAAAAGAAAAAGAAAAGAAGCAATGAAAGAACGTATGCATGCAATGACAAATGAAAGCAACAAGAAAGCAGTAGAAGCACACTTCGGGCAAAGAAGAATGACATTTGGAAAGCAAAGTTTGGGCTGTTTTCTTTCTTTGTAAAAGAAACCAAGAACATGGAATACAACAACACATGTTGGTGGCTGTCCAAAGAAAGAAACAAGAAAAGCAAAGCCTTGCCTATAAATGGGCAAAGATTGGAACGAAGGAAGCATCCCATTTTTCAGCCGAGCAAAGACTTCTTGTTTTCTTTAGATTAGATTTAGTTTAGCCAAGCTATTTTTCTTTCTATTTTCCTGCAGAGTTTAGAGCATCCAGCTTTCTTCATTCTTTTGTTTTGTTTTCTTTTGAGTTTGGTAGGATTTCATCAACTTCCTTCGGTTTTTCTTTTCAGAAACTTCAGCAGCATTGTTCACGGTTTTTCTTCAGTACTTGTTGCCATTATTCTCGGTTTTCTTAGCAGACACTTCAGTTGTTTTTCTTTATTCTTCTTCCTATCCTTCCCGTTTTTCTTCTTGTTTTTTTCTTGATCTTCTTCTCGGTTTTTCTGCAACAGAACTTCAGTCGGTCCTCTTGTGTCTTTTTCAGGCTTCTCCCGTCAATTTCCAGTCTTTGTTCTTGTTTGTAGTAAATCTAAGAGAAGCAGCAGCCAAGCTTGACTTGGATACAAAGGAAGCAGCTGAGTCTTTCTCTTTGGAAGCTTACGGGTAGACAAAAGTCAAAGAACAAAGAGTGGAGTGGCTACCACCTACGGGTTTTGTTGGAATTTATTTTATTTTTTTTCATTTTTTGTTTCTTTTTGCAAATATGTTTAAGAAATTGGTGTTGTTCTTTTATATTAATATGAACTAAATTCTTTTTCTAGGGTTTCGATGTAGCCTAACTATGAAGTCTTAATATTTTTCTATTAATATAATTTGATTTAATTTTCTATGGTTGAGTATTTATCTTTGTGCTTAATGCTTCTAATTACTTGATCACTAATTAGATGATTTGTTAATCATAACGAATTGGAAGAGGAGTTATGTGTCAAGTTCATTGAGATAAATGCCATAAATTGCATGTAGGATAGGAATATACCTACATGGTTTGTGTAGTTGCTATATGAGAATCCATAGAAATTAATGACTTCATAATTGTTGTAATTCACATAGGAATATAGTGAATTAGCAATTAGGAGGATTTTTATTAGATCTCGAGGGACTAGTAAATAAATTTGGGAATCTCGACTATCAACCAGGAAATTAAATTAGATTATAGAAATAGATTAATATTAGGATGGATTAGTTATGGTGAAATCAAAAACCCTAGATCTTTCGTCAACTTAATCTATTAACTTGCTTTGTTTAGTTTTTAATTTTAGTTTTAATTAAGTTTTAAAATTACTTTTAATTTAGCTTATCCATAAAATATTTTTTTCTTCAAATAAAGTTAGAACTATTTTAATTTCGGTATTTAATAATTCATTAGTCTCTGTGGGAACGATAAATTATATTCACTCTATATTACTTGTTAACGATCACGTGCACTTGCGTGTAAAATTCGCAACACTAAGTTAGTATTAAGTATTAACTATGTAACATGTTAGTACTTCTTAGTATTATAAGGTTAACTAGGTTAGTATTTAGTTGTAATAATAATTACTTGATCAATAATAACTAATTATAAGTATTAGTTATTATGATATTTGACTCGATTTAAATACGTATAATTAATTTGCAAATTATAAATAATTTAGAATTTTGAATAAATAACCATTAGTAAATATTATATAGTTATAATTGATTACTCAAAACTCAACACTCACCATTTAATAGTTAATACTTAGTAATCACTTAGTTAACAACAATAAGTTATTAATTATTGACTATTATATTGAATAATTGATGATATTATGAATATATGATATTGATTCTAATTAAATATATAAAACAAAATAATCGCTAATTGCATACTATATAGTTACATGCTAGTACGCTTATATAGCCTCTGACTACAGTGCCTTACATCTTCTAGATGCTTAACATTTTAACAACTTTGTCAACTTATGCATTATTTTATTTATCTTTATTTGTAATTTGATATTTCATATTTGTTTAACTTTTAAATAAATTGATAAATTAAAATTACTGTATAAACTATACTAGTATACAAAGAAATTATTTAGTATATAGTTTAGTATATAATATATAGTAAAATTGTTTAGTATATAGTATATAGTTATATACTATATTAATATTACTATATATTCATTATATTGTCCATATCATTATTCATTAATGATAACAATAAATATAGTTCTATACATGATAAATTTTATAAAATAACAATAAATTTTATAATAACAATATAGTATATTAATGAAAACAATATTAATGATAGTATATTAATGATAACAATATAGTATATAGTTCTATACATGATAAATTTTATAATAACAATAAATTAATTATACAAAAATATATATACATAACTACAAAGTCTACAATAGTTTTATAAACTATAAACCATAACTATTCTATAAAATAACATATATTTATATTTATACTTATATATATATAATATATTTATAAATTTTGAAATTCGGTTTTATTTGGTTTTATTCGGTTTATTCAGTTTATTCGGTTCGGTTTCCTTATTCAATTCGGTTTCCTTATTCGGTTCATTCGGTTCTTTATTCGGTTTGGTTCGGTTTTCAATTTTAAACCAAAAACCAAATAACTTATTCGGTTTGGTTAAAACTGAATCAATAAACCGAATTCATTTTCGGTTTGGTTTTTGGTTTTTCGACTTGGTTTTTTTGGTCGGTTTATTCGGTTTAACCAAACTATGACCACCTCTAGTTTGCCATTGAAGGCGTAATCATGACACTTGTCTTCCACAAAAGATCAAATGAGAGGTGCATATTCCGTAAATTGGTATTGAGTTCGATAATGAATTGACGACATGTAAGTTATACGAAAATTATGCTAATCAATGGGTTTTCGTACTAGAATGAGCAGATGTATACAAGGATAAGACAAGTAAGGTCATTTTGTATAGGGTTTTGTTGCTCTCAAGGAGGGAAAACAAAGAAGGGCAAGCAAAAAGTGATACCAAATGCCCTCCGCAAATACAAGATGCAATTGTACCGCCTAGATCAAAATCAATTATAGGCAAGATGAAAAGTAATGTGTCGACAATTTGTTGCTAATCATAATTATAAGCTATTAATTCCAGAAAAGACTCATTTGTTTAGATTTTATTGAAATATATGTAACAAAATTAACCCATACACGCACAGAATAATACAAGCATCAATTACCTATCAAAATCTCTTCATAATATATGTATAGTATCTACATGTCACATAAGCAATATAATTACCAATAATCTACTATTGTATGTGAGATTGGTCACAAGCCACACAATAGTTTAGTCTTTAATGGTATCTACATAGACAATCTCTTAAGATCCTTGTAAGTTTATCAACCATGAGTTGTTGAGGGTTAGTTCCCTTACAATCTATAGTAGATTTCAGACTCCTTATCTAAGAATCATATATAGTTGGGACTTATTTATAAATCAAGTGGGTTTAAACTAACAATCAAATGACCCAATGACTTATTGATTAATAAGTCTTCAAAATTAATTAATCTCATAATTATTTCATAACTATAATATCTTCAATCCTAGAAATCATTCTTATTTTGTGTGTAGATCATTAGGTTCTTAATCACGATAGCAATAAATATAAACTATAATCCTAATATTGGTTGGCTTTAGGACATAAAACTAACAAACTCTCACTTGCACTAAAAAAAATTAATCATGAGAATTTTGGGATTACATAAATTAAATATTTTTAATTTATCATTAATTCATCAAATAATTATTTATAATTATAGATCAAGATTGGCATCTAACCGCACATCATGATCACTCAAGTATTAAGAAAAGTCATATGATCCACTTCATGAGAAAGGAATAGTGCCAACTCTTAGTGAATAAATTATTATTTTCTTGTTCCTGAAATATAACTCATTTGACGATAATTTAAAACTCTTCTAAAACACTTCTAGTTTGAGCAAATATTTTTAGAATCATATTTCAACAAGTGGTCATAAATGGGATATACTCTTTTTACTATTAGAAGCAGTGAATCCTTTATTAATCATAAGTTATCCATCCGTGTTTCATATTATACCCAAATCTTGAAGCACGTATAACTAGCTATGGTTAAGGACCAAAAGAGTAAAAGTACAATAATCCAGACTTTAGATAATCTTATGATTTCAAGTCAAAGGATCACTTATACTACCATTACCTAGAGATTAATTCTATTGGTAGTCAAATAGATTACATTATGTAAATCTCTAAGAGGGTCAATCCAATTCATTTGCTCTTTAACAAACATCTACATATTTGCTTTTGTGTCACTACACAATAGTCTATGAGATCAATTGTTTACAAATGTTTAGTCAACTGATAAACTATGTTATCACTAGTGGGAATGTTCCAACTTTAGATCATATTTATCATTCTATATCAAAAGATAATGCCTCGTATACTATTAGATCATTGATACCAAGACTAGGTGTTCTGCTATTACTATAATTCAAAAGTATAATGGGAAATGGAAACAAACACATGAAATTCAGTGAAGAACTATTTAATCCAAATAATTTCATAAACATGTTACAATCTTTAATTTATTTGGCATAACATTCTACTTGGACCTCTTCTAACATTTAACACTATTAGGATAACTAAAATATACAAATCTATTTCAACTTCAAAAGATTGAAAAATTTGCATCTATACATCCTGTGAATATTTACTTGGCCCATTAAAATCAAGAATATTCTTTCTAATACAATAATCGTATACTATTTAACTCTATGCTAAACAACATTAGCAGGCTTATGTACATAAATAATATTCACGATCCATCTATATAGAGTTAATTTCTCCAACATTTATATTGCATTCTCTAACTTTAGGAAAAATTAATTTTGAATGAATATATTTTTAAATTTAGATCAAAGGTATTCAGTTTCATACATAGTATGTCATACATAAAATAATAGGAAAATTCTTATACTCCCACTTACCAATATGAATACACAAGTTTTACAAAATTTTGATAAAACCAAACATTTTGATTCTTTTTAATCAAAATATTGGAATCCAAATTGAATTCTTTTAACTCGCATGTTCTGTTTCGACCAACAAATATAAAATTTTGAATTGTATCTTATACAACTCATCGTACAAAATACAATTCTATATCTCATGATCATAATATGCAATTGTTGTAAACACATATCATCATATGATCATAATGTTTAGGTCAATCACAATGTTATATCCTTGCATCACATTGTCATGTAATTAAAATGTTTTGGCTCATCACACCATCATGCGAATAAAAACTTTAGGTCTATCACATTATCAAGTGATTAAAACATTTACGCCTATCCAATCAATCATGTGATTAAAACGTTTAAATCCATTACATCATCATGTGATTAAAAATTTTATTGTAATAGTTGAATTTACTATTTTGTGGTTTTAAAATTTTCAAATATTATTATTCCTCTCACTATAAACACTTTATTTTAGAAAGATAGTAAGTTATAAAACAACTTTTGTTCAATAATAATGGTAGATTTAGTTCCTAATTAATATAACTTCATCCTCTTCACATAAGTAGGACAATACCAAAATTTTCACAAAATTTTGGTTTATATCTATCCATATAATCGTATGGTATAAAATCAACTATTTTAAATAGAATATGATTAGCAAATAGGAGACAACAATAATGGCATAACTTCAAAACTATTTTGAAAAGATTATGTAAATTATTGTAAACCAAATATATCTAACATATTTGATTTTCTTTTATACAATACTATCCACTAGTAGTGTACATAAATAACCAATAAGAATCACGTTCTTAGTTAGATAATCTAAATTTTAATTAAGGTACTGACTTTCATGATCTTATCAAAACATTAAAATACCTTTACTAAAATTTCAAACTTCATTTTATTTTTGAACTATTCAAATATCTCAAATCTATACTTACAATAAGTATTTTTAATCATCTCAAATTATTAAATATGAAAATAATGAACTAAGAAAAATACCTTTAGTAAAACTATCATGATCAGTAGACATTAAATGTATTACTCAAGACAAATTATTAAATTTCTCACCTTTTACTATAAAAGGTAATTTGGTCATTTATATGATAGATAATGTTCACATATCTAAATATCAAGTTCAATGTAGTGGAAAGTCCAATGGGGTCTCTACTTCCCATAGGGTCAAAACCAAATTAATACAATTGACAAAATTTGGAAAGTATAAAAATAGAAAATTTGGAAAGTATAAAAATGAAAATTCCAGCCTTAAGTATGTGAGAATGACTTACTACCTTAAAGTCTATGCAATCAACGGTAAGTGATGAAAGATTGTGGAATAGAGAAAAACATTAGTGACCATGAGATCACTTAGTGCTCAAGCCGTAGAAAATGATGAGCAAAGGAGAACATCTACCATGTACAAGTTTAGAAGATCAACTCCAAATTAGCAATATAAAGGAAAAGGTTGAGGAAAAGAAGAACCTAATGCCTCAAATAGGTGAATCCAATTGATAATGTTTTGATTGTTTGAGTTGTAAATATGCATGCCAAATATGACAATTTTCCACACCTTGATTTTGTGATCGCAAAAACAATTTTACCACACTCCAATACCAACTTGGTGCCTTCAAACATTTGCCTTAAAATACTATTGCAAGAGTGGCTCAAAAACAGTTAAAAAATAAAAGACATCATTTTCCCTTGCCAAACTATTCCTTCTACTACCTAAGGTGGTCAAGGTATATTGATTTCATCCCAAGGGTATTGTTGGAAATTCAAGGATGAATCCTTTCGAGAAGAGGGGGAATGATGGGAATCCAAGAGCTGTTCAACCTACTGACGAGAGTTAGGTCTAAATAATTTCAAGAAACCTTAAATGGTTTAATTCATGACATCCAAACCTGTCAAGAATGCAGCCCAAAACGTGAATAGTACCCGTGAATAGTGTATGAACAAAGTACCATGATAGTCGTGAACAGTCCGAATAGGGTTTTCTTGTTTTATTTCCTTCTTATTTGTAAGGATGCTCTTTAAATAATTAAAGGAAACCAGCCACCCTTCTTAAAATTAGATTAGGTTACAATTTTGGTTGTTATGTTTTCAAGTCAACTTGTACTCTATAAATATAGGCCATTCGGCCATGAGGTGAATAGACAAGTTGAAAATTTTTGAGGCATTACGTCATTGAGAGTTGAGTGAATCAATCTCTTCATTCTTGTAAAGAACAATGGGCTTATCATACTTGACCAGCCGCACCTTTGAATCTTATCAATCTAGTACAACCCAAGGTTGTGGGGATGCTTCATCCATTGGTCTAAATTCCACCGGTTCGAAAGTTTCGCAAGTTAAGTCTTGGAATCGCTCACTTGTTGTGTATTGCTGGCTCTTTATAGCCATGAGGTACATATCAAAACTAGTTATTAGCAACTCATGATTGGTCAATCCCTTGAGAATTCTAAGAAATTGCCTATGTAGATACCATTAGAAACCTGGAAATTGTATGACTTGTGGTCAATCTCACATACGATGAATAATCATTGGTGAATTTGTTGTTGATATGACATGCTCATACTATACATGGATTACAAAGAGATCCTGATATCTAATCAATCTTTCTACTATTCTGCTACTTATATGGGTAAATTCTCCAACAAGGTATCAGAGCCATCTTTGTTTCTTTATGTTATAGTATAATTTTAAATACTTAATTATCATGGATGATGAATTGTTCATGTGTGTATAATTGTTGATTTATTTATTTTGAGAAGTTTTAAATTTGAAAGGGTTCAAATTAGGGTTTTCATATTTGAAGAGTTCAAATCAGAATTTTAGAAAAAATAATTAAAAAACCAAAAAAAAAAAGCTCTTCTACCAGACCGATCAACCAATTCCAAACACTACAAACTTGGACATTGCCCCAACCCATTTCAACTGTATCTCCCAGATGATGGGCCAACCTGGTTGATGAAGAGGAAAAGGAACAAAAGCTTTCCTCTCAACTCAAGGGCCCTCCAATAGTTTGCAACAACAATAGGATATCAACTGGTAAAACCTAAAAACTCCCAAACAGTGGCCACTATCTCTTACTCTCAAGTTTCAGGCATAGAAACACAAAAGAATGTGGTGGCTACAAGCTCCACTTCCCAACCATAGATTTTAGCCGCAAGATTCCTTTCTTCAAGGGCATCTTCCTCTTTCACACAAGAATACCACAAAAATTAGATTTATATTTCAGTTTGTCAAACAAAATCTGATTTCTGGTCAAATAATCTTTACCAACTGGTGCAAATAGGGGCGGATCTCTTTGGGGTCCAAGGGGGCAAGTGACCCCCCCCCCCCCCCCCGCCCTCTCCCCATGTGTCAAAAAAATATTTTATAGTAATATTAAAAATTGAATTCAGAGAGTTTCATTTTATATTCTAAAAACTTGCCCCTGCACTTGTTTAGAAAAAAATTCTATTTATTAAATTTATTGATATATACAATTTTTAAGAAAATTTATTTTAATTTTAGTTAATCACAATTCTAAAAATTTTAAAAAGCGTAGAGTTGGGCGTGTGACACATCTTCATTATTTTAAAGTTGAAATTTTTTATACAATGATAGATAGTTAACTTCAAGAATTAGGGGATTGTTTCAACGATGTTAATGTAAAGCTGCTTTCATCTATGGCATGTCTTGACTTGCGTCATTCTTTCTCAACATATGATAATTTTAAATTATGTGAATTTGCAAAATTTAATCCTTCGAGTTTGATGCCAACAAATTTATTTCTCTTGAAGAACAACTTGAGAATTATATTTATGATGTGAGGTCTAGCTCTAATTTTTCAGACTTGCAAAGTATTAGCGAGCTTACTCGTAAAATGGTTGAAAAGGGAAAAATGTGGCATACCCTTTAGTTTATTTCTTGATAAAGTTAGCATTAGTTTTGCCAATTGCAACCACAACAGTTGAAAGAGCTTTTTCAAGAATTAAAATATTAAATACTACACTTCAGAATCGGATGAAAGATGATTGGATGAATGATTACATGGTGACTTTCACAGAAAATGATGTATTTGATGCAATTGATAATGATACCATTATGAAATTATTTCAAGAGACAAAGTCTCGAAAATGATTTTGTAAAGTATGATTTTACTTTGTTTTTAATTACAATGTATGACATTACTTTAATACTTTTTATATTTATCAAATTTATTACTAAATTTTCTTATAAGTGTGACCCCGCTTTATAATATTTCATGCGTCACAGGCACAAACCATTTTGACCAAAAATACCAATTTTATTCCTCAAGCTACCAACAAAATCCAAAAATTTTATGAATTTATCATCATAAAGACAAAGCTACAAACACATTCATTACACATTCCACCACCCAAATCCTTAAAATCTTAAACCTTCAAACTGGGCTATTGACCATAATATCTCAAAACATTTTTCTCAACCCTTTATCCCTTTAGGATACAATTGCTAGGGTTATAGAAATGATACACTTGCTAGGATTATAGACAAGCATGGTTCAATACTTTTCCCAAAAATCATTTCAACCGTCATTCTTGGTTCTTCTACTTTAAAAGATGAAGCGGGTATGATTTTCTAATATGGTTTATTCAATGGTGGCATGTCCATGGACCAAACATTCAAATCCTACTAGATGACATTAAAGCTAAACTTCAGATATTCCAACAAAGATTTATCGCTCAAAACTCCTATGTACCACAAACATTGTAATTTTTCTCAAATTTCTCTCTATCTTGGATCTACACTTGGAACTTCGAATTTCTCAAATAGAATGACAAACTTCCCCCTTTATTGGTGTGACAAGGCTGTACCAAATGGTAGAAGGAATTCAATGCCACAGCTATCCACCTAGATCAAATAATAGCATAGTTTGGTAGAAACCCGCAATATTTATCCCATGCAAATGAACAAGTAACTCAATTTTTCCAACAAAAAGCACTTATGGCTTCTTAACTTGCATCTATCTCTACAAAGGAAGAATATACCAAACACCTTGAGCATTTACTTGCCCAATTCAAGTAAAATCCCAATTTCTAATAACAAGACACTGACAACTTACCAAACCTTTAGCAAAATGAAGATGATTGTTATGGCATTTCCCTCTAATACCATACAACACTTCAAAAAAACAAAAACTCAAGAAATGGGGCCCAACAAGTAGCAACAGCTAGACCCATGACTACTCAACCACTCAATAAACCAAAACTCAAGAACGGGTCCAGCAAGCAATAGTACCTATGAACAACTAGCAAGAGCCATGTAGCATAACCAAGGGCCACTCAAACACTCAAGGACCCACAACCACTCAAGTAGCAAGTAGGAACCAGTGTAAAAAGGGCCTACCAAGCACTCAATACCCATTACAATAATGTAGCAAAAATATGCTATGAAAAGGGTGAGGAGGAGATCATCTATAAATAGCCCTAGAGAATACAAGAAGCAATAGAATTTCCTAACTACAAAACTTCCCTTATTGTACATCCCTTCCAAAGTTCTTAGCATACATCCCTTTCAAGTTATCCTTTTCAAGCTCTAGGTTAATAAGTCTTGTACACAAAGGTTTTAAACATCGTGAGTATCCAATCTTTACAAATAATAAAAAAACTTTTGGTTAAATTTTTGTAGTGTCTCTTCTTTATGATGCATTAATATTGATGGTCGACTAAGATGCTTGTTTATTTTAGATTCTTTATTAATATCATAATCGTGTACAAACATTATTTCTCTAATCAGAATTGCTTATTAACACCGATAATGAATGGCTAAGCATTCTCGAGACAGAATGATCTGCAACTCTCTTTCCTTTTCATTTGATTTCTTGTCCTCTTTTCCTAAAGGTCCCTTTACACACCGACTTGAAAATGGCAATCAACCACTAGTATTAAAAGAAAAAAAGGGAAAGAAGGATTGCTAAATAGATCGATCCAAGTAGCCAAGCCAAATACATTCTAAAAGGCCAATGCAACGAAAACTATTCAAGTTTGCACAATGTTTGACCAAAACGAGTCTACTTGCCGAATGGCCAAAATCGTTCTAGTTAGGGTGTTTATTTTGATCCTAGGATTGAATTGATTCACGATCCGATCGATCTAATCAAAATACATTGATTTGATCTAATTTGAAATTTCGGATTAGATTGGATCGGATTTCAATTGATCCATTTTGATCCAAATGAAAAAAATTATAACTTTTGTTTTAAAAATAGTTAACATTAGTTATAAAATATAAATTAGTATTCTTTGATAATTCAAATAATTCTTTAATTAAAATTAATCAATTTTGACAAAATAAATTAAAATATTTATATGAAAATAAAAAAATTAATTCACATAAAAATACAAAAATTAAAATATTTAGATGAAATTATTTATTATCTTGATATAAAAATAGATAATTTTTAACATGAAATTATTAATTTCTACCTTAAGTTAAATCACCTAACATTATATATGAAAAGGAAAGAAATAGAAAGAAAAAAGGGGATCAAATCGGATAAAAAGATCCAATCGTAATTTGATCCGATTTGATCCAAAACATTGGATCGATTGAATTATGATCGGCTCAAATGCGGATTGAATTGCATTGGATCAGGTTTGGATCGGGTCATTGATTTTGAACACTCCTAGTTCCGGTCATGACCAAAAGAAAAAAAATTTGCAGCTCAATAGAAGACAACAAAGGTGAGCATCGTCATTAAGAGGCGATTATTATTTTTAAATTTCTTTTAGTGATAGTAGTAAGAATATCACAAAAATCTAGTAATGTGATTATGAACAATTAACGATAGATTTATTATTTTGTTTCCTTTCTTCATTTTGTAAATTTGATTTACAAAAAGTTTTAATCTTTGATAATTTATAACGCTAAAGCAAGTTTTGGGTTGACTTTTATATTTTAATTAGAGTAAAATGTAAAATAGTAATTAATTTAATTAAATTAATTATTTTGTTCAAATTTAAATTTGATTTAGATTTGAAAAATATTTTATATTAAATATTTAAATTTTCTTCACTTGAAAGTGTTTCAAAATAAATGTTTGAGTTCTCTTTGTTTTCTGAATGAACTAGAAAAATTAATAGGATTTGTTTCAAATGTTCAAATTATAATTTGAAGGTTATGAATTTGGAAGAAATTACTAAATTTCAATTTGATTGAAATTTAGTAGTTCATCAATTTTGAAGATTTACTGAATTTTAAATGTGATCAAGATTTAGTAATAAATTTAATTTATGATTACATTTCATATTTAATATGATTAAATTATAGACGTTATATTTTAGATTGAAAATCCAAAATTAATTTTGTTAAGGTTTTGGAGTTGAACTTTAAGCTTTTGGTTTAGGTTTTAGAAACCTTAAATCCAGCCCTTGAGCTATTTAATTTAGTTTGATTTAATTGAACTTTGAAAAACCTTGATGGTTCTCAAAATAATTCAAGAACATTATTTCTAATTTGATTAGAAATGGTTATACATATTGATCTATGTTTATAAATCACATATACTTTTGTGATTGTTAAATTACAAATTTATATGCAATCTTTAATTAAATATTGGTTGTATAACACATTCATTTGATATGATTATTGTTTGCATATAGTATGCCACACTTGGTCTGATATTTAATAGTTTGTGCATTGCATACAGTCGATAACATGATAATTTTTTTCCTAAATACCTTGATAAAATATTAAATCAATTTTAATTGCCTTAGGATATTATATTGATAGGATTTAATTTGTTACCATTTAATAGAAGCAAAACTATGATGTTAATGCTTTATTTGGTATGAAAATGGCTAATTTGAAGTGTTTTTGTACAGAAGCAAAATTGATGGACTAACGGAAAGATGGAATTTAATAGAGATTTAGATGATTTTGTAGAAGAACTTTGGAGCCAAACAGAAGACTATTTTGGATAAAACTTACCCACGCCTTAAAGGATGAAGTCTTGGAGGTGAAACTCAAGAAAATGCACGTGACCACGCCTTGAGCCGAGATAAAGAGTCGATAACTTGAATTTCAAAATTTAAATTTGTCTTTTGATTTCAATGTTTGTAAGTCAAGTTAGAATGGATTAGAAGACAGTTGATAGAATTAGATAGGATTAGATAGGATAGATTGGTTGGTTAGGAATTTAAGGTTTAAAGACTTAGATTTGTTGGAGAGATTTTGGAAGTCTTTAGAGAGGTTGTTAGAGAAGAAGGCTATAACTAAGAGGATTAGTGAACTTGGAAGACATAAGTTTTTCCTTCAATTTTCTACAGAATTTTTCCTTTCCTTCGTATTTCTTTTCTTTTAGAATAAAGTTAGAATAGTTTTGCCACCATGAGTGGCTAAATTACTTTCATTCCGCTCCAAGGTGTTAATGCCAATATATTTAGTGAGGTTTTGTTCATAGTTTCATAATCTTTTGCATTCAAGTAATCATTATTTCTTGCATTCTATTTTTATGGATTTTGAATGATAAATAAATTGACAACTTATTTTCATTTTTCTTCCTATAGGTATCTATATGTTCTTGATCCGTAATTATCCGAACAATTAGTACAAGTAGCACTTAAATCTTTTTGCGTGTGTAAAGTGACAATAATCATGCATTTATGATTTAAAGGAATTAATGATACAAAGATTTTCAATTGTAGCATCTCAATTGTTGGTTTTGTTTTAACTGCTTTCAAGGTTCTTAGTACTACTATCAAATTATATAGAACGCTATCGCCCCATTCATTTGTTAATAAAGTTTGTTGTGAATGCTAGGTTCAAACAAATAGAATAGGAAAACTCAAAATTTTGTCATGGCTATCCTGCGAAATTTTCGATCAAATGCTTGAATGAAAAAGTGTCTTTAGAATCCTATGATCTAGATATATTCGCCACAACTACACTTCCTTGGATCGAGCCCGTAAGATCAAGTAATTCTTTTACATATTTCTACTAATTTCTTTTATAATTTTTCTTTATTTATTACTATTAGAGTTGGTATTAAAATTCTTCTTTATTTTTCTTTTCATCTCAAGTGCCAAGAAACCCTCAACACATAGCTCCTCGTGGGATTCGAATCGTCCACTACTACTACAAATCAATTGTAGCTAATTTGAAAACTCGAATTAATTTTGGGGTTTCACAACGACCATATATTTAGAACAACTCTTGTTAGAGTGACTTGTTGAGCTAATTCAATGTCATTTTAATTAGAATGTGTTTTAAACAAGAGATAAGATCTCTAAATGGTAATTGTTACCTACTTGTGGCAATTTTTTTTTTTTTGTCAATAGATTACTAAATGAATTTCAATTGCCCTTCATTATTATATTTAAAACAATTCTTATTAGAGTGACTTGTTGAACTAACTCAAGGTTATTTTACCTATAATGTTTTAAATATGAGATAAGATCTCTAAATGGTAATTGGTACCTCATTGTGGCAAATATTTTGATTTGTTGATGAAATATTAAGTCAATTTTAGTTCCTTCCATTATTATATTGAAAACTATTCTTGTTAAAATGACTTCTTGAGCTAACCAAGGTCATTTTACCTAAAATGTGTTTTGAATATAAGATTAGATCTCGAATAATATGTCCGATTTAACAAAATTCAAGATTTGTTGAGCTAACTCAAGATTATGTGTTTTTGGGGCAAGTGTAAGAAACCACATATGATGTGTGTATCAAGAGTTGATAACCCAACTATCTTGGAACTACAAAATAAAATTGTAATTGGTAATCACCTACCTATTGAAATTATTTTGATTAATTTGTTGAACTAATTTAAGATTAAAATAATTAAAATGAGATCCTAGCCCACTAAGAATTATGAAATAATTTCCAAATCAATATTTAAGGGTTATTGATTTGGAAAAATAGTGGAGCAAAACTAAAATTTACTATCCATTTATTTATATTTTTGTTTTGTTTATTACATAAATATATACTTTTCTATTTCTATTCTACGATGTATGGTATGAGTAGATATATATATATATATATATATATATATATATATATATATATATATATATATATATATATGCTTTATTGTTTTGATATATGAATTGATGGCCTTA
Organism: Gynochthodes officinalis; assembly: GCA_020080225.1. NCBI lineage: Eukaryota > Viridiplantae > Streptophyta > Magnoliopsida > Gentianales > Rubiaceae > Gynochthodes > Gynochthodes officinalis. The sequence continues at coordinate 38,991,376 of CM034619.1, read as the reverse complement.
ATATCTTGAATGCATTATATGGCATGAACTTTAAAAATTGTTCTTAACTAAAGTAATGTTAGCCATTTGATAATATGTTTTTAAATACTAACTAAGATCATCTCTAAACAATTAAAGATGATTATTATAAGTATGAAGTACACAATGATATAATAGTTGTATCATATTAACTTCTAATCAAATTGTTGAAGAGTATAAAGGAAAAGGTTTACATTTTGATGATGCATCTCAAGTGTTGATTGATGGATAATCAAATATGAATCGTATTATATTATCTTAGTTGGATAGCTATTCAAAATTTGTTTTGAATCGCTTATACATTGATTCTTCCTTTTTCAAAAAATAAAGAATAAGATGTAGTATTTATTCTTCCAAAGGGTATGATTCAAAATTGACTTTGAGAAAGCCAAACAAAAGAATAATTTAACTACTCAAACATTTATCCAAATAAGCCAAATAAAATTTTGAAATAATATTGCTAAACTATCTTGATACGTTGAACTAAAACAAACTCATGAAGTTCAAATGTGGTGGAAATTAATATCTACCTTTCTATTTTAAAATTAGATTCTTGATATTTGATATCATTTATATGTATTTACGAAATATGTATGAAGTTTAAAGATAAATAGATTGAAAATTAGGAAAGAAATGATCCTATGCTTGACAAATGAAGCAAGTATTGCTACATTAATAATGAGAGCAATTTTCTTTGCATGGTTAGACTTATATTAAAGATTATTGTGCTAATTTTTTTTTTACTATGATAATCCTATTTCATGTTTGACATGCTAGGATGATTTTTCATGATAATTTTTTTCTTATGATGAAATATTCAGTTTTAAACTAATTTCTTAATTTAATGATCTTGTATTAGTCCAAATGCAATTAAAGTCGATAATACATCCAGAGCATCATAACTTGATCGTGTAAATAATGATTACATATCCAAATTACATTATGATGATAATTTTAGATCTTTTGACTTTTAGTCAATTGAGATATGTGAAAACTATTTACCATGTAAATTACCAAATTACCTTTTATATTAAAAAGTGAGAAATTTGATAAATTATCTTTACTAGCACATTTGATTTATCTAGTATCATGATAATTTTACTAAAGGTGTTTTCTTACTTTATTTTTTTCAAATTTAATCATTTGAGATGATTAAATATATTTATAGTAAGTATAGATTTCAAATATTTGAATAGTTCAAAATTAAATAAAATTTGAAATCTTAGTAAAGGTATTTTAGTATTTTGATTAGATTGTCAAAGTAAATATACTCACAAAAATTCTCGCCATCTAACTAAGAATGTAATTTTATTGGTCGTGTATACACACTATTAGTGGAGAGTGTTGTATAAGAGAAGAACAAATATGTTAGATATATTTTGATCTGTGACAAATAATGTAGTCTTTTTAAAATAGTTTTTAGAATTGTGCCATTACTTGCTACTTATATTCTGTTTGCAATAGTTGATTTAACCATATCGTATATGGATAAATATAAGGGAAATTTACAAAATAGCATAGTTGACCGTTGACTTTACAAAAATACCATCCTCCTTTTTCGCTTGTGTTATAACACTTCAAGCCTAAAAAGTCTACAATACCCTCTATTGTATTATAGAACTCGCGAAACCAACGCTTGAGAACCGCTTCACCAATACCCTCTCTTGGAGAATCACAATAGACCGCAATGGTAACCACTCCATAGCTTACTTCAAAATTGTTGTGTTAACCCATTCCAAACATTTAGAAAGGTACACACAAAGGGAGAACGATCATCTTCCATCTTTAAGAGAACAAAGAACGGAGAAGAAGAAGGAAGCACATCATAATGAGGTCAGTACCATTTTGTCGATAAATTTATCATTTTATTCTTCATACGTAGTGTGTGTTGATATTGTATGTACGCATCTGAAATGGGTTGACTGAATTTCGTCGAGAAATTGGTCGGGCGGTGGTCGATGATAGGTCCAGCCCTAGATCTAGCGTTACTCGACCTCTTAAAAAGTCGAGTTTTAAGTCGATTCTTTAGTCGAGTCAATGGTTCGCCAACGGTCCAGTCTTTAATTTTTTTAGCAATTTCTATGTTTGGTCGAGCTATTAGTCGAGTAAAGGGTCGAGCCAATTTATTAAATTTATGTTTTTAAAACTTTATGTTTTTGGTCGAGCTATTAGTCGAGTAAATGGTCGAGCCAGTTTATTAAATTTATGTTTTCAAAATTTTATGTTTTTGGTCTAACTATTAGTCGAGTAAAGGGTCGAGTCACCCATTCCATTCATCTACTTCGAATCTTCATCAAAATACATATCACTCGTTTCAATGGCAAGTCCAAAAGGAGGACCATTATCTTCGACCAAGAAAGTGCAGGCTCACGTGGTCAGTCAAATTTTCAATACAAATTGTCATTTTAATCTTACAAATTCGTACAGTGCTGTTGAATGTTTGAATTTGTCGAGCAAATTATCAAGCATGAATCAAGCATGTTCCTTGTATTTTCTTTCATGTATTGCAGGAGAAATGGGAGATTGTAACTCCGCATATGCATGAACGAATGAATACTCTTGCCCCCGAAATAGCGGCGACAGCAGAGAGATGCCAACAATACACTGGTCGCTTAGAACATGGTGTCAAGCATTTGAATAAGGGCTTCAAACGTGTTCAGTAGCTGACGGCCAAATTTGATGCTCGTGTTGAAAAGCTGAAGGCCAAAATTCAGCATTTAGAACAGGCCATAGAAAATGTTTCTGAAAACGTAGGAACTACTTCTGAAGAGGACGAATGTAGAGCAGTTGAAGACGATTGACAAAAAACTAATGTCAATTTGTATTTGTCTTCACTTTTATTTTAAGAAACATTTTAAGAAATTGTCATTTTTTCTTTTGTTTGTGAAACATTTTATTGTTATTCAAGATAACTTATCATTGATATATACAGAAAGCAAGAAGAGTTTTTATTTGGTCAAGTTTCTAGTCAGAGTAAATAGCCGTGCAGGTAACAGGAACTCTGATAATTTCATAATTCTGCTTTAATAAATTATGGTCGAGCTTAGTGTTGATCAGGAGATCGAGTTTTTTATTTGGTCGAATTGGTAATCGAGTAAGTAGTCAAGTAGAAAACAGAAACTTTGATACTTTTGCTTCAATAAATTATGGTCGAGTTTAAGGTCGATCATGAGGTCGAGTTTTTATTTGGTCGAGTTGGTAATCGAGTAAGTAGTCGAGTAGGAAACAGAAACTTTGATACTTTTGCTTCAATAAATTATGGTCGATTTTAAGGTCGAGCACATGGTTGAGCCGAGACGTAAAAAGTCATAAATTAAAAAATATTGAAAAGGCTTGTGTCTTCTGCTGGACACTTTCTGTAGAGCTGACAGAGTACTCGACTCTAATATTGACTAAATACTCGACCTAACTACGTGCACAACCTGCTGCTCGATTGGATGTTGGACCTCGTGCTCGACCACTTCCTTTGTATGATTCACAAATTCAGTTCAAAAAGGTAATAAATCAAGTTAACTTGCAATATAATTCGATTGCAAACTAACCTGCAATATAAATCAAACTAACCTGCAATATGATGAGTAGTCTTGAACTGAGCAATCGACCAAACAATCTTTACAATGTTGAAGTGAAGAGTGGGGAAGAACAGATGTGCTAGAGTCTGTGTTCTATAATAGAAGAGAGGGGTGTTGTAGTCTTTTTTTAGATAGAAGTGTTATAACACAAAAGAAAAAAGGGAATGTGGTATTTTTGTAAAGTCAACGGTCAATTATGCTATTTTTGTAAATTTCCCATATAAATATAACCCAAAATTTTATGAAAAGTTTGATATTATCCTACTTATGTGAAGATGATGAAGTTAAATTAGTTTAGAACTAAATCTAGCAAAATGCTTATTTGTCGAGTATCCAAAAGAAACTTTTGGTTACCAATTTTATTATTCTATTGAACTAAAGTTGTTTGAAAACTTACTATCTTTCTAAAATAAAGTGTTTGTTTTAGAAAGGTTAGTGAGAGAAATCATAATTTGAAAAGTTCAAAACCAAAAAATAGCAAAATCAACTATTGAAAGAAATGTTTTAATCATATGATGCTTTGATGGATCTAAATGTTATAATCACATGTTGATATAATGGACCTAGACTTATGATCACATGATGATGTGAGTTTGCAATAGTTGTTGATGAAGGGCATATCTGCCATTCGATCCAATGTAAAGAGCTTTTGAATTCTCTTGTCGAAAGAAAACCTACAAAACAAATCCCGAGATAATTTCTAGGGTAGACACTCTAATACTTAAGCTAGTTGTAGGGTTCTTTGGGCAGTTGAGAGCAATAGAATGAAAGAATTAGCATTTTCTCCTTTTACCTGACGGCACCATGAAGAATTAGTATTTTCTCCTTTCCCTTCAATAGTAATTATTGCAAACTCACATCATCATATGATCATAGGTCTAGGTCCTTTACATTAACATGTTATTGTAACGTTTAGATCTATCAAAGCATCATACGATTAAAACGTTTATTTCAATAGTTTATTTTGCTATTTTGTGGCTTTGAACTTTTTAAATATTATTATTTCTCTCACTAACCTTTCTAAAATAAACAGAACGAAATGTTTCTCTAGATTTGCTGTTGTCTGCCACTCCGATGAAGTCATTTCATCGGTGGCTAGAATTTCTTACTCCTCTCTTCGTTTGCTATTTGGTTAGAAATGAAGGAACACTTTGTAAATGAGAAATGGGTTTTGGGTGTTCAGTTTTTATTTGGACGTTTTGTCTCCCACTCACGTCTTTTCAAATATTTCTTGATCTACGTTTGTGCCTTGGAAATCATAGCGGGTCAGACCTATTTAATGCAGACAGAAACTTCTAGATGGCGGCTCTGGCCTTCTCTATCATTACACATTAGGTCATCATCCTGATCTTAGAACCCTACTTCCTAACATCCAATCACCGATAAGGCCTCAGCCTGACTTGTCAGGCCAAGGCTTGGGAGGATTATGATATATATGAGATCTCGGCCCATCAGGTTTAGCTCAAGAGGTCCAACCCATAAAGGGTTTCTTAGACAAATTAAGTGTGTTGAACCTCAAACTCCTATCACTACACATTCTGTTGATCTCAAATATCAGGTATTTATACTTCATGGTGCTATCAAGTAAAAGAAGCAAACGCTAATTCTTTCATTTTATTGCTCTCAATTACCCAAAGAATCCTACAACTAATTTAACCATCGAAGTGGCTACTTGGAGAACCATCTTGGGATCTATTTTGGGCTTCCTCTTGACAAGAGAATTCAAAAGCTCTTTACCTTGGATTAGGTGGCAAATATTCCCTTCATTAGTTACATACTATGATCGAGAGATATAGAAATGCATTTTGCACAATGAATTGTGCAAATCAAAATATTTATTTTTGTCAAAAAATAAAAATTTTGAAAATCAAAATATTTGTTTTGTCAAAATTTTGTAAAACTTGTGTATTCAAATTAGTAAGTGAGAACATAAATAGTTTCTTATTACTTTATGTATGACATATTGTATATAAAAAATGATTACCTTAAATTAAATGTAAAGATACAATAATTAAAAAAATATTTTTCTAAAAGTTAGAAAATGTAAATATTGGAAATTATCATCGATAAATATAGGTTGTGAATATTACTTCATGTACATAAACATGTTGGTAAAGTTGTTTACCATAGAGTTAGATAGTATGAGATATTTTCCGCATGTTTCGACTACCAGATTTTACTTGTATAATATGGTGTGTACTAAAAATAATATTTTTGATTTTAATGGGCCAATCAAATATTCGTAAATATATAGATGCAAATTTTTCAATCTTTTAAAGTTGAAATAGATTTTGTATACTTATACTAATGGTATTAAATATTAGAAGAATTCCAATTAAAATGTTATGAACAATATATAAATTATGCCAAATACATTAGAATTTATAAAATGTTTATGAAATTATTTGGATAAAAAAGTTCTTCACTGAACCATATGTGATTGTTTTCATTATTTGTTATACTTTTGTATTGTGATACTAATGAAAAGCGAATACTATCAATGATCAATTGTCTATGAGGCACTATCATCTGATATAGATTAATAATAAATATAATTTAAAGATAAAACATACCCACAAGTGATAAAGTCATTTATTAGTTAACTAAATTTTTGTGAACAATTAGTTTTAGTCCAAGTGGGAGTTTTATTTGAGTATGTTATTTAGTGTGTTGGCAAAAACCAATTTATTTTGGTGATACATACACTTTTTATACACTCTCTAAACTTCCTCTATATTTTAAATTTATATAAAAAGTTTGGTGATATGAAACTATTTATCATTTATATTATTGTTTATTAAATGACAAAGTCCTTAGAATAATATTTGTATGGAAGAAATCATAAGAGTTATGATGATGAGATTCTTTATATACTTACAATATTATTTTTAAATAATCTCAAGTCATATATAGTATTAACAAGATGGAATATTGTTAATACGGAAAGACTAGCCCATGTTATGCTTCTTCCTAATATAGGAAGTAGTTGATCTCATAGACTATTGTGTAGTGATACAAAAGCAAATATGTAGATCCCTTTTAGAGAACAAGTTCATTGGATTGACTCGGTTAGAGATTTCTATAAAGTCTATTTGAATACTAATTGAATTAATCTCTCTACGCGATTATAATGTAGGTAATCATTCAACTTGATATTATAAGAGTATCTAGAGTGTGGATTATTATACTTTTACTCTTTTGGTTATTAATCTTAGTTGGTTATGTGTGCTTTAAGAGTTGGGTATAGTATGAAACATGGATGGCTAGTTTATTATCAATAAGGGATTCACCACTTTTAAAAGTAAAAAGAATATATCCCATTTATAGACTCTTGTTAAAATATGACTCAAAATGTTTGCGCAAATTGGAAGTGAACTTAAAACTTTTTAAATTCACATCAATGGAGTTATATTTCAGGAAAAAAAGAATAATTAGTTGATTAAGAGTTTACACTATTCCTTACTCTTGAAAAATAGGGATATAGTATTGTGAAACAGATAATAATCTCACAGAACTTGATTCATGGAAAGATAAAGTTGATCACATGATATTTTATGACAATTGGGTGGTTATGATGCTTGGTTAGAGGCCAATCTCAATCGATAAATATAAATTAATTAATTGATGAATTAATGATAAATTAAAGTTATTTAATTTATCAAATCCTAAAAGTATCATGACTAACCGCTTTTAATCCGAGTAGAAGATTGTTGGTTTTATGTCCTAAAACCAATTAATTTTGGAATTATAATTTATATTTATTACTAACGTAATTAACAACCTACTATGTCACACACATAATATAGACAATTTGTTGGATTAAAATGATATAATAGTAATAAGATGATTATAGGATAAATTTATGTGATAAAATTCATGTTGAGGAATTATTAATAAACAAGCCATTAAATTATCTAGTTATTAGTTTAAACCCACCTAATTTATAAATAAGTCCCAACCAATGAGTTTTGGAGAAGAAATATAAAATCTATTACATATCTATGTACCAGATATTTAAGGTTTTTCAAAACCCTATTTTTTCTTATACTTAAGGGAACAAGTCATCTACAACTCAAGGGGACAATTACATGACTTATAGTTAATCTCACTTACCATGATTAATCATTTGATGAATCTATTACTAATGTGACATACTAATACTATACATAGATTATAAAACAATTCTAATATGTTATTAATTTTTGAAATACCCGATAAAATAATCTTTCAGAAATTGGCGAATAATCTTTTTTATCCCTTACATTTAAAATGATGAAAAAAAATCCATAATATTTTATTAGCGTACTTTTTTAGTCATCCGTCATAATTCCATCTAATTTTTCGTCAAAAGAACATTGTTATTATGATCAAAATTTGACAAAAAAATTAAATAAAATTGTGATGAAGATTTAAAAAATACACTAATAAAATATTAATAACGTTTTTATCATTTTAAATGTGAGTGATAAAAAAATTTATTCGCCAATTTGTGAAGAATCATTTTATCAGTTACCTCTTAATTTTATTTATTTATTTTTTTTTTGTTATTTTGCTATTCTGCGCTCCAAAATAAATTTAACTTTAATTTTAACTATTTATCCAGCGGCTGTTGACATTTCCATGTTTGTGTTTCCACTGTAATCCAAAAAGTTCAAAAATAAATGTGGGTTCAACAAAGGCGAGAACAGGAGAGGAAATTAGAAATTTCATACGCTGTTTATTTCGGTAAAAGCTAGTCATTTCAAGTCAGGAAAAGGGGTAAATCTATATCATTGCATTATTACGCATCATAATCTAAATGAAAGTTATTAAATAAACATTCAAGTGGAGATTAATGGATGATATATACAATATGTATTTTTAGGCGCAAAAGCTTCAATGAATCCACTATGCAATGTCCTCTTGCACTTGAGTAACACTGCCTTCCTGCTGTTCAAAATCACTTCGAGGTTCCACCTGCACAAGAAATAAGAACAATGATGAGTATTCAAAGAAAGGAGAGTTTGCACATTCCGTAAGAGTTATAAAACATATGTATAACGAACATAATTGTAACTCAGAGTTGTTGGTAACCCTTGACAAGTAATCCAAGTCAATACTAATTGGCATAAACAAAAATAAGATTCGAATATATTCCTTGCTGATACGTCAAGTCAATAATCATGTGAACTTAAAATCATATCTAAATCTTCAACCTTAATTACCACAGCATAATTTCACTGCATTGATGAAGGTTCAGAAAGGAAACTGAATACTCAAAAGTTTCAGACAAAAATTACAAAGAAATGAACCCCAAAAAAAAAATTAAAATACAAACAAAACAAAATAATGATTGTAGGTTATTGAGAAACCTAATCTTTTGAACTAGACAAAGGTGATCAACACAATCTTCCGACCATTTATTACCAGGAAATAAGCAGATGTATATCATATTCTCGAGGGTTCCTTGAGTAAATAAATAATCAACAGCAAGATTGGTGGAGAGAATAGAAATCTTATGTCTGAATTTTGCAGCAAATGTGTAATAATGAATCATGGAGGTACCAGTCCCAGTGCTTCAGTCACACTTCTGCGTGTCTCTTCACCACAAGTCCCCATAAGCATGTTCAACAGAAGTTCTCTTTGCTCCAAATTTAGTTGTTTCCTGGGTCCCCGTGCAACCATTTCCATCTCAGCCTGCAGAAGTTTGGGGAAAAAAAACATAGAAGAAAGATTAAGAGTTGCTCAGAAACCATGGTTAACTTATGAAACAATATACAAACTATAATTAGCTAAATAGAGTCCAACAAGACCTTCCAGTTTTCAACAAGATCACAATTAGAAACCTGCCTAAATTTGGACATTGAGAGGGTAAAAGGTAAACAATAATGAGAAGCACATGATTTCCCAAAGTTAAGCATCGAATTTTGTATTTCAACTTCTACATTATGGAGATTATATCAGACAATAATACCCATTAACGTCCACCTAAAAAGATATTCAATAAAACAATAATAACCATGCTTTTGGTCCCACTATGTGGGATCAACTATATATAGATCATATCTTACTATTATGTTGCCCCAAAACACATATTTTCATTTGTAAAAGACATTGCATATATAAAGGAAATATAGTTCTCATCTTACATTAATTTGCTTAAATTCTGTGTTTTCAAAAGTATCAAAATCTATAAATTGTTTCATTTGTGCAATTATAAGACCAAGTATAAACATCCACATTACCCTCTGTTTGAGTCCTCTCCTCTTGTTCAATTGGATATTTTTAAGACCTAAAACAATCCATAATGTTTGAATCTCTTCTCCATATCTATCAATTCTCACACAAGTTAACCAAGTAATTCAGATAAACTTTTTGTCTGAGCTCTAATCTACTTTTTGTATGGAATCCATCTCATCATCACTGTTTCAGTAAAACATAAGTTTTTGCTAACCATTTTTATGAGTACCTCTCACTGTTTCTTGTTGTTAGAACTTGTCTACATAAGAAATTTGAATTATCAATAACAAATTCTTCTATGAGAAGTTGCAATAATTTCGCAAGTATTAATATTTAATTTACAGTTTTGCCACCAGTTTATTGGCTGCAGCATTACACTACACTCCACTCCACTCCACACCAGAACGTACAAAAATAGAACCTGTCTTCACACTTTCACAATGTTTTGTACACAATATGGCAGGATTGTAGAGTTCTATTTCATGGTAATCACATTCAGCTTTCCAACTAGGCCGTTTTGCATTTCTTTGTTCAGACAGAAATATGCCACTCCCAATAAGTCAATCCATTTGTGTGCACTAGGAGCTTTGAGTAACTATCAGGCAACCCTAGATTTCCATATTGACATCACCGCTTGAATGGCAATAACTTTATTACTTTCCTCCAACATGTGTAACAGACATCCAAGTTTTTGACCATGTGTCCCCTAATATGACCTATATAGATGTTCATGTCATACCCATTGAAGTTTGGGAAAAAAAAGATATAAAAAGCTAATCATATAGACAGTAGTCACAAAATTTCTAAAACAGCTGCAAAAATAGAATGGGAAAAAAATTCCAAAAGCACAAAGAAGTACCGAGTTCTCCTCAGGAGGAAATATCCGATGAATAAGGCATATCTTTAATAGCTCATCAACTGCTTGAAAATGATTACCTTGTATCTGCAGGGCCTGAAATTAATTAAAAAATATGTTATTAAATTGTTAGCAACTCAAAGCATCAAGGGAGAGTGCATGCTATCCCTCCCTTTCCCCTTAATATTTAAACATTTCTAGTGGTCATGTAGGCTTATTGAATTTTTCTAGTAAGAATATAGAATTATTACAACAACAACAACTAAGCTTTTACCCCCATGTGAGATAGGCTATATGGACTATATCTTGAATTGCTTTCTATTAAAACACATATTTTCATTTAAATTTAAATAATTCGAGTCTGTTTTAATCGTTTCTTTCAAAATATTTTTAAATCTTTTGTTTCCTTTTAGTTTGAGTTAATATTTTCTAGTATCTATACGCTACATTGGTACATCTAAGAGTCTTTTACGCACATGTCCAAACTACCTTAAACATGTTTATCTCATTTTCTCATTTTCTCATCTATTGGTGCTACCCCTACTTTCTTTCATATACATTTATTACTTACTCTATCTAGTCTAGCATGTCAACACCCATTTTAACATTCTCATTTTTGCTACCCTCATTTTCTGTTCATGTTCATAATTAATGCCTCTACATTTTGATCCATAAAGCATCATTAGTCCTATAGCTATTTTATAAAATTTTGCTTCCAATTTCAATGGTACTTTATGAGCATAAAGCATAGAGGATGCGCTTCTCCATTTATTCCAACCTGACTGAATTCTATGTATCAGCTTTATCAATTCTCCCATTTTCTTGGAGGATAGATTCTAAATATTTAAAACCTTTAGATATATCTAATCCATGCTTCCCAATTTTTACACTTGCCCTATTGCTTCTCCTATGATTACTAAAGTGATACTCTTTATATTCAGTTTTAACACTTACCTTTCGATTCTAATGCTTCCTCCAAACTTCTAACTTAGTATTCATTCCTCCTCTTAGCTTGTTAATCAAAACTATTATCATCTGCAAATAACATCCATTCAGGGATTGTTATCGGCATATGTTTAGAAAGTTTGTCTATTACTAAGGCAAAAGGTATGAGCTTAAAGAAAATCCTTAATGCAAACTTATAGTATTTGGAAATTTGCCTGATATCCCAACTGGCGTCTTTACACATACTATTACATATTTTTTGTAAGTTCTATATAATCTACACTAACTCCCCTTTTTCTAATACCCACACATTATATCATAATGATTCTATCATATGCTTTTTCAAAATCAATAAATACTATCTATATAAATCTTTGTTTTCTCTTCCTATAATGTTCACATAATCTTCTTATTAAATATATGTCTTCCATTGTAAACCTTCCTAGCATGAGACTAAATTGATTTTTTAATACACCCTGGTCTCATTTCTCAGGGGGCGCTTGGTTCAGGAAGGGAATGGGAATGAGAATAGGTTCTTTCATTATAATTGTGCTGGTTGGTTTGTGCTGAGGAATGATAATAATAATAATAATAATAATAATAATTAATAATGATAATATTAATTCTTCTAAATATTCAAAGTATTGCTTCAACTGCCTTCTTTAGGAAAAAATTTTTTGTGGGTAATCACTTTCATACCCCCCAAAATGGGGGGGAATGGAGGATACTCCAATTTTGGTATTTGGAGTTACTATTCACAAGATGATACCCCTCAACCAAGTATCAGATTTCACTTCATTCTCATTCCATTTCCCCCAAAACCCCTCAACCAAACACCCTCTCGATCTTCTTTCTATTACTCTTTACCACAAGTTAATAGTATGACTTATTAATTTAATACCCTATAATTTGCACAGTTTTTATATTTTCATCATTTTTATATAAAGGTACTAATACATTTTTCTATTGATTAGTCATTTTCCTACTTTTCATAATTAAATTAAATAGATTCGTAAGCCATGTGATTAAACATGGTCCGGACTCACCATTTTCATTACTTGTAATGCTTTTTCTACTTCTAAAAGTTAAATTTTACGACAATATGTAAAATTTCTTTTCAATTCAAAATGTTCAAACTCACCTAATGTGACTTCATGTCCATTAATTTCATTAAATAAGTTGTAAAAATATTCTTTCCATCAATCTTTTATTAGTTTGTTATCGATAAAAATATTTTCAATTTCATCTTTTATGCACTTGTGTATCTCTTGTTTTCTTTTCCTAATTTTTGTTATCTTATATATATATATCTTTTCTCCTTTTGTACTATCTAATCTCTTATAAAAATTTTCAAAAGCCTTCATCTTTGCCTTACTCATTACTCTTTTCACATCATTTTTAACAATCTTGCATTTTTAAATATTTTCATCATTTCTACAAGTCTTTGTAACTTGCTCTTTTTAGTTTCACTTTTTCTTGAATTTTTGATTTCACCACCATGATTCTTTATTCCCTATATGACCTTTTGAATCTCCTAATACTCTTTTTATAATTGCTTTCATTTGATTAGTTACTTTTTTCCATGTACTCTCTGCTTCCTCTTCCACATTCCGGTCAATGGTTTTTAATAAGGCTTTTATGAAAATATTTCTTTCATTCCTATTCTTTAATTTTTTTAATTATTAAGTCTTAGAGTTTTCGACAATTTTAGTCCCTAATGTTTGAGAGTATGATAGTTTTAGTCCCCAAAATTTTAAGGTTGATAAATTTAGTCCTTGTAATTTAAATTTGTAACAATTTTAAGGACAACTAACAAAAAAAGTTGATGACATTAAATTGGATCAAATGGGACCCACATTTATATAATATTTTTGACAATTTTAGTCCCCAATGTTTAAAAATTTGATATTTTTAATCCTAAATAATTTAGGTAGGCAAATCTATTCACCCATGTTTAGTAGTAAGACTTTCTCCATGTATTACTCTACAATATTTACAGAATTTTCTATCATTGTTTCTGATAAGGAAATAATCAATTTGCGATATATTAAAACCATTTTTAAATGTAATTAATTGTTCATCTCTGGTTTTAAAAAGTATTACCTATAACCAAATAATAAAATACTATAAAATCTAACATAGTTTTACTTTTATTGTTTCATAATCCATAACCATAACTCCATGAACCCCTATCATACTTCTCATTGGCTTCCCCCACACGCTCATTTAAATACCCACCTATGATAATTTTTTTTTATTTTGAGGAATAGCCTCGACTAAAACTTTTAGTTTTTTCCAAAATTTAATTTTAATAGATTTATCTTATCCTATTGGTGGTGCCAATATACCAACAATATTTATAGGTTTGTTTCCTACAATATTTAAGAATAAACAATTATTAATCCAAATTAAAAGGAATAAAGGACCTATAAAGACTTAGAAACAAATTATTAAAAAAGACATAATATAAGTGTAAATGAAAATTTGAATTTTGGTAGAACAAGATGGAAGATATGATCCACATAGCCAACCCTACATAGTGGGATAAAGTTTCAATTGTTATTGGTATTGTAGTAAGAACAAGGAGAACTTCAGCCCTTCCTCACAATCGCCAGGTGATAATATGAATTATTAAAATATCACACTAAGAATAAACAGGCTCTCAAGCAAGTTATGGTTGATCATCTATCCATAGATTAAAAAATAAAAATCTGAAAGAACAAAAAAACCAAATTAACATACCCACGCCTGCAGAAAACATAATCAGTGCGTGCAGCCACTGCTGCAGACACCATTGTCGCAGCACGACTACTCTCAAGAGCAATGTTTTCGCAAGCCCAGCAATGAAATGTCGGGCATCCTCACCATCGATATTAACGAAAGCTGATTGATTTTCCATGCTGAGAACAATGAGGTCAGATTAAAACTTCTAATGCCATTGAAAGAAGAAGCACAAACGTCAAATACAATTTTAATTTATAAATGGTTTACATGTTTTGAAGGCCAAAATGGTTCAATAACAAATCAACCAAGAAAATAAAGTGTATCTCTTTTAACACAATACGAAAACATTACCTTTCACAATATTTCAGAACAAAGTCAACTGAAGCACGATAAAATGAATCCCGTGCATTTTCTGTGTCAATGTAAACCCTCACTCCAGATTTCTTGCATATTCGGCGCAACTGCCACATTCATATTTTTCAGGAGAGGGAGAAGTGGAAAAAGATATCATCAATACAAACTATGACAAGTTTAGAAGCCAATCAAAGAAGATAAGGACAATCACAGTGTAAAGAACATTGCTTACTAAGCATTAAAGGAGATATTCATCTTCACACCTGGAGCAATGTTTAACATATACAGTCAAGGGCACAAGTTGATCAGTGCACGGGTATTTCAGAAAGTAAGAGAAGCTGTCTTTCTGCCAAATGCAGAATCATTCCTAAAAGCATATCAGAGGTGCTCACAAACACTATATTGTAGGCTACTCACAAAATAGGGACTACAAAATTACATTGTTAAAGATCTCATAATAGAAACGGAAGCTGGAATCATGCAGAGCTGCATGCATGCAATAAAATATCCATCTTCATTTTCATGTAACAGTTTGACTGGCAAAAATCAGTTAAACAACGATAAGCCTAAAGCAAGGATCTTGAATCATACCATAACAAGGAAGTCCTTTTGGTCTAAGGAAGAGCACCTTGTGATCTTAAGAAGATCTACAATGTAGCACTCCAATAACATGTTCTGATGTAAATTACTCCAAGAAAATTAAACAAATTAGCTGCATGGATTGTCTAATCTTCTTATTAAGTTGACCAGTTTTATAGATCATAAAATTGCCATAACCTGTTGTATCTTCCTCTTAAGATAATTCATGACTCTAACCAGATTTTGTTCTTCTTTTTATATCCTAAAAGTGGATTTGAATTGCTCAAAGCTCAAGTTGCAAAGAACTTCATACGTTGCTAATATCTTCTTCAAGCTACTAAAAGAGTTTAATTTTTCTTCTGAATTTATGCAATACCAGCAGCCTAGTCTCATGTAAAACACCTTCCCTAGCAAGCCAAATAAGATTAGAAAGCACAATATACCAGAAACACTGTGTTGCAAGAAAGCAAAGACTTTTTCTCAGGATGGGAATCCTTTTATTTTCTTTCCTTGTTAATGTTTTTAGCAGAAAATGAACATAACAGAAATGAGAAGGTTAAAATGAATGTGTGGACATACTCATCATCATCATCATCACCTTTATCCCAAACTAGTTTAGATAAAATAAGTAATCAATATATTAGAAAGAAAGTAGAGGAAGACCTAATAGATGAAAAATGAGAGAAACATGTTTAAGGTGGTGGCTTGGACATGTGCGTAGAACCATAAATGCACTAGTATGGCATTTAAAAACTAGAGAATTATTAACTCAAACTAAAAAGGGAAGGAGAAGACCTAAAAAGACTCGGAAAAGAAACTATGAAAAAAATATATGAATTTTCTAAACTTAAATGAAAATATGCATTTTAATAGAAAGCAATGGCAAGATATGATTCATATAACTAATCTCACATAGTGGGTTAAAAGCTTAGTTGTTGTTGATGTATTTAATGTTTTAGCATGGGAGAAGTAAGAAGTGAGAAGCCAGGATGGAGACAGCAAGAGGAGACTGTGAAAAGTGAACTCTCTTTCAAAGACAAGGAATCGATACACTTAACCACTATGATATATTAAATTCCCAAGGCAATCAATTCTATATGTTCCCGGTCTCTAAGCACTCGATTCATAGAAATAAACATTCCAGAAATAGTAAGAATCCAACAGCAAAATGTCCACATGATAGCATTTTAAAGTACTTATGACACATCTAACAGAATTTCATATCTCATAAAACTTTTACAAAGAAAAAAGACCAAGCAATGACAATAAAATAAGAATGAGTGCCACCTCAGTATTTCTTCCATTTATATTTGGTTTCTTTAAATGAAAAGGCCTAAATGACAGATTTCTCAACCCAAGAGAAACTAATAGGCAAATTGACAAGCAACTAAATATTATACATATATACATGCATTTGATTATTATATATTTATACATATACATCTGATTACTACGTATTTATACATATTGACTTGCAACTAAATATTTATACATATAGACATACATTTGATTACTAAACTAATAAGCATATATTTGATTACTAAAGATTTATGCAACTGTAAGCCCTAGACACTAAACCATATATATATGTATGTATACGTATGCATGGACAACATGGTGCAACTTATTTTACATGAACTAAATAGTTTTTAGCTTAGCTCAATGCTCTCAGTTTTATAAATCTGAGGGCATGCCACTGATGAGTCCAAAAACTGCACCCTATCCAACCTCCACTCCTCTGCCACACCAAATGTACATGGGACAGATCTAGGTATTGGACTAATCGAGTTCATAAATTTAGGATTTCTGGGGACATGACTAAAGAGTACCACACTTATAGTTTGGATTTAATACGGAAATTACTACTACCTAAGTTTCAGTCAATAGATAATTTGAGGTGATTTTTTATTTAATTTGAAAAAATTTGGTAACCATTTGGAAAGCCAAAGAGTAATTTTAGTTAAAAGTATTTAGTTAGTTATGAAATAACTCATAAGTTGAAGCGTCTTACTGGCTTATTATAAAAATAATAATAAAATAAAAATAAAAGGACTTTGACAATAAATCAGTAAATATGTCGAAAAGAAAAATCCAGCCTCAGTTACTCCATTTAAGAGACCAGTTCATCTTCATAAAGCTTTTCTTCTGCTTCTTTTTGCACCACTGTCTCCTCTCTTTTTAACATCTTCCCCACTCCCCACCCTCCTTATCTTTCATCGATTCACAACATCATAAATACTTCCTTGCTTATCTCACAAGTTCTTGAAAAGTCATGGGACTAGGTTTCCATTCTCAACCAACTTGTGTCGTCTCCAACCATTGGAGTGCTACAAGCACTTTACCGGCAGCATAAATCTTCTGATACAATTGTCTTCTTCTTAACTTATGAATCATGCATGTCCTTTGCACAAAGTCAACAAATCTGATCAATTTTCACCAGATTTGACACACACATTATATCCATCTCCCCAAACCCAAAAACTTTCCCCGAACTAAAACCAAAATTCCCAATAAAATAACCAAAAAAAGAAGTATACATCAATAACAAATGAGCCTTTATCCCACTATATGAGGTCGCAAAACAGAAAATTAATTTTGTATACTCCACATAATGGAATAAAGTCTTAGTACTAGTAGTTATTGTTGTTGTACTCCTAGAAAAGGAGTATACACAAAAGCATAAAAATAAGAGTTGCAGCAATTTTATGGACAAACAGGAAATGAAGGAAAAGGAATAAAATAAACACTACAAACACTCGATCACAAAAATTCAAGGCAAGTTCAACATAAGCCAGTTGCAATATGACACTATCTACCAATTTTCTAATATATTAAATTCTGAAGGATACATCAATGGACTACCTGACGATTATAGCTTTTATGGGGTGATAATTCCAATAAGTAGTTAAAAATTTTCAATCTCTGGAAAATGTCATGGAAAATATCAACACAATAAGATCACAATCCAACAGTGGACATTGCTGATGCCATACAGGAGCAGAGTTATTGATGCATGCCCATTTGTCATAAATAAATGGAACAAATAAATTCCTCCATTTGAAACAATCAAAAGCACAAACATCAGGAAGCAAATAAAACTTACTAACTTGAAATGGACTACAAAAGAATATTTCTTTCAAAGAGAAATAAAGGAGGGGACAAAAATCAGGAAGCAAATAAAACTTACTAACTTGAATAATATCATCTGTTGTAACATCTTCCCCTCTCATTCTTTTGTCCATGATTGCTGGAAAGCAAATTTGTAAGCCATAATTTGAAGAGAAATACATGACCACAACATTGGAAGTTCGAGAAATAAGGAATGTTACCTACATTCAACATAAACATCCAACAATTATATTGTATAAATGTGTGTGTGTGTGTGTGTGTGTGTGTGTCAGTCATTCAATTGTAAAATTATGTAACGATTCTCCTTTATTAATATAACCATTCTCAAAAATTTTTTTTTGGTTTATCATAATTGAAAGAAAATAATAATATGTAGTTGATGAGCTTAGGAAAAAAATTCATCTTAGTTCTTTATGGATCTAACTGTTGGGCAAATGAACATAAAGAGGGTAGAAATGAGAATGTTGAGATGGATGTGCAGGCATACTAGTCTAGATAGAACAAGTAATTAATACATTAAAAGAAAGTGGAGTAGCCACAAAAGATGAGAAACAATGAGAGAAACACGCTTAAGGTGGTGGTTTGGACATGTGTGTGGGAGACATTTAAATGCACCAGTACAGCATATATTACAATGCTGCAACTGTTTGAAACTGCCTATGAATAACTGTTTTTGTTTCCCAGGCTTTGTAAACTTCTTCATAAATGCAAGATCAACTTTTTTCATACAATTCGTTAAGTTAAAATGTAGAACCAAACTTAAAAAGATTGACTGGCTTTTGATCAGAGGACCTAAGCCTTAGATTGCTTGATTAGTGATTTTTAAATTGTTCCCTAACCTCCTTTAATAAGCAAGCAAGGATATCCCCAACCAAAAAGACTACACAGCCTGCTAAAGATGTGATGCAAAGCTCATTACTAGAAGGAAAGAATTAATATTAATGATAAATTCATTATTCTGAATTGGTGCGGTGGGATAGGAGCTACACAACTTTGAAAAAACTTTTAGAGGAGATTAACCTAAATTTAAGAGATTATATTAAAACTTTTATTTTTAATCTGCAATTCACTGTAGTGTTCTAAGTTGTAAGATCCCAGCCCTCCAACATAAATTCCTTTAGTTGCAATGGGAAAGTTGGAGTGTTAGAAAAAACAACTTCACATACTTTCTAAACACAGATATGGATGAGAGTCATGAGACTACAAACTAATGCAAGAAATTCGGCTCCATAAAACTAGTAGTTTGATTCTCTGATGCAGCACAAGCGTGGGTTCAAACAGAACGGATCTTATTAAGCTCTTCTAGGCTTTAGGAAGGCAGAAAACTGTGGCTTTTAGAACAAGGAGACTGAGATCTGTAAATAAATTGTAGGAAAATTGGAAAAATCTCTAGGAATCATTCCTAGAACCCTTTGGCATCACACCTAGGGACTTTTAGCCATCACCCCCATGGCAAACTTGCATCACACAACCCTTAAAGAAACAAACAATTTGCAGGAATTTTATTGCACTCAACTCCATCTGATCTCCTCTTGAAGAGCTACAGTCTCCTGACTAGACTTAAAAAATCCTTAGCCGTAGATGCAACTTAAAAAAAAACCTAAAACTTAACAAGGACTCAAATAGAAGGACTGAATTCCTGAAATTTCTGTGAAGCAGCAAATTTACTAAAATATCCTTGACCACTAAAATTACTACAGCAACCAAATAAATTCCTGTGTCTACCGACTGGATCAACTATAACTTAAAGATACGTAGTTATCCAACGTGTCATTTCCTTCATCAATCGTCATGGAATTTGGGCAAGGCTAGGGAAATCATTGAATTTTGGTTTCCCTGAATTGTTGTCTGCATCATTTTGTTTCAATTATATGTCAAATTGGAGGTTATTTTGGCAAGTCCCAACGCTGCATTGACCATGATTGTGATAAAATACTCTCTAAGTTGAGCAAAGACCTCATGTGAGCGTAAGGAACATGTGGCTCAGCCAAAACACACAATTAATTTTGCAAAGTAAAATCGCACTCAAAACATTCCAGTCTGCCAGAAAAGAACTGGTTTCCTATAAAATGAACTAGAACTGTTTTGCATTTCTAGCTTTATTTCAATCTGAACATAACTATTGAGGAAAGTTTTAAATGGGCAAACTTCAGGCCACCCAAGTGACAAATGGTGCTGTGAAGATAAGAATACCTCTTTATGCGGTGAAATATAGTTACAATTAGACAAATTATCATCAGAATCAGAAATTTCCAAACTAATCTCACAAACATGGATTTCTAACATAGATCTAGCCAGATAACAATTTCCCAGACCACCTGTCAGTTAATTTAATCAAAGGTACCAAATAGTTTACGAGTTGGGGACTAAATTGCAACAAAAAGTCAGTATGGTATAAGTAAGTAAAAATACAAAGCAAGATTTATACATGAGATTAAACACAATCACCTAACACATCTTTCCTAAATTCACCCCAAAAAAAAAAAAAAAAAAACAGCCATAAAGAAGGAAAATTAAATCTTTGTCTCTCATTGGTATAAATTTGAAATGATGAAGAATATGAATATGAGTATAAAAATGGAAAATTAAAAGTATTGGAAAATTATAGGACTGTCCAATCTTACTGACATATAAACTCCTGTTGACAAATTGAATTAAATAAAGATAATAGAAAAATATTTATACAAGAAGAAAAATAATAAGAGGACTAAGTTTAATCATGTAAACCAGAAAAGTAGCACTGTCAAGGGAATGGAGTTTGACAAGAAATTCAGCTGACAAAGTATAAAAGTTTTGGAATTTCTTGTTTCATAATTACATCAACTAAATTATTTTCATCAGTTCCTAAAGACTGATAACAAGACTTTGCGGCTGCTTTTGCGCATGAAATTTTTAAATGCTTTCATCCAAAATTTCTTAGAATAAGATCATGTATTCTACCCTACAGTGAAAAGATTCTTAAAGAATTTGATTCATCAGTTTACAAACGTTTCCTTTGTCCAAAAGTCAAGTGTACTCTCTCTTTATACATTTGCATTGCCAATGGAATAAATCCCCCGAAAGAGATGATACAAATACTCAATTTAAACCATCAAGGAATGGCCCAAAAAAAAAAAAATCAATAAATTCAATGAACGAACACGTGAGTAAAAACCAATAAAGCAATACAGAAAATAATCTAAACTAACAATATAATGCCAACCTCGTATCAATCTGTTAGCCACAATTTGATACTCCTCTTTATTATCCACCTCCAGACCCGAATCCGAATCCAAACCCGAAACTGGCCACCATTGAGGCAATTTCCCCACTGACCTCCGCTTTCTCCTCCTCCAGAACGGCTTCCCTATCTCGTTTCCATTCTCTAACATCAGCATGAACATATCATTTCTAGTTTTATTCCTACTTTTAATCATATCCGTATCATTTTTCCCAACCACGACTTCTCTTCCACCCAAACTCCTATCCCTTCTATAAATCACTCCGCCATTCTTATCACTAAAACTATTCTTCCCGTTGTATACTAATAATCTAACTAAAACCCTGAAACTGACAACAATTATTAAACATGCCGCGAAAACAACCCCTACAAATTGAACCGTGGATTTCCGACATGAGAAAACAACGCGCTTGGTACTGCCGTCAACAGTGACGATAGTCCTGAGATCTTCAAAGGCTTCCTCCGCGGCGTGAATGAGTTGCTTGAACATCAAGTGAAACGAATCCACGACCTCGCTCAGTAAAGTTACCGGTTTGGAGTTTGAGAATTTTTCTACGGTTAGGATGAGTTGAAGATTTTGTTCTGACGGCGGCGAAAAGGAATTGTCGGTACTTGTGTGGTGATTTCGTAGATGTCGCCGGTGATGGCTGCGGGTGGTCGCGGCATAAATGGTTAGGTTCAGGTGACGGTGGTGGTGGTGCGGGCAAGTAAAATGAAACAGTTTTGAGGTATAATGAATGGGAAAAGGGAAGGAATGTTGGAGAGTGTGGCTCATCGGAGGAGAATTGAGAGTTTTCAACGATGGACTGCTGTCAAAGGTTTTTCAATCCTAACAAAGTACGTGACGATGCTTCCCACACTAACCTTCTTGCTTTTATGCTGCGTTTAGTTAATTTTAGAAAATTTTATTTTTTTCCGACAAACGTTCGAAATCATTTTTATTTCATTTTAAAATTCAAATTTAATTTAAATTTCTACTAAAATTCTTGTTATATTATTTTTAAAAATTCTTTTCCTAATATATTTTTTTTTATTTTTTCTCCAATTCACTTTTTCTTATTAAAATTCTTACCAAAATTTTTACAAATTCTAATAAAAAATTTTCAAATAAATTACAATCCAAACAACTATAATAATTAATCCCATCCCATGTGATAATTTATTTGTAATAATTAGTACAAATTGGTTGAAGTCCTTTATATTTTGAACATGAAATGACCCAAAATAAAAAATAAAAACTGTGCCATCTAAATTGACATGGAAAAGAAATTGATTACTTGTAGACCTAGCTAAATGAAAGCCATGAATTTTTCTTTTTCATTTTGTGTACTAATTAATGAAGGCGATTTACAACCACTGCATTTTGTTTTTAACGAATTTATCCTACATCTTTATCATCATCTAAAGATATATTTTTATTGCATAATTATGTTCTAAACTCAAGGTTTGCTTAGAGTGTGATGTATTTGGAAAAAATTATATTAAAATGTGTGAAAATTTTTATAGGTATTTTTTGATAGAAAAATATTTTGAAGAGAAAAATAAGAGAGAAATTTTTTTAAAATTATATGAGAGAAATTTGAGTGGGAAATTTTAAATTTTAAATTTTAAAATAAAAATGTGTTTGAAAAGTGGCATTTGGAAAGGTGTACAACCCCATTGCCATGGTTTGAGCTTGGGGATTGGGAAATAATTGAAAAAGACTAGAGATATATTTATCTAATCTTTATAAAATGAAAAAGCCTCACGTTTGGTTTTTGTCACAAAATCAATTAATTTATATAAAAAGAAAAGTTTGTCATTGGTTTTAATGTAATTATTATAAATATTAAAAAGTAAATTGTCTTTTTATTGTCATATTAATATTTAGTAATTAGATAATGGTTAATATTTTAAATCTTCCAAATAGTTAAAATTTTAGTAGTTTGAAAATAGTTAAAATTCTTATTTTTTAATAAAGCCAAGTTATATATATATATATATATATATATATATATATATATATAGGTGCTGTGTTTACATAGCAAATTCCTTTAAATATTTTTAGAGCTAAACTACATAGCTGAAAGATAAATATATAAATTCAATAGTCGATTTTTTCCCTTTTCCTTGCCTTGTATGTTTCTTATCCTATATTTTTTATAATACCCCTTCGATTACAATAAAAATAAAAGATTCACTATTGAATTAATATAATTTTTAGTTATAAAAATAATGTATTCAACGAATTATTAAATTTACAATTTTTATTTTTATTTTTACCTTTTAGCCATAGAAAGTTTTAATTAACAACAATATCTAAAAATTTATTTAAAAATAAATGCTTAGTTTAAGATAAAAATTTAAATTGTTTTTAAAACCAAGAATTATGTGTTTGTGATTGTTGTAAAATGGGTAGTGGTACCAAATAATTTTTATAATCTTTAACCACTGCTCTTGTAGTAATGGGAATGGATGTATGGATACCATTATACCAAATATCCTTAATAGTTTTATCAAATATCTATAATGTCTTTAGCCACTACTATTGTAGTGGCTTTTGTTTTCAGGCATATTGTGCGTTTTTATTATTATTGTGTTTTAATTTTTAAATGTTTGGTTGGAAATGTTGGGTTTGATGATAAAGTGTAATGAATTATAAGTAGGATGTATAAATTCGAGACTTCAAAGTTGAAAATAAAAAAGTAAAATCAGGAAAATATGTGTGTTTGGTAACAATTAGGAATAAATATTTCTCTTTAGTTTTAACTTTAGCAAACTCGCTTTTGATTCTGTTTCTTCTTGTTCGAATATAGAGATTCTATATCTGAATCATGAATTCGTGGTGGAGTTGAGAAATGAGCTTAGCCGCTTCTACTTCTTGTTAGGCGATTCTTGGCGAAATGTCCCTTCACGTCCTAAGCAAAACATCGATCAGCTTTGTCTCCCTTTTTCTTCTTTCTTTTGAAGAATCTAAATGGTTTCTGTTCTTTGCTCCTTTTTCTGAATTTCTTCTTGTAGAGTTTTTCTTCAAACTTCTTCTTGCTATGGGATTTGCAAGAACAAGTTTTCTCTTTGCATTTCATATGAAAATGCTTTTTGCTACAAGCCTTCTGGAATTTCTTTCTGTCATGCAAAGAATTGTTGAACCAAGGCTTGCTTTTCACACATCTTGTCTAGAGCAATCAAGACTTTTTCTTTGGATCATCCCATGGTGAAATCTCCGAGTTCACGTCCACCGCTGAATCATCTGTGAAGATCCGCCGCAATTCTTCGAGGATTGAGGCCGCAAAGACATGTTTTAGGTCAGGGTTGTTAACACCATTGAGTCGATAGAAGAGTTCTGACATCTTTTTGTAAAGGCGTTCCAAATCTTTCTTCTTCAAAGAGCAACACATTCTATCATAAAATTCTTTTTTCTGCTTGTTGGTCTCTTCACTTTCATTACCAAGGAATTCCCAATGAATTTGTCCCATCACGGAGGATATATTGGGATGATCATAGAACCGAGTCTGTCTAAGTCGTCAATGGTTTCAAACCATTCTTTGAGAGAACGAGAATCTGGCGAGAATTCTTTTAAAACATCTCTAAAAGAAATACAGTGCAGTTTGTTGCACACCTAACCATGCCATCATTTCAAGGACCTTATCACGCCATTTGGATACAGCACATCATCAAAAGTAAAATATGGACCATTGGTAGGTTTCTTTGGATCTTGGAGATGGAGGAGGATCTTGATCCATTGGAGTAGGTTCAATGTCCGATTCCTTTGAGTCATCGGGTTCATCAAGCGTGGGATCTTCTTTATGCGGGTGACTCGTCTTTGGATTACGCTTGATCGACCATCATAGTATGGGTCAAAGTAAGATCGACATATTCTTCTTCGTAATTAGTAATGATCTGGGAAGAGTGATGCGAACTTTCATTAGTGAATCTTTCATCGATGATAATCTTCCAGGAGGAAGACTGGATCTGGTTGTGGTAAGGATTCATGATTAACATCGATAAATAACTTGTTCCAAGGTTGTTTCCATTGTGTCCGAAAAGATGCAGTGTCTCTTTGTGGTTCGAGTCTTGGTGAGGTTCGAAATTAGTTGTTTATTCGGGTTGTATAGGTCTTTTAAATTTGAGAGGGTTCAATCATAGGTTGTTTTTGTTTTTGTTTATCACTTCAGCTCTTTTTTCTGTTTAGGAGGATTGGGAGGTGGATTTTTCCAAGAGAAAACATAGGAGGTTGATAGGGTGTTGGAGAACGAGAACCAAAAGAAGAATAGGAATAACCAAAGGAAGAACCAAAAGAGGAATAGGAATTATAAGGAGTGGCTAAAGCTCTCGAACCAAGTTTCGTTCCAAAGGGACTAATAGAAGCAAGAGCCTCTATTCTTTTCTCCTCATCAAATCTAGCGAGTTCTTGTTCCAGTTCTCTGTGTTCTCTTTATTTTCTGTCAAACTTTGGGCCATAATGTCTGTGTTCAATCATGGCATACAAATCTTTTTCCAGAGATCTCAGTTGTTCACGCATCTCATTGTACACTTTGGCAAGCTCAGTTGTAAAACCTTCTGTTTTCTCCACCTTCTTGGCAACAGCATCAACTTTGGATTCAATCCTGGAAAGGACTCTGTTCTGAGCACGTGCATTTGAAGTTTGCCAATTCATCACTTCTTCTCCTTGGGTTAAGCTGGTTACTCTTCTGAATCACAATAGTCGGTTGAACATAAGGTCCGGAGGGAGTTACGGAAGTTTCATCAACTTGTCGCGTTCCAAAGGAGGAAAATCAGTTCGGTGCATTATCATGCAAGTTTGAATAGTTGGTATGAAGGAAGAAAGTGTGAGGGCTGCCATCTTGCGAGTTTCTTCTTTTTTTTCTCCTCATCCTCTCGACGGAGGAATTCAAGACTGCGTTGTATTCGGAAGAGGTTTGGGCTTTAGTGGCATTGGATGCATCTGGATCTGGAGGCTTATAGTTGAAAGCCTTTCGTATTCGCCTTCTTTCTCTGCGCCTTCTTCTGCGAGCTTCCTCTTCATCTTCTTCGGCTTCATCACATGAGCAATCGGAATCGCACATGGCTGGATCTACATCCCATATGAAATAACCATTGATCTTGTCTGTGTAACTCCAAGATCCATTGGAATTAAACCAATGAACCAGAATATTGGGATCGGGACTATCCTCGACATTGGTCATCATGAGCTGTCGGAAGATAGGTTGTGAGGGGCCTTCATCCTTCTGGGTGTCAAAGGTGGTTTTACCTTTCCATCCTGTTAGTCTATGGAAGTCCGAGGAGTAGCTTGCCGGTGAGGTTCTTTCGACGAATCTTTTCATAATTGGTGATGCATTCTTTGGGCATCAGTTTCTCCAGTTCTGATCTACCAATCTGTCTGGGGATCTGCACTATGGTTGGGACTTTTTCTCCTGAATCAGCAAGGATCATAAGAGCATCTGGAGAACCTACATCTTGAAGATCAAGAGTATGATTACGTAGGCAATAGATCGGTGATGGTGTAAGGTTGCCATAATAGCGGATGGGATTAGCTCACTCTAGTGAGTTGAACTTGGACTTTTAATCTTGTAGAAAGATTGATGTCCTTGAGATAGAGAGAAATTGGGAAAGAACGTTAGGACAACACTTCTGCATTAAGAGTAGTCGAATAGTTCCAATAATGACATTTTTGTACTCCGGATATGTCTGGTATCAAGTAAAGCAATTCTTGCTGTGATTGGAAGACCTCTTCTCCCATGATATGAGAGAACAAGCCTTATGGCTCCAAAGTGGAGATGAGTGTAGCCTTCAGTTTTCCATCTAGTAATCCATTCCGAGGGGATACTAAGAGTAACATCTTGTTCTCATGCGGAGGATTGTAAATCACCTTTGGTTTAGACAAGTAGACTGCACAAACTCTTTTACTTGGGAGCAGGTTGAGGAAATCGGAGATCTAATACCTCTGGTTTTCTTTCTATAGATATTATATGGACTAATTACGGTGGTATGGATGTTCTACAATAGCATCACTAGGTACAAGTGGAATATTCTATAAGGCTTTCTATCCTATCGTGAGAATGACGAGGTAAAGAAAGGGTTGAAGCTACATGAGTAAGTTGTGGAATAGAATTGAAGTCTGAAGTATCCATGTAGGTAAGAAGATTTCTTCTACTCATTCTGTCTAGTACAAAATAAACTTATCTAATATGTTACCCGCTCTTACAAGCCGCCTGGTGTGGCTTTGATACCAAGTCGAGAAAAGCATTATCACACCAGCGATCTCGTTTTCAACAAAGAAAAGTAGGAAAAATTCCTTCCTTCTTGAGGACTCCAATAGAAAAGAGGAAAGCCTCAAATCATGCTAAGTTTTATTGGAAAAGATAAAAAGGAAGGAAAAATTAAGATTTGCAAATACATAACATATACTTGCTCTATTGGAGCTCTTTGGCCAACAAGGTTTGTATTCTTTGCTTGCTTTTTTATTTAATATATTATACTTTATATTAGTGTTTGACATTTTATTTTATTTTTGTCATTTTTGTTTCATATTTTTAGTGAAACTATAAATTTTATAGTGAAATGTTTTTGAAATATATTTTGGGTTAAAATCTTTGTCTGAACAGCATGTTTGCAAATATATTTTGGGTTGAAATGTTATCTGAGCAGCAAAACTTAAAACAAAATTTTTAAAAAAATTTCATTTATTCCAAACTTGAAAACTCAATTTATTCTACAACATTATATTGAACAACGAATTATCCATTTTATGCATAAGGCTTTTTGCGACGGACAAACGTAAAAGGAAAAGAAAAAAACAAAGGGTTGGATAAATGTAAGGAAAAAAAAAAAAAACCTAAAGAGGGGGGAGGAGGGGAACGTTGTAGTAAAAGGGATAAAAAAACCAAACATGAAAAGAAAAAAAAACCAAACAATAAAGGAAACAAACCAAATGTAAAAGGGAAAGAAACCAAATGTAAAAGAAAAAATGAAACAGAGAAAAAACCAAAAGTGAGCGGCTAACAAATCTAATACAATAATAAAAAAGAAAAATGGATGTGTGCACTTCATAGTAGATAGAAAAAGCCGGTGAGGAAGCGTTCAATGTAGATATAACTCGGAGTGGATGAGGGGGCCAACACAAGTGGAAGCCATAAAAAGGGAAGAGAGGACTGGGCTTAGAAGAGAGAGAGGGGAGGAGAAAGGGAACACAGTTAGCGCGAGAGAGAGGAAGGGGATGGGTAGGGATGTGTAGTGGCCAATTCAATCAGCGACCAAGCCAGGACCGATTAGCGAGTTAACGCGGTCTAGTTAGGTTAAAAACCAATTTAATTTTACTAGTTAACCAAGCGGTTCAAGATTCATCGATTTCAATTCATGGTTTAACCAATTAATCAGTATTGTTCATGTATACTTAGGTTAATTAGTTAAATCATTTAACCATTTAACGATAATAAATTGGTTAACCAGTTAATCAATTTTTTTCATTTGTTTCTTTTTCCTTTTCAAATGTGTAGTTGATAATCTAAATTACTACGTATTTATATATATATAGTGAAAGCCACGAAAGGGAAGGGAGGGTGGGCTTGGAGAGAGAGAGGGGAGGAGAAAGGGAACACAAATTCCAAGAGAGAGAAAGAAGGGGATGTGTAGCCAGTCAATTCAATCAGTAAGCCAGCCGAACCGATTAGCGAGTTAAGCGATCTAGTCGGGTTAAAACCGATTTAATTTTACCGATTAACCGTCGTTCAAGATTCATCGATTTCAATTCTTGGTTTAACCAATTAATCATCTTTGTTCATGTGCCAGGTTAATTAGTTAAATCATTTAACCATTTAATCGTAATAAATCGTTAACTAGTTAACCATTTTTTCATTTTTCTTTTTCCCTTTTAAGTGTGTAGTTTATAATCTAAATTCTTTGTGTGTGTATATATATATATATATTAGATTATCTAATATTATATACAACTAATACTAATATTAAATTGTTAATAATTAATAGTTCTATAGTATTGAGAGTTTAAAATTTATTAAGTTTCACAAATTACAAAGTCATCACTTGTACTTATAGAATTATTTAATACCAACACATAATTTAATGTTATGTACTTACTTGTTTAGTTAGTTTATTTGTCTATAATATTAAAATTTAAATATATTATGAATGCAAATTGCACAGAATGATTTACATTTTACACTTAACTCATATGCTACCTTATAGCCTTATATAGCTATATATAAGAATATGTTACTAAAAATAAAAAGCTACTATGAATATCAATTTAACTCA
Organism: Gynochthodes officinalis; assembly: GCA_020080225.1. Lineage (NCBI taxonomy): Eukaryota > Viridiplantae > Streptophyta > Magnoliopsida > Gentianales > Rubiaceae > Gynochthodes > Gynochthodes officinalis. Next base: position 38,961,510 of record CM034619.1, on the reverse strand, counting down.
TATAGTATTTAAATCAAATATACTTGAATAATTAAATACAATTAAATGGCATTGTGTAAAATAAATTAATTACACTAATCACTATATGCGGGATAACTTGTGGTAAAATATAATATTGTTGTTGTAGGCTTAATCCTAATGAATTGTCTTTGTTTCATAGTTGAAGTTTTTGACTATATTGATGTGGACCTCACGGATATAAGAAGTTAGCAATACACAACAAGAAAAATAGGATCCAAGACTTAACTTGCGAAATAAGTAGAGTGGGAAAATTAGACTAATGAATAAAGCGTCGCCACAACCTAAGATTTCACTAGATTGATAAGACTCAAAGTACTACAAAGCGGGTCAAGTTTGATAAGCCAATCGTTCTTTGAAAGAACAAAGAGATTGATTCACTCAACTCTCAAGGACATAATGTCATAAAAATATTCTTCAACTTGTTATTAACCTCATAGCTGAATGTCCCTTTATATAGAGCCATAGCCTCGTCAAGAATAATACCGCTCGACATTTGACTTGCAAGAAATGGCTCGAAATTGTATTTTAGTGTATAATATTATTAAATATGGAGATATAAAATATTTTTTTGATATATAATGAAATTGAATATTACAAATTTTAATAACACGATATGCATTGGGGAAATAATTTGGAATAAATTAAATAAAATATTTTGGGCTAAACCCAGTTGGGCCACAACTTATATAAGAATTAGACTTGTTTGGCGAAGGATAATGATTGGACTATGTAATTTATTTATTTGGCCAAACTTAATTTTTAAATTTATTGCTCTTAATTTCTAATAATTGTACTAAGACACCCTAATATATATGAATTTGCTTACATTATTTTACTTCAAGTATAGAGTCTTATATATATATATATATATATATATATATATATATATATACACTATCAATTAATTGTAATTGAATTTCTTTGGTTAAGAATAATGATTGCACTAAACATATTTTTCCTTATGATAAACTTAGCTTATTTATATTATAACTCTTAATTTTTAATAATTGTACTAGGTCACCCTAACATTTTTGTTTGTTTATGTAATTGTATTTTAACTATCTTTGTCTTTTAGTATTACAATATACTATTTTTTAGTACTAATTGACTTTCTTTGGTTAAGAATAACAATTCTTCATTGGCTTATTTATGTTATGGTTCTTAATCTGAAATAATTACATTATGACACCTTGAGATTTATGAACTTGTGCATATAATTTTGTTAGTATTAAAATACACTATTGATAAACAGTAATAAAAAGGTTTGACATTTATTATGAACTATATTTCTTTACAAGAAAATCAGGGATAAAAGATAGGGTAAAAAATATTGGCGGCCACTCAACTTTTAAAATCGTATACTTATGGCCACTCAACTCACAAAATTACGCGAATAGTCATCCAACTCCTAAAAGTGGCTACCCGTGGCCATTCTGTTACCTTCCTCCGTTAAAAGCCGAGCGGTAACTCTTCCAAGTGTTTTTAAGGGCAAAAGCGGTTAGTCGAGGCAACACAAACACCGAACATCGGCTTGGCGCCACACCGTCAGGGCAAACACAAACCAAGACAAAGTAGCATAAGCATTCATCATCTCCTTCACCCCCAACCCGGAAACCGTAGCAAAACTTGCTTGCGCGGCCAATTAAGTTTGTTTCTTGATTCAAAGTCTAGTGTTTTAGCACGCAACACGTTTGTAAAAATGTCAAGCGAGAGGAAAGGAGAGACTACGAGAGATAAAGCGAAACCTTCCGCCCGGTTGAAGCAAAAATGATCTGTAGACAGGCTAGAGCAATATTGAATCTTCATCATCGAGGATATTGCAAAATCCATACTCAAGCTGGAACTGGTTTTGCGAGCTTCCCAAGAAGTGAAGAAGTTTGAGTGAAAACCATGGGTGTCTAATGTTAATGAACTTAAGCATAGAGCTAGATTGGAAAAAAAAAGAGCATTTTGGTCAAAGAGGTCACTCTTAATCCTCCCGAGAATGGGTTATTGGTCAAATCATTAATTCCAGTTGCTCATCGGGTTTTATCACTAGAGCTCAATTATCGCTTGTGTTTCAAGGATTTGGATAGTATTCCTATCTATTCTTTGAAGGTGAAAGTAATTGTAATTTTTCACAATAATTTTTGGATTTTGTTGGCTAGATTGTTTGGTGCCTTGCTCGATGTATCAAAAGAAAGTCTTGATTTTAGCGGCACTATGATATTCGAAATGTACAACATAATACTCCCTTTGATCCTACATAACATATTACTTAAATAGAGATTGATAATATGCTTGAATGTTTAAATTTGATATTGAAGACGAAAAATGTGGGTTCCTAAAGAAAGTCATAATAATTTATGTGTACCAAAAGAAAAAGCTAGCTGGAAGTGAAGGAAGACCATTTTGCCCTTAAAAAAACATGGAGGAGGCTAGTTTGGCTTTTCCTTTGGAAAAATGAGAATGGCCATGGGTAGCCACTTTTAGGAGTTGGATGACTGTTTGTGCAATTTTGTAAGTTTAGTGGCCATAAGTATACGATTTCAAAAGTTGAGTGGCGCCAATGTTTTTACTCTAAAAATATATAGTTTCAAAGTAATTATAGTCACTACACTAATGTAATATTATAACATAAGTAGTGATTAATACATATACATATATAGTTAGATGTACAATGTATAACAAAAGTAGTAAATACTTATACTTCCTTTGTTCCAAAAAGAGTTCGGTTTCATAAATATACAACTTTTTATTTTTTATCAACTAAGTGGAGATAGAACTCATTTTATATTTCTAATTTCCTCACAAGGTATTATATATCAATATACCCTTTTAATGTATTCTATTTAATTAAGGATATTTTAGAAATTTTGTTGAAAACTCACTTTTATTGTTGAAATTGGACTCTTTTTTGGGACAAAAACTTGTTTAGAAGCTTAACTCTTTTTTTTTTTTTTTTGGTGGGGAAGTTATATATATATAGTTAGAACTAAAAACAATAGCATAAGTAATTAATACACGCTGCCACACACACACACACACACACACACATATATATAGTAGTTAGCAAACAATGTAGTTATAATAAAAGTAACTATTATATAACATAAGTAATTTAGTGCATATATACACAGTTTTATGCACATACATGTTAATTATTCGTTTACTTATTTATCTTTGAAGTAAGCAGTATATCATTTTAAATATATATAATCCATATAGACTTAAATATATAATATACGTAAATTTTTAATGTCTATATGAAAATATAAATATTATATTTTCCTCTAAATTATTTTAAAATGATTTTACTTTGGCCATTTAATAATTAATTATCATTTTAAAATTTAAAATTTAAAAAAATTCGAAAAGAATTTTTAAGCTAACATAGCATTGTAAATGAAATGAAAGATTGATTTTTGGTTTTAAAAACTAAAGATGTTTTATTATGAATAATTGAATAAAAATTTGGATGCTTAAGAACATGCAGAATAAAAACGAATTTGGTTTAAAGGAAAAGGCAGGATGTTAAAAATTGAAAGTCGCTCCTGATTGTGTTCATTTTTTCTTTGGCAAACACTTAAACAAAATTTCACTTAAGCGGAAGTTCTTCTCTGGCAAAGTTACAAAATTTCACTTAAATGGATTTTCTTCTCAACCCTAACTTTGTCGTCTCTGTCTCTCCCAATTCTACTCTTTTCACTTTTTCAGTTCAATTTTCCCTCACCGCCACCGCTTTCTTTCCACTTTGAACACCAAATGGGTATTTGTTTGATTGGATGGTTGGGTTCTCTATTGTGGTTGTACTGCGCCTCCTTTCTCTTTTTTTTTTCTTGGTCCTCTAAGCATTGCCATAATTTTTTCTGCTATGGCTGGTTTTTTGGGTGGAATTGCATGGCTAGGGTTGGCTTGGCCGTGCAATTCTTCTTTTGGTTTTTTTTTTGGTGGTTTGGATCCTGTTAGCGGCGAAGTTTTCCTTAAATCTGGAAATTGCCGAACATGTACCAATTTTGTCCGCAAATTCAGGTCGTTCGTAGCTCGTGGTCATCGGTTATCTCCAGCTTCCAGTCCGAAGCTTGTCATCCTCGTCGCCTCTGATCTGTAGGTCTTTCTCAGTGTCACTGTTCTGGGTCGTCCGCCATGTACCGATCGTCTTCAACTCGCCCGTAGATGCAGCTCATCGGTAGCTCGTGGTCATCGTCCATCTGCATTTCCATTTCGAAGCTTGTCTTCATTCTCGGTCATGCACCGCCAGTGAGTAAAGTCCACAGCTCCTCAAGTAGGTCTTGGTCTACGATCAGTCTTGCCTTCATTGACTTAGACTGTACATCGTCAATCTTGACACAGGTCCTCTTGGTCTTCTTCAAGTTCCTTTGTGTTTGATTTTTTATTTGGGGTGTAGATCTGGGGCGAATTTGCAAATAGCAAAGGCTTATCTTTTTGCTTGTTCTATTGCCAATTTTATTTTATCTTTTGTGGACAAGTTTTTTGCTTGCCTTTTTTCTGTAAATTCTAGAAATAGACAGGTTTTGAAGACTAGCACCATTTCCTTCATCAATTAACAGTTTTTTGGCAATGATTTTTTATTTTTAGTTGCTAAAACAACAAATGGGCAGTAGATCTTGGATATTTTTATCATTGTATATTCTTAAAATTGGGTCACAAAATATTAAATATGTTTAGATTTCAAATGAACATTAGATCTTGGATATAAAAGTTGACCTTTTTAGTTGCATCAAAAATTTGGGACAACTCTAAAATGGAGTAGGAAATTGTTTGTGGATGGATGGTGATAGGTATGCTTCATATTCTCGTGGACTTAATTTGGAAGAATCATGAATGTCCTACGACTGGGTAAATTTGAATGTTTACTTGGTTATTGCAGTTATATGTATCACATAAAGTCTACTATTGATTTACTTAGTTGGATGACAAAGCATGTGTTTAGTGGTATGGTTTACATGATGTGCAATATTGTTTGTTGCTTGGGTATACAATATGTGATGCAGGATTGCTTTTTGCTGATTTTTGGGGTTTTGGAGCAAGTATTCTATTGTCTCACAACTTTCTTAATTTTTGAATTTGGTGCATGTTATTCTTTGGAATATAAACAAAATTTGTTCCTGGAAACACTTACTAGAAAGCATAGGGAAATAGTTTTTAAACAATGGGGTCTAAAAGAATAATACTAATTTTCTTTTCGCCTCCCGTCATTCGCTAAACTAATGGGTGATGACTTAGCAATTGCTTTTCTTTGTCCAGTTTCTTTTTCCTTTTTTTTCCTTCCCATCTCTCAACACTTAGAAAATTGGTGGGTCGTTTGTTGATTCTTCTTTGGTGAGTAGCTATGGAAAAGATTTTGTCCAGAGCTTTAAACAGAAATCAACCTTTTTGCTAAGAAATGGAAGTATATTCTTGCAGACTTAATTTTTTAGGTTTGTAAATTATTTCCCAGTGTTAGTACCTTCTTTCCCCTTATTACCCTATTTTCTTTTTGCTTTTTTCCTCACTTTTTTGTGTTTTAAATTCTTGGTTGCCTTTTGATTACATGATCGTGAAGTTGTTTTCATTTTGTAGTGAAGTTACAAATAGCTAAACCATTAGTGGGATTTTGTGCTTTTTGTTATTAGGTAGTTATACTTAACTTCCTATCAATAGGATCTATGGAAATGGAAGGATATAAGTTTCCAATGTTAACCATTTTATTTTGTGATGAATACTGTGTTTCTGAGGCAATAATTTGAGCAGTCTACCTAAAGATAGTGACTGTATAAAGCAAAACAAAAGAAGCACTTGAAAAGTACAAAGCGTAAGTGAAGGTTTGGAATTTCTATCTTAATAATTCTTTTGGTAAATATTATGCTATGCAGTTTAGCCAAACTCATGGACTTGACTCATCTTTTTCAGCTTGGTTAAGTTCGAGAAAAATGTCCTCTTTTCTATGTATGGTCATCCTGATGCTTTTGAACGACCATGTCTTGTTATTTGTGGTTGCCCAATTGGATTTCTAGGGCTTATATGAATTCGGGTTTTTCTATTCATTTTGTAGAAATTTAGATTTGAGCTTTAAGATTTTTGTGGACTTAACTCCTGTTGCATTTGCAAAAACCGTGTTGTGCTCTGTAATTGGGCTAAAGGTTGCACCTTTGAGGTCTTGTCGATGCCTTCCTATGTTGTTTATTAATTCATCTCATTTCGTGTCAAGCTATTCTTTTGTTCTTTGCTACTTCTTGTGTAAATTTTGTATCTCTGAGTAGAAATTCGACTCTATGCCTATGGTTGTCATCTATAGTCGTGTAAGAATAAAAGGAGCTTCTTTGGATGGGATTGAGCTTTCAATGCATTTCTTTCAAATTCCAACTTTGAGTTTTCAATGCCCTCTTGCTTAAGATGTTATAGTTACTTTTTGAATTCTATTAAAAAGACTTTAATTTTATAAAAGAATCTAGAACTACCTTTATTTTTCATAATCTAATGAACAAGATCTAATAATAACATTAATTAATCAAGTATAAGTATACTCAATTTGATGCTTTTATTGACTCCTTCAATTCTTAATGAAGGGTTAGCAATTGATCAATATGAAACCGCTCATTTCTCAAGGAAGAAAGGAAAAATGGTTTCTAACATGGCACAAAGAACTTTGGTAAATGAGTGTGTCTCTTGCAATTTAAGCAATTTTTGTTTGTAAAATGTATAGACTAATTGGAGAATAACGTCGTGTTTATTAATGTAGGCACTGCGGTAGAAGGAGTCTATTTCCTCAAGTTCACCAATAGAGATATGCCATAAGAAAGCGCACCACATCCGTGGCCAAATGAAGGGCCGAGCCGCTTTAGAGAAGCGGTTAGTGGAAAGAAGAAGTGGATGTGGATAGGAGGAGAATGGATGATGTTGTGGAACAACATGCAGCCATTATCGCGAAGGTTGATGCACAAGAAGCTGAATTGAATATAATGAAAGAATAGGTGCAATTTTTAATGGCGGAATTGACTTGTCTGTCTAGTCAGCAATCTGAAAAAAATGTAAGTGCACATTTCATATCTGAATGTCTTATGATGATGATATTGGTTATCTCGAAAACATGTTCCCTTAAGGAATTATTGCATGTACACTCATAGATTTCATATCAATTTAGCAGTACGTGGGACATTTAGCATCTTTATGAGATATAAACATTATATAACATATTGGTGCTTAGATATATGGGTTGGTTCGTGATTTATATATTCGATTTGTGGTATTGTATTACGTCACAAGATGCATTTGGTGGTCAGTTTCATTTTCTTCGATTGCTAGAATTGTAGTATGACTATTATTGTTTACTAATTGACTTGTATTATGTAATGATATATAATTATGGAATGCTGCTTCTATAGATATAATTGTTTTATAAAGATGAGTTTGGTTATCACAAAAACATGTTGTTCCCTTTTGGATTGTTGCATGTACGCTCATAGGTTTCATATCATTATCATCAATGCAGGGATAGTTTTACATTTCTATGAAATATGAACATTATATAACATATTGGTGCCTAGTTAATAGGGTTGGTTTATGAAGATTCTCTTTGATTGGTCATAATGTATTATGCCATGTGATACATTCGTAGTCACTTGATTTTCTTTGATTGGTGAAGATGTAGTATAATTATTATCTTTCATTGGTAAAATTGTATTATGTAATGAGATATAATTATGGGATGTTCTTCTTCTATAGATATAATTGTTATCGTGACAACATGTTGTTCCCTTAATATGTTCTCGCATGTACACTCATAGGTTTCATATCATTATTATCAATGCATGACACATTTCTACATTTATCGATAAATAAACATTATGTAACATAATGATACCTAGTTAACGAGGTTAGTTTATGAGTATCATCTTGATTTGTGGTTTTGTATTATGTCATATGATAGATTGCGTGGTCATTTTAGTTTTCTTTGATTCGTCGAAAGTGTAGTATGATTATTATCATTCATTACGATGAATTGTATTATGTCATGAGATATATAGTTATGGGGCGTAGTTTTCATAGTTAGTCATATTTGCGATTAGATTGGATTGAATTTAAAATATTGAGTGTTTTTACTTGTCTTGTCACGGTGACACATTTACCACCACGTAGCTAAGCATCCACAGTTGAAGGCATTACAAATTGCACATTGGTTGGTGTTGTTGAGGTTTTTTCATTCCTTTTGCTTTTTCTTTTAGAATGCTAAGGGAATTATGTGCACATTACTAGTTTCTGAGGTGTAAGGTGTTTGGATAATGTTTTATTCTCATAGTGCAACCAGGATATTTTACTTTTATTTTCTTGTCTGGCGGGAAAGTAAAATGTTTGTCTTTTGCATTGCAAAAGTTTATCTTTTGTGCCTTTCTTCATATATTTTTTGAATGTTAAATGATTAGTATGATTGTTTTCATTACATTTTCGACGTCGATGATGTTTGTATTATAAGGATAAATAATGTGACAATCAATACAGTTGTTAGTGATAAGATACTAAAACATACCACGTTACAACTTTGGTTAAAAATTGTCAATAATAACACTATTTAGTGACAAATTTTTTTCGTGACTAATTTCATTTGCCAACAAACTTTTGGTAGCGAACTTTTTCGTCGCTAATGAAAAATGTGTCAAAAGTTTTTGTCACAAATTGCATTGGCCAACAAACTTTTGGTGACAAAAATTTTTCGTTACCAACCATTTGGTGACCACAAAAATATCGTCACTAATTCATCATGAAAGGAGTTGACCAAGGTATCTTTTAGTGATGATATTTTTTGTCACCAAAACCGTCATAATCGCTTCTTGTAAAATAGTTTCTGATGATGAAAATATTTCGTCACTAACCTGCACAATTAGTGACGACCTTTTTTCCCTTTTGGTGACGACTTTTTGGTCATTAATTTTCGCCACATCCTCATTTCATCACTAAAGCCACCCATTTAGTGACCAATTTTTTTTTCATTGCCTAAACCCTTAGTGACTGAGCATTGGTGACAATCGAGTGACGAATCGCTTTTTCGTCACTAAATGCTTTTGGTGACAAAAGTGCCTTTTAGTGACGAAATTCTTGTCGCACTAAAGTCCATTTTTCTTATAGTGACAAAAAAATAGTATTTATCTAATGAAGATCTTAATAGTATTTAAAATAAAATGTTTTGTTTGTCAATTCTAACGTGTGTTTATCAAAACTGATGTTGTGGCTTTTTAAAGACAACTTTACTCGTTTCACAAACTAGAAGTCTTGTGATACAAGAACTCCTAATATAGAGCAAATATTATCTATTATCCAATAGAAAATCTTTATCAGACTATAACCTTTATCAACAAGAGACTATAGTCTATCACAAATTGTCTTTATCGTTCAAGAGCCTTTAGAATTAATTACCTAAAATTAATCCAATAATCATCTCATATTTAAAAGGATAGTTGTGTTATGCCTTCATCATGTTAAACTTTACTCCTTGGAATTGAGTGGAGCCAAGATGACAAGATAAACTAAGACATTTGTTACAATAGTTTCCTTGCACAAGAAATTCCTTAACTAGATAGGCCAATTTTTAAAAAATTAGATACAACTATGTTTTGAATTTAAAGACGAATTTTATTAAAATTTGTAGGTGGTAACACCCAAATGCTAATGTTGGTCACATGATTTATATGATATAGGGAATTATATATGTTACATGATGTAAAGGATTTACGAATTGCATGAAATAGTAAGAGTTACAAAGAGTAACAAGAGTTTTTTTAAACCAAAAGTAATCGATTATATTAAGCTGTTGAAATTACAAAGTTAATATAGTACATGAGAGGGTCATTGAAGATCTCATCCTAACACACTAACTTAATCCAATAGATCGCGGTTAAGACATAGCACCCAAAAAAAACAAATGCACCTCTAGCTAATCTAGCTAAGAGCAACAAAATTCTAACTTGTTGACCTCTATTTGCACAAATCCCTTAGCAACAACTAAAGCAATGGACCAGGCGATTTACTATGCGCGGCATTGGTGGCTAACTCCTGTCCCTGTCGGACTTACATGCGTATCATCATGCTTGACCCTTCTCTCAAGTTAGGACAACAAAACCTTTCAAGAGGGAAACCTGCTCGGTACCATCACGACCTAACGAAATCGCACCTCGTCCTCCCTACATGGGACACAAAATCCGACTCATGCCGACCACTAGAAAAAAAAATGAACAGAAAATTAATGTTCATGAACAGAAAATTCACTTTGAACCGCACCTAAATAACCCTATGAATAGTAAACAAATTTTTCTTTCAACTTAGATTGAAAATGATAAGTTTCTCTGAGATCCTAAAAGTAACAAGAGTCAAATGAGATAATGTGGAAAATCATAGGGTGAGGTATAATAAATATAATTAAGAAATATAAGTTACATTAGTATTTCCAAAATCAAATTAAAAGCACATTTGCACTTTTTGTTCTAAAATTAGTGTTTTACAATAAAAATACAACATATCAATAAACATGAAATGTTTCAATAATTAAGTGTGCATTTTTTCTTTTGTGTTTTAATTTTTAATTTTGGATTGTGTACTTTCTTTATCACACACAAATACCTTTTACATTTTCAAAAAGAAAAAATGTTCACTTTTAATTAGGCACAATCTTTTTATTTTTAGGTACAATACACTTAATTCACTATTAAATGTATAATTTTACATTCTTATTCTTATTTTTTAATTGTGGATTGTAATTATTATGAGTCAAGATACTACAGTAATATCTATTACATAAAATCAAAAGTTATGTTAGTCGGTTTTAATATATTAATACAAATATTAACAACTAATTATCTTTCTATTATTCTTTAATATAATATTTATATATTTAGTAATTAAAAAATGGTTAAAGTTCAAAGTTTTACAAGCTATTAAAAGATTATCTACTTTTTGTCAATTTGAAGTAATTAGAAGATGATTAAAGTTCTAAATCTTACAAACTCTTAAAAAAATTATACGCTTACAAACTCTTAAAAAAATTATACGCATATTATCCATTAATTATTAGTAATTTAAAGATGGTTAAATTTCTTATTCCTTTTAATTTTTAGTAAGGTCACAAGTTTTTTTAGTAATGTTCTTAATATTTTGTAACCTTCCCTTATTTTCCCCCTTTTCCCTACCAAAGTTATATTTTTACCCTATATTTTTTGTGGAAGTTTTACTTCAATTGGTTGATAAAAGTATTTAAATTTTTAAAAACAAATTTGCAACAAAAGGAGGATTAGAAAATTATTTTATTACTATAGATAATAATTTTTGATACCTTACATAACATGAATATATGTAGGAAAAATAAACCTCGCCTTACATCTATTATATAAAAGTTAGAGTGAGATGTTACCTTTTTTTTGTCAAATTTCTGTCACATTATAGGTTTCTCTTTAATTCAAGTGTAATTTTTAAAAATTTAAAACTATGAGACTTTTATAAGTTTTAATTTGTTTTAAAAGCTTTTATATTATTTTTGTATTTTAACATAAAATTTATTTATATTTATTTAAATTTTACATTAAAATGCAATTAATAGTTAAAATATAAAATTATTAAATTTTTTTTGTCATGATGGGAATTTTTTTAATTTATATCATTGTACAAATTTTGTTAATTATTGATACACATGCCATGCCTATATTTAACAAAATTGTGCATTATCATAATTTGAAAGCTAATTTTGAACATATATATTACTAACATAACTTGCTTGCTATTTATCATGTTTATAATTCTGATTGAAAATTATAGTATTCCTTCTAATTGTTATATAAAGTTATTTTAATTATCGTTTGTTATTCTAATGTATATTTACAAAGTAAATTATGAAAATTATGTTCACACATATTTGGTACATTTATTCATAGGACAAAAAATGTACAAACTTTATGTTTACAAATCCTTATAAAATAGTTTGAGTTTTAATTTTCTTTACAAGCTTTTGATGCATTTTTTTATTTTTAAGTAAAAAAATTTATTATTAGTTATTTAAGTCAAAAAATAGTGTAAACTTAGCTTAAAATATCAATGACATATATTAAAAAGCATGAAAATTAATATTTACTTAATTTTAGATTATCATAGGGCACACCTTGTGTGGGGCTAAAAACTAGTCTTGATCTTAACAAGGAGAGTTGGTGGTGATTTTTGTCATTTGGGTTTTTCTCAAGTTAGGTTACCCTTATGTATAAGTGTAATTTAATGAAATTTTAAAACTATTTCCTTAAGACTTTATGAATATTAAATTTTAAATTATTTGTTAAATAACAAATTTGGTGATTTGATTTTTTTTTAAGTCATGTTATTATCTAAATTTTGTAATCCACGTATGCATAGATATTTCACTTATATTTACTATTAAGAAATTTTTTGCTTATGACTATAAATCAAAAACAATGTAGAGCATAATAATCAAAATAACTTAAGTTCTTTTAAATTTATCATAATTTTTAAATATTTTTACCTTAAATGTTAGTAGTAATCCAAACATTATTTAATAATATTATTTAAATTTTATAATTATCAAAATAAATTATGAATTCTATCAGCACATGTAAATGGTAGATTTATTCATAGAAAACAAAAAATCATACTCCACATTTATATATCATTATTCTAATATTTTATAATACTTTCAGCCATTTATATATATCAAACTAAATGTAGGTTTATAAAGATTAATTTGCATAACAAACAATAATTCATAAAAAAATCATGAACGTTAAAAGTTGTTATATATATGTATATACTTCAGTTTCAATTTGAAAGTATTAATTAAATAGGTAATTGAATAGAAACTTCACCACTAATATTTAAAGCTGCCATACCAAACAATTTTAATCATATATAATTTTTTTGTTTAACTTTTAACAACAAATACTAGAGCTTCTTTTAAAATGAAAAGAAATTCATTTATTCTGTATTGATAAAGATTTTATATTAGAGTTATTTCTCATATAATTAGATATAACAAAACTATGTTAAAAGTTAAAATTGAATTTTATATATAAATCTTATAAACTAATGTACTTTTTTGTTTTTGAAATGTTATTGATAGTAAGATGTATTTTTCTTTTGATTATTTTAATATTAAAAAGATTTATTATTAAAAATATTTAAGGTATGATATGCATATCTAATACGTAGCATGGATACTTAATTATTAGAATATATGATATTATAGTAATAGACTTAATTATTAATAAAAAATGATCATTTTCTTATAATGATGATCTTAAACTTAAAAGTCACCATTTAGTATAATTTGCACAAATAAAAAATAATATTTTAATTCAAATTTTATATATAATTTATTGTAATTTAAAATTATTTGTTTGAAAGATTATATAGTTTATAAAGTGAAATAAAAATAGTTAAAAATACTAAGATATGAATATCAGGTTGTTAACGTTTTTAAACCTATTGTATTGAAATTATATATTTAGAGAAAAATCATTTTTTGGAACAATCTTCATTATCTATAATTTTCTCTCATGTTTTCATTCCTGAACTTAAAATGAAAGAAAAAAAAAAAAGAAGAAGAAGAGAAAAACAAGGTTTCTTGGGAATTTGAAAGGAGAAGTGAAAATGGAAGAAGACAAAAGGGAAAGTAAATAATATTATTTGCCCAATTAGAAGTCCTCGGTTAATAAGGTATACTAATATTCCTAAGCTTACGTTATTGCTTGACCCAATTTCTGTTATTTTTATTTGACTACTTTTGTGAGAATTCTCTTAAATTTATTGGAATAATGAAATATGTAAATTATACATAGTTGTGCTTTATTTTTTTTGTTAATTGGGGGCCTAATTAGATGTGATGACGTTTAGCGTGTACCCTATAAAATTAATGACATATATAAACAGTTACCATTTTGAAGCCAAGGTTGGATGAGATGGACTGATTTCATCAAGGGAAAAAGCTCATACATATTTAATAGTATGAGATTAATAACTGAAAAACACAAGGATGCAAATATCTGCGAAATTTCGTAGCCATGTTCGTCATTCTTTGTACTTGTTGCAAGTTTGCATGATTGACTCCACTGGCTAATATCCAATTTTATTGAAATTAAGTTTGTAGTACTATATTTATTTCACTATTTATTGCTGTTGATTTGTAGGCATTATGAAGCGTGGACTACACCAAGATGAAAAACTTTGGTGGGCATGTGGAATGAATGAGCAGAAAAGCCATCCAACCTGTGTTGATTCTGCACTTCAAATCTTGGAAGAGTTACTTGGTATACTACTCGAACATCTTCCCCCTCAGTAAGAGCTACTAGACATGGACATAAGATTCTTGAAAATGTTTTTTTGGGGGATTGGGGTATTTGGAAGAATCAGATGATGATTGGCATTTGCAATATGTCATGGGTAATATGTAGCGTATATTAAGGCAAATAGCCGAGGAGTTTAAAGTGCCACCACGGTGAGTTCAAGGTAAAATCATGAATTGAGAAAAATGAATTGTGACTTGCATAAAAAATTAAGGAGTTAAAGCCACACGCTAGGAAATTTGCTTTTTTGTTGGGTGGCGCGTACAAATGTAAGCCTTGCAAACACGATGTATTAGAAAGCGACTTCTTTCATTTATTTTGTCCTAGAGAATCTTGAGTCTCTTGACTCCAAAATTCATCCGACTATTCCTTTCAAGCAACAAATTGACATCATTTCGGGGAAAGTCAAGATGTTTGGAAAATTTTCTGAACTTAGGGTAGCTTATAGGATGGTGGAGTTAAGAATTTGGGTGAACTCGTGTCTCGCACTCAAACTTGGGCTAATCACATCTTAGTTTTAGTATGTCTGTATTGGATTGATGGAATGGATGAGAACTTTTCTTCGACCTCTACGGGACTATGCTTTCGATTTGATGCACAAAACCATGCCTTTCACTCCAGGTCATAGCATTAACTTGAATGCACTTGAGTTGCAAGATATCATAAAATTGAAGATACAGTGATTTCTCAACTCCTTGCAAGTTATGTTGATTTTCTCCTTGAAGATTTAGTTATACTTGCAAGCGATGATGTGGAAATCCTTCGTGAATTGTTGATATTCTTGTTATCATTTGTCATGGTTCAACCTATGGAGAACCCAAAGGATTTTAGAGGTGCCTTGGATGATGGAAAACATATTATTGCACAAATTGATGTTATCATTAGTGAGGTGCCATCTCTCATTGGCTCAATTCATGTTGATGAAATGAAGAGGGCATTTCCAAGATTAAGTTTTCTAATTTCCTAGAAAAATTGAAAGAGTCAAGGCTGAAGTAAGAGAGCTATAGTTAATGACTCCATCACAATTCAATTCTACCTGAGACTAATGCAATAGGATTTCTTGATTCCTTCTTAAGAAAATTAAAGAAAATGCTAGAAGGAAAGGTGAATTTTATTGCTTGTGTGAAGCATGGCATTCAAAAAGTATGGGAAGAGCTAGCATTGCTTAGGCCTTTTTGCAAAATAACATGGAGCTACAAAATGAGAAGGAGGAACTTAAAGCTCTCGGACTGAGTTGTCAACATGGTGTACTATGCAACATACGTCACCAACTTGTGTCCAGCCCAAAGTTTTTGGTTTGGTATGGTATCTTATGCCTTCCAAACATCATAAAAGAAATAAAGCTCATCAAGAATGAGGTCAAGAAGATTAAAGATCTCTAGATGTACAAAGACAAAATGCTCAATGCTAATATGGAGCCTAGTAATGCTCAATGCTACCACTTGGCAGAAGGGGCTTTTGTAGGTTTGAGGAGGATGTAAGATCAATAATTGACCACCTTGTAGGAGGACAGAAGGATCTCACAATCGTTTCCATTTCAAGAATGCCTGGCCAAGGTAAGACTACTTTAGTCAAAAGAATTTATAATGATCCTTCAATTCAGTATCACTTTCACAAAATGGTGTGGTGTTATGTCTCTAAAGAATGTAAAATTAGAGACTTGGTGATTCATATCGTGAATGATGCTAGTAAGGTTGATGTTGAAAATATCTCCCAACTAGAAATCCAAGATTTAGCTGAGAGGCTACGAAAAGTTTTGAAAGGAAAAAGATATCTCATTGTCATGGATGACATTTGGGATGTTGGGGTGTGGTGCCAAGTGCAAGGATCATTTCCTAATGACAAGAAGAGAAGTAGAATCTTGTTTACCAGTCGGAATCATGATCTGGCTTCACAAGCTAATTCAAAATCCATTTCCCATCCTCTTCGATTATTTTCCAAAGTGGAAAGTTGGGATCTGATGAAGAAGAAGGTATTTCATTATGACAGTTGCCTTGCAGAACTTTCGGCTATTGGAGAACAAATTGCAACCTATTGCAAAGGATTGCCAGTAGTCACTCTAATTGCATCTCTTCTTGGAAAAGAGAACAAAATTTGGATTTGTGGAACCAAGTCACAAAAAGCAAGTCACACCTTACCGATGAAGCGTGCATACACATAATAGAATTGAGTTACAAATATTTACTAGATCATTTGAAGTCATGCTTTCTTTATTTTGGAGCATTTCCAAGGGGTAAAAGCATTCACACCAAAAAATTGAAGCTGCTTTGGATTCTTTCAAGGATTTATCGAGGAAAATGAGATCACGAGCTCGGAAGATTTAGCGGAGGAGTACTTGGATAATCTTGTTTCTCAAAGTTTAGTTGTTGTGACGAAGAGGAGTTCTTTGGGGGTGGGGGTGGGGAGATAAAGAGATCTGATGTTCATGATCTTATATGACTTGTGCATAGAGAAAGCGCAAAGAGAATTTTTTTATTGGGTAGACTCTAGAACTTTTTTGATGGATGCTTGCAAAGTATAACCACCATCACTTTACATTGGTGAAAGAGATTCTTTGATGAAGCCAAGACCTTTTGTGATGAAAAGAATTGCCAACAAGCCATGTTCACTCTCTATTGTCCTTTGAAGATTATGGCCATGTGCAAAGTCAGATTTTGAAGAACTTTAAAGTATTGACGGTGTTGGATTTGCAGGATATGTATTCAGGCGCATTGAGTTCCCCAAAGAAATATTATCCAATATTCATCGAGATATTTGGCATTATGGGGTGATTTTGATTGTATTCCACCATCAATAGCTGACCTATGGGACCTAAAAACTCTTATTATGAGAGGGTTCACATAATTAAAAGATCCATTACACAAACCATGTGAAAGATGGAAAGCTTAAACGTGTTGATATTTATAGGTGTCATCTTTACTTGGAGAATTTTGAGGGGAATAATAATTCCAATGTGGGACTACATAATATTGAGATACTTGAGGGTCCAATTTTTCTTCCAGATGATCCTCACACAGCGGAGTTTTTAAGCAGGTTACCAAGGCTTAGAAAGTTGTACTGGTACTTTAAAGGAAATGAGTGGCCTAGCACGTGGCTTTCCATGTTTGGATCTTTAAAAAATTTGGAGGACCTAAAACTCAAAAATACATATTTTCCTGGCAGCACTCTATTGAAGAAAATGCCAACATTCGATTTTCCTCAGAGTCTTAAGAAGTTAACACTGGAAAACATTAATCTTCCCTGGAGTGCAATGTCAACAATTGGGAAGCAACTACCTAATCTTGAGGTTCTGAAATTACTTTGGCATGCATGTTGGGGGGATAGCTGGGATTTGGAAGATGTGGAATTCTCAAAACTTAGATATTTAAAATTAAGCCAATTAGAAATTAAACAAATAAATGTGTCGGTGGGCTGTGACAGCTGCTTCCCTTGCCTTGAGGAACTTGTTGTGGAAGAATGTTATAGACTCAAGCATATTCCTTCCAACTTTGGAGACATTTGCAACTTGAACACCATCAAGGTGACTGATTGTTCTACTAAAGCCTCTGACTCAGCAAGGCAAATTTTTGAACAGCAACGAGAAATAGGAAACCATAGCTTTCAAATATTTGTCACGAGTACTGATTCTAATTTTGATGACTACGGAGAAGACGCAGAGGAGAACTCTAATTAAAGAAGAGTAAATTTTTCTCAGGTTTTTCTTTTATTATTATCATTATTGTTGTTGTTAATATTTACTTCTTCTGAATTTCTTCGTTCCTTTTTTTTTTCCCCACTCACATTTAGTATAAAAACTTGATCTTTGTATATTAGTACGTTTAGTGTTAGAACGCCAAAAGTATGACCATAATGTGTTATTGCTATTTAATTTTGAATAAAATATAAACTCTTAAAATTATAAATATATTATTTTTAAGAAATTGATTTTTTTTCTCAAAGAAGTAAACACTAAACTAATCTTGAATATATATACACTTATCTATTTAAACTTTTTACTATAATATTATTAATTGACATATTTTTCCATTGAGTTTGCCAAAAAAAAAAACCCAAAAGTAATAAAGATTTCTCCTTGACGTGTTCTAAATATGGTTAACTAACTTTATTCAAAAACTCTTTTGGAATATTTGGATTTAACTTCATCAATTCACAAACTGAATCACATAATATTTGTACTGACACTTTGAACACCTGAGCGTTGTTTTTGGTTGCTCTACTTTTCTAATCTTTTATATTATAATCGTTCAATCATACTATATAACGGCATTAAACTTAATGATGAACTTAACATGACTATGGTTTCATTTGATCGAGGCCTAATATATAGTATTGTATTTTGATGAATGATAACAGTATAGTTCCACAGCACGAATGAGAAGCAACTGGAGAATTTGCCGACTTCTATCCTTGAATCCTTATTGAGAAATTTGGACAGTGAAGGTTCGTGTTACTTCCATACAGAACATGAGCACCTACAAAACTAACCGAGGAAATGCTTTGCTTTTGCATTGCCGTTTGTTGCTTTTAGCACGTAGCTTATGTATATTTTGCTTTACTGTTTAGATTTCAGGGTATACAAACACAAGCTCGAGTGTTAAATGTTGCTGCAAGGAAGTTTTGTTCTAAGTTTGAATTAGGGAAGGTTTGTGACATATCAAATGGTACCTTAAAAGTTACTAACAAGAAGTCAATACTATAAAAATTATTATGAGATGACATTGAATAAAATTTTTGAAGTTGAGAGATGAGCAGCGAAGCAGATTTTGTTCCTAAAACAAAATTTGGGTCTATCCCAGTTGATGAAATGGTGCTTTATATCAATGGGAGGAGCTTGATGGTGAACACTTCACTATATCTCTTTAGTTTTCACTACTTTATATGAACTGTAACTCACTTAAGGTTTTGCCTTGAAAATGTCATTGGTGTAGATCAAAGTTTATATCTTCTTATTATTATTATTTTCTTTTTAAGCATTGAATTATAACTATTGCTTATGAGATGTTACTTTTTTGAAGTGCGGTTTTTGTGGTGCTGTTACTGTTTATATATATATATATATAAAAGTTACTCAAAACTATGAATGCATCTTTGAAATTTTATGGAAAAATAACCACACAAGAGTTATAGAGCATGTGGTAGTGAAATACTACTAAATGAATTTTCTAGTATGAAGTTATGGGCAAATATTGACTCAGGGTTATAGTCAGTCTTCCATTATGTGTATTGAGGTGAAGGATTGTAGGCGGAAAAAGAAGTCATCCGTTCACACATGAAAGTGGATGGAAAAATCTGCAAAATTTCCATTACTGATCGAGATGGTCCACTTCCAATCCACCTGCACTTCTTATCTTCATCCTGAGATTATTTTTTTTTTCTTTTTTGCATTTTTGATGGTTGATTATTAGTAATTTTTCCTTTTAATTACCTCAATTTATTTGCATATATACATTTGCATGCGATTCCTCTCCGGCAGAAACCTCACTTATTTCCTTAATTTACTCACTTGTCAGCCATCCGTTTTCAGTCTTGAACTTAAAACGGGGAAAAGAAAAAAAGAAAGGGTTTCTTGGAAATTTGAGAGGAGAAGTGAAAAGGCTCAAAATCTTCTTTGTAAAATTCTTTTAGAAGACTACAAAAGGAAAGTAAATAATATTTATTTGCTCAATTAGAAGTCCATGATCAACTAGGTATAATGTTTATTTGTCTGCTCTTTAATATTTTTAAGTTTATATTATTCCTTGACCCAAAATTTTAAATTTTTTTATTTGATTTTTTTTTTGTGAATGACCTTAAATTTATTGGAATAGTGAACTATATAAATATTTATACATAAGTTTCATTTTGTTGATTGATGCCTAATTCAATACTTCTATTTCAATTAATATATGTCTAATTAAGTTAATTTTTTGATATTCCACTTTTAATATGATACAATTTTTTTATGTTTAAAAGATAGCACACCTGGTATACGTTTAAATGTTAATTTTTTATATTTTTTTAATCTTTACTTTGTAATTGTGGACTAGTGGGGGTACTATATGAACAATAATAAATTTTATTTAAAAAGTAAATTATTTTGGTGACAAGAAATTTTATTTTAGGAGTAGGTTGTTATTTTTAGTATGGAAGAAGTATATCTTATAAAAAAGTGTTTTATATTAATAAAAATCTATATTTGGAAAAAAAAATTCGGAGTTACTTAAGGTAGATTCAAGTTAGTACTTTCTAATTGTCATATATAATATATATAATTATTAAACTTGTATTTTGAGTAAACATCTGATTGAATTTGTGGTTAATATAACTTTAAAGTAGCATTTTTATTTGGTTCTAACCAAATAACTTAAATTTCAATAATAATGACACAAAAATGTCAATTTTCATAAATATCATTAATACGACAATCTCTCATTCACTCGGTAGGGCATCAGCCTTAATAAAGCTAATCTATCATCTTCCAAGTTTCCATCTTTCATCCACAAACCAAGATATATGGTGAAATATTTTTGTCCAAATCCTAACACTATGCTCAAGCATCCTACTCTCTCATGATTAGCCAATATTAAAAAAAAAAACGGGAGAGAGAGATTATAACTGAAACAAATAAAAAAAGCAATATTACAAAAAAGCACTTTATGTCAATAATGCAACCAAATTCGCTATTATTCAGTACGTACAGGCTTATTTATAAGCAAGGAGTAAAAAACTTAAATTTAAAACCATCATAGATAAAGAGATAAAAAAATAATTTTGTACAAGACGAAACTATAAATATATAGTTAATTGTACACATAAAATATATAAATAGTGTATAATAGTGGACATTATTTTTTATTATGTATTGTAGTGTAATATGATTGAAAAATATATAAGTTACAGTAATATTAGAATCAAATAAAGGGCATTTATATATTGGAAACTGCACATTTGCACTTATCTTTTCTAAAATTAGATTGTTAAAAGGCACAACTTATTAGTAAAAATGAAATGTTTGAATAATTAAGTAGGCAGTTTTTATTTATGTTTTTTTTTTATGGATTGTGTACTGTCTTTATTACATATACAAATACTCCCTCTATTTGGGGGGAAAAAAAAACTTACTTTTGATGAAGTATAATTTTTTATTTATTACGAACAACACATGTAATGTACTATTAATATATAATTTTATATTTTTATTTTTATTTTTTAATTGTGAGTTATACGTAATTATTATTAATCAAAATATTCTAAAAAGTTCAAAAAAAAATAGACTCTTTTTTAAGGAGAAAATTTTTTTAAAAGTAAATCTCTTTTTTTTTCACATAAAAGGAGTAATATTATGACAGTTTTATTTGTAAAATGTTAGAATTTTACAAAGAGATATACACAAATACAAAATTCTAATGGAACCTTGTCTCAATCAAGATCAATTAAACTGTAAAATTATGAATCTTCCACGCAAATGTGTTATGTCAAAAGTGAGAGAAATCATTCCTCTGTATGCCTTTTCTGTCCCTATATCACCACAACGGTGTGTTCCATAAATATTATTAATGTTAATATTTCCTTCAATTAGATTTTTCATTTAAATGAGCATAATAGGAGTTCATAACTAAAATTATTAGTTAATATTTTGTCACCTAGAACTAGAGGACTGTTTATCATTGTAGCTCTTTTGCATTTGAGGCTAAGCATAATGTAAGAAAGCATAAAATCAGAGAGTTTGTTGAATAACATGCTGTCTATTATTATTTTACTGTACAAGGCTAAGCATACATTATATAGACAATTCTGTGTTAAATCAGGTAACTAGATAATTACAAAATATACAAAGAGATAACATAGAGAATATACAGGAATTATCTTAGTGATATATATTAACAGATTTGAGCAATCCTTAACACTCCCCCTCAAGCTGAAGATTTGTATAAATCAAATGCTCCAAGCTTGGAAAGAAAATGCCAATGCTGCTTGCTGTTCAAGGCTTTAGTTAACAAATCTGCTGGTTGCTTCTTGGTGGATATGTGACGCGTCGCAATGATGCCTTGTTGGAATTTTTCTCTTACATAATGGCATTCAACCTTAATGTGTTTGATGCGTTCATGAAAAATTGGATTTGCCGCTATTTTCTCTGACTTCATTATCACGATAAAGTAAAGCAGTTGTCTCATATGAAAACCAAAATCTTTGAGAAGTCCTATGATCCACACTATTTCGCTAGTTGTAACTTGCATAGCTCGATATTGCCTCAGTGAAGATAGAGAAGCGATGCTATTTTTTGAACGCCAAGATATTAAAGAATTTCCAAGCATGATCACGAATCCGGTGATGGATCTCCTTGTCATTGGGCATGTGCTATAATCAATCACGATGGCTCGTAATTCAAACTTTGAGGATGACGGGAACATAAGACCAAGACACAGGCAACTCTTTAGATACTTGATCACTTTTAAAAGCTTCCATATGAGATCGCCGGATTATGCATGAACGGCTAATAAGTTGAATCAAAAATGTGATATCAGGTTTGGTGAGATTCAAGTAGATGAGTCTGCCAACTAATCTCTGATATACCGAAGGATCTTCAAGAGGCGGATCATCGATTTTCTCATTTGAACCTTGGTTATATTCCACGCTTGTGAATTTTTTGTTCTACTCCATAGGAATAATCAAGGTTTAGAACACCAATCCAGCCTCAGATATTAACACCAATGTGTACTGGCGTTGACTCAGTGAAATACCATCGGGAGATCGAGCAATCTCAAGGCTAAGGAAAAACTTCGACTGGCCAAGATCTTTCATGAAAAACGTGGCATTGAGGTATCGTTTGAGGTCAGCTATTCTATCTTGATTGTTACTGCACTAATTAATATATCGTCAACATAAATAAGTAATGCAACAAAAGATGTACCTTGCATCTTGGTGAATAATGAATAGTCATGGCGAGATTGATGAAACCCATGCTAGAGGAGTGCACGATGAATTTGGCATTCCATTGACGGATGCTTGCTTCAACCCATATAAGAATTTCCAATCGACATACTAAATGCTCTCCTTGAGTGCGAAATCCGGTAACTCCATGAATACCTCTCCGGAAAGACCACCATAAAGAAAAGCATTCAAAACATCCATTTGGAAAAGAGGCCAAACATGAACAGCCGCAATGGTGAGGAAAAGGCGAATAGTGACATGCTTAGCAGTAAGAGAAAAAGTGTCCTGATAATCAATTCATTCTCTCTGATTAAAACCTTTAGCCACTAGACGGGCCTTGTACTGCTCAAGAGAACCATCAGCATTATATTTCACCTTGTAAACCCATTTGCAACCGATTGGACGATGATCAGGAGGCAACGGAACCACATCCCAAGTATGGTTAGTTTGAAGAGCATGAAGTTCATGGGCCATGGCAGCCACCCAATTGGGATTGGTGGCAGCATCCTGAAAGTTGGTAGGTTCTTGGATGGTGGAGATGGAAGCTATAAAGTGCTGGTAGTGGGGTGGCATTTGGCCATAGATAAGTAATCGGAAATGGGATAGAGTGAGGCACAAGATGTCGACGGTAATGTAGGACAAATATAATCGGGACTCGGATGGGAGGTCGAGAAGGATGCTCGGATCGCGCAGAGGTGCAGCTACGTTGGGGTCAGGTGTATCTGATGGTATAGAGGATGAGATGTCCATATCTGGAGAGAGAATAGGAGCAGCTGAGGAAATAGAGAATGCAAGAGTGGTCGACTCATCTGGAGAAGTCGGTGTGTCCACAGGGAGATTGAGAGTCTCGTCGAACCATACAGTTGGAGGTGTCGGATCGGACGGAGCTGCGGGGGACAACACGAAAGATGAAAGGGAAAATGGAAAAACATTTTCTTGAAAAATCACATCTCGACTAACAAAATTTTTTCCCGAAATGGGTTCATACAGCGATAACCCTTCGAGAAGGAGGGTAGCCCATAAAAATGCATGGAGTAGCAAGTGGACTAAATTTGTCACGGGCTCCCAAAGTTGTAGCATAACACCTACAGCCAAAAACATGAAGATGTTCAAGGATGGAGGGTTTATAAACAGATTTGAAAAGGACTGAGGCCATAAATGGATGATGAAGGAAAGCGGTTAATAATGTGAGTGGCGGTGAGGATGCATTCACCCCAAAATCGGGTGGGATGTGAGCTTGAAACATCAAGGCCCATACAACATCTAATAAATGACGGTATTTGCGATCAACAACTCCATTTTGTTGAGGAGTATAAACGCAAGAGCTCTCATGAAGGATACCTTGACTAGCAAGGAAGGAGTGACACTCACGAGAAAAAATTCGGTCTCATTGTCAAAGAAGATCGTTGGACAAGGGAGCCAAATTAGGTGAAGACCATAGAGATGAAGTTTTGAATTTTGGAAAAAACTTGAGATTTAGAGTGTAAAAGGTATATCCAGGTAGCACGAGAAAAGTCATCGACAATGGTAAGGAAATATCATGCACCATCGTGATTGGGAGTCCGATGGGGACCCTAGATATCCATATGGACTAATTTGAAAGTGGATGTCGAGCAGTGGTTCGTGGTGGAAAAGCACTACAAGTTTATTTGGCCAAAGGACAAATGGGACACGAAAAAGATGTAGGACGCAAAATTGATGTTCTATGAACATGATAAGATTTTAGGGAGGAATGACCGAGACGACGATGCCAAATATCATAATTAATTTTATTGATAAAAATGGAATTACAACTGGAAAAATGAGAAATACTAGCAGAAGGCTTTATGGAATTTAAATAACTTTTAAAAACATAATAAAAAGAATCGGGAATTGAAGAACACAAAAGGTACAACCCCCAATTAGCTCTGCAGAGACCGATCAGATTCCCAGTCGTACGGTCCTGAAAGACACAAAAGTCATCAAAAAATATGGCCACACAATTATTATCACGAGTGAGTTTGTGTATGGATAACAAATTGTGTTTAAAATGTGGGGCATAAAGAACATGTGTGAGGTGCAATTTAGGATATGGTCGGAAATGGCCAATATGGGTCACAGGACTAGTAGAATGATCAGGCAAAGTGATGGAGACAGGTGCAACACATGGAAAAAAGGAATCTAAAAGAGACATATTACATATGATGTGATCGCTAGCACCTGAGTTGATAATCCAAACAGATGAAAAGATTTAGAAGGTGTGGCGGTACGAGAAGTTGGCCGTTGAATCGAGGACCCTATCCGATTGAGAAGAGTGACAAGCTTTTGCTATTGATCCACCGTGAGATTAAGCCCGGAGGAACCGCCATAAACATTGCCGTGGTGAGGGTCGCAGAGCCCAAGATACCTATCTTGGAATATGTAGATGAGTTAGTAATAGAATTAGGCCCACCATATAAGGCCATGGGTGGAGGACTATATCCAAAAGGGCGAGAATAAGCCCAAATCCAGGAAAAGGTTGGCCATGAGTGGTAGCATTATGGGCCAAAGGTCCGAACTATTATTCTTTTACGTGAGCCATCACATTGTTTGGGTTTCGATTAGGGATAGCCCACAAGAAGAAAGCAGCCTCACGGACATGGCTTTGTTTCTTACAATGGGTACACAAAGGATGCGGCCCATTAGATTGGCCTCGAGATAATCGAGGACCAAGAAGGCCATTGGATAGGCCTAGCCTGAAGGCCCAATTGGTGAGGCCAAGAAGGCCATTAGATAGACCGAAAGTCCAATACCCGAAAATCCAATTGGTCGCCTGTAATTGTTGTCTTGCTTCACTTGTCCGAGCACCACGAGACATCAAAGTATCCATCCACGCTTAAAAGATAACTAGTATAACATAGAGCATAATCTTTAATACCTTTGAGGTATCTCATCAGCCTATTGAGGGCATCCCAATACTCTTTACTAGGATTACTAGTGAAACGACTTAACCTGCCAACTGTATAGGCTATGTTAGGTCTAATGCAACTCATAGCATACATAAGACTACCAATTAGTTTTGAGTATTTTAATTGATCCACACTTGGTCCCTTCATTAGAACTCAATCATTTATTATAGTCACACTGTCTCACTCGATTTGCACTCATTGTATCCCTGTAGAAAATAGCTATTCAATGTAATGAGTCCGGTTAAGGGAGATGGCTTGCTTTTCAAAACTTACTTTCATACCAAGAATGGTATTAGCAATACCAAGATCTTTCAAGTCAAATTCTTTAACTAAAGCAAATTTCACGTCACTCACTTCAGAATGATAGGAGTTAAAAATCAACATGTCATTAATGTACAAGCAAATGATAGCTACCTTATTGGACATAAACCGATGGTAAAGGCATTTATTTGAATAATTGGACTGAAAATCATAGCTCTTACCACTTTGTCAAATTAAAGATGCCACATCTTAGGTGCTTGTTTAAGACCATATAAGGATTTGTTCAATTTACAAACCTTATTTTCGAAACCTTTCATGGCGTACCCTTTAGGTTGTTCCATGTAATTTTTTTCATTTAACTTTCCATTTAGGAAAACTATCTTTACATCTATTTGATGCACTACATAGTGTTCCAAACCCTTTCTAGCAATGTTTTGACCTTCAAAGTGAATTTCTCTTTAATTTGTCCAATCCCATTTGTTCTTTCAGTTTGTGCATTTCAGTCTTGAAAGAACTCCATTCGGCAAGTAGCTTACTCAACACAAGCTCGACAAAGAGATTATCAGAGAAATCAGAGTTTTACTTTCACTTGTTCCTCATGTTCTCAAGAGCTTCTCTACTATGAGCATTTTAGGGAGCCCTCTTGCTTTTGGAACTAAGCGTTCAAGAAATCTCATATCTCTTTTGTCGTCTTATACTCACTATAGGTCATAGCTAATGAGAATTTAGAGAATTCAACATGTAATCTCTACAAAAACATCTCGTCTTTTTTCCATCGATATTCATCAACATCCTCAATAGTAGGTGCAAAATCACCTAAAACAATGTAAAATATTTCACGTTCTTCATGCCAAATTGAACATGCAATTTCCAACCATGAAATTCAGTAGCATCAAAGGATTGCAATTTGATGATATCATACGAACTATACCATTTTAGATAGAGCAGACAACAGGAAAAAGTGCACATGGGCATCCTTCGACTTATAGAGCCTCTAACTTCAGTCAAACTACTCTTTAGATGAGTAATTAGCTAGAATAGACCTCAAAAATGGATTTGGAGTGTCCAAAAACCTTAAGATATATTGCCTTTGTAGCCGAAAAAATTGCTGGAACAAAGTCAACATTAGGTCAAACTGCCGATCAACGGTCTGACTCGGTCCATGACTACCCGAGTCAACTTGCTCAACTTACTTTGTCAACTCGATGCGTGACTACTGAATCAACTCGCTCAACTCATCATGTCAACTCGGCTCGTGACTCGGCCAAAACTTTAGATTATCATATCTCCGTGCCCGAACTCCGTTTGACAAGCGACCATTAAAAATTTTATCTCGATGAGTAGAACAAAACCCAAATGGCCTTGCGTTATAATCGACTATATTTTCTAGGATTTGAAAAGAAAGATTTCAATTTCAAATTTCAAACTCGATCCCGACCAACTCCACTATCGGATTGGAAATCTAATGGCACCGTTGAATTCTTCTCATCGAAAGCTTCAAGTAGACACCTACTTTCTCGAATCGGACATACACCGCTAATACTTGAAGTATTACACCTTGAGACGTCAAATTTGGGAACGCTTAACAGTATTACCTCAAACTAGTTTATTTTAGAATATATATGCAAACTATTGAACTCCAACCCACATGTGCCTAATAACCAATCCTTCACCTATTGAGTTTGTATGTGAACATATTATTTGGACTATATTTTAAATATATCCACCAATATTTGGATTGGTACTTACCCAATCCTACTACTAGTTATAATCATACTATGTTTTTGGTTGATCAAATTTCTAATCCTTCATGTTATAATCATTCAATTGTACTTTGTAGCAGCATTACACATAATGATGAACTTGACTGTGGCTTCATTTAAGGCCTAATATATAATATTTGATTGTGATGGATGGTAATAGTATGTTTCCCATAGCACGAATGAGGAGGAGATAGCTGATGTATATTTCTGCTTTACTATTTAGATTATGGAGCATACAAATACAAGCCTGAGTGTTAAATGTTGCTGCAAGGAAGTTTTGTTCTAAGTTTGAATTGGGAAAGGATTTTTACATATCAAAGGGTACCCTTAAAGTTGCTAACAAGAAGTCCATACTATGAAAAAAAAAATGATTATGAGATGACATTGTATGAAATTTCTAAAGTTTGAAGAGAGTAGTGAAGCAAATTCTGTTTTTGAAACCAAATTCAGTTCTATCCTAATCGATGAACTGGGGGCCTTACTATATCTCTTTAGCTTTTACTATTTTATATGAACTATAGCTGACTTCAGGTTTTGCCTCGTAGATGTCATTGGTGTAGATCAAAGTGCATCTGTTATTTTGTTTTTAAATCATTAAAATTATAACTATTGCCTAGGAGATGTTAATGTTTTTCTTTTTATGAAGTCTTGCTTTTTCTTGTGCTTATTATTTTTTTTTTGTATATATTTTTAGAAGTTATTCAAAACTATGAATGCATATATCATGGAAGATAATTGTGGTAGTGTTTTTATGGAATTATTTGGTTAACAACCTGTTAGACAAGAGTTATGGGATATGGTGATAAATGTCTAGTAGTGGCAATTAAAAAGCCTAAAAGTTAGACACTTTCCTGTTAACTAAGCAAAATATCTTGTGAACCATAAGCATTAAACTTACAATATATTTGCTTATGTGGCTTATGCTATGGGTGTATCTATAGTAGTGTTAGGCAAAAGCCTCATCAACAAGAAATCTATATTTACACTCGAAGCATGTGAAACACAAAACTGAATATTAATATATATTTTTATATTTTTATTCTTATTTTAAATTGTAAATCATACTTAATTATTAGTTGTCAACGAAAAAATTTGAAAATAATTTTTTGAGAGAATGAGTAATACTATGGTAATCTTATTATTTTAAAAAAAATAAGAAAAACTCTAACTTATAATATAAAAAATAAAAAGTGAATTATAATATGAGAGATCTTTGAAATTTTGCGTGAAAATAATTGCATAAGAACCATATAGCCTATGATAGTGAATTACTAATATATGAATTTTCTAGTATGAAGTTATGGACAAATATTGACTAAGAATTGTAGTTGATGAAAGCCCGTCATCTCGCATCGATGTCCTGAATATACAAACGACTTGCAAAGATGAGGACAAAGTCCTGAAGACACTTCAATGCTCAACTCGATAATTATTCAAAAGAGAGAATATTAAATTAAGAGTACAATAGTTGTAATTGGGTGTAATTGGTTCTTATAATTAAGAAGCATGCTTTATATAATAATTATAAGATGAGAATATAAGAAATTTTGAGGATAACTCTTACTCAACTTTATTAACATATATTATAAACGCATGAACAAGATCTTTGAGGTGATGACACGTGGACAATTTTTTCCCCTCCGCTGTGGTTTCAGTTGTCTAAAGCAGAAAGCCTAGCATGTACGTGTCATCTCTCTCATCCCTAAATTGATCTTTCTTCTCTAGGGTTTTCACCATTTCCTATTGCACTTCTCTTTCACATTCTTCACATTCTTTCTTTCCTCTCTAGGGTTTTTACCCTTTCCTACCGCCAATTTTGATCATCGTCGTCCTCCCACCCATCTCTGCATTTCTCGACTTTCCCATCTCTGCGTTTCTCAATTTGTCCTTTCTCAATTTTTGTTTGCCTACCACTACTCATGAAGAAATTTTGGTTTTCTTTCCCTAAATCTTTTTGCCCAACGGTCACCCTTGTTCCAATTTTTATTCTGTTCTTTTTTGCTCGGTTTCTACCTATTTTCGTTGTTTGGGTGTTGCCTTAACTTTAGATTTTTTTCATATTTTGGGTCATTGACTCACTCACCGATTCATGTGTGATTTCCGCCGATTTTGGTTGCATTTTGCCACTCGGTGACTCGATCACCGACCGGTCACCTTATCGCCTTTGTCCACCGTTGATGATGTGCATGTGGAAGAGAGGCAAAATTTTTTATCTTTTTCAAATCTATTCTTCATTTTGGTTGGGATATTTTTTTCCTTCCTTTTTTGTTTCTTCTCTAACTAGATCCATTTGCTTTGGTGCAGTTTAGGGTGATTGGGGCACCCGGTCTATCGATTCGACCATGTAGTCAACCTACGCTAACTGGGACCGTTTCATTGTCGACCATCAATGTTGACGGTGGAGTCCGAGGAAGGGAAGCTAGCCTTTTCCCTTTCCCGAAATGTTTTTACTTTTTAAAATTTTTCTTCCTAGAAAATGCCCTAACTAGATCTGTTACATGTATTTGGAGATTGTGTGCCAAGGGAGGAGGGGTTGCGATGGCATTGGTTTCTTCAATGGCATACTATCTGCTTGCGAAGGTTTAGTTGAACCAGACAAGAAAATTATCGTTCTTTTTTTAAAAGATTTTCTTCTTTTTAATGTTGAGTTATATGTGCATGGATATTGTTATTCCTTCACGCATGCATTATTTTCTCTTTTATAATTTTCTAAAAAATTTCTCCCATAGCATACGACGGTCGTTGCAGGTATTTCCGTATCTTGTCTCATCTTAGTGGGAGTTGCAACCGCATGCCTTGCTTCAATGATCGTGAATCACCATTGTGACCAATTTCAAAAGCCTACGAAAATTTATTGCCTTTTATTAGTTTTTTTGTCTAAAATGTGCTCTTTTATATATGTATCAATTTTCTTCTTCCTTGTTGTGCATTCAAAATTTCCCTGTAGTTGTGTTATATGTGCACTCCATCTGCACCTATGAGAGTTTTCTATTTTGGACGGTTTTTTGTCCACTGTAACACTCCCTTTTACCCTAAACCTAACAATCAGAATCTTTTCCTTGAAACACCGTGACTTTGTTCCTCTATCCCCTTCTTCTAGTACATGCATTAATGTTTTGTGTTTTGGGGTGTACTCTAAAATTATGTTCTCTACTCGGGTTGTACTCACGAAATTTGTTTAGCTTTTCCATGGGTGCTTATTGTCAAATCTTTTGTTTCACTCTTACGTATGTATCTATGAGTATTGTCCAATGTGTAAATATTTGTCTCTTGCTGTCTTTCATTGCTAAATGTTGTCATTTCAGTCTAACTTTCATTTATTATGCCACTTTCTTTCAAATCACTCTCATCCGCGCTTTTTAAGGAAACGAGCCATCTCCTCTTTTTTGCTTCTTATTTCTGCCATTATTTTGTTACTTGTCTAACCTTGTGTTTAGGGTTTGCCTTAGCCTTTTTCAATGTGTTTAGGTATGGTTTTGTTTCTCTTTTTTCCTAATATTTTTCTTCCCTTTGTTTTCGGCATTTTTATTACTCTTTTGCCTCTGCTGGTTAAATGACCTTGCCTTCCTTTTTCCTTACTGATATTAATGCTACCAGTTGTCTACTACATTAAATGATTTTTAAGACAACTCTTCCTTTTTCATAGCCTCATGTAGCATCCCTTATGTTTTATTTGGGATTTCAAGGCATTTAATTGATGTGCTAACTTGTTTTGAATCTTCCAACTCTATGGGCTTACCAGTTTTTAGTCCTCCGATTGGTTTTGAATCTTCTAACTGGTTTTTCCTTTGTGTTAACTGGTTTTGAGTCTTCCAACAACCATTACCTTTTTTCTCTTGGAATGTCCTTAAGTCATTTATTAATATTTGTTCTGAAAAATATATATGGTTATCTGTTGTAATATAGTTTGTTAATGTGCATGTGTGATGAAATATGATTAATAGGCCGAATGTTACTAGTAATTGGTTTGAGATTGTGGTATTCCAGATGTTGCCAGCTTTTAGAATGTATTCGTTTTATTTCTGGCTGGCTGTTTCTCATGCTATTCATATATTTTTCTGCCATGGCTTTTGTTTCATTGAGATGAAATTTTAGAATAAGAATGTCATATGTGGGTGTGACTAAAAGGTTTTATATATAAAATAATTTTATGATGCATTTGGAAAATTATTGCTTATCTATCTAAATTTGTATGTGAAAATAAAGAACCTTTAATAAAAATGTAATGCTCTCGTGTGTCTAAAAGGTTTTATATATAAAAAATGCTTTCCTACTACATTTCATAAACCGTCTTCAAACTGGTTTTGAATCATTCGACTCTTTTTTTTTTTTATGTGTTGACTAGTCTTGAGTCTTCCAACATATAAATGAATGGACAGATATTAGCATAGATGAAACAAGAAATGTTTTTTTCGTTAGTTTGGTTCGTTGTTCAAACAAATGCCTTTTGCATGTAATGATGTCGCTAAGTTATGGTGAATATTACTTGTAATTGGTTTGAGATTGTGCTATTTTAGATTCTCCCAAATTTTAGAATGGACTCGTTTTATTTTTGAATGGTTGTTTCTCTTGCTATTTAAATATTTCTCTGCCATGACTTTTATTTTGTTGAGATGAACTTTTAGAATAATAATGTCATTTGTCGATGTGACTAAAAGGTTTTATATATAAAATGCTCTCATGATACATTTGGAAAATCATTGCTTCTTGTTCTAAATTTGTATGGTAAAATAAAAATTTTTGAATAAAAATATAATGCTCCCATGTGACTAAAAGGCTTTATATATAAAATGCTTCATCTGCATTTCAGAAACATCTTCGAACTAGTTTTGAATATTCCGACTCTTTTTTTTTTTTTTTTGCTGCTAACTGGTCTTGAATCTTCCAACACCCATAAATAAATGGATAGTGTTAGTATAGATGGAAAGAGAAGTGTTTCTTTCGTTAGTTTGGTTTGTCGTTTAAAACAAATGGCTTTTGCATGTAAAGATGTCGCTAACTTATGGCGAATATTACCTGTAATTGGTTTGACATTGTGCTATTCCAGATTCTGCCAACTTTTACAATGGATTCATTTCCTTTCTGACTAGTTGTTTCGTGCTATTATATATTTTTCCTCCATGACTTTTATTTCATTTGAGATGAACTTTTAGAATAAAAATGTCATCTGTGAGTGTGACTAAAAAGTTTTATATATAAAATGCTTTGATGATACATTTGGAAAATCATTGGTTCTTGTTCTAAATTCGTATAAAATGCTTTCCTACTGAATTTGGTAAATCATCGCCTTTTGCTATGTCTTTATATGTGAAAAAAAAAAATGCACTTTGCTCCGCCATTTTGCCTGCTTTTACATTTTCGGTTTTCTTTGCTCCCTCTTGCCTTGATGCAGTTTCATTAAGAGAAATACATCTGCATGGTTGTTGTAATTTGGTTAGTTAATTGCTAAGTGTGATGAAATAGATTAATAGGCCTTTGTGATCCACATGATTTGAGTGCAAGTGGATTACTGATTGTGAAATTTTCTACAATTGCCCTCCCAGTTTACAATAAGTTGATGTATTCTTTTTTGTATTCCTGGCTTAATGTAGCATTAATATTTTTTGGTATTCGATTTCAAGGCATTTAATTGGTGTCCTAACGATTCTTGTGTCTAGGAACTATATGGCCTTGCCACATTTGTTTCGCGTTGCCCCAGACAATTTTCAAACCTAAAAATGGACAACCACCATAAATAAATGAAGACTGTTAGTATAAATGGATATTTTTATATTGTGAAAATTGTTTGTAATTGGTCATGAGATTCTGCCATGCCAGGTTCTATTGGCTTCTATAATGGGTTCCATTTCAATGCATGTTTTATAATTTGTTACAGATTGTTTCTCGTGCTATTTATATATTTTTGTTCCATGTTTTTATTACTTTGAGTTAAAAATGTAGAATGAAAATGTAATACGTATGTTTGCTTGAAAGGTTTTATGTATAAAATGCTTTCATGCTACATTGCAAAACCATCTCTTCTTCCTTCATCTGTATATGAAAACAAATAGTCTCTTTGTTTTGGAAAAAAAAATAGATGCTTGTTTATAGATATACTTATTGTAACTTTTTCCTGCTTTGTTAAAAGAGTAAAATAAACAATGAAGGAATGAATGTATTTCACGATTTTATATTAAATAAATAAAATCCTCTCATTTTAATAGGTGCTTCAATAAATGCCAAGTTTAATTCTTGCCTAATCTATTGGACATGTACATATGACTTGAATATTGTGAACCTATCTAGCTTGTTATTGGTCTATGAAAACATATTATAATGCCTTTTTTTATCCTTACTTAGTTTAAATGATTACGTATTACAAATATGTTTACAATTGTGTCTCCGTGGTTTTGATAGTAAAAAAATGCACATTTCTTTGTTTAGGATAGAAATTTGGCTAATGTTCTACTCTTGTAATACACGTTTCTTGTTTCTTTTTGCTATATTCTAACTATTTTCTTTCCTTCTATATGTGCATTGAATGAAATGTGATTGTCAATGGATGTTGGGAAATTGATCGGCTGATATAGTTGCACTTCAAAAGGTAAAGTTACTCTTGCTCTCTCTGCTTCCTGTGCAATTTTGTTGCTACATGTGTTTTTGGCATTTTACTGTTCTGCTTTAAATATAATGCTTGTGTGTATGAAATGAAGTATAAGAAATTATTTTGTTCTTGCCATGACATCTTATTGGATAAATGCCAAAAGTTTAATTCCAGTGTAATGACTTAAAAATGTTCATTGGGCTTGAATACAATTTGCCTACCCAATTGGTTATTGGTTTGTAAAACATATTACTCTTGCAAGAACTTTAATAGCTAATAAAGAATACCGCTTTTTTTTTTTTTTGTCTTTTGCCGTGTATGCGGGTAAATGATAAATGGTTGCCTTCTTTATTTTCTTTTTGTTTCTTACTTTGTTTCAGATGATAATTATTCAAATATTTCTACGATTATGTCTATAAACTGGATTCTAATAGAACTTGAATATTGTTGTTATTCAACTGGCTTTTGCTTTATAAAACATATTACAAAGTGACTACTTTACTATAATAATGGTTGTTTTTGTTTTTCCTTCTTTGGGGCCGTGTATATCTAGATAATAAGTGTTTGGCTCATATATATATATTTTTGTTTCTTACTTAGTTTAAATGATCAGCTTTTTTCAATATCTTTACATTGTATCTGTATGCTAGATTCTAAACATTTTTTCCATTTTGTGCATTCTTTCCAATGGGTTTCAATGTCCATAATGGTTGTGGAATTGATTGGTTACTAGCCTTACTTATGTGCTTTGAAGTGTGTCCTGTATCTGGATTCTAACCAATTTTTCATCTTGTCATGCACATCACAATGGGTCCCAATGATTGCACTATGTACGGAATTTTGTGTTTACTAGGCTTGCTCTTGGTGAAATAAAGTACTTTTCGGTTGGAAGCCTACCACATCGCTTACTTTTTATTGTTTGCTTCCAACTCCATGCTTATTTAGTTCTTACTACTTTACATGTGTTCTCTTCTTCCTTCTTTAAAGATTGAGCTAGAATAACGACAAACTAGGATTGTTTTTAAAAAATTTTGTCATGCATTTCACTCGAGTTTTGTTTGCATATTTTTTCCTCTTATGCGTTACAAATTTTTCTGCAATCTTTTGTGCGAATTGTAATAAATTTGGGTGTTTTTGCCTCGAATGCAAAACCTTGTGTTTTTAGATTGTAATCAATGAATTCATGCATATGTATTCATTCTCCGCTCAATTTTTTTGTTCAATGTGTGTATCGTATTGCAGGTAGAGCATTTTGTCGCAAACTTGTGCCTAGGCTTGCATTTGACATCTAAAGTAGGAAAACTTATTACTCCTCCTTATATAACACTAATCGCTTGTATCTTGAACAATGTTTCGATGATTATATGTTGCTTTGCAATGATTTACTATGTCTTTACACTCTATTTTGTGATGTTCGTTACACGATAGCATTTATGTTTATCTTCTATTTAGCAATTTGTTGCCATTTTAATTGCTGTGATTTTATTTCTTCAACGTTATCGTAATTTTATCATCAAAATTTCCATATTCTATACAACACATAGGCACTCAAAAATAGCGCCTTGTGCGAATATTGCCTACTACTCTCAATAATGAGATAACTCTAATTTGTGTCATTTTATCCTCATCAATTAACCCCTCAACTCGCAGTCGATCTTCCAATACTTAGATCAAGAGCCGACTGGGGTTTAACGGCTTCTTTGGCTTTGTCGACCATATAGACAGAAAGATATAGAGTCAATGCATGAACGCCCGTGTGTAGTATAATCCCCAAGTTTGTCGACCTAGGAGTTTAATGGCTTCTTCGGCTTTGCCGACCATATAGACAGGAAAGGTATGGAGCAAATGTGTGAAAGCGCAGGCGTAGTATAATCCCCGAGTTCATCAAAAACTTTTGGTTGTCCCTTGAGGGACTAGGCATGTTATTTTCTCTTATTTTGAAGAGATTTGAGAACATGTTCTATTGTGAGAGTTTTCACTTTTTTAAAAATACTTAATAGCCTAGTAGCCTTATATAAATTTGTAGATAGTTCAGTAGTCTTATGTAGATTTGTAGATTAGATTCCAGGTGGGAGCTCTGCTCTTTTTTTATGTTCACATTTTAGCATTAATCAACTTGACTTAGCCAAGTTGGCCACCAACCAAAGGCCTAAGGCTTGGTGTTGGGGTTGGGCCAGGGTTCAATCCTTGTGACTAATTTAAAAATTCTTTTGGTGGGAATTGGATTGATGATAAAATAGAATCTTGGGTTGCGACAGAATTCGATTAGTGATGAAGAAAGAGAATTCTTAGTTCGATTCTCCACCTTAATAACAAAAGAGGATTGATCAAATTCTATTGAGTTGGATTGATGATAAAATAGAATCTTGAGTTGCGACAAGAATTCGATTAGTGATGAAGAAAGAGAATTCTTGGTTCATTCTCCACCTTAATGTGAAAGAGGATTGATCAAATTCTATTGAGTTTGACTCATAGTGATCATTTATCAAAGAATGGCTCGATTATCAAATGATTGAACAACCAGAGCGATTTACTTACGACACTTTTGGTTGGTACCACGACTACTTGTGCCCTGGTTCACCCCAACCTCATGCAACCTAGTTGAGCATGGAAGTAATATTTGAAAAAGAAAAAAAAAGAAAAAAAAACATTTTAGCATTCGTCTATTTGCACATTGGCATTCATGTGCGTGTACATTGACATTTTCGTGCCATTGTAGTCTTTTAAAAAATTGCACCTATTTAGACATTTTTTTATTAGAGTGTAAAAATTTTAGTCAGTGGCCTACGTTGTTAGGAGTCTTTCAATGAGATTCCCCTAAGAACCTGAAAGTAAAGCATGCGTTGAGTTTTTCGAATCATGGATTGAATCGGGTAAATCCAAATTTGGTCTAAACTCACTTTCACAGTGGCTTTTACCAAGGAAAGCTCCCGTTGGCCGACTACCCGACGGCTCTTTCTCTCGATGCGCGATCAAATATTCCAAGTTTTCCACCAGCTGTGAGATCTTTTGGCTCTTTATGATGAGCCACGTGTGGAAGGCTCACCTTGTCCCTCATCCATTCTCTTAAGCGCATTAGATTTTTGGTAGTTCTGACGTACCAGAATATAGCCCACCACTGAATGACTTGATTGACATTTGTTGCTTACTCTGATGGCGTTGAATCTATTAACTTCTGCAAACAAACACTAAAATGATCAAAATACGAAATCAAAGAGAAAAGAAAATCGGGAAATTTTCCGAAGAGATACAGCGGCTGCACAAAATTCAGTCAATTGCCTCATAGGAAACATAGTTTCAGTGCTTGGCTCCTAATTGGTGGCTGTAAAGGCTGATTCTTGAACATCTCACGAACCGTATCACCCTCCACCGAAGATGAAGAGACCAAAAGCGGCCAGAAAAAAGGGGACTAGATGCTCCAATTGCAGACAGTGAGGCTCTGGTCTCCTCAAGCCAAAGCTCTGTACGGCTCTTTGTCCCTCCGTCTACTTCTCTGTGACTTCTCTTTCTAATATAAAACTGCGGAATCAGTGGAGCTGCAGAGGCTTTTGGCTATTTCGCCCTCCAGGAACAAGGTGTTATTGCCAAGAGCTATTATTAGAATTCGCTGCACTTCACCCATCAGTGTAAAATTGGTGGAGCAGGAGTTGTAGCAGAGGGAAGAGAAGGGGTTGATTGGCATTCTCCCAGTTGGGGATTCTGCAGACACTGCAAGTGTGGGTCCCACCTTATCTCAAGGATTGGGAACTGATTCTATAGAAAGGAGCTCCAAAGGACAAGTGGGTTTATCAGATGCTCACAAGCATGCATGACAATTTTTTTCCGGGGATATAAAAAATCAAATAAAGACTATAATTCAGCCATAGCTAGGGAAAAACAAAAAAAATGTTCATACATATAATAAATCAACAGGAGTGCAAAGTACGTGTCAAAGACTCAAATGTTATGTAAGATAGGGAGAAAATTAACGGTCGTTTTTTTTTTTGGAGTAAGTGAACCCTCAAATACGAAACTTTTTTTTTTTTTTGTCTTTTGTAAGACTAGAAATCATAATTATTGAAATCGAGATTCGAATAGAATCGCACAATTCTATTATTTAAATATACAAAATCGATTTAAATCGATTATGAATCGCCCAGAATCGTTCTAGTAGTAGGATCGGTGGAATTGCTTGGGATCGGTGGCATCTAATCCCAAGCGATTCCACGCAAAAATGATAAAACAATATCGTTTTGATCAAAACGACCTCGTTTTAGTGTTCCATATAAGCACAAAGTTCCGCGCCTCTGGCCAACACTCCAATGTCAATCGAATTCTAACCGAGCTCCATCTCCCGTCTCCACCAAGCTCAGAACCCAGTCTATATCTCCAGTCTCCACCGAGCTCAAACCCTAGCTTCGCTGAATCAATCAGCTGTGCAGTCTCTAGACTCCAGAGGCCACTATACTCAGAACCAATCTCCATCTCCTGTCTCCACCAACCTTAGAACCATTTGGATTTAGGATCCTTAACAAATCCAAACACTCATCAAAGATGTTTTCTAATCTTGGACCAACCTTGGTGAAGGGTGAGGGGTGAGGTGAGCTTCTTTTACTTTTCGTTTTCTATTTGGGTAAAGAATGAATTTTGATGATTGGTTTTATTTGAATTTCTGTTAGGTATATAATACAGTATATATTCTATTCCAAATTATATATCCAATTTTTGAGGTACTGATTTATTGTGGTGGTTTAGTTAGGAAGAAATTTGGAGGGCATATATTTTTTTGGCGTCTTGTCTTCTTTACTGACTTGTCGTTGAGAATTCGTATGCTGTTATTGGGTTCCTGCATGCGTGGAAAAGCTATATGCATTTCTTATGTTCAAATAGGACCATACTCTGTTTGTTTGTTTTCTTTTTAATTAATAAAGGTAGATGTTTTTGCAGCTAATTGGGATATTTTTACGTTGGCAGACAAGAATTCTTTTCTAGAAATAACTCTGTGGCCTGTGAATTTGGAAGCATTTTTTTGGCATATGCTTTCCTGTGTTAAAAGAATATAATACAAAACTAATAAAAACTTGTCAAATTTGGAGGTATTTTACCATTTGGATTTAGCGAATTAAAAATTGTTCAAACCCTGGAGCCAAAATTGGTGCATTTAATGTTTATAATCCTTCTAGTTCTGATTTTGCCCTTCCAAGTATAGCTCCATTACAAGGCCCTCTGATCCAAACACCAACAGTTGGAATCTTTAAATTTCTGGAAAGAATATACGATGATCCTTTGATCCCTTTGAAGTGCAGTTATGGTTGCTACACATCTTCCAACGCAAACATCATCTCCTCAAAGCTCATTGTTGGGGCCTAAATTTGTTGAATATGAAGAACTTCCCCAGTTTCATGTCATGAATTAGCCGCCAGAGCCACTGACTTAAACAATATTGCATGGATCAAAAGTGGTTTGGAGAATTCCTTGAGAGTACCAGATAACGACAATAGCCCAACAGCCCTCAGGCTCAGGCTACCTCTATACCAATTAATGCTCATGAAAATATCTTTCAAACCTTGCACTGTGATGATGGACGCCACCAGTTAAGAGGCATAGTGACCAACATGTTTCTAGCGCAGATACCTTTACGAACTTGTGTTTTTTCAAACTGAAACCACTCCCTCTCTCTCTCTCTCAAATGCTTTCTGTTTGAATAGAAAAAGAAGATACCATTATCACCGAAGTGAGTATAGGTTTTCTACTTAATTATGAAAGGCTAGGATTATATTAATCTTGTATAGAGTTAATAGTTGTTGCAGAAGAGATGATGGCATTTTGTTTAAGGTTGGATGACTGCCAGCTTTATGTTATTTTTTTAAAAAAATCAAACTGGTGTTGATTTCACATCTGTGCCT
This sequence comes from Gynochthodes officinalis, assembly GCA_020080225.1. Taxonomy (NCBI): domain Eukaryota; kingdom Viridiplantae; phylum Streptophyta; class Magnoliopsida; order Gentianales; family Rubiaceae; genus Gynochthodes; species Gynochthodes officinalis. The sequence goes on along the minus strand of CM034619.1, from coordinate 38,920,854 downwards.
ATGAGTTTTTGCCTTTTGGTTAAGATGCCATCGTGATTGTTTATGACCAAATTGTTGGGCTGTGCCAAGATATTGTTTTACCCCATGGAGAAATTTGATGTTTTAACTGTTAAGATGAATTTGGAGTTCTTGGTGAATTTCACGGTTGAGTTATGAATTTTGAATTTCATATGCCAAAGTTGCTTTAATTTTACAAATTCTTATGTAGCTTCTTCTCCTGGGTCCTTGGGGTGCTACTGAAGATATTGTTACCAAACATGATGAAAACTTGAAAGAGGCTTTGGAATTTTAATAATGCATTATATATTTTATTTGGTGATATTATTATTTTTTGTAGAATGTAAAGTGCCATTGAATGATGAATGTTTGTTGTTAAACAGTAATTGACAAAGTCATGAATGCATATGCATTGTATATTTTATAAGGTTGATTTTTATAATTTAGCACAAGTACACAATTTATTTGTGTGAAAAAATTAATGTCAGTGATTAAATATGAATAATTATAATTATTTTAGTCATTTTTTTATAGAATCTTACGATTCTACGATCCGATTCTACTACCCGAAATTGATCTTACGTAAAATCCCGATCTTACAAACTATGCGAAATGGATATCTCTAAGAATTTTCAAATATTGAAATATTATGTTATAGTAATTCTATACATACAAGTGAAAGGACTTTGATATATATATATATATATATATATACTTGTGAGGCTTTCCTAATTGGTTGCTTAAGGCAAGGAAAAGGTTGGTGCTAAGAAAGACTCCATATTTCGACTCCATTCTTGCTTTTTTTACATTAAAAAACAAACAAACAAACAAACAAACAAAACTGAAGACAAATAAATGCTTGTAATTGACAACTTCTTCAATATCACGCTTTTTTATGGTCATTTTAATCCAGGTTTGACATGTGAGGATGATGAATAAAGCAATGAGGACGCTGCGAAACCATGCTCATGAGCAAAAATGCAGAAGAAGTTATTCATTGGCATAATAGAGGAGTTGCTGCTTGAGCTTTGCGTCTCTCAAAACGAGTGGAAAAGTCAAGTTGGGGGAGTGACCTACATAGTGGTGATTCCTATGTTGTATTCAATGAATATGATCTGTGACCTTTAAGATGCCATAAACGATAACTTTGCTTAGTAGCATTTCTCAGTATCATATGGGATAATGTTCAATAAAATTCAACAAAAGTTTACCATTTTGTCTGGAATAAAAACTTGTCTTTCGAATAAACAGTAAATGTAAGAGAGTGAGTGAGAGTGAAAAATTGCCACATTCCCTTATACTCTATTTGATTCAAAGGCAGGGCAACACTAGATTTTCCTTTTCCTTGATCCGTTCTAGACTTCCAGAGAATTCAGAACCAAATTTCAATTTACATATGTGAATTAATGTTTATTCAAAGAACTTCATAAATTTGTGATATATAATAGATTACTTTCAATTCAAAGTAGTGCATAAAACTTTTACAGAGAAGCATGACTGACAAAAGCAATACTCTTAAGGTATAAAGAGAGATAGAGTTTCAAACTTCCAAAAGAGATAATGTGTAGAGTCCATGGGTTTTATGTCACAATTTTAACTTCTCAAACTTTATTTCTACATTATGAGCTAGATACACGCTTCAAATTAATTGTGTGCCACATCAATGAATACATATGATTGATTTTATTGCCATAGCAATCAGCATTGTCTTTCATTAGAAAAAGCACCAATACCTAGTAGGTGCTACACTCACATAAGATGCTTGAGAATGATATGATCAGTTAATGTTAGCCACTGCTAAAAAATGGATTGAAAAAGGACAATTATGGTTAAAAATTCCTAAATTCTGAGATCATCAAGGCAATCTTATCTAGTACTTCAGATGCACCCTCCTATCCGGATGAGAAAGGGGTGGTCCATTCTTGATATTGATGGAGGCTTCCAGTAAAGTCTGTGAAAAGTCCATCAACCCCTATCTTCTTGATCCAGTAATCATACTCATTATAAGGATCTTGACTAAAGTTGAAATGTAAGTATTCGTTCTCATTCCTAAAAGTGTACGGGTGTACCTGAAATGCATAACCATGTTATAATAAAATCTTAGCATATGCATGAAGGCAATAGACAACAATAAGTTTATCACAAGAAACATTCCAAAACATCGAGCAACAAGGACAACAAAAACAATAAAGTATAATCAGTGTACCAGTAATTCAGATTTGAGTGTTAACAAAAGTAAAATCCTTCGTATTTTGACCTAGTATAAACCAAAGTAAGGGGAGTTCATTAAAAAAAATTTGGGTAAAATTTTCGAGAAAGTTGAAAATGGTTACCTTAAAAGTTGGTCGTCATTTACAAGTTTACAATGAATGATTTCTTGGACTGAGTTTTTTGTAGGAACTTACCAGTGTAAAGCTTATTAAATGTTCAGAAGAAAAACGAACAACTCAAAACACAATCTTGAAGTCTCGAAGTCTCAAATTCTCAAATTTCCTTCAAAATTTTACAGCATGCTGTAAACTTCCATTCAGCAAAGCCCCTAATTGAGCAGAGAAATTACAGACTACTCTTTGAATGTATACCTGAAGGTTATAAGCATGGGCTCTAGCAACAAGATTAGTGGGCGTTTGCAGATAATTGTTGGATACAGGAACCATAGTGTCCTTCCAAGGTCCAATGCCCACTACATAGTCTTTGATGAAGTCAAAATAACTGTTGGAAGTAATCTCCCAGTAAGACTGACATATAAAAACACAATTTCTTAAAACCATGAAAGAATTTTGAAGTACAAAAAAACATTGAAGGAAGATTCCGCCCTAAAGCTACTTATCAGCTTTATTGGCAATAACAGGAAATGAGGTGGAGATCATGTCATTAATCTCATCAAGTTCAATGTGTTGAGTCAATGAGCAAAAGAAGTTTTCATATGCAACAAAACCTAGAGCTCTGAAATGAAAAATTAGCGATTACTTTACTGATGATGACAACAATAGTTCTCTATCTAAACATATAGATTAAATCTAGAAAGTCCCATGACATTAATTCAACTCCTAAGGCATGATGGGGGTTCTTCCAATCATTCAACTACAATGTACTATCAATGCCACAGAATTTTGCTGCCATATAACTATTTGGGATGATAAGAAGACTAAGGACAGAGGAGGAAACCTGATTGGTGTCTTGGGTAGGTATAGAAACATCATCGATTAAGAGGATTTTAGGTAGATTTGTCAGGTTTGATATGTAAATCAGAGATGTTGGAGCAAAAGACTGAATAAATATAGGCTGCTTCAACCATTGGTTTGACATGTAAGTTCCCTCGTATCCATACTTCTGTAATGTCTCCACAAACTTGTCCTCGAATTTTTTACCGCCTGCCCATTTCACCTATTGAAAATAGATCAAAACATGTAGAAAGAGAAAAAGTTTACATCACTAATAGATAAAAGGCAGTTTACTTGCAACAGCTGTTGCATGAAGAACATGCATAGGCAAAAAGGCAATAAAGTTTTACAGCAGATGTAATAGTAGTGGGAGAAAAGAACTTACATGTTGGTTGATAAAAACTGGATTTTTCATCTCTGGATATATTCCTACCACTCTGGGGGCATCAAGTCCAATTGATATGAATTCTTCAAAGGTAATGATAGAAAACTTTCCTGTTTCAATATTTTCCAAAAGAAATTAAGGACAGCTTCCTCACTATTATCTTTAACATATATCATGAAGCTATTTGCAGGAGATACAAATTGGAAAGCCAAATAGTTAAAAAAAACAAAACTTATTCAGCATCACTTGCATGAATGAAAATAAACAAATAATAAAAGATTAAGAACTATTATACAATGTATAAAGAATGGTAGCTAAAATCAAGGATGGCAAGGCATAATGTTCTCTCAAGAAGTCGATTGTCTTTCAAAGGAAGCAATAAGTAACCTCATCTAAAAGTAGAGGCCCCATTGATTGCATATTCATGCACCACTACCACTGGCTCCTCTGCTCTCAACCAACATACAACAACAACAACAACAACAACAACTAAACCATTATCCTACTATGTGGGGTCGACTATATGGATCATATCTTGCCATCGCTTTCTATCAAAACACATTTTTATTTAAATTTAGGTAATTTATATCATTTTAATAGTTCCTTTCTAAGTCTTTTTAGGTCTTTCTCTTCTTTTTTTAAGGATTCTCTAGTCTCCAGACGTCACATTGGTGCGTTTAAAAGTCTCCTACACATATGTCCAAATCACCTTAAACGTGTTTTCCTCATTTTCTCATCTAATGGAGTTACTCTTACTTTCTTTCTAATACATTCATTATTTAATCTATCTAGTCTAGTAAGTCCATGCATCCATTCATCGTATTATCTCAACCAAATAGTTTGAAAAAAAAAAAAAAGGCGGACGATCCCATTTAGCTTCTAGTGATCTACTTTTGCTAAAAAATTTTAAAATAGACAAAATGCCACCTCACTTAAAGTTGTTTCATGCAATTATAGGAACCAAAATATTTATAACTTCATAATGCAGGAGAGGTCCACAAATTTGGGATTGTTCTCATGCTAATGTAATCTCACGTTAGTTCCTATATTTCTAATTAAAAAATTTGGAGGCAAACAAAGTCTTTGAAAGTTTTCAGGTCTCTTGTAATATTCATGCTAGTGAAATAGGGATGTGCAAAGCAGAGAATATATTAATGCTTTGTAACATCCCAAATGCTTGAAAATTGCATGTAACCAGACATCAATATAAAAATTTACTATCAGTCACAAGGACTAGAAAGTGAACTAACCATTGTATTGTTGATCCCTAAATTTGTAACTCTGCTTCACAGCCAATGACTTCAGTTCCTTTAGTGTGAAATCAACTGCACAAAGATCACAATCCCCAGGACTTATATTAACATTTAAAGGATGATAATTGAAGTATAAATATTATTTTACTATAGTTATCCTTTGACATAGATAAACAAAATAAGAAAATAGACTTGGCACACTGTGTTATAAGTTGAGCACGGCAAGTGGGAAGTTTAATTTGTATTAAGTGTAATAAAACCTCCAAAAGGATATGGAACCAAAGTAGAATGCATTTTCTGCCATACCAATGAAATAGCCGTAATATTAATGCCTTCAACCTCATATGTTCTCTTTCGATTTGCAAACTCCTTGTATTTAGCTATGTCCGTAGTAGCAACAAGAGTTACATTATGGAAGCATATAAGAGCACCATCTTTGGATGCTAGTAAATCAGTTTCTATGAAGTCAGCACCCTCTTCAATGGCTCTCTACAAGAAGAATCAGATTTTCAGCAAGGTAAACTGTAGGACAATAGCTACTTAAGTTTCTGTTTTAGCATCAAATTTTTCCAGACAAAGATTGAATAATATAACCGCATTCTTTTCCACTCTTTCTATTTCTTTCTTGACAGTTTAAACTTTCACTGGTTGATACAGTCTATGTGAAAAAAACATTTAGAAGTTAAACAATACATTGGGCCTAAAGCCCTAATGTGCATAAATGAATAATTCATATGTATACCAAATATGCAGCCTTCTGCCTCTTCAGGCAGTTCTCCATTCGATCCTCGATGTGCAATGTTGTAAGGTCGAAAAGTTTGTAAAGGGTGTTTAGTTCCATCATTTCTTCTGCTAGGAAGAGGGTAGAAAGGTCTTGCAGCACATCCAACAAGCAGTAACAGGAAAATAAAAGGGACAGCATCTGGCCATTCATTACCAAAAGCAAGAACAGAAATGTTATGTATGCACGCAATGTACCTATGAGTAGCACATGGAGAGTTTATGCAATTACATTGAGGTTCTCATACAAGTTTCTTCGAGGAAGATTTGATAGATTAATTATTTCTCACTAAGTCCTTTAAGGATAAAGACCCTTGATAAAATGCAACTTGCAATTAGAAGAATTAGTGTAATGCAATTCTATCTTTTGGCCAGTCTTCTATTGCAAAATAAATAAACAGACTTTATGCCTTAGCATGATTTATGTTCTTGTATAAGAATAACTTAAGCTTGAACAAAGTCCTTCGGAGCTATATCATGTTTGTTCTGTTCTCATAAGCCAGACTCTCAAGAACTAATCAAAACAATTACTGTTGCGGATGCCCAATCATACTAAATTACTGCAGGGAAACTCATGCATCTCATCTATAGTTACTAACCATACAATTAATCAGTGCAAACTCTTCCCAAGTCCCTAATCACCTTATTCACACTCACTATTTTATGAATAAATACAAACCCATTTTTTCTCCATTAAAAAGTTACGCTCAAAAAGCTGACAATCTCAAAGCAGTCTTTTGTAAATCATTAGCAGTTAACTTGGCACCAATGGCTTAGCAAAGCAGCCTAAATATAGCACAAAAGAAGAAATCAGGAGTTTATTGGACTGACAAAATTCATCCTTGCAACCACAGAAAACAGAGTCCTATGAGTTTTTCAAGAATGATCATAACCCAAAATCGAGAACACATAGACAAGTCATCAATGAGAAATTAGCAAGAAATGTGAAGTGGGTTTTGAAGCTTACGGGCAGAAGCCATGGAACTGGGTTGGACGGGGCGATGTTCTTGTTTCTTGACTGGACTGGTGGAGCTTGCGAAGTGGGATATTCATAAATTGTGGGAATATGCTACGGTGATATCATTAAATGCTTGGTTATAGTTTATAGGCTACTGTAAATTAAATATGACTATTCAAAGGCAGATGTGAAGAGATGATGGTCAATACTGAATCGCGGCGCTACGTTCTCTTTTTCTTTTCTTTTCTTTTCTTTTGCCTCTTTCTCCTGCGGATAGAGAACAAGTTGAATTTTGACATATTAACACTTTCGTCTATTGGTACGTAAATTGTGAATCAGCCTTTGCACATGGAAAAAAGAGTTAATTCCGTGAATATTGGCTGAAAAATTTTTTAATTAATATTAATTTTTTTTTTCTGTTGAAGTCGTGGTTTGGAAACTGACTTTAAAGTTTCTTTTAAAACCAACTTTAAAGTCGGGTTTCAAACTACGACTTCAAAGACAAAAATCCCGAACCCGCTTCTTTCTTTCTTTTCTTCCCTCTTTCTTCTTTCTTCCTTTCTTTTCTCTCCATTTTCGCCAGACTAAGCTTCCTCCTCCTTCCTCCTTCAATTTTTTCCTTTATTTTCCTAGATCTACCCCCACCCCAAATCCACCCACCTTCCACCCTTCCCGGCACTTGTTTGACAACCCCCTCCTCCAAGAATTGTAGCCGCTCCCCAAGAATTGTAGCCGCCCTCCCCCTCCCTTGGAGGCTTCAACCGGAAAAAAAAAAGAGACAACACTCAAGTTTTTGGCCTATTTTTTGTTAGAAGGTGAATTACGATTTATTTTTTACAATTTCTATGTTAAATTTGATATTAAATTAGTATATGTTAAATTTTTATGTTGTTTTATATGTTAAATATTGATGTTAAATTTGTATGTGGGTTTATATGTTAAATTTTGTGTTACATTTGTATGTTATTTTATATGTTATATGCTAAAATTTATTTTATATGTTAAATTTGTATGTTAAATTTGTATGGTAAATTTAATGTTTAATTTTATGTTAAATTTGGATGTTAAATTTAATGTTAAATTTGGATGTTAAATATGTATGTTAAATTTGTATATTAAATTTAATGTTTAATTGTATGTTAAATTTGGATGTTAAATTTGTATGTTAAATTTGTATGTTAAATTTGTATGGTAAATATAATGTTTAATTTTATGTTAAATTTGGATGTTAAATTTGTATGTTAAATTTAATGTTTAATTTTATGTTAAATTTGGATGTTAAAATTGTATATTAAATTTTAGGGATTAATTTTATGTTAAATTTGTATATTAAATTTAATGTTAAATTTGTATGTTAAATTTGGATGTTAAATTTGGATGTTAAATTTGTATGTTAAATTTTTATGTCAAATTTAATGTTTAATTTTATGTTAAATTTGGATGTTAAATTTGTATATTAAATTTAATGTTTAATTTTCATAAATTTGGATGTTAAATTTAATGTTTAATTTTATGTTAAATTTGGATGTTAAAATTGTATGTGAAATTTATATATTAAATTTGGGAGTTAATTTGTATGTTAAATTTAATGTTTAATTGTATGTTAAATTTGGATGTTAAATTTGTATGTTATATTTGGATGTTTAATTTTATGTTAAATTTGGATGCTTAATTTTATGTTAAATTTGTATGTTAAATTTAATGTTTAATTTTATGTTAAATTTGGATGTTTAATTTTATGTTAAATTTGGATGTTTAATTTGTATGTTAAATTTTATGTTAAATTTGGATAAATTTTATGTTAAATTTGGATGTTAATTTTGTATGTTAAATTTGTATGTTAAATTTAATGTTTAATTTTATGTTAAATTTGTATGTTTACTTTTATGTTAAACTTGTATGTTCAATTTTATGACTTAAAATCTGTTCATTAGTTATCCTATATTGATAAAAACTTTATTTGTAGTGAAAAGGAAAATAAGTTGAGCGAAGAACATTTTCGAGGTTCGAAGCAACCGACGAAAGTAAACAATTTATATATTATGATTGTGATTTGGCGTTAATTTTGTTTCAAAAGTTGTTAATTATTGCTAGAATTATTTGAATTGATATTGGAAATTTCGTTATGAATAAAGTATGGTGATTTTTTATTTGGAATGATTGGGATTGATTATTAATTTCATTCATTGAATTGCCGATTATTGGAATAGTAAGTCATGAATAGTGGATTTGATGCAGTCAGTTAAAGAATGGTGGTCGGATTTGATGAATATAATGCTTTATGTTGTTTGGTGAATATTAGGTTATGAATGTATGGGCAAATATTAGTTGTTTACTTGTGTGAGGTGGTGCCTGGATCCATTTTTATTGGGTTTGCTATTATTGGCATAATACGTTCTAAATAAGATCACTGATGATGCCGAACAAAGAATTTATATTAGATTTGTTGAATATAATTGTGAATGTTGTTTGGACGTACAAACTAGCAAAATGGTTGGTTGTTTACTTTTGTCTAGGTGCGATTTGGCTTTATTTGGATTAGTGTGGAATTTTATTCAATAAGTTTGCTCTTATTGGAATAATTAGTTCCAAATAGTGGTGTTGATGATGATAATGAAAGGATTGTGGTTGGATTTGACGAATATAATGCTTTATGTTGTTGAGAAAATGTTTGCTTATGAATGGATGTAAAAATGTTAGTTTGTTACTCTTGGATCATTTTGGATTGTTTTAGACCGTTTTGGATTGTTTTGGATTTTAGCCAATGAGTTTGATGTTATTGGAAGGATAAGTTGTGAATAGGGGTGTTCATGGTAATGAATAAAGGATTGTGGTTGGATTTGACACATATAATGCGTTATGTTGTTGGAAAAATGTTTGGTTATGAATGGATGTGAAAATGTTAGTTCGTTACTCTTGTTGGGTTGTGAGTTAGATCGTTTTGGATTGTTTTGAAATTTTATTTGATTCAATGAGTTTGCTCTTATTGGAATAATAAGTTCCAAATAGTGGTGTTCATGATGACAATGAAAGGATTGTGGTTGGATTTGATGAATATAATGGTTCATGTTGTTGGGAAAATGTTTGGTTATGAATGGATGTGAAATGTTAGTTGGTTATTTTTGTGAGGTGATGACTTGGATTGTTTTGGATTGTTTTGCCTTGATTTGGATTCATGTGCCATTTTAGCCAATGATTTTGCTATTGTTGGAATGCTAAGTTGTGAATAGGGATGTTGTTGATATTGATTAAAGGATTGTGGTTGGATTTTCTGAATATAAGGTTTTGTGCTGTTGGGAGAATGTTTGGTTTTGAATGGATGTCAAAATTTTAGTTGGTTGATTTTTTTGTCGTCGGAGAAATTCCATAAATTTACTTCAATAACTTTGAGCCCTATATTAATGTAAGTTTTATGTTATTATTGATGGCACACACAATATAGAGATGGGCAAGGGATCAAGTGAGGCTTGTGTTATACTGGGATGGAGAGATAGTTAGTGGCTCGAACGGCTTCGAATACAGTAATTTACCAAAACGGTTTATTGCTGTTGATCAAAATATTAGCATGTCCGAACTTTTGAGAAAATTGCATCTGCCATCGATGGGATGAAAGCCAAGTTAGGCTGAAATTAATGTGCCGTTATCCTCTTAGCGCAATACCGTAATTCAATAACATACATACCAGTTCCAGTTGATGATGATGATACGGTGAGGGAGATGTTGTGCATTCCAACCACATGTCCGAGTCTTAATGCGGTTAATTGTACATAAGTTACGAATCCGGCCCAGATCGCATTTGTTCTGAGGACAATATGTCAGCGGTTCCCCAAACAAATGTTGGGTCGTTCACACAACTTCTACAAAGTAGAGGGGGAGACGGGCTTCTTAGTGATCAATGGTTTACTTATGCTTTCATCGAATGATGCGCCTTTTTCACAACCTTATTTTGCCCCCGGGGATCCTAGTCTTGGCCCCTTTGGCGAGGGTCCAAGTAGGGCTAATTTGAAAGAAGGTCCAAGTCATGCTGTCTTTAATGTTGGACCATTTGGGGGCAATTACAATGAAGGCCCAAGTTGTGGCCAATTTATCGAGAGTACCAATGGTAATTATAATGAGGCCAAGTCGCGGCATTTCGTCGGAGAGCGCTAAGCCCGAGCCAATTGTCAAGAATGACACGCTCACATTAGGGACCACATGCGAAGATGTAAGCATTCCCTATGATCCCCAAGTGTATGGATAGAGGAGGTTGATTCGGAAGATAGTGAAGAGGAGGAGAGTGAGGGTGGTGGCGATCAGGAAGGAGAGACTTCGCATCCACCGATTGATACCGTTGTCGATGATATTCCCTTCTACACGGACATTGGTGATCCAAAGATTTCTATGATCGACCAGTCCGATGACTATCGCCGACCCGTTTGGGTTGATGATCGAATTTCAGAACTAGAGGTTGGAATGGTTTTCCGTACCAAAGAAGGGGTGCAACATGCAGTTAAATGTTGGTCCATTCGTGCGCATAGGTACTTCAAAGTGTATGAAAGTACTCTAACTAGCTGGTTTGTCCAATGTCTTTATTATGCGAACAAGAATTGTTTATGAAATGTTCGAGCAAAGTTGAGAAAGAAACATACATTTTGAGAGATCACAAAGATGCATCTGAAACACACATGCTACCCCGAGATACAACCAGAGGACCACCCGAATTTAGATTATGGGATGGTTGGCCGAATGGCTCTAACAATATTAAAGAAAATGCTTCATACAAAGTCCTCGACATAGTTGAAGATGTGCGTTCATTTGGAGTTAACATTTCATACAAGAAGGCATGGTTGGGGAGAAGGAAAGCCATTGAACTGGTAGATGGTAATTGGGAGACGTCCTACACCATATTACCGAAGTTCTTACTTGCCCTTCAGGCTTCTAATCCTGGCACCGTTGTTGAATGGCGGCACACGGAAGATAGTATTGGGGAGTACAACATTTTTGGTTCGGTGTTTTGGGCATTTAAGCCTTGTATTGATGGTTTTCAACACTGTCGTCCCGTAATTAGTATCGATGGCACTTTTCAATACGGGAAATACAAGGAAAAGATCCTTATTGCAGTAGGTGCTGATGCAGCTGGCCACATTATTCCTTTAGCTTTTGCTATTGTTGACGAGGAAAGTTTAGCAAATTGGTCCTGATTCTTGTATCAATTATCTCGTCACGTGATTCGTGGCCGCGAGGGTATTTGTTTGATTTCGGATCAAGTTCGGGGAATTTTGCGAGCCGTTGAGAACAACCTTGCATTACAACCACCAATGGTTCACCACAGGTTTTGCCTCCGGTATGTCAAAGCAAACTTTAGTCAGAATAATGCTTTGACTGAATTGATGCATCGCGCTGCTACTGCACACCAACAACGCAAATTTGCTCAAATAATGGAATCCATGCGGTCATTGGATGAAGACGCCCATAAATGGTTGATGGATATTTCACTAGAGAAATGGCCACTATGCTATGATGGTGGTTTCCGATGGCATAATGACAACAAATAGCTCGAATCGCTCAATGGAGTCTTGAAAGGTGCCAGAAATTGCCAATCACAACTATGCTTGCGACTTTACCGCTTGGTTAAATACTTTGACTCGCATCTGCATGAAAGCCACAAACACGCTGTGATCGTAATGCGTGCCGACAAACGTGCAAGATAAGTTCTTCCGAGCGAGCACAAGTCCAAATATCACCAGTGACCGCCTTTGTGAGGAAGAAAGCTTATACCAAGTCACGACGGGGTTCATGGTGACAAAGGAGGGAACGTGCATACAGTACACCTTAACAACCGATCATGCACGTGTGGGAAGTTTAAAATTTACAAGATTCCGTGCTCCCACGCACAAAAGGTTTGCGCTCAAATACGACGGGCCGCTTTGGCACTCGTGGATGGGGTATAAAGTGGAGAAAATGGTGCAAACCTATTCAAACTATTTCTACCCCATGCCCCACGAGGACTATTGGCCACCAAAGACCTTTTCATCCGTCACCAATACGACAAGACTCATTGACCGTCCGGCCCAAGATTCACCCGTATAAGGAATGAAATGGATCGAGCAAAAATCAGGTGCAAGGTATGTGGAGTACATGGGCATAATAGGAAGGCATGCCCTAACATGGAGATGTTTAGAAATAGGGCAGCTATGAACCCATGAGCCGTTGATATGTAAAAAAAACCATTTTGTGATATTAGTATATCAATTATTATTATTTTATTGATTCGGTGTTTAATTTTATCATTTGGATCGTTTTGTGTTTTATGTTGTCTCGGTCGGTTTGTAAAAATACAAAATGGCCTCACGATTTTGTTTTCGCATGTGAATTACGCAGTCTCCAATATATGTCCACTGCTATTATTATTTCTTTGGGGTGTTTTATTGGACGTGGCAAGACGTTGTGTGTTAATTGTCAATGGATTTTGCAAATAATGTAGTAAAATTGTGAATCTTATGTTCAGGTGATGGAGTTTGCGGGCACTTCATCCACATCCGCCGATGTATCTCCTGGGCCACCACGGCGGGCTGTTCTCACGCTTCAAGCCGACCATCGATCGGAGCCCGTTTGGGACAATCCAGAAATGGAGCCGTTGAAAGTGTACAGGGCAGATGTGGACGTGTGGAAAGTTGGACAACTTGATATTAGGGTAGTTGACTTCTTTTACGAAGTGGGCTTCTATGGTGTATACATGGCAGGGTGTATACAAGTTGACTGGGTATTGATCACTGCATTGGTGGAGAGATGGCGGCAGGAGTCGCACACATTCCACCTTCCAGTTGGTGAAGCCACTGTGACGTTACAAGATGTCGCGGCACTATGAGGTTTACGGGTAGACGGAGAACCGGTGATTGGGCAAGATCCGATTCATACGCTTGAGTGGCGGACTCAGATACGAGCCGTCGGGTTACATACCGCCCCAAACCATTTCGATGGATATCGGTTGAAATTAAAGAGCATCGCAATGCATATCGCACGGCGCCTTACTAGATGAGACCCCATATGAGCGGATGGTACAAGATGCTAGATGCCGGATCATGCAAATGATAGGGTCGATCATGGGGATAAGTTAGACGAAGGTCAAATTGATGTACCTACCCTACGAGAGATATAAGCGACGGCATCGTGGTATAGTTGGGGTAGCGCTGCTAGCATCATTATATAGGCGTTATGTCGGGCGGTAATGGGAGATACGACCGTATGTGGACCACGGATTATTGCAAGTGTAGACTGAGAGAGATTACTCAATAAGACCCCAACACCGAAATGTCAAAGACCCTCATCGATATGGCTACCTGCATGCCTTTCGGACCAAGAGCATGCGTACGTGTTTACTCTGGTCACATTTTGATTTATTATATTTGATTTATTTTAAATTGTGTCTGATCCTCTATATGCTTGTATATTGATTCATTGCAGATGGAACACGGGTCTGAGTTTTGCAAATGTAGGATGCCATGTGTTGCGTATGTATCGGATCTACCGGACTATATGGCCGAGGAGGACGTAAGTAGATTAATAAATACTGATTGGAATAATTATTGGCTCGTTACACATAAGTTTAGTTCAAAAAATTATGATTGTTAACCTTCTCTCTTGAACAGTTTATCTGGCAACCGTATCAAGATGGTGGCGGCTCAGATGCGTTGCAATATCGCTTATTTGGCCGTGCTATTTGGTGTGCAAACTGCGTTCTTTTCAACTTTGATGTAGTTGAGCTACATTTACTGTGGCGGGTTATGCGGCTTGGCTATATTCGCTATATTCCCTCCGATAAAGACATGGATATGAGGTTGCATCGAGGATCGTCGCAGAGCGAACGAATCGGATGTCACGGCATGCATTTTATGTTCACCAATGGAATAAAAGGGACCGGATTGTGACAGTGCGGCCGCAAATGGTCCGATGCATTATTTCTCGTAATACATGATATGGTATCGGCGATTACTCGAGTGCTTATCGGTAATCCTCGCATCGACGGACAGAGTTTGCGCCAACCGGATCGATTGTCTCGTATTGGGTATGTATATTACTTTTAAAGTGTTCATATTCTTCCTTGTATTAAAAATGTTATGGCTAAGCACTTTTTTATATGCAGAGATCATGTTGGGAGCAAGTGAATGATTTGGCACGGGATTTCACCAATGTCGTGGTAGATACCAGATCTCAACTGGGAAATGTATATGTGTCCAACCGTGCTATGACAATGGTTGGGGAGGATCGCCACGCAGATGCCACGTGTTAGTTTTCAAGGTGAATTTCAATAATCGTACGCAGATGCCACGCAAGTTTTCAAGGTGAATTTCAACCATCGCATTCGTGTCCATATATGTCTGCTCGTCCGTCGACGTCAGGCCGGCCTTCTACTTCGGGACGTCCATCTACTTCCCGCCGTCGCAATATTGATGAGGATGATCAGATTTTGGCCGCTAGTATGTTTATTCACCAGCCCGATGAGCCATATGAAGAGACACCTGAGACGGACCTTTTATCACAAGGCCGCGCTAGTACGTCATCTCAAATGACTGATTACAATTTGGTCTATGAGCGACGTCAAGACGCTCGCCCACAATCACGTATGGATGAATCAATTCCTTTTGACCTAAACGCACTAGAGACGGACGACAACCCACGCCCCCAACTCTTAACCCCAACCCCCTAGGCGTACCACATGGAATATTAGATACCTCCGGGACTTGATTAATTTTGTTTTTTTGTCACTTGGTGAAACCTAAAGATTTTTCCCATAATTTTATTAATTAAGTGAAATCTCCTCACTCATTCTAAATGTTATTATGAAAAATACATGTTACTACTTGAGAGGTAATCTCACCTAAATTGCCATAAGAAGTTGATTTCCTAAATATGCCCTTTGTAATGGTCTAAGGTGGGATCCCAAATATTATTAAACAACAAAATTGTAAAAGCAAATATGAAAATTTTATATGTCTTCTTATGAAATAAATGATATAATTATATTATTTTTAATTTAACATTCTCTTATGCATTTCCAAAAATGTAAAAAAAAATCAGACTAATACGAGCAAAATTTTTGAATATTGTTTATATAAAAAAATAAATATAGATAATTTGGGAGTCGTTCATAAAATAATGTAGTTGCTATCATGGATATCGACTTGAAGTAAAAATTCAATATTTATTTCATTTGTTATTAAAAAAACAATATTATGCAAATTAACTCTACTGGTATCCATATACTTTTACCTATTTTCATTGGTTTTGCTTTTCCATGCAAACATTCTTTACATCATTTCATATAGTAAGTCAGACAAGCATGGGCGCTAGTATGAAACACTAGAGCCTATGAGGCTATGAGCCTCACTTTAAATTCTTAGAGCCAGCCATCACAAGCTTTCCACAACTTGGGCGAAAGTTTCGGCGGTTTCTTGAAAACTCCATTCTTCACTTTTGGAAAAACCTCCAGTGTACCTTTGGGAATTATCAATGGAAAAAAACTTTATGGATAACTTGACGGAATCCTTGGCCATGCTGTCTTTTGTGTTTACTTTATCATTATTTCCTGCTGCAGGTGTAAAGGAAGGAGCAGAACTACCAAAAACTAGTTGTGAACAAAGAGAAATTGTGAAGATGAGATTGAAGCAGACGCTGTGCTATAAGGTAAAACAGAGCCTGATGATCCACCAGTGGAAGACTTAAATACCAATAGAGGGGGAGGGGCGACAGGTTTAGGGTTTTGGGTTAGGGTTTTTAGGTTTAAGGATTAGGTTTTAGGGTTTAGGGTTGAAGGTCGAGGGTTGAGGGTTGAGAGTGCAATTTTTAGGGTTTATATTTGAGAAAACACCCAAAATCGTCCTTCACATTATGACGAATAATCTTTTTCATCTTTCACTTTTAAAACGGAACAAAAAGTCCTTCACATTTAATAAATGTATCCGCTTAATCCTTCGTTACAATTCCGCTTTCTTTTTGTTAATGACCTCACGCGCGTTGCACGTGACTTTTTAAACATGGGCAAAAGTGGAATTGAATAAAACAATTCCTTTAACCTCAACCCAAGACCCTTGGTCCCCACCCGCACTTGGCCGTCATCCTAAGTTGGTTGTGGTTTCTCCGTCCGATGGAATTTGTAGGCAAGATCGCTTTTTGGATTTGTGTTAACACTCTATTTTGGTGTTTCAACCAATCAAGGGTTCTTCGTAAGCAATATTTTCGCCAAATCGTGGACTTCTCGAGTTTCAATCGGATGAGTAGAATGGGTTGTTGTGTTTTTCTCAGAACGAAATTCATCTTTCCAAGCTCATAGTGTGGATTTACACCCGTAATGAATTTCCTTTGAATTTGGGCAACTCACCGAACCTACACTGTTCAAGCCGCTTTTTCATATTTACTCTAGATTGGGTTGTTGGGTTTTTTTCCGAGGGTGGAGGGTGATACAATTCATCTTCCCAAGATTTTCCAAAGCTCTTTGGGTTGGATTATACCGCCTGCACTTCTCGAATTCTTTTGGAAATTTTATCGATTTTTTCGCGCTCTCTTGAACCTTCACGGTTTCAAACGGAATTTCAGATTTGATATTCTTTTGCCCAATTCTTCTTCCCATGGTTTCCTAAGGATCTTTGGCTTCCAAAAAACTACTCCTGAAGACATAAGGTCCGATCTGTACCCCTGTTTATCATTCTCAATTTCCGAGTCCTTCAAAACCCGACTGGGTTGTTATCGGGTCTTTTCAATTTTCGACGATTGTGGATTGGGTTATGATTTTTGGTGTTTCTTTCGGTGATTGCAGCTGGGCGCCAAGCCTCCTGTGCTCTGATTAGGTATGAGGCTTTGGTTTCCAACAGCTCGGGTTGCTGCCTTCGTGGTTTGAAGTCGGGCTTTCCATGGTTGTCTGAGTTCCTCAACGAATGGGGAAGAAGAAGGAATCACCTAGGCAGCCTGGGCAAATGACCATCAAAGATTCCTCAGAAGACAGCGATTCTGATTGTGGAACGGAAGCTGCTGGTAGAATCAGGAAAATCCACGATGCTGGCAGTAAAGGAAAACAGAACGTAAGCAAGGTAATTTCTGATGTTGATTCTTCACTGGATGATGATGCAAATGTGGATGAAGGCGTGAATGGGGATAGCCCTGTCTTTGGCTATTCCAAGGATCAAATACGAACAGAGAAGACTATATCCATGCATAACAAAAACAATGCACACAAGGTGCTTGTTGAAATTTTTCTAGTCCTGTAATCATCGAGGTTAGAATTTTTATGAGTTATTATTTCTAAATTAATATTCGTGCCTTGGATGTGTCATGTGTGTATTTGTATCTCTAGATTTACATTTTTTTGCAAAAGTCGGTTGATGAATAGGAAATGGAGTTGGACCTGGAGGAAGCTTTTTCTTCTTGACGTAAAACTCAAGCCCTAAATCAAAGTTAACGCGAATAGTAATCTTAGCACAATTGTGTGGTAATCCATGGTCTGTCTTTACAGATAGTGTGGAGATTGGATATTTTTTGGTTAAAGGGGAGGGGGAGGGTTATTTTTTGGTTTAATTCCATTTTTGCCCATGGTAAAAAAGTCACATGCACCGCACGTGGGGTCATTTAACAGAAAAAGAAACGGAATTGTAACGAAGGACTAAACAGATACATTTATTAAATGTGAAGAATTTTTTATTCCCGTTTTAAAAATAAAGGACGAAAAAGATTATTCGTCAAAATGTGAAGGACGATTTTGGTTTTATCTCTTTAGAGTTTTTAGGGTTTTGAGTTTAGAGGGTTTAGGGCTAACTTTTTGTTTTTTCATAATTTGTCTGCTGCAAATGATATCTAGGATTTCGACTTCAAAGTGATTATCTGCAATAGCAATTTTTAAAGTTGATATCCTTAATATCGATTTTAAAGTCGATATCTCAATAATGGATTTCTTTAAAAATAAAATAATTTTTCAATAAAATGTTAAATTTAATTTATATTTTTTATATAATTTTTTGGGAAAAAACTCGTAATAATACACAATAAATTATGGAGAAAATTATTGTTCAAAGTTACATTTTTTTAAAAAAATTATTAATATATGGTACAAAAACTAATTAACTAGTAGTTTTAATCAAAAACTTTTAAACAATAATACTAAATTAAAGTGGATATGCAGAATATCGATTATGAAGAATTTAGCTCTGGATATTATTCTTTTCGAATTTGTTAAAATAAAATATGGTTCAAAAACTAATTAACTAGTTTTAATCAAAATAAATGTTAATTAAAAATAATTGTAAGGAAATCAGTTTTGAAAAACCGACTTTAAACTCGATATCTTAAAAATTGATTTCTTTAAAAATAAAATAATTTTTCAATAATATATTAAATTTAATTTATATTTTTGGGAAAAAACTCGTAATAGTATACAATAAATTATTGCAAAATTATTGTTCAAAGTTACATTATTTAAAAAAAATTATTAATATATGGTAAAACAACTAATTAACTAGTAGTTTTAATAAAAAACTTTTAAACAATAATTCTAAATTGAAGTGGATATACGTAATATCGATTATGAAGATTTTAAATCTAGAATATTCTTTTTGAATTTGTTAAAATAAAATATGGTTAAAAAACTAATTAATTAGTTTTAATCAAAATAAATATTAATTAAAAATAATTGCACTGAAGTCGGTTTTTTAAAAACCGATTTCAGTAGAAAATGAAAAAAAAAATTAATATTAATTTAATTTTTTTTAAACCAATATTTATGGAATTAACTCGAAAAAAAACACTCAACTAGTCACTAAAGTTAGGTCAGTTGACGGACACAGCACTTCATACGTTGGAGGTGCAAGTACAACAAAAGTGGTTAGTTTGTTGGACAAAGTACTTCAAATAGTGCAAGAATTGTTATTTTATAATTTTTTTTTCTTTTTACGGACTTTGGAGCTTAACACAATTATGGTATTATTTCAGTTATAACATGTGATGGATTGTTACTAATTTGAAAGCCATCCCTTTTCGAAACAAATTTACACAATTGTGATGTCCCAGTAAATGGTTGAAAAGAAAAGAAAAAAGAAGTAAATAGTTGAGAAAAACTTACTAGCTTTCAGCTTATCTATGAAACTGCTGGACCCGTTCGGCAAAACATGCAGCCTTCACCTAATCCAATTGGATCTACGTCTAGGATAGTTAAGCACTTTACAATTCCTGATATTTATTTAAGCTCATGTCTGCGTTTGTATTTTTGCTTATGTCTGCACTCGTTTAGAGCCAAACTCATTTGGATTTGGAAGTTAATTTATTACTTAATTATTATTAAAAGATGTCCCATGTTTTTGTCTATATTTTATTGTTGGATGTGCCACCCCTTGGCAATAACGATCGGAGGGTTCTGCCGATGTGCCACCCAATGGAAATAACGAGCGTGATGTGCCACGCCATGGAGATAATGGGAATGATACACATGATATGCCACTCCTTGGCAAGAATGACGAGGATCCGGGGGATGTGCTATCACGTGGCTTTGAGAAAGATGATCCCCAAGAAACGGAATAGGAAAGACAATCTGACCAGAACAAATGTGAGGCTAGTTTTACACCTTCAGTGTCTTTTTTGTTTAGTTCTTTGAATATAGTTGAGTTCAGACATTTCAATAAATAGGCAGATAGTAATTCACATGTTGTGTTGTGCAGCAAGGAAACGAGGCCCAAAGAAGATAGATGACCTATCCAGTTTAGAGAATTACAGGCCACCGGCCCACATTCGACTAGACGAGAAGAAGTTGGGGACCAACTTTGCGAGGGAGGTGGGGGAGATTTATCAAGTAGCGCACCCCATTAAGGGTTCGAAGCTGTAAAGACATTCCAACTAACAAGAAGAAGGAAATTTTGCAATTGTTCATGGTGCGGTAGGCTTTTTTTTTTTTTTTTTCCAAATTACCCTGATTTCCGAATTTTATGATTCTTTTCCACCATCCAAATTCAATGTAATGATATGTCTTTGTGCTGCGTTTTAGGACAAGAACACAGTTATAGGAGCTGAGTTGCATGTAAAGAAGTATATCATGGAAGAAATGCAGAAGCTTTACCCAAATTGGTGGAGCAATTCCCACAAGTACTACAAGAAACTAGGCGGGAGAGATGTAGCTAGGTGTAATGCACTATTGTAGGCCGCATACAAGACAAGGTGTGGCTGTGTGACAACATTTTCGATGATCGAGATTGGAAGGCAAGTTGTACTGCAATTTTTAAAATTCAAAATAGTTATAGATCTTCAGTGCTATAAGCTAATTCATGCTCTTTTTTTTTTGTTGAGAATATCAGAAGAAATCTAGAAAGAACATCTGCAACAGAAACAAGAAGAGATATAATAAAAAAACTTGCTCCCAGTCTTATGCCGAGAAGTGACATGAATTGGTGAGACATAACTCTCCTATGCTGTTTGCTTTTTCCTTAACTTTCTAAGGCTTCGTTTTGATTGTTCTTATTTGAAAAAAGTTGTATTGGAATGTGTGAAAATTTTAAAGGTATTTTTTTTTTATAGAAAAAGTATTTTGGAGAGAAAAATAAGAGGGAAAATTTTTAAAATTATGTGAGAGGAATTTGAGTGGGAAATTTTAAATTTGGAAATAAAAATATGTTTGGATGTTTTATTTTTGTTTGAAAAAAGTTAACTGTTTGCAAATGAAAAGCTTGTCCAAACATATTCTCAAAAAAAAAAAATGAAAAGCACCATATTAAGGGGGCATTTGGTATAATTTGTGGGTTTAGGAATGGAATGAATTTGATAGAAGGAAATGTTTAGAATGGAATGGAATGATAGTAATTATGTTGTTTGGTATTATTTTCGGTAATGGAATGAATTTTGAAAAAATTGTTTTGTTATTATTAGTTAATTATTTATTATAATATTAAATTAATTTTAAGTAATTAATTAATTATAATATTAAATTACAATATTAAGTAAATGAATGATTAATTAAATTAATCTTAATTAATTAATTATTATTATTAATAATAAGTTAATGAGAGTTGAAGAAAAAAAATGTGAAACTCATTAATCCATTCCAATCCATTTCCACCTAAACTCACCCACCCCTATGCATTTGAACAAAACCCACACTTACTACTTTTAATCCATTCCAATCCATTCCAAACCTACAAACTAAACATTAGTTTTTTATCCCATTCCAATCCATTCCCACCTAAACCCACCAACCAAACACCACCTAAGTGTTTGACATATAAGTAAACTTGTCTCTTGATAGACAAATCCCGAGACCAATGAGAGGCCTAGAGCAATACAGTTCTTTAATAGCGTGCATACTAGGAAAAATGGTGAAATTGAACCCGTCGCAGAACAATTGCATGTAAGATGCATGCATAACGCTCATAAATGTTCTAATACATTATTTATAGGAGCATCTCCATCTTGCCTTTCTTATTACCTTTGTCCAGTTTGTGTTACAAATGTAAACTTCTAGTGTTCATCACCTTTGAGACTTTGACATTGCTAATGTAACTTTGTAGTAGTTAATTTCATATTTCTGTGAACTCTAATTGTGCTTATGTTGAGGACTTATCTGCCTCACCACTCCAACATGAACCTTCGTACAATGTCATGAAAATCAAACTATTTTGGCCATAAGATGCAATTAGTGGTAGCTAGAATGTGTTCACCACGAAGAGGGGATAACTCAAATGCAAAGAAAATTTTTTATGCCACATTTGGAAACTCGATTCTTAGTTGGTAAGCTAATTGAAATCCATGCTTTTGCAAAAGAAGTATTTAGTCTGAATAAAAATGCTTTTTGTACTTTTTTTCTTTTTTCTTTTGCATTTTTGTTGACACTGTATAATGAATTCAAGCTGTTAATTGCTGACTATATGATAAACTTGTATGTAATTGATTATGAAGGAACAATTGACTGCTGACCAAGATGAAGAAGGGCCAGTACAGACTGAAAGTGAAATGGTTAGCAAGAAATCCACTGTTGTGGATACGATGTCAACTGTCAAAACAGGGCCAAGTTAAGAACAAGGCAACAACAATATGGCCTTGAATGATGAGTTTAAGGACATTGTAGATGAACAAAATGCCTTCATTCGGGCAAAAGATGCAAAGATCAAGGCACAAGCTGTGAATCTTCGTGAATATGAAGATAAGATGAAGGCACAAGAGGAGAAGCTTGAGTCGCAGAGGGTGATTATTGAAGAGCAAGAGGGCACTATCTTGGAATTGCAATCAGAGTTGGCTGACATAAATAAGACCATGAGTGACATGAAAGGGGAGGTTAATCAAATATGTCGACTTCTGGCTATAAGGCTAAGTGGTGGAACTGGTATGCGTGGCAACCATGATTCCCCTATAATAAATTGGTTCTTCAATTTTTGTCTGGGTAATATCTCATTTCTATCTATTTAATAGGTGATAGTCTCTCCAGTTACTTGGGATAGTTTGAGGAATGAAAGGATTTGTTTTCGGGACGTGGGAAACATTGAGCAAGTTGGGAAAGAATTCCGTTGAAATTGATAGACTGAACCTCTCCGTATACATCCTTTGGATGTTATGGAAGACGCGTAATCTTTGGCTATTTGAGGGAATCATTAAATCAGCTAAGGATGTGGTAGATCAGGCAGTCTTGGAATGGCAGGAATATAATAAGGAGATCTTAGAAGGACCTGAGCTGATTTTTTGAACCAAAATGCATCTCATGATAATATATTTTTTTCTTATCCTTTTGGTTGCCTTATAGTGTTTGTTACTCAGTGTCTGAATTTTGGTTGCAGGACTGTTTCTTTGCTGGAGCTTGTACATAAAGCTTTCCTATATCTTGTTTCAGTTTTTTTTAATTAGTATCTTATCTCATTAGGTTTGGTTTCTTTGGCTTTTGTCAGGTGCCTGAGCTGAATGAAAGGGTAATGGACCATGATACAATGCACCTCTGGCATCCTATGGGTGGAAGATTGAAGTTAGGAACAAATACAAAAGATAGCAGCAAGTCTTCAATGGTTAGTCTTTTTGAATTTTGTATGTCTGATGCCCGAACTAGAAAAGGTCAAAGAAAGTTAGAAGGAAAAATGGAGAAAAAAAACAGAGGAAAAAATATAATAATACTCATAAAAAAGGACAAAAGAGGGGGAAAAATAGAAAAGAACACAAAGAATGAGGATTTTCTAATATGTTGTTTCTTATAAGTCCATTTTCTTGTATATTCCTACGGTTCTCTTAGATCTTCCCCCACACATCAAGTTTTAGTATTTCTACGGTTTCTGGACTGTGTTTCTTTGCTTTTGGGAATATTTGCTTTGCTGTTGGTCTTTTGCTGGGACATGTCATGGCTGGACTGTTTCTGACTGGACTGTTTTTTGGGAAGGTTAAGTTTCTGTTTTGTTTCATCTACTCTATGCTCCACTATAGTACTGGATTATATCTGTGGTTTGGTGGACTGGAATTTTGCTGTTAGTTTTCTCTTTTTTCAAGGCAAATTTGTCTAGACTAGTAGATTTCCTAGTGTTGCTTCTTTGAAGTTGGATCCTGAGTTCCAAGTGCAATTAAGAGGAAAGGTTCTTTTAGTTTCTCTTTTTGATTTAGTCTACTTTCATGTTGTGTAGTGTTTGTTATTATCCATCATATATTCCAAGAGGGGGAAAAAAAAACAAAAAAAAGAAGAAGAAAGTCAAAACAAAAGGTGGAAAAAAAAAAAAGGAAAGGAAAATGACTACAAACAATGAAGAAGAACATATGCAGATATCTTTTGATCAGTTTTAGTGTCTTTGCTAGGATACCTTTTATATTCAATTCCGTTCTACACATGGCTGTAGAAGTGTTTTCAGTATTGGGATTGTGCTTGACATTCTCTTGTTAATATTGCTTTGGATTTTTATATTCTTAATCTTCAACTGAACTCTGGCTTTTTGGGTTTCTCTCTCTTAGACTGGATGTGGACTTAGCTAGTCTTTGTATGGTTTTCACTTTGCTGGAATGGATTTTCTGGATTGGATGAGGATTTTCCGGACTTTCAACTGAACTCTGGCGTTTTGGGTTTCTCCTTCTTAGATTGGATGTTTGATTTAGCTAGCTTTTTACTGGTTATTTATTTTGCTGGAATGGAAATTCTAGATTGGACCAGACTGGATGTTGCCCCTACTTTCTGTTTTTCTATTTCTACTCTCCTCTGAATGGGGATATGTATGCTTTGACTTACTGCTTGCTGCTGTTTTGGCCCTTTGTTTGGGTGTAGCTCCAGGACTGCGCTATGGCTGGACAGTTTGTTGGAATGTTCTTGCTGGTTTCTTCTTTTGGACTTGTATTCTGCTTTCTATGGAGTGAAGCATGGATCATTTTTATTTTATTCTGGTTTAGTCCATCTTCTTTTTGTTTTGTTTAAGGACTGTTTTTGTTCCCTCTTTGAAACTGTAAAGTCGCAATTGATGTTTATAAGATATAGTGGAGGCTTAGTCATTTAGTTGAAGTTAGCTATTTCTACTATATCTGAAAATATCAATCTTTTCTGCAATCTTTTTGACAGAGTGGTTTTTTTTCATTAGTGTAGAATGATTCATCATAGCTAGTCCTAGACTAGTTGCTCTTGGATTCGATGGGATAGTGGTTTTTCTCAACCGTTATCACATTGTTCGACTTTGGCTATTAGTTTTAGACCAAGAAGATCAATTAGCCTTTTTGACTATCAATTGTACAGTTCCAATTTATTCATTAAATGAAATGATATGACTGCTGTTTTAGAAAAAATAGAGAGGTGATAGATCCCCATCCAATTTAAAAATGTGTAATCTATATTTTATGTAGTCGAGGGTGATGGTAATATATGTATTTGCTATTGGTGTGAACAGTCCTTTACACGTTTTGTCTGTTAAAACTCTTTTGGATTGTATTTCGTAATGCCGTCGAGTGTAACTATTCTAGTTTTCAATATAGGCACTAAAGTTTTTAACTTATTTTGGGATCCTTTTGGTTACAATTGCAAGGTTATTTGCATTGATTATTCTGTGAAGTGCTTTGCAATACTTTTGCGAAATAACTTAATCTTTTGAGGTGGCAATATGTCATTTAGCTTGTGAATATGTATGCAAATTATGGTCTAAATGACAAGTGCATCTTCGTGGTGAAATTCTGTCAATTTAATATTTATGTTAGCCGGTGGTGATGTTCGAAATTAAAGGGAAACTCAGTCCAAACATCTTTGGAACATGCAAAATGAATCTAATGGTATACATGTTTAATGTAGGGAGTATTAATTTCTTGTAGTTGTTTTTTCTTTTTTTTATATGCAAATGGTATAAAAATAAATCCTTTATGCTAAAGGAGTGAAAATATCACATTCTTTAGTTGTTGTATGCAAAAAAATTACTCAAAACACCAAAAGCAGAAATTGCTCACGCATTCATCCTCATTTTCAAATTTTGGTTTTGGATTGTGTACTCTGATTAAGTCATCTAGTGGTATAATAGTTTTTGGTTGCTCAAATAAACCCACTTAATGATTAATAAGAATATTTTATGTAAAAAAACTCATTTTTTTTACTTTTAAATATTTTCACACATTTTAATGGTTAATAGGAATATTTTTTGTGTAATACCATCAACTGACTATTTGCATTTATAGAGCATGAAGTGCACTTATATTTTCCACTCCCATGGAACTTGAAAGACTTTGAGTACAATGTATTTGAATATTAAAATATAAATGACTTATCAACTCATTTGCTAATGTGAATTTTAGTTTACAAATTTGGGAAAACTACATAACAAACCATGAAATTAGGATTAACTATCAATAAGTACCCTCATTGATCTGACAACAATTGAAGTCAACTTATTTTGAAATATTAAAGGCGAAAGGATTAGTTGAAAATTTCAATAAAAGTTGACCATTATCTTGGTCAAAAGTTAATGGTCAACACAAGTCAACTAACAGTGGGGGTTAATTACAATGCAATGAAGTTAATAGTTCTCCAACCATTAGTTAATAACCAATTAATAACTAATCCAACCATTCTAATCAAGTAATTAGGATGTAGTAATTTGACATTTATTATTAGCTTACATGCTACATTGTAATGGTATTTGTAATTATCGAAATACTAAAAATTGTAAGAATTAGTTACATGAGTATAATAATAAGTAAATTGCAAAAATTACATTAAGGGGAATTCATTAAAATAATGCAAAAATTATATAAAAAAGGGGAAAAAAATCCAAAAAAAGATAGAAACTAATGTATAGGCTGTTCGTATTTTGGTTTTGGGTCCTCAAGATTTGAACTATTTGGAAGTTAGGAAACTAATCTACCAGACTGCACAATCTAAAAATACTTTTGCATCAATGGTTCCTTGCCTCTGAACTCCTCATTGACTTGGTTCACCACAAACTGAGAGTAACTGCAAACTTGTAAGCTCTGGATTCTCATAGCCAAAGCCATCTTCAACCCTACCATTAACACCTCGTATTTAGCCTCATTATTCGTAATCTTCAATCCAAAGCACAAGGGATAGGTGTAATTTTTCTCTTTTGGGCTTACTAATATTATCCCAGCTCTAGATTGGTGTTAACTTGAGCGCTGTCTATGTTCAACATCTAGTTGGGTTTTTGGCTTCTTCTTGCTCTGAGCTCTAATATTAGGACTTTGCTCTCCCACTTCCTCAGTAGACTTGGTGCATTCCATAATGAAATCCTACAAGACCTGGCCTTACTCGCGGGCCTGGGGACATAGTTTATCTCAAACTCCCCAAGCTCAATTACCCATTTAACTGCCTACCTGAAGCTCCTGGCTTCATCAATATTTGGTTCATCAGGCTATTAATGCAAATTCAGATTTCATGGGTTTGGACATATGGTCAAGGTTGGCTAGCTATGACTAATAGGGCATATACGAGCCTTCTATCTCTATGTATTTACCATGTCTCTACATCTTTAACACTTTGCCAGATGGGGTACTGTACTCAATTCTCTTCTCAGACATTGACTGAATTCATTGCCACCTCCCTTATAGACAAGTAAAGAGAAAGACTTTCTTAGGTATGGGCATTGTTAGTTTATAGTGATTAGAGAGGTACCTTTTAAGCTCAACAAAAGCATCCTGATACTTCACACAGTCCATTTGAATTTGTCTATTTTTCTTCAAGAGCTCGAAGAAGGGAATAACCCACTCTGCTGAATTAGAGAGAAAATGGCTCAAGGCTGCCTCTGTAGAAAACCAAGTACATCATGCAAATGAATTTAAAATTTTGGTTTCCTCCAAGGATCCATACAAAGTGAAATCAAACCGGTGTTTAGAGTATGTACCTTAGTAGTACCGGTAGAATTGTTTTGCGAAATCGTTGTTTGTAGATTTACCAACAAAACCAATTCAACTTTGCCTCTATGGTTTCCACACGATCGATCCAAACGTCTAGTTATTGTCACACAAATAACTAAAAAATTGAACTTCAAAATACAAGAATCCCATTCAAAATTGAACTTCAAAATTCAAATTTTAATTAATTAATAAATCCAAAATTGTTTGATTCATTAATACTAAAATCCAAACCCCTTTAGTCTTTAATCCGAATACCTTCTTAAATTGGAGAAACCTATAGAATCCTATTCACATTAAGATCCTTGAAATTAACCAAAATTCATCATATGAATTTTGCACTCCTTTGCGCCTAATAGGTTCTCATAACGTTGGCCATGACATGAAATCTATTTTATACTATAAGCAAAGGAGTGGTGTCTAACAACACATCAAAGTTACCCAAGTTATGAGAATGTTAGTAATTCGACATTACTTATTGTGTGATAGATGTTACCATGTAATTTAATCCTTTTACCCTAAATACTTTGATTGAACACGAGCCATTGAACATGTCACACTCGCATAATTCAATATTTGTATTTCTTGATTCCCGAATAGACTCATTCAAGCAAATGAGCCCCATATTGCATATCGACTTATTTGAGTACGCCATACATTTTATGGTCTCGCTTAATCAAGGGGTCCAAAGATATCACTCCCATTATATAGGAGGGACAAATTCTATCTTGATCACTCAACATCCCATTACATGATTCATTGCATATCCAATTACTACTTTTATAGTTCACCTTATTATGGGCAACGTTTGGTAGTATCAAAACATGCAATTCATCATGTTGGAATCTCGATAACCTCAAGTTTAAGGATCACATACATCATCATCACTATGAGATATGCTTATGACACTTTATATAATAATCCATGTAGCATTTCTCATGGCAGTTGATCTAGTACATAGTTTTCTAACATGTAACCATGTGTTGACTTGATATCTCATATCATGACATATGTCATCGATTACTAAATATACTAGTATTAATGTATTATCATAATCCTATTAGATGATAATACTTAACTAGGATAATTTTAGAATAATTAAATTTTAGGGACATTATTATATTTATTCAAAATACGTAGATATAGAATTAAATAAAATAATAATAAATTGCCATAAATTATAAGCACAATAATACAATATATGCCTCAACAATCATCATATAATTGGTCTTTAGGGCATAATCCAACAGCCTGCTTGCCTCTAAACGTCCTTGACATTGCCTAGGGCCTTCATATCAATTATAGCTCGAACATTTTCTAAGTTGGCTTCAATTCCCTCTCTAAGACCATAAAACCTAATAACTTACTCGATGACACCCTAAATACACACTTCTTGGGGTGTAATTTCATTTTGACTGCCCTAAATACTTTAACACCTCTTGTAAATCGGAAATCAGGCCTACCTTATATTCACTCTTAGCTAACATGTCATCTATATAAGGCTCTATGTTTCTTTTTATTTTGCTACTTGAAAAACTTATTGACTAGTCTTTGAAATGTGACCCTTGCATTCTTTAGGCCTAAAAACACAATCATGTCATAGTAGCTCCTTGTCGCTGATGAAGGACATCTTTTCTTCGTTGTCGGGATGAAGGAAAATCTTATGGTATCCCTTTGTTAGTGAGTAAAGAGCCTATGTGAAAAGGACATATTACTAAATTTCACAAGTTAGCTTCTATGTATAAATATGTACTTTGGATATTTACAATTGAGTCCATATATATCTTCGTATATACTTCTAACACTCCCCATCACGTTGGATCATATATATTATATGTGCCCAACTTATTACAAATATAATCAACGCGTGTACCACATAATGATTTTGTAAAGATAATAACTAATTGATCATTTGAACCAATGAAGGTGGTAATAAGCTCTTTGGTCAAAAGTTTTTCACAAGCAAAGCAACAATTGATAACTCTATTTTATATAGGGTTTTCTTATTAATTTTGGTTAGAAATTAGTTTGTGTTTTAATTTGTTTTTATATATTTTGGCCAAATTATCCTTTGATTTTATAATTTCTAAGTTTTCTAATAGTTTTAGAACTTTTGAGCATAATCTTGAACTTTCTTCTAATTTGAGGATAAAAAGACTAACCAATTATCTTGGGACTATTTTGTTATCAAAAGCCAAAGGAAAAAGGGAATGAAGCAACTTCGGGTAAAGAAGAAAGCACAAGAAAGCCAAACAAATTAAAAGAAGAAAGAAAAGTCAACAACAAACAATAGTGAAATGGACAAAAAGGAAACTTATTCACTGAAGAAGACAACCGATGCAAGAAAGAAACAAAGCTGAGTACGAATTAGGAAACAAGAGTCAGCAAATAAGAATGACATAGAGCGGATCAAATTTGGAAACAACAAAGAAGAAACCAAACAACAAAAGGAAAAGACTTCTTCAAACTACAAAAGAGAAAAGGAAGTTAGTTGCAAATTGGAAATAGAAACAACAACCGTGTAAACAAGGAAACCAAGCTCAAGACAATTTGGAAAAGAAGATATCGGAAGCAACAAAGATAGGAAGTTCTGGGATTTGGAAACAAAAGGACCGATTTCAAGTTGAAGACAAACAACAAAACAAAGAAGGATTTGGGTCTAGAATTTAGGAAGAAATTGACCCTCTTTTACTCTATATAAAGCACACAATGAGAGGAAAGACAGACAATGAACCCACTCTTCTATTCTTTTGTTTTTCTTTTCTTCTCGTTAGTTTAGGACTAGTAGTAGCACATCCATTCAGTTTTTATTTTTTCCCTTTAGTTTAGATTTAGTCAAATGTCCTTTCTTTCATTAGTTTAGAAAAATACAGTGCCGCTTTCTTGTTCTTCGTTGTAGTTTGGTAGGATTTCTTCAGCTTTTTGTGTCGGTTTTCTCTTCAGAATTTTCAGTTATCTTCTTCTTGGTTTTTTTGTCTAAACTTTGTAGTAGTTTATCTCGGTTTTCTTAGCGTACACGGCCACAATTTGTTGTTTGTTTTCCTATTCTTCTCGGTTTTCACGCTTTTTTTGTTTGATGTTTTGTGTCGGTTTCCTTCAAGAAATTCCAGATGCTTTTCGGTTTTCTTTGTTTGAACTTGGTTGTCTTACGTGTTGTTCCTCTTGATTTCGACAATTCTTTGTCCTTCTTTTGGTTATCATGAGTTTAGTAAACCAAATAGAAACAACGCCAAGCTTGATTTGGGTGTAAAGCTAGCGGAATTGTTGTTTTCTTACGAAGCTACGGGTGCAAGAAACAAATGCAAAGCAGAATTCATTGTTTTGACTTCAAGTTTTTAGTTTTGTCTTTTCTTGTCTTTCTTTAATTAGTTTAGTTTAGAAATTTTAGTTTTCTTTTCTTGTCTTTAATTATAGTAGTTTTATTTCTTCTTTGTTATGAACTTCTAGTTGTGATTAATTTTCAAGTTAACTATTTTATAGTTTTTGTTTATTTATTGAATAATAGTTACTTTAATTTTCAGAATTTATTTTAATTTTAATTATGTTTACTTTTATTTTTGTTGCTAGTTTAAATTTCATTATGTTTTAATTTCTTTTGTTAGAGATTAGATGGATCTTAATCATGAATAATTAATTCTTAAGACTTGTTCATGCAACCTATATTTCAATTATGAGTTTAATATCATGTTCTTAATGCTTTTAGGTAATTGATCACCACCTAATTGATTTATTATGCTTGTTTGATACCGTGTGAGATGACATGCATGTGCTTATGTGATATTAAACCGTGAATTCAATTTAGACGGTAATAATCTAGGTTGTTCATGTGGTTTCTAGTAGAACTAAGTCGTGGCTACTTAGATTGAATCCTGAATTTCCATAGTTCCTAATGCATTTAGAAATCTAAATTCACCTAGACCAAGTGTGAGTTGATTTTAATCTAAATAGGGTTATTAGACCGATGTCGACTATTAATTTACATTAGGAAATTTCACCATCATAATTTGGAATTTAATTTAATTGCATGACAAGTCAAGAGAGTTAATTAGGATTGATTAAGTGAAATCAAATCTCTAACATCTTATTTGTTGTTTTTATCAAGTGTTATTAATTTTTCCTTCTTTAGTTTAATTCACCATAAAACAATTTAATTGGCTAGCTTGTTGTTGAATTAATCATATTGGTAAGTAATTGGTTAAATTGAAAACAATCCTCATGGGAACGATACTCTACTTATCACTTTATTACTTGTTGATATTATATTGCAATTCACGAACAACAATCTATTTCAATATGCTTGGTTTGGTTCATGAAAAACGGGATTTAAAGCTAAAGCTACTTATTATCACATAATAACTTCATAGGAGTAGGCATTTTTTTTGCCAATTTTTGTTAGTAATTGCTTCAACCAAATTAGCTCAAATGTGATGATTGCTATAGCACAATACTCTGTCTCTGCATTGGAGTGGGCAACAATAATTTGCTTCTTACTTTTTCAAGGGATAAGCTTACCTCCCAAAAATACACAGTAACTAGATGTTGAGCATCTCTCTACTGGTAATCTAGCCCAATTAGCATCAGATAATCCCACAACCTCATTATGACCATGATTTTGATATAGGATGCCTTTACCCAGAGCATTTTTTACATAACGAAGAATATGAGTATCTACATCCCAATGTGGAACTCTAGGAGAGTCAAGAAATTGACTAACGACACGAACTACAAAGGAGATATAAGGGTGTGTAATTGTCAAGTAGTTAAGTTTTCCAACCATTTGCCTATATCAACTATGATTAGAATACAACTCCTCATTTGGTAGTAACTTTAGATTTGGGCCCATAGGAGTATCACATCGACATCACCCAAGTAGGTCAACTTTTGACAAGATGTGGAAAGTATATTTTCGTTTGGATATGAAGATACCTTGAGATATATGAGCAACTTCTATACCAATGAAATACCTCCGAGATCCCAAATCTTTGGTTTGAAATTGGGATTGAAAGAAAGCTTTGAGGGCTTGGATGCCCTCCGAATCATCACCAATGATAAGAATATTATCTACATATACAAACAATAGAATGCCTCTACCAATAGATGAGGTTTGGTAAAGACATATTGATCTTTAAGAATGAAAAGATCAAATCTTAGTACAATATCACTAAAATGACCAAAAAAATGCTCTAGTATATTGTTTAAGGCCATAAAGAGCCTTTTAGAGATGATAGGCTACAAAACCACCACCATACTCCTCTGAGCAACTAATTGAAGTTGCTGTATCAACTTCCTCGGTAAGATCGCCGTTCAAGAAAGCACTTTAAATATCAAGCTAATGGAGGGACCAAGTGTTGTGGGTCGCTAAGGCAAAGAAAATACGAATGCAAGAGATCTTGTGATGAGAACTCAACCACGGGAACTTGGTAAGTTCCGGGCTTGTGGAAGTTGGTTGTATTAAGAGGTTCTTGTTCGCTTTCACGTGTGTATCATCTTGGCAATAGGAGAAAAAGTATCCGTGTAATCAAGACCCTAAACTTGAGTAAGGCATTAGCAACTAAACAGCTTTAAGGTGATCAAGAGAGCCACTAGGTGAGACTTTAATAGTGAAAATCTAACAACAACCAAGGGAGATTTGCCAAAAATGAGAGGAACAAGGTCCCAAGTCTCGTTAGAGTGACGGGTATTTATCTTATCCTCCATAGCAGATGCTAACCAGTGGTGAGTAAGATCATCTTGAAATGAGTGAGGAATAAAAACATAAGACAAGGAGGAAATGAAAGCAAAATAATATAAGGATAAGTGAGAATAAGTGAAAAAAATTATGGGATAAGTAGTGTTACAAGAGCATTTACCCTAAGAAAGAGCAATGATTGATTAAGATCTAAGAACTGCAAGGTAAGGGAAGCATCGGAAGAAGTAAGGAGAAGAAGTACAGGAGGTGGTAGGGCAAGAGATGGCAACTTAGTAGCATCAACTATGAGAGATCAGCATGTGATGAGGCATCATGAGGGGATGAATGTCAATGAGAGTAAGTCAATAAATTAGGTCAAGCCAATTGAAAAGGAATGATAGGAGGGAGCAAACTTGTAGAGACATTAAAAGAGATAATAGGAACAGAATGTGACAACTACAGGGAGGGGAAAGGACATAATAAGTGAGCATGAATGTCTAGAGATGTAGCATCAAAAAAGTAACACGAAACAGGCTCAAAGAAAGTAACATTAGCACATACAAAAAAATTATATAAAGTGGAAGAATAACATCGATACCCCTTTTGATGACTAGCATAGCCAAGAAAATGTATTTAGGAGAACGCGCTCCTAACTTATCAAATCTAAGCAATCCCTCATTTCCTTTTGACCAAAGACTAGGTTAGTTTGCCAATTAGAGTAATTCACCTCTCAAGGATCTTCTTCACCTTTCACAACTTATTGATCTCTACCTCGATTATCATGCTTCTCTCTAATCCAATGACCTTTACTTTTGCTTAACTAGCTTATCTGATAGATTCACTGCAAGTTGGTGCTTAATGATTTACCTGAGTATACCTATCATGTTAGTGGTCGTCTAGGTGAAAACATCTCTAAACTCAATAAGAAATGCAACTAGAGCGCTTTCAAGTCAAATGATAAGGCTATTCTAATCCTCACTATCTTTTTGGGTCATTGGCATCCACCAAGATGTCTTCAACTTTTGAAGTAGTCTCTCAACTTGAGTCACTTTATTTCTCCTTGGCTCCAAGTCATCCATTTGCAATATTGCACTTGTCTTTGTCGCTTTACAGAATCAGTGCCTAACAAGCTTCACATCTTCGCAAATGGCTAGCGCTCCATCTGTGGTCAAGAATTTCATGACCAAATACTAATTTGAGTATATTGCTCTGAACTTGTTCATAATCGGCTTGCCTAGGAAAAAATTGTACTATGAGATCCCTTTAACCAACACAAATTTCAAAGTCTTAGTTTAGGACTTCTCATAACCCCCTGCAAAGTAACCGGCAAATGTATTTTCCCTAAGGGTTTGATGGGAATGTTTCCAAACCCAACCAAAGGAGTATTCACTTACCTCAATTAACTTTTGTATGCTTTTATCCTCAAATACCCATTCATGCATTATATTCATTGAACTACCTTTGTCTATTAACACCCTTTTCACTTGGTAATTCAAAATGACAACTTTAATTACCATCGAATCATTCAACGGTTCAACCAAAAATAATCATATGAGGATAAGGTAATTAGAAAGTCATACTCCACCTTCCTTTTGTGCCTACAAGCCATTTCAGAGCTCTTGCATAATTGTACCGATCGAGTTAGTGTTCCCAAAGGTTGAAACCCGGATACAATATGTATACTGTAGGCAATTCTCTAATTGGATTTGTTTACTGAAAGGTCTCTTTTATCACCTCATCCGCTTCAACCTTCTGGTTTTCCTTTTCCTCAATCTCGACTTGGGCTTTTGTTGGACCTCTATGCATATTGCCCACCTAAACCCTAGGGCACATAGTGCTTTAGTTCACTAGTCATATAGCCTTCTCTATCTCATGTATCAAGTCTATGCACTTCTTCCTATAATGACCATGTGTCCCATGATTGAGACAAAACTTCTTACGGTCCTTAGATGATTGGAGCTACCATGTGGGTGACCTTTTTAGCATGACTTCGCTTGAGTTGAGTGAAATACTTCAATTCGATTAATCGATTGGGTAACATCTTTATTATGACAATATGTTTAATCCTTTCTTTGAAAAGAAGGAGAAACATTCTTAAAATCATCCCTTTTTGGCTTCAAGTTGAGCATGTTGGTGTTGTGAAGGCTATTCATGTTCACACTTATGCTAGTCGATGCCATAAAATTCCTACTTATTCAGGTCAAATTCCTCAACTTGGATGGTTTTACTAGCACATATCAAAGCATGTGTATTATTTTGGGTAATCCTCCATTAGACTCTTGCTGAAATACCCTAGTTTGACACCATTCACAAAAGCAGTAAAAAGGATGGTATCATCCTTGTTATAAATAATGTGGGTTCTTTTATTGAATCAAGCCATACATCATTACAAAGTTTCATTTTCTTTTTAATGCACGGTCATCATATGTGTTAAGACTTTTGAATAAACCTGTTCTCTATGAAATTTCTTAAAAACCTCTTGTTGAAGTCCTTAAATGAGGAAACTAAATTCCGCAGCAAGTCATAGTACCACTTCCTTGCTACTTGCCTAGATCCTAGGTATAACCAAAAACTTATTGTGGTTGGACAACCCAAAATGTTCATCATTGTAACAGTGGCAAAAGATGATCCTAGGGGTCACCTATCCCTTCGTAAGTCTTCAAGCTAGGAAAACTCTTAAACTTCCTTAAGAAAGGCATTTTAAGAATTTCCGCATAAAAAGAGTGGATGTTGGATCTAATTGGCAGTTTAGGGCTCTATCCAATGCCTATTGCACTTG
Organism: Gynochthodes officinalis; assembly: GCA_020080225.1. Classification (NCBI taxonomy): domain Eukaryota; kingdom Viridiplantae; phylum Streptophyta; class Magnoliopsida; order Gentianales; family Rubiaceae; genus Gynochthodes; species Gynochthodes officinalis. Next base: position 38,884,573 of record CM034619.1, on the reverse strand, counting down.
GTCCTCCAATGCTTTGGCTGCCTAATCACTAGCCTTAGCTCCTTTCCAGCTATAGATGGACTAGATACTTATTCACTTCTCATCCTTATTGTGATCTCGTGGCTTTTTGACCTAAGGCTGAGATCGTTGAATTTTATTTGCCTCTCTTTTATGGATCCTGTGAGGTGAATGCTCATTCTTAGAATCACTTTTATGACCACCGCTTATTGCTTTATCATCTTTACGTCTCCTTTAGTAGTGATAATTCATCGCATGTCTTACTTTTCTTAGTCTCCTACTCCATTTGCTTCTCCATGTGCAGTAAAAAATCTTGAAAACAGTCAATATTTTGCCGCATGTTGAAAGAGAGAATTAGGTTGTCAATCGTATTTTTATTAGAGACCCTAGATAAGTATATATGGAGTTAAGAAAAGTCTAGAATCTCAATAACCCTAATGGGCCTAATATAATAAAAAAACCCGATAACACTCCTCAAGTTGGAGCAAAAATATCATACATTGCCAGCTTGTTACAAATGGCACTCAAACGACCGCATTCAAAGACTCGGTGAAGGTGTCCGCAAGTTGATCACCGATTCGGATATGTTCGTAGATATCAAATTTTGTTGTATCTTTCACGGATAAAGTGGTAGTCGATCTCAATGTGTTTGGTGTGCTCATGAAATACGATTCATTGCAATGTGAATGGCACTTGGTTGTCACCCCATAACTTCGTGGGATTGGTAGTCAAGAAGCCAAGCTCACTAAGCATATGCTAGAGCCAAACTAACTCACTTGTCATTTGCGTCATGGCTCTATACTGATTCTACACTGACCGAGCAACAACAAATTGCTTTCTTGCTCTTCCAAGACACAAGATTACCACAATAGTAGCCCATCGTGAATCTTCAATCACTAGAAAATCCCGCCCAATCAAGATTAGAGAATCCTTCCAATCTAATGTGTCCGTGGTTACAATACCATAGACCACGCCCCGAGAACCTTTCAAATAGTGAAGGATCCAACACATCGCATCCCAAAGGTGTAGTCCAAGAGAAAACATAAATTGACTAACTATACTAATCGAGAAAGCAATTTCAACGCTACATTACCAAATAACTAAGTTTCTCAACTAAGCGATGATACCTCTCGTGATTTGTAAGCAAGTCTCCATCCTCCGATGACAAATGAACATTAGGATCCATATGAGTGTCCAAAAGTTGAGCCCCTAACATACCCGTCTCGTGAGTAAGTCAAGATCACAGTTTCTTTGCGAGAGCAATATGCCTTGTCTACATCTCGCCACTTCTATGCCTAGAAAATAACGAAGCTTTCCAAGGTCCTTAGTTTGAAAGTGCTGATGCAAACATTGCTTTAAGTGAGATATGCCACCAATATCACTTCTGATTAGCACAATATCATCAACGTAGACTGCTAACAGAATCAAACCTGCTAGGGATCTAGAGTAGAATACAAAATGATCACTGGAAAATCTCTTCAATTCAAATTTCATAACTACCTCACTGAAGCTTGTTTCAAACCATATAGTGATCGCTTTAGGTGACAAACCAGATGACGAAACTCCCCTGAGCAACAAACCCAGGGGGTTTGCTCAACATAAACCTCCTTTGCCAAATGACCATGGAGAAAGTTGTTTTTCACATCAAGCAACTAAAGCGGCCATGTTATGGTAAGAGAAAGAAGAAGACGAACAAATGCCATCTTAGCCACAGGAGAGAATGTGTTGAAGTAATCCACACCATATGTTTGGGCATAACCTTTAGCAACTAAACGAGCTTTCATGCGAGCAATTGATCCATAGGGATTAACCTTGATTGTAAAGACCTATTTGTAAACAATAGCGACTTACCACGAGGAAAGAGCAAAAGGTGCCACGTCCCATTGGCATCCAGGCGCAAACTCATCCAAACATCGTAGCACACCAGCCAGGATGAGCAAGGGCATCAGACACAGTATGAAGAATAAAAACAGAGTCAAGCGTAGAAACCAAGCCACACATAGCAAAATAAAAGCCAAGATAAGATACATAGCAATCAATAGGGTGGTTCACACACGAATGAGTACCCTTTCGTTGAGCAATAGGAAGATCGAGATCAGACGGAGGTGTGACAATAGTATCTTTTGATGAAACAGGAACAACGGGGTAGAGGGCGATGAGATAGGGAGTGCCGGACAACGAGAATAAGTTTGAGTAATCTAATCTTGAACCACTGGTGGCAAGGTAGGTCGATACTCATAAACAAGTAAATCATCATCTGCAAGAGGTGATTCAAACGACGACTGGGAAGTCTGAGGAACGTAAGACTCAGTCTCACAGAACACGACATCAACAAAGACAATATAATGATGAAACTCTGATGAATAGTAGCGATAGCCTTTTTGAGTTTGACAATAGCTCACAAACACACACCGAAGAGCGCGGGCATCAAGCTTGGAAAGACCAAGAAGCGAATCTCTCACATAGGAAACACAACCAAATGTCTTTGGGGGCATAGAATGTAACGGATGCTTAGGAAACAAAAGACGAGCAGGAATCTCCCCTTTAAGAACAGATGACGGTAAACGATTGATGAGGTAACCGGCAGTAAGAACTGCGTTAGTCTAAAAGACCTTAGGAACATGCATATGAAACAAAAGAGTGCATATCACGTCAAGAAAATGACGATTCTTCCGCTCAGCAATGTCATTCTGTTGTGGAGTATAGGAGCATGAGGTCTGATGAATAGTTTCGTGGGATCGAAAAAGCTCCGTGAACTAGGTGGAAACATATTCCTTGGCATTATCAGTATGAAGCACCCGAACATTAACCAAGAACTGTGTACGAATCTCAACAAAAAAATCAATATAGACACGCAGTATCTCATTATGAGACTTAAGTAAATATAACCAAATCATACACGAAAATTCATCCACAAAGGTCACAAAATATGGAAAGCCAAGGACGGATGTTGCGTAACATGGTCCCCGTGATATCATAGTGCACAAGTTGAAAGGGTAAACTGATCTTTTATTAATTTGTGAAAGATAAATAGTACGATGTAATTGGTCCGACTAGTAAGACTCACAATTTATTGAATGAATAGAAATCAAACTAGGACATAAAGACTTCAAAATAGTCAAAGATGGATGACCCAAGCGGAAGTACAACTTCATAAGAGAATCAAGACTCATGCATGCTCCCGGTATGGCAAACTCCGGTTCAAACTGATAAAGTCCACCTATCTCACGCCTCTTACCAAAAATCTATCTCATCAAAAGATCCTGAATTCCACCACCAAAACAAAATATAGCCAATTAAGATCACGGGTTAGTCTCGCTCATAGTTAATAGATTAAATGGGAGTTTAGGCAAATATAAAACAAGGTAAAGTGATGGATGTAGCTAGAGCCACCGATCCTTGGTCGAAATGGCCACAAATGATCCATCGAACCTTTATAGGAGGAAAGTTCATAACGGCTAAAAACATTTTAAATTACCGATGTTTCCAATCATGTGATCTATAGCACCAAAATCAATGATCCAACGAGAACCACCGTCAATGAAAGATAGGCCATCAAGTCACCGAAATGGTCCGATTAAGGAGTTGGGACCGGTGGTGGAATGCTCCTTTCCATAGTCCGAGATGGCCAATTGGAAGGTCGTGACTCGAGACGACCAAGTAGGAGTAGGTAGTGCCAGTTGGGTCGACGTCCATGGCTATTCACCGCTTAGTGGCTGCACTGCTATCTCGAGACAAGCCACTGTTAGCTTGCGGAGGCTATACCCCCATTTGCTTGTGCTGCAACTCCGAGTGGACGAGGATAGCCACCTTGTGATGAAGGTTTTCCATGCAACTTCCAACAATTATGCTGTATATAGCCCTTCGCACCACAATGAAAACATGAACGAGTGTCACGACCACCGCCATCTCTCCCACCATTATGGCTATCACACTTACTACTACGATACAACCACCACCCCCTTGAAAGTACTAGTCCTCCTTGAACGCTTTGGCCAACAAGGGCTATTCCATTAGCACTATCTCTTGTGAGCGTAGTTACGCCTATCACTACGTAGAACACGAGGAAACACATCATTCAAAGATGTAATCATCACTAGTCAAAATCGAGATCAAACAACCTCGTACTCATCTTGAAGACCACCAAGAAGCTCATGACCACAAGATTCTCACGTTGTTTTCTCATTGCACACATCCGTAGAAATTGGAAGCAAAACATTCAACTCTTCATAGCATTTCTTAAAATCTGCAAAATAATCGAAGATTCCTATCATTCTAATCAACCCTAAAGAATGCTTTAGAAAGATCATAAACCCTAGGAGATCATGCCGTCTAGAATCTAAAGTTGCCAAGTATGACCACAATTCCTTAACCGCAAGTGTGAGTATGGGTGTTCATTTTGATCTGCGGATTGAGTCGGATCAAAAAAGATCGATTGGATCAATGTATTTTCTGATTGGATTGGATTAACGGATTGATCCAATCCGATCCGTTTTTATCCAAATTAAAAAAAAAAACTTTAAAAAATAGTTAATATTAGTTATAAAATATAAATTAGTATTATTTGATATTTCAAATAATTATTTAATTAAAATTGGTCAATTTATGATAAAATAAATTAAAATATTTATATGAAAATACACAAATTAATTTACATAAAAATAAACAAATTAAAATATTTAGATAAAATTTATTTATTATCTTTATATAAAAATATATAATTTTTTAACATGAAACTATTAATTTCAAACCTAACTTAAATCATCTAAAACTATATATGAAAATGAAAACAACAGCAAAAAAAACCAAAAAGAGGAAAGAAGCAAACGGATCAATTTGTTTTTTTTTTTTTGCTATTGCTTTCATTTTCATATGTGATTTTAGGATCAAAACAGTTGGATCGATCGATCCGTTGATCCAATCCGATCCGAAAATACATTGATCCGATTAGATCCGCTTTTTGATCCAATTTGATCCGCGGATCAAAATGAACACCTCTGAGTGTGAGTCACTAAAGAGTTACCTTTGGATCTATTTAATTCAACAATTGCATGAACAAATGTGCATTATCATGTAACCAAATACGATTCGCGACTGCCTCAGTAGGTGGATCATTGGTCAAGTGATCATCTCTGTCTAAACTGACCAAAGCAATCTTCACGATCTTCTTCCATAGATAATAGTTGGATCCATTCAACTTTTGTTCCGTCAACCGTTATGGAGAGCTAAAGAACCTCGGGAACACTCACTCGAGGATTTGTCTTTTTTTTGGAGTTACACTGCTCCCCAATCTCATCTTGTTACCATCAGTCACCATGATCCACCAGAAATACTCAACTTCAAGCAATCTGATCAAGTATCAACGGTAGTTCTCTCTTCCCTTACTCAATACATCATAGAAGAAAAGAGAGAATCAGGAAATACGATGTTAGTCCAAGTGTTCTGCTATAGAAGAAAATGGCCACCAGCTTGATATAATAGCCAAGAGTGGTCGACGGCCTAAAGAGCAGACCAAGTCGTGGATGTTTCTGAAGTCAAGAGGTTGAGAAGTCAAGAGAAAGAGAGAGAGGGTAACTGTTTCTGGGCAGACTAGGAGAGAGAAAGAATTAAGGCTTCTGGGCGGCTGTTCAGGGTAGCTCTAATACCATGTTGAAAGAGAGAATTAGGTTGTCAATCGTAAGTTTTGTTAGAGACCCCAGATAAGTATATATAGAGTTAAGAAGAGTCTAGAATCTCAATAACCCTAATGGGCCTAATATAATTTTAAAAAAACCCAATAACACAAAAAAACCAAGTTGCTTTTCACAAAAAGCATTGAAGTTTTGATTGGCAATTTATTCTAAGTAGAAGATTCGACATGTAGTGGACTAGGATTCCTTCTAGATGGTTCTACATCTTCAAGCCCCATGGGTTCTTTATCTCTTCTTCTTGCTGCATCCCTTGTTTAAACCACGATGGCTAGTAGCAGAAAGCACAAAGAGAACTCAACAAATAACAATCAAAATAGAAATTGAAGGTGAAAAACTTGTAGTCATTTTTTCCACAGGCGACACCAATTGATGACACTGCTTGTTGTCCAAGATATGCCCTATGACTTGCGTCTAATAGTATTCTTGCAAGGTGGGGTCACAACCCTATAGACACTCTAGTGTTTAAATTAGTAAAGAGTTGTAATGTATAGAATAGCAAAAAATGATTGTGTACTTGAGACAACCATTGTCAAACCCTTATATATGTTACATGATTTTAGAATCTTTAATTGGGGAATGTTATCATGTAGGACATGTTCCCCTAATTTTCTAGGATCACGCATAACTCATGTATTCCAATTTATAGGAGTTAATAGTAGCCAGTTTGGAATATTTTACAGCCACATTAGAAGTAAATCTATAATATCATTTAAAAAATATTGATATTCATCATTGAAAAAGTCATTTTTTAGTGATACACTAGTGAGAGTAGTGTAGATGAGATATATTGGATGAAGGAAAATTGTGAGGATATTTTTCATTTTTTCTCCCACATTTAAAATCACTATGGCAAACACTAAAGGAAAATCTGGAGCAAAAGGCTTTAAGATAACACATGGTAAGAATGAACATTATGATGGAAACCATCAATGAAGGACTTATAGCCTTAGAAACAAGCATCAAATGAGGCACAAAAGAAACTTCACAATCTCAATGAACACACTATAATCCCGTGTTCCAAGAAAAGGAAGCCTATATAGAAGAAAAATAATACCTCAAATAAGACAAATCCAAGGAGATTAGGTACACACAACGAAGACTGAGACCTGGGAAACTATCACCTTTCTATGGGAAAAGTAAGCCGGAGGCATAAATTGAGTAGGACAAGAAAGTCAAACGTGTCTTGCCTATTACAACTATTTAGAAGAGAAAAAAAAGTAAAGTTGGCAGTTGTAGAGTTTGTTGACTATGCCTTGGTGTGATAGCATCAACTTCTACAATTAAGGAAAAGATATGGAGATCCACCAATCAACACATGGGAAGAGATGAAGAGAAAATTGCTCCCACTCAATATTATAGGAACTGTATTGGAAGTTGCAAGGATTAGACAAGACTTAGAATTCATATACGAATACTACAAGGAGATGGAGATGACTATGATTAGAGCCAATGTGAAGGAGGATCGTGAAACGACAATGGCCTGATTTTTGCTAGGGCTAAGCATAGACATTGCAAATTGGTCAAGTTTCAACATTACCTCAACATTGAAGAGATGGTATATACAACCAAAAAGTGAAAAGGCAATTGAAGAGAAAAAGATCGACAAAAAGTATATGACCAACACTTTACTAACTTAAAAGTCCAGTTGGAGTCAAAAGGAGGAAAAAGGTGACTCCAAGAAGTCTAAGGGTTCTAAGGCAACCAAACCTACCAAAAAGCCTAAGGAGAACAAAAGCCGCTTAGAAATTGAGACATCATGTGCTTCAAGTGTTTTGGCAAAGGGATGTATCGCTCTATGTCCTAATAAGAAGATTATGACACTGGGAGACAACAGGACTTATGAGGCCAAGGAAGAATCGATTGAGATGGGATACCACCTTGGTCAAAGCAGATAATCGATCCCAAACAAGAGCTCGAGCTACTGACCATTCCTTGATGACTATTCAAGCCTTAAACATGCAAGTCAAAGTCGGCAATGAGCAACAAAGAAATAACATCTTTCACAATAAATGTTGGGCGAATGACAAAGCGTGCATCCTTATCACCGATGGAGAATTTTGTACTAATGTTGCAAGCACTTATCTTGTCGAACTATTGAAATTTCCCATGATCAAACACCTTTCACCTTATCGATTGCAATGGCTGAACGATAATGTGGAGGTGAAAGTGAACCGACAAGTGACGATGCCATTATCCATTGACACATACAAGAATGAGGTATTATGTGATATGGCTCCTATGCAAGTAGGTCATCTATTGTTAGGAAAGCTGTGGCAATTGGATTGGAAAACTAACTATAATGGCTTTACAAACAAGTACTCATTTATAATGAATGGAAAACATATTGTACTTTTACCTCTTTTGCCACAAGAAATGTGTAGTGAATAAAAAATAATAAAGAGTGAGTTCGACAAAAGGTAAAAAGAGAAAGAACAAAAACTAAATAGCAGTGAACTCATGAGTTTGAGTGGTAAAAATGGAGAGAAAACTGAGAGACCCAAGAGTGTTTCCAAGGTAAACCAGGAAAGTTCAAAATAAAAAGCTATGCAAAAGAGAGTAGGAAATAGCTTTTATGCGAGCTTGAGAGATGTAGATAGGGCGATTTCTATTCGCAAACTTCTCAGAGATGTAGATAGGGTGATTTCTAGTCACAAACTTCTCCTTATACTTATATATAAGGAGGTTTGCTTAGTGATTAACGATCTTGACTCTTCTCTCCTAGTCTTGTTTCTACCCTTTTGTAGGAATATCAAGATGTTTTTCCGTTGAACTACCAAATGGATTGCCAATCATTCAAGGGATAAAACATAAAATCAACTTCATTTCCAAAGCTATAATTTCAAATATGTCTGCATATAGAGCTAACCCTTATGAGACAAAAGAGCTTTAAAGGCATATGGATGAACTTTTAGCAAGAGAAAAATTTGAAAGAGCTTGAGACATGTGTTGTATCAGTGATTCTTGTCTTTGAACCTGGTGATTGGTTTTGGTCTATATGCGAAGGGAGAGATTTCCGGTGCAAAGGTGATTAGAATTGCATCCAAGAGATTTCTCAGATTCAAAGACAAATTCTTTTGAGAAAAGGAGAAATGATGAGAACTCAAATACACAAGGTCAAATGGAAAACAACCGAGATAAGGAGTTGGACTTAAAATGAGCTAAGATTGAGAGTCAAAGTGGTTCGAGTTCAACTTCCAACAATCCACTAAGTAAAATTCAGGTCTAATGACTAGATTTTGAGCAAAAAATTAAAAGAAACTTCAAATAGGTGAATTCAAGAAATCCAAGTCAAGAAGGTTACTAAACTCAACAACTATGAGCCAAGTGCGTAAATGTTTTTCAAGTTGTTGAATATGGGCCATGTTGAAGTCTTTTTTGTAATTTGATAGTTACATTTTAAATTATAAGACTTAAAACATTTTAGGGTTTAAATTAGGGTTTCTTAGGTTTAGGGTTTCACCCAACTCTAATTCAAAAATCCTAAAATTATTTTAATTATTTTTAATAATTTAGGAGTCATAAGTTCAATAGTTTTTAGAATGATTCGCTACCACTAACTTCCTAAAATTTAGGCATGGAAAATTATATTAGTGTTAGGATTTTTATGTCTTTCAATTTTAGTCCAAATATGTTAGTGTTTAGTTGCCAAATTCTTATGGCATCAAACCACTTATTCTAGTCCAATTGTAGAGCCTAAAAGAGTGTCATTATTCTTATAAATACCCTTTATGACTGAATTTAAAAGCAATAAGATTAATAAAAAATTTATGATTTTTTTACAACTTAAGTTCTTGTTCTTGAATTTAATTTTGAACCTATCAAGATTCACCTTGTGGCACTTTTTAACTTATCAACTTGCTAATTGATCCTTAGCTAGTTGTGGTGTCTTTCACCACATAATTTGTCATATTATACCTTTGTTTATAATGTAAAGAGTTAGGTATCTACTATTGTGTCTAGCTTGCTAGTTTTAACCAAAATCGTGCTTGTGGTTCCATCATCACATTTTCATTCAATTATTGGTAAAGTTTAAGGTTCTTTGGAAATTGGTCGTATTGGAAGGTCCTTGTTGGCCTTCATATGCATATTACCTACAACTTGGACATTGACACTCTCTTGTTCCTTTTTATGGCATAGAGGTAGAACAGGGGACTATTGCACTTCGTTTGAAGCCTGAAAGGTTTGAAAATAAGTAGTAGGGATCTCAGGTGCTGGCTAAAAAGTTGACTACACTGGTCAAGAGATGGTCGTTTCCACCTATGAGCTTTTCTTTGATTTATTCTTCCCAAATCGGTCAACTAATGTCAACAATGAGCAAGTTAACATTAGTTTAATCAATCAAAATTCAGTCAATCAAAGGAAAAGTTTATACTCAATAAGATGACATTTGAAACCCAACTCGGACTAGTTCACTTTAACTTATCTTCTTAGAAGATTTTATCTACACTAATAATTTGGTTTGAGATCTTGATTTTCTTCTCTTTAGCAGGTTAAATCCTAACTTTGGACAAGGTACTTTAGAAATCAATGAAGGATCTCACCATAATGCTCTAGTGCCAAGGCGACTAGCATCAACATAGAAAAATCTACCCTTCCAATCATGGATGGAAGAGGGATTTTCTATGATGATGGTTGCGATTGATGGTTTTGACAAATAGAACTAGCTAGGTTCTGGCCACTCTTTTCAAATAGAAAAATCTACAAAATAAAGCTACTTCAGAGTTATAGAATGATACTCATGAAGAAATAATAATAAAAAACTTATTATAGTTTGAATAGAATCATGGGTTAATTGCCTAAACCCTAGTTAATAATACATGAGAGATCACAAATAAAGCGATATAACGAAAATCAAAGACCGGCTAATAGATGATCTTAATCAATGGCCACTTTATTATTTGCAATTAAGTTAGCCATCTCTCAAGACCTCAATGCATACATATCTATTGGGTTGGGAATATAATATTCAGCTCGAATTCACTATAGGCTGTCCTCACTAAGACAACTCTGAATACTATTGATATTAAGAGGCCTTTTGGAGGAGGTACTAGTTTTTATTATGAGAGCCTTCCTTTTCCCAATTTCAAGTTGCCCAGACTTAACAGAAGGCAAGAGGTCAGGGTTCCCAAAATTAGAAGTCAATAAGGAAGCCAATGAGACATTTCTCGACCAAATGGTAGTTAGAATATCAAAAGATTCATTAGGGGAAAAGGAATGAGTGGAAGATTCTGCACAAATGGCATTTTTACCTTTGCTAGCCATAATGGTGGTGGAAAAATAAATTTTTGAGGTGCAAATCAAAGTTTGGATGGTGAAAATCAGCTAGAATTTCGCAAAGATGACAAAGCTGAAAGAGCATTTGCGATGACAAGAAAATCATTTCTGAAGGCTAGAAGTGTAAAAATGAAGGGGCAGAGTGCCTCTTTTCTCCTAGTGAGCAGAGAGCCTCTTTTCTCCTTCAGAGATTTCAGTCTCCTTCAAGTGCTTAGTTTCAACCTAGGTCTCCTCCAAGTGCCATTACAGAATTTCTCTGTTTTCTCTTGGCGGGTGTCTCTCACTTGTTTTCTTTACCCTCCAGTGACATTACAGAAATTCTTGGTTTTTCTGAATTTCTAGAACACCTCTTACTTCTTCTAGTCTTTGTCCACTAGACATTTTAATCGTGCATCTAGTCCTATTAACAGCAACACACATTATTTGACCGTGGTTTACGGCTTCTCCTTCTTCGCTAGTAGCACGGGGGAGCTTTCTAGCTTCACGGACAGCAGGGGTTTCCCTCCAATACAGCTTTCCATTGGTGCAGCTCATGATCGTGCGACATACCCGCCAAGTTTAGTATGGCGGAGGAGTTAGTTGCTCAATTTAGGCAATGCCAACTGTCTACAAACGAACAATTGGGAGTTGAAATTCAAGAACAAGATGTAAAATGTAGTAAGGAACTGTGTGAAAGAAGCTTAGTAGGTAAAATTCATGGCGAAAAAATAGTTAATTTTACAGGCTTGAAACTCACCTTATCGAGAATTTGGCCAACCTTGGGTTCGTTTTGATTCTGAGCATGGGCCAAACCTTTTCCAATTTGTTTTCAATAGCCAAGCCGACAAGGACAAGGTGTTAAAAGGTAAACTCTGGTCGTTTGACCAACAATATCTGGTTTTAAAAAAATGGTCCATGGGAATGAATATATATGCAGAGGCATTCAACCACATTGATATGTGGGTTCAGATTTGGAATATCCCCACCTTTGGATGTCTAGACAAACGGGCTTGAAAATTGGAAAAGCGTCTCCAAAACTTGGGATGTGGACATTCCTAATACGGCGACAAATGAGCGGATGTTTAAAGTCGTATGTTATAATAGATTTGGATCACCGTTGTTGTGTGGTACACAAGTTAAACTTCAAGAGCAACAATGTTAGGTTATTTTCCGATATGAACAGTTACTCAATTTTTGTTCTTATTGTGGTCACATTGGTCATCTAGAAAATACATTGGATCTGAAAAGAGGATTGTAAGAATCACAAGCTAAAGAGAGTCAATTTGGTGAATGGTCAAGGCGATTCAGTCAAGAGAGGGTACAAACCGAATACCCAAGTAGCTTCAGACTGGAAGTCAAGGCGCCAAACAAGCTATGACAGAAAAAGCATGGTTGCCAACCCTCTTTCAGTGTGACATTTCTCCCGATCCCTAGGGTTGATCAAAGCACAGGTCCACGAGCAAGAGCTGTCTCTGTAAAGGGCCTTGAATTATGAAGCGGTGGCACCAAAGGAATTAGTCCGTCCACCCAAAGAAGAAATCAGCATGAGACCAACCACATTGGAGTTTACTTGACAAACAAATTGAACTCCGAGGCACACAATCAGAAGCGGATAAAATGGACTTGGATGGGGTCATGCGGGAAAAGGTGAGTGATCTTGAGGAGGAACAAGCAAAGAAAATGGTTACTCAATACTTTGCAAATGAATTTTCTGCCCTAGAGCAGAATCTTGTTAACGTTCTAATGAAGTTGGTGGTCGCCTCAAATCCTCCACAAGATGCTCCCCATATTGGACCTCAATGTAGAAGCAATGGTGGCCAACGTTCCGGGATTAAATGACGAAAATGGCATCGAAAAGTTGTTTCTAGAGTTCAACAAACAACGGGGTTCAAACCTTGAGTGCACCACATCATAGTGCAGAGGAAAAATGAAAAGGGATCATTCAGAAAACAATGAAGTATCCGAGGGTGAGAGGAGACAGGAAGCGACCAAAAAGAAGGAATCACGGCATCATCATTCATGATTTACAGTGGAGGAAGCCACCCCAAATGGCCATAAGCTAATCAATGAAAATATGTGCCTGGAATTGTAGAAGTCTAGGAGGGCCCTCTACTATTTCTCGACTTAAGAAAACCATTCGGTTCCACCTCCGGATATGGTATTTATTAGTGAGACTAAACAAAGGCACCCTTTACCAACACTTTTTGCAGAAATTTTCGTCTTCAAAGCAGATGGAAATGTGTTGATCCATTGAGAACAAGAGGTGGCCTTTGCTTTTATGAAGGGATGATATGGTAATAAATCATGTGATATCAACAGATTTTTGTTTTGAAGTACAAGCAAATAAGCAGGGAGATCAAGAGCATTTTTGGGCTATTTTTGTATATGCCAGTACGGATCCTAAAGTCCGTAACGGCAATGGGATTATCTTCAGGCCAAAAGCAAATGGGGAACAAGTGGTTGATGGGTGGGGATTTCAATGATCTAGTCGATAACACAGAGAAGAGAGGCAGTCAACCCCGTTCGGAGGCCAGTTTTCAAAATTTCAAGGACTTTATCAAAGTCATGGGTATGGCAGATCTAGGTTTTATTGGGAGACATTTCACTTGGGCCAATAATAGGGAGCAGATGGGTTTTGTTGAAGAAAGACTTGATCGTTTCTTCGATTCAGCTGATTGGATACTCCAGCACCCTATGGCGGCAGTCCAACATTTGAAGAAACAGTCGTCCGATCATTCTCTACTTTTGTTGGTTACTTGTAAGGCGAAGCCTCAACAGAAACATAGATTTGTTTTTGACAAAAGATGGATAAAACAAGAGCGAACTACTGCCTTAATAGAGCAAGCTTGGAAACGACCACAACATGGCAATCCAATGTTCCAAGTTACAGCAAAATCAAACAACGTAGAGTTGATTTCTTTGAAGTCAAACCCTTCTTGTGCATACTAATGCAGCACAAAGGATAAAGGGATCAAAGTGCAAATGGAATTACTAAGCTAAGTAGGGTAAAAGAGACTGGAATCTTTGGAAAACGTTGAGAGAGGGTTTACACAAAGCTCACAAAGGAGGAGGAAAAATATTGGCACCAAAAGCATACTTTCAATGGCTAAATGAGGAGACAAAAACACAAAGTATTTTCATGCTTCTACAATTGCAAAGAAGAAGAGTGAATGTAATTAACAGTGGTGAAGGAAAATGGACATATTTGCACCAATCAGGAAATCAAACAGAAGTTTCGATTTTTACTTTTCACTTTTACCACTTCCTCTCCAACGATCGACTCATCTTTTTGCTAGGTATCCCAACCACAATTACAAGAGTAATGAACCAAAGACTAACCAGCCAGTTGAGGATCTTTGAGATCCAAAACGCCTTATTTGGTATGCACTCTAATAAGACACCAGACGGATGGTATGACTCACTCTTCTTTCAAAACTATTGGCATGTAATTCAAAAGGATATCATCTTTCTTTGTTAAATTTTTTTATCCATTCAAGAATGTTGAAGAGTGTAAACCATACACTTATTACCCTTATCCAAAATAAAGAACCCAACCAACATAGCTCAATATAGGCCTATTAGCTTATGCAATGTTGTCTATAAAATAATCTCTAAGATTCCGCCGAAAGACTAAAACCTTGTCTCAATGTCGCATTCACGAAAGCCAAGTCGCTTTGTCCCCTGTAGACAAATCACGGACAATGTTGTTATTGCACATGAATGCATACACCACATTAAAAGCCTTAACAAATCAAGAAAAGGTTGTATGGCCTTGAAACTAGATATGGCCAAGGCTTTTGATCGTGTCAGTGGGGTTTTTATCTCAAGTTTTGCTTAAGATGGGATTTGCAACAAAATTCATAGATTGGGTCATAACATGTATAAGTACCTCTTCCTTTTCTTTTCACATTAATGGTGAGCTTAGTGGCTATGTGCATCCCACAAGAGGTATTAGACAAGGAGATCCCCTATCCCTTATTTATTTATAATCATTTCGGAAGTTTTCTCATTTTTTATCAGAAAAGCTGTAAATGAGGGTACCTACAGGGGAATGCGAATATGCCATAAAGGACCACTTCTCACTCATCTTTTTTTTTGCAGATGATTCACTCCTTTTGGCGAGGCGACACTGAGCAAGCTCAAGATATCTCTTTGAATCCTTATAGATTATTGTGAAGCATCAGGATGAAAGTTAATCTAGATAAATCTTCGGTCCTTTTGAGCAGCATACATAACAGGATAAAACCATTATTCGGTGTTAAATGGGATCAAGGAGCAAAGAGTGCCCGATACGTAGGTTTGCCCTGCGTATCGGCAAATCCAAGAAAGAAGTCTTTGCATATGTCATTGATGTGGTAAGAAGAAGAATAGGTAATGGAAAACTCAATTTTTGAGTCGCAAGTAAAGAAATTCTTATCAAATCATTCCTAAATTCCTTACCTATCTATGTAATGTCATGTTTTAAACTTCCAATTGGGATTTGCAAAATCTTGAGTAGTGACAAAGACATTTTTGGTGGGGTTTTAATGCAAACAATGGTCACAAAATTCATTGGAGAGCTGGTCCAAATTAACTCTTCCGAAAGACTTGGGAGGCTTGGTTTCTGGATATACAAGTTTTCAATGATGCCTTATTAGCTAAGCAATTATGGAGGTTAATCCAGCTTTCCTAATTTGCTTCGAGCCGTAATGAAAGCTAGATATTATCCCCAAGGCACGCTAATGAAGGCAAAGGTTCAACAAAATGCATCTTGACTTTGGAAATGTTGGACAGAGCAAAATATATTTTAGAAATAGGACTGCGATATCAAGTGGGAGATGGGAAAACCATTAAAATTTGGGAGTCTCCATGGCTAGCACATAGATTCAATTTCAAGCCACTCCTAAAGAACCAAATCAAGAGTCAATTGTTTGGTGCCGCCAACTTACGATCGAGGAGGGCGAAGTGGGATCAAAATCTACTTGATCGCCTTTTTCATCCCGAGGATGTAGAGGAAATTTTCAAAATTCCATTAAAAACGGAGGTTGGTCCGGTAAGCTCATTTGGCATCATGATAGGAAAGGGACGCCATACTCATTCTGCATACAGAGCCCACGCAGTATCAATACACTACCAAGAGTACTAGTTTGACAACTTCTAAGAGTATGTGGAGTAGAATCTGGAATCTGTAGGTCAAAGGTAAGCTGAAACATTTTTTATGGCGCTGCTGTCAAGGCATTTTGCCAACCAAGCTAGAGTTGTGCAAAAAGAGAATACAGCTAGATCCCATTTGTGGTATTTGCGAAATGCAGGAGGAAACCATTGAGCATGTCCTTTTTACTTGTGATAAAGCGGCGATGGTGTGGAGACTCTCTCCGGTTTATTGGGATGGTTTGCGTGCTAAACAATCTGCTTCCGTCATTGGTAGGAAGCATTAAGTTCCATGGGCAAGGATTCCATCGAATGATAGGATCAACCTTTCTATATACATCCTTTGGATGTTATGGAAAACAAGAAATCTTTGGCTCTTTGAGGGATTACTAAATCACCAGGAAATGGTGGATTCGGCCTTTTGGAATGGCAAGAATACTAAGACATTTCCGAAGGATTCCCACTTTTTCCCAAGATAGAATCTAGTTCGCTTTATCTTTTACCGGCTAACCGCTTTTGAATTTCTAAATTTTGAATTGTGTTTTATAGCTTTTCAAGTATTTCCCAATTTTCCTTTTTGACAAGTCATTTTTAAAAGTCTCTTTTAACCTTCTTGTAAGTTCCTTTTGCTTTGGTTTCATTTTTCCAATATTTCACTCAACTAGTCTTCCTCTTATTAGGTGACGGTGTGGTTCAGAGGAGTCTCAACATTCAAGAGGAGAGAAATTTTGGACCATCTGCGAACTTCCACACCTCACGCGGTCCAACCTTGATCGCTAATGTTCACTGGACATAGATTTTGGACAACGCGGCGGTCATCCACACCGCCGCTACTGGTCAGACCTCAATCGCTCATGTTCACCGGACGGAGAATTTGGACCGCCGTGGCGATTATCCACATCACTATTGTGGTTCGCTTTGAATGCAAACTCCAAAGCTTGAAGTTCCAATTCTAGTAACAAGAAGAAACTCATCCTTCATGCGGGTTCTTAACCTCTTGTCTATTTTCTGGTCATTTTCGCCTGTATACCGCAACCTCTAGATGGAATTTTTCTGTTCCATTCTTCCCAGATTGGTATCTACAAGTAGTCTTTATAGCTCTCTGTTTTTTTGGCATATACTATGGTCTGTTTCACTAAGTGGTCCACTTTGTGAGGGCAGAACCGAAATGCAGTCGGGCTGCCAATTAACTCCCTCTTTCGGGTCATGAACAAAGTCTAGGTCATATCTACATTGGTCCATTGAATAATATACCAATACTTGTGGTCCTCCTTTCTCTTCTTTTGGCGGATGAGGAATGAGCTATATTTCGCACCATAATAAAAGAAGCAATCATCCATCGAATAGGTTAAGGAGGCACAAAATTATAAGGGATTCCTCTAATAGAGACACAGTGAGCGCCATCCTACTTCTGGGAAAGGAGCTTCCTCATCACGCCTAAATGAGGATCAAAATCAGCCACACTGGCTTTCTTGGTAAGTACGTTCTTGGCACCTTTTTAGTGTTTAGCTTTCTGTTTTCTGGGGGGCGAGAACGATTATGTTGTGTGGTGATGTTTCTCGACTGTTTGATTGGCATGTGAGGTTTCCTGTTCTGTTGTTCGGAAGTTTGTGTTGTTGAATTGAATTGACACATGTTGACTATTCTGATTTGGCACTCGTTGACTGAACTGATAGTATGAATCCTAAAGTTTGTATTGAGGGCCAACAACCTGTTTGTTAAAATGCCTCAAAGGAAATTACTTTGCTCTAATGCTGGGATACGGCCTTCACGGCTTTGCTCGGTGGAATATTGTGGTTTGTGGTTGGCTGTCTCGGTTTTTTGCTTGATTGGCTTGACATTATTGCATTATGATGGCTGCCAATATCACATTGACCCATGAGTTCTAGGCTTACTTTGAGGGTAACCTTTTGATTAAAATGTCGCAAAGGAGATTGGTAGATCGTGGCCATTATATTTCTAGGGCAATTCAATCTCTTTCACTTTTGATCGCATCTTTTGCATCACTCACGTAAGAGGCAATGTTGGGGAAAAAAGAAGGACGACAACAAAAAAAAAAAGAGAAAAAACTAAGAAAAAACAAAATGAAGCAAAAACAAAAACAACAAAAAGCAGCGGAAAAAAAGAAAAGGCAGATGGAAGGAAAAAAAAAGGGGGGGGTGGGGAAGGAAGAAAGATACAAGAGGCAGGGAAATGGCCTTAGGTAGGAGGCAATAGCATTGTACACTCAATGCAAATTTGCTCACCTTGAACTATTCAGACTTAGTGTTTCTGCTTTTGTATTCTTCTCCAAATTATGATTTGCAATCTCTATGCATTGTACTACTGGTTTTGCTCTGTGGTTTCAGTAGAAGACAAACTGAGTACTCCAATAGTTAAGCTCTCTTCCCACCATAGACTCAATGTTTTTTGCCAAGTTAGGAGTTTATACATAAATTTAAGCACTCCTTAAGTAGTCTTGTTTCTTGGTCACTAGTACTTATGCTTCCTCATAGGTAGTTTTGTGTTTCCAACCTTAGAAAATAGGAAAAAGGAACAAAAGGACATAAAGATGCTCATAAAGAAAAAAAGCCAAAAAAACGGAAAAAAAAGCCAGAACGGGAAAAAAGAAAAAAAAAGGGGAAAAATACAAAAAAAAAAAAGAAGGCAAAAATACAAACATAAGAAAAAAAGAAAAGACAAATGGTAAACAGTATATATATTGTGTCACATGGAAGCTTGGTGCTTTAGCTCTTACTCAAGGAACTTTCTTTTGCTTTCTTTCCACTCTCAATATCCTTTTCTCTTCATTTTCTCTAATCAATTTTTAAACTTACAGTCTGATATTCTTTTTCTGGCTTCTTGCACTGCTAATTGGTATTTCTCTCCATAGACGAAATATCATTCCTCGGTTGGTTGGGGTAATTTTAATGTTTCCTCTCTGTTTGAAAGTAGGAGCAGCTCCATCTTTTCTGTTTGTTTTCTTTCTGTTTTTTTGGGATTTCTCTCCATAGACGAAATATCATTCCTCGGTTGGTTGGTGTTAGTTAAAGGATTCCTTTCTGTTTGAAAGCAGGAGAAGTTTTCATCGTTTCTCTTTGTTTCTTTTCTGTTTTTTTGGTTTTTTTCTTGGTGAAGAATCCGCGTACTAAAATCTTTAACTTCTAGTTGGAAAGTCTTCTATCCATGGATATTTCTTTTTCTCCCTAATCTCTTTTTCTCTCTAAATGTTGGTTTCATATTTGCGAATGACTTTTCCTCCACTCAATATTCTGGCTTCATTCTTGTTGGGATGACTTCTCTCCGTGGATTGCATTACTTTTTCTTTGGTTGGTTGTGACAGCTTACTTCATCTATTATTGATCCGACTTGAAAGAAGAACTGGTCCCTCGTTACTCTTTTCTCGTTGGGACCCTTTTGATCGGGCCTTCTAGTGCTCTCGGTGGTGTTTTCATCCATGCGGTATTATTGATTAGACCGAGTTTTTGAAAGTCGATTTTCATCTCGAGACGAGACATAGGCCAGCGTTTCTGTAGAAGATTAGCACGAAGATTTGGTATTTCTATTTTGGTATTCTAAAATGCTTATATGTTTTGTAGAAGCTTCTATGTAATTCCTACCAACAATGTATCCCAAGGTTGCAATTGATGTCTCAAGATATAGTGGCCAAACTTAGTCATTTAGTTGAAGTTAGCTATTTCACTATATCTCACAACATTAATCTTTTGGCAAACTTTTGTTATTATAGGGCTCTCCCTTGTATAGGCTTTGATTCATGTTCACTAGTCTAAGACTAGCTTTTAGTGTTGTAACAAACGAGATAGTGGTCATCCAATCACTATTCCATTCTCCTCCTTGGCAATTACTTAAGACCAAGGAGATCATGTAGCCTTCATTGGCTAACAATTTGTACAGTCTCATTTTCCAAATTCAATGGAATTACTATCGTCTCAGAAAAAAAAGCCCTAATTTTAAGGGCAGACTATTTACTAATGTCATTTATTAAGCCGATATTGCGCTCAACAAATCCCATTTTTTCAATTTTTGAACCTCTCGACATACTTGAGATAAGACTCACACTCGCTTTGTGTGCCCAAGTAATCTTCAAAGAGTGGCTACATTAAATGCCTTCTTAACTCGGATGTTCATCATTTGCAAGTTTTGAGTTACGAATCGGGCACTAATTAACGTGACCAAAAACCACTCTAAAATCACACATTTCAATAATAAATGGTCATGGAATCAAGAGACATATAAAAAGGTAGATTGGCTATTATTCTAGATACATTATTTTTTTTTTTGAAACGATAGTGTATCAACAAAGCATGAATTGCCAAAGTACATAGCCATTCAAGGGCTAGTTACTCCTCGTGGTGTTGCAACTAGATACCAAAGCTATAACCCATGAAGCCAAAGGCCCTCAAAGGGCAAAAAGACTCACAAGGGTAAAAATCCCGACTAGCGGGCAAAATTGACAACCTATATGACCTAGGATCAACTTAAATTATAAAAGTCAGGTTATATCGAGTCACTAATATTATACAAAAATGATGCTACTCATCTCAATTGGACCACTACAAATGGCCTGTGGTGAAAGAAATTAGAACTAAATCTCTAACTCGTACCTCGTGCCGTTGTGTGAAATCCAACCTGCATACGTTGAATAAGCGCGCCTCTCAACTACTACGCAAAGCGGTGAATAGTTAGATAGCTTCTACTACCGTATAAAGAGACCGCAGACCTAAAAATAAATAAATAAATTCAAAATTTTTGAACGTTGCACTATAGCTACAGTACAACGTTCGCACCTAAACCGCACCGTGTGCCACCCCTAGCTACAGTAAATTGGGAGAAAAATGGGCAGCCGCACCGTGCGTCACCCCTATTTCTAGATACATTATTCACTCTAAGCAATCAATACTCTTTGAACACCAAATTAACTTAAGCGTTAGAATGGCTAAGGGGTCAAGGGCCCACTTGTAGGTGAACTGTTAGGGCATGTGGAAAGTGTAACTTGGATTAGTGGACAGTATCATCAATATCAATTGAAACTTGGAAATTTTGCCACCCATAGTTTCAAAGGAAAAAAGATTTTGAATATGATCATACATTTTCTATTATATAAGAAATATGACAGAGAATCACTCATGGAAGGACCCAAACTAGTTTTTGTGCCATTAACAATTTACCTCAATAGCAGATGCTTGAAAGATATGTGCCAAGAAAAATTAATACTTGATATAAAACACGAAAGGAAATCGACGAAATACTCTCACAAATATGTAAATAATTTTTTCCTTCACTCTTAAAATAATGAAAAATAACCTTTCACATTTTGTTAATGTACTTTTCGATCTCCTATAAGACTTTCATCCCTTTTTCCATCTAAATACCTTTATTGTGGATCACATGATATTTCACCTAAGGACAAAAACATAAACAAACTAATTGGCCACCACCCTCAACTCTCATTCCATTCTACCTTCAAAGCCCTAATTTCCAAGGTAGACAAATAAATTTTGCCAAACAAATTCCTAATTTTTCTCCAAAATCAACAATCTCCAAATCCTATCATCCTCTTTCCTCAAAGCAAGTTCATCATCATCATCGTCGTCATCACCACCACCTTTAGAACTAATCTCAACAACCTCCAATTTTTACTAACAACATCAAGACCTTTAGAACTAATCTCAACAACCTCCGCTTTTTACTAACAACATCGGATGGAAATCCATCTCTTCACTCGCATGACCAATCAAATCATCATCACCATCATTTGCAATATTGTCAAAATCATCATAGTTGTAATCTCTATCACTTTATAAATTGGATTTTGAGATGTCCAATATATTTTCAATCTCATCATCATTACTTTGATCATTCTCACCATACACTTCTTTATGACCTCATTGTTTGCCAATTTCTTCTTGTTCTTGTTGTTTGATCTATTGGAAAAATTCAATTTGTTTTCATAGAACTTGTGAAAAACAAAATCCTCTGGAGGTATGTCTAATTCGGCCAATGAGAGAATATTTACCCCAATCAACTGGTTATTCATGTCACGTTTTTTTTCCAAACGATAGCAATTTCATTGAATGAAGAATAGAACATGTACAAATGTTAGCCAAAGGAAGCTAAATGATCCGCTTGGTCTATAGGATTAGCCAAGGAGGAAAATGGAATAATGGTTGAGGTTACCATTATCCCATTAGATACAACGGAGAGCTAGCTTAGTGCTAGCGAACAATAAACCTAACCTATACAATGGAAGAAAACTATAATATCAAAAGGATTGCCAAAAGGTTGATGTTGTGAGATATAGTGTAAATGGCTAACTTCAACTAAATAACTAAGTTTGGACACTATATCTTGCACATCAATCTAATCTAGTCTCGCACTTTTGTAACTATTACATAATAGTATTTTAGAAAACATAAAAGGAAAATAGACCACTTAGAGAAACCAAAAGCATCTCGCACTTTGTCATTCTTCAAATTATGATCAAGGTCCTATTTCCATCTTCAAAAGGAGTTCAGACTTGCCAAAAATAATCGATCTAAGCAAGAAAGCAGAAAGAAATAACAACGAGAGCGAGATCACCAACCATAGGAAATCCAAGCGAAAATAACGTGAATTAAGGAGTGAGCCAGAAATTAAATCAGATTATAAACCAAGATTTAATGACTTTAGATCGAAAGTAGAATTAAAATGCTTCAAAGCGTTGAGTGACCAGCTATAGAATCAAAGCGAGAGAAAAGAAGATATCCGTGTGGATGAGAGCTTGTAGCGATAAGTAACCAGATTTCATTGAAGCATTTTGGCAAACAAGTTGGTTGCCTCCAAGACAAATCTTGAAACTCATAATCCATGGAATATTTTGATCCCGATTTCTAGCCAAACAATCACCAACAATTTATATCCAAACACATGGTCCACTCCATACCGCTCACGATACCTAAAATACTTCCAAAAAGAAAGACCAGATCGCCTCCAAGAATGCAAGAAAAGGTTCGAGAAACATACCAAAACCTGCTATGCTCGGCCTTAAGAGATTGTATTTCCGCTTTCTGCACCAAGTTCTTGGTATGAGTTGTTGAAATCCAAAAGAGGAGCTGCCCGTCCCTTAGTTCAAGACTCTTTGCTCGCTCGCCAACAAGAGAAAATAGGGATGAAAAGAAATAAAATGACTTGGAATTTTAGTACCCATCGTGACCCATAGAGTTATAACCGGAGACCTTCCATGCCTTCTATATAACCCGCATAAAGAATTAGTCAATCCACTCTCAATAGTCCAAGACTCAAAAACAGAGCAAGGAAAAGGAAGAAACGAAGACCTCCAAACAACCGAGTATTGAGAGAAAAACTAACACATATGTGCGGAAATAGCTTAGCATCAAGATCTCTATGAATTCATATGTACCAACTTACTCATGTTAATATGGACCGAGCGGGGATCGAAAGTGAGAATCCCTCTAGGGCTTCCCTTTGCGCTTCCAACATTAATCTTAAAAACACCTCTTTGTAACAAGGGATACTACCGAATGAAGGGCCATTTTTACGTCACCTTTGCTCGAGAAGAGGATAGATAGTTAAGTTAATTCTTTGAAAAGGAGTGTCAAACAAAAGAACTCAAGGGTAAAGGATAAACGGAATCAATGTGGGCTAAAATGGTGAAAACAGCAAGCAGAAAACGGTTCTGATAGCTGTCTGTACTAATGCAAACTCGACAAGTCTAATGCTACCTTATATACCTGTAAGAAAGGAGTTGTACTACATAATGGCCTCTAAACTAATATAAATAAAGGTAGTGAAAAATTTGGCTCAATGAATTAGTGTAGCCTATTCGAGAATCTCTTGATATTCCTTCCATTCCAACAAAGCCTTGTTAACCACTTCATGTGGATGGCTTATCCTCAAATAGCCAAAGATTACATGTTTTTCATAACATCCAAAGAATGTATACAGAAAGAGTAATCTTGACATTGTTAATGGAGTCCTTGCTCAATGCACTTAATGATTCCCACCAATGCCTGAAACATAACTGTTCTTGTCTCGAACCGTCCCAGTGAACCGGAGAGAGTCGCCACATCATAGCTGCCCTATCACAAGTAAAAAGGGCGTGCTCAATGGGTTCCTCATGCATTTCGCAGCAACCACAGATGGCATCCTGCACAATTTTGCGTTTACACAACTCTGTCTTGGTTGGCAAGATTCCTTGGCAGCCGCCACGTAAAATGTTTCAGTTTTCCTTTGACCGGAAGCTTCCAAATTCTACGCCACATGCGGGTAGCTGTGGTCAAACTGGAACTACTGGTGGCTGCGTTTACATTTAATTGAGCTCGGTGCTGCTCCATAGCAACCTAATATGCAGAATGCACCGTGAACTTTCCTTTGCTTTCATGTTGCCAAATTATCTTATATGGACCAGCCTCCTTATCTAAAAGGATTCTAGAAATTGCCTCTGCATCCGGTTGGAAAAGTTGGTCAATCGGGTTTTGATTCCACTTCGTCCCCTCATCCATCATTAGTTGGTAGCACTAAGTTGTTGACTCGTCATTATGGACTTTTGGAAGTAGTCTAAAGTTTGCTCTATGTGCTAGCCACGGAGACTCCCAAATTCTGATTTCTTTTCCGTCTCCAACTTGATATCTCATCCCTATTTCTAAGATATCTTTGGCTGCCATCCAACATCTCCAAAGCCAAGATGCATTGGTGTGGACTTTGGCTTGCATAAGTGTGCCGTGGGGATAGTATCTCGCCTGCATTACACGGCTCAGAAGCAAATTAGGGAACCGAATTAACCGCCATAATTGCTTAGCTAACAAGGAGTCATTAAACACTCGTATATCCCGAAAACCAAGACCTCCCCGCCTCTTTCGTAAGTGTTAATTTTGACCAGGCTCTCCAAAGGTATTTTGTGGCCATTATTTTCATTAGAGCCCACCAAAATTTCGCTGCCTCACTCGCTCAATACTTTGCATATGCCAATTGGTAATTAAGTGTATGACATTACATAAATAGGTAAGGAATTAAGGATTAATTTGATGAGAACTTCTTTACTTGCTCGACTCAAGAATTGAGTTTTCCAGCTTACCTATTCTTTTCTTGACCGCATCAATGACATACGCAAAAACTTCTTTTTAGATTTTCCGATACCCGAAGGCAATCTTAGGTATTTAGCACTTCTTTGCTCCTTTATCCCATTTAAAACTTAAACAATGGTAGTTTTCTCTGACTTGCTAGATGCCTATCAAAATAATCGAATTTATTTAGGTTAACTTTCTTCCGATGCTTCACAATAGTCGCATGATCCTTCTAATGTGCCGAGCTTACTCTCGTGGCTTCACCAAATAGTAATGAATCATTTGCAAAAAAGAGATGAGTGAGGAGTGGACCGTTACGACACAATCTCAATCCCCTATAGGTACCCTCATGTACAGCCTTTCTAATTAAAAATGAAAACACTTCTGAAAGTATGATAAACAAATAAGGAGACAGTGGATCTCCTTGTCTAATACCCCTTGTGGGTTGCACATAGCCACTAACCTCACCATTGATGTTAAAAGAAAAAGATGAGGTACTAATGCATGTTATAATCCAGGCTACAAACTTTTGTGAGAAGCCCATCTGAATTAGGACCTGAGATAAAAAAACCCCATTCCACCCGATCAAAAGCCTTTGTCATATCTAATTTTAATGCTATGAAACTCCTTCCTGATCTTTTAAGGCTCTTGATGTAATGAATGCATTCATGTGCAATAACCACATTATCTGTGATTTGCCTTCCAGGTACAAAAGCCGCTTGGCTTTCATTGATGCAGACATTGAGGCAAGGTTTCATTCTTTCGGCTAGTATCTTAGATATGATTTTATACACAACATTGCATAAACTAATAGGCCTATACTGGGCTATGTTGGTTGGGCTCTTTATTTTGAGAATGAGAGTAATAAGTGTATGGTTAACATTTTTTAGCATTCTAGAGTGGACAAAGAAACTTTTGACAAAAAAATAATATCCTTTTGAACTACTTGCCAATAGTTTTGAAAGAAAAGGAGTCATACCATTTGGGCACAGGGCTTTATTAGGGTTCATACCAAACAAAGCATTTGGATCTTTGCTTCCTCTCGGTCCGCAGTGAGCCTCTAGATCATTGCACTTGTAATCGATGTTGGGATACCTAGCAAAAAGGCTTGGTCGAATGGCAAGTGAAGTAGTAAAGAGGTTAGAGTAAAAATCGGATACTTCCTCCCCGATTTCCTCCGATTAGTACAAATCCGCCATTAGCTTTCACCACTATCAATTGCATTCAATCTTCTCCGTTGTAATCAGAGGCGTGAAAATACTTTGTGTTCTTATCCCTCTTTAAGCCATTGGATGCGGGCTTTTGATGCCAATATTGTTCCTCGCCTCTATATGATTTGTGCAGTTCACCTCTCAAGATCTTCCAAGTTTGCCAATCACTTGTATCTCGACTTGGCTCATCAAGTCCATTTGCCCTTTGATCTCTCTTATCTTCCGTGTCGCATTAGTGATGTCGAGATTGGCCCACTTTAGCAACTCAATGCATCAATGCTTGATTTTGCTCGTGACTTGGTACTACGGTACTCATTCTTCTTTTGGGTCCATCTTTTGTCGAAGAAGAATCTTTTTCGTCTAAGCTCGCCCCATGTGCATCCAATAAAAGCAAGGAATGATCGGATGTCCGCTTCTCTAAGTATCCGACCAACGCGTAGGAAATTTGAGCATCCAATTGGTTGATCTAAAGAAGCGATCAAGTCTTTCTTCCACAAACCCTCATGTTCCCTATTGTTTGCCTATGTGAAGGGTTTCCTAGTAAACCCTAGATCCGCCATACACATGTCTTTGATGAAGTCCCTAAAATTCTCAAAACTAGACTCCGAACAGGTTAGCCACCTCTTTTCTCCATATGATCCACAAGATCATTAAAATCTCCAGCCATTACCTTTGTTCCCCATTTATTTTTGGCCTGTAGAGATATTCCCATTCCGACATCCGAACTGGGATCCGTACTGCATATACAAAAATTACCCAAAAACTCTTGATCCCATTTTTTATGAGCTTGAACTTCAAAGCAAAAATCATTGTGACAGACTTGATTTATTACCATATTATCACTCCAAAAGAGCAAAAGGCCGCCTCTTGTGCCCAATGGATGAACATTTTTCCAACAATCTTGGATACGAGAAGTTCTACAAAAGGTTTGAATAAAAGACGCTTTTGTTTAGTCTCACTAATAAATACTATATCCGAGAGGTAGAATCTTAGAGTTTTCTTCATTGAGAAATGGTAGAGGGCCCTCCTAGACCTCTACAATTCCAGGCACAAAATGTCATTGATCATCTTGAGGCCATTTAAAGTCGCTTCCTCCACTGCAAATCCCGAATTATGAGACCGTGAGACTACCTTTTCTCGGCTTCTTGCTTGTCCTCTCATTATTTGTTATTTCCTCCTCTTCAAGAATGGGCCATTTTCTTTTTCCCGGCACTACTATTAGCTTTGCATTGAGAATTGAGTCCCTAGTTGGTTGTGACCTCACGTCACACCGGTTTGGTGCCATTTCCTTGTTTGAATCCCCAGGCACTTTGGCGACCATTTTGGATATCTTTTGATCGATTCTTGAGGAGTTTCGATTCATGAGTTGATGGAAGCATCAACATCATAGGAAATTGACCAAATTCTACTCAAGCTTAGAAATTTCAGATCCTTAAGTTGATTCTCCATCCTCACTCATCTCCATTTCGATCCTCACATTTTCTGTGGTACCCTATCCAAATCCATTGTAACCCTTTCCTTAGTCGTGCCACTAGTAACACAACTGTTGTATTGGGCTCCACGAGGATGGTGTTTATTTGCCGCCTGCAGAGTGGGATCAACTTTGCGCTAGTGCCAATTTGGACACTTGGCCCCGACTAACCTTGTATGCTAACACTCTTTTCATTGCCATTTTCGCTCCAACCTTCGTCTCTGCCACCCAATCTCCATATTGCCTCTCTATTAAGGTATTGTTCTTGCAATCCTCATTGCTTCAGCAAGTTAACTTCAGATGACCAATTTTTCCACAATAGAAGCAAAAATTCAGAGCTTCTCAAATTTGAAGTAGACCCAACTACTCGATCTTGAAGTTTACGCTGCACCTCTTGGTAAGGGGTGAATCCGGATGAATGGTAGCATAGAGTTTGAGGTAGTGACCATCTTTGTTGCCCGCTTCAGAATCACCACATCCCACACCTTGTGGAATAATTTGCCCAATTTTAACCCTATTTCACGGACATCCACCGGCTTGGGACATTCTGCACTGAATCCATGGATCAATGGTATTGAACTCTTCCATTTTGATGTTCGTAGTAGGGCTCCATTCTTTCGTAATCAAATATTGGTGGTCAAATGTCCATTGTCGATCGCTCAAAGACCTTTCTTTTATCTTCCCGCTAGCAAACACAAACGGAAACATATTAGGTCCTCTCTCAATGACTGAAAAAGTTCCAGTAATCAGCCAGATTTTGCCCAATGTATTCTTTAAGGCCATAAAATTGGCTTTTTTATCTCTAAAGATTTTACCCACTAAGCTTCGTTCACATCTTTCGTTGCTTATAATGACATCTTGATTTTGTAGCTCTATGCTGATCTCCTCAGCTGTAGAAAGTTTACATTTTTGTAGCTTATCTAGTATTTCATCCTTCATTTGCAGAATGTATCGTAAAAATGAGAAATAGGATCTTGACCCGGAAAAACCAAAAATTCGAAACCAAAAATACAAGAATAAGGTCTAAGCCACTTAGTGAAATAAAACTCTCAAGCCATCGCCTGACTTTGTTAACGCCTCGATCAAGCTCGCTTCATTAACCTCCACCCGCTTTGTCTCGACTTAGAAAAGAGGATGGTTGAAACCTAGGTGCAAGACAGATCAATGCAATGCACTTCCCGGGATGTGGCGAAGATGGTTGAATCCTTGCCGCCTTGAGTTTCCACTGTGTACACTCTCATCGATGACAAGCGACATGCAGTGAAATTGTGAGCTGGTATGTTTCTGTCATCCGTTCCTTGTTCTTTATTTTGTCCGAATTTGTTTCAAGTGATTTTGCTAGATTAGAAGGATTTAGAAGAACCGGGTTTTTGAATTGAAGGCGATGGGAGTAACGTGATCAAGCCAACCCCCATCAAGAGGACAAAGTTCTCCTTGGAAGAAGAAAGGGACACTCTCCAGAGAGAGAAGGGGCACTCAAGTTGAAGGACAGAAAATAGAGAGTTTGAAAGTAAGATTCATTGGAAGACAGCATACCAATTGGGAATTGACATCTTAACAAGGCAAGTGGACTATCTTTTTTCATAGGTTCATTATCGGAGACACCATGCCATGTGCTTTATTTTGGTTTCTTCTCCATGAACTTGTCTAGAAAACCAATGAGTGAAAGATCAACAAGAGAATTACCATTGTAAATTATGGTGGCCCTAGAAAGAGGAGTTTTTGGCCATGGTAGTAACAGATGGGTGCACATATGAAGCCAACACTATTAACTCCCACCAACTAGTGCAATTGGTCATTGCCGAATGTTATTTTGGAGATTGTCAAATTAGGATGTAGGAATTTGTCTGTGCAAAATTTGTCCAGTCAACTTCAAAATTAGGGCTTGAGAGGGTTGAAGAGAATAAGGGTTGAGGTGACGGTTGATTAGTTTGTTTCCATTTTTGTTCTTATGTTAAATATTTTGTAAGTCGCACTCGAGATATTTAGATGAAAAAATAGATGGAAGTCTGACAGAAAATGAAAAAAAAGTACATTAACAAAAAGTGCAAGATTATTTTTCATCATTTTGAATATTAGGAATGAGAAAAGACTATTCGCGTATTTGTGAGGAACCATTTTTTCTTGTTCTTTTAAGAATATGAAATGCACAAAGAAACGCAATCAACGAATTCAAAATTTTCGTTTTCGGTTTATCAATAACTTCTTTACATAATTCCATTAATTAAGTGCTTAATATTGATATCATTTACTTATTTAGTGCATTGGTTTTCCAAAAGAAGAAAGTTGATCTTCCAAATAAATTAGTTGAACATGTTAAAGAAATTTTACTTTTAGCCTAAAATAACTTTTAGATAAACATATAGAATATTTATATGTGAGAAATTACAAAAGAGGTTCAATTCGCAAGATAATTTTAAGGTTTATGTCGTATATATATTTTTATGATAAATTATAATATATTTAATGCAACATCATGTGTATAATTTTCTAGTTTTATCTTTATTATAAGATATAATATATTTTAAACTATACACAATCACTAGTGGTAAAAATATTATAAGAATTTTTATTTAAAAATAAACTCTTCATTTATGATAGAGAAAATTTTGAAAAGTCAGCTTATTTTAGGCAAAGCAAGTAATATCTTGTGTAATATTACTTAGTTAAAGTAATAACTTATTAAACGTTATACATATTTATACATATATATGTATAAATTATATATATATATATATATATATATATTATTAGTATTATTATTTATTAACACTACTCCATCCATCCCCAAAAAAGTATCCAATTTTAAAATCTTTTTTCATTCAAAATTTAAAAAATTTCACTTTTAAAATGAAGTTCATTGATATATTTATTAATAATAATTATTTATGAACATAATTAAAAATTAAGGATAAAAATGTAAAATTACTCATTTAATAATATATTAAAAATATTATATCTAATAACTAAAAAAAGTTATATTTAACTTCAAATAAACTTTTTTTTTTGACAAAAGGAGTAATTGTTGTGCTTTTGGAAATTAGCCAATCAATCCTAATCCAAGCACTTAATTGAAATTCATGCCACGTCATAGAATAGACTTGCTCAACTAGTCCCAATTCATGCCCTTTGAGGCCAAATGAGATCTTTGTCCCTTGTCATGTATGAATTGCTTTTCACTACTCTAAAATTGCCATCATTTTGTTTATAATTTAAAGAAAATGGCAGCATTAATTATAAATAAAGCAATCTTACTTTATAAGGGTGGGATACAATCAGTATAGAATAGAGTTAATTATACCTCTCTCTTTACGGCTTTTGTAAAATTATCCATACCACTCATTATTTGAAAAAATTGTTAATATCCTCTTTGACCAATCAAATTTTAACATTTAATCCCTGATCATGATTTCAGCAAAAGAGTAGGGTACAGAAATTTACTCTTAACATTTTTCAATAATTATTTTGTATAGAACTAGACTAGTAAAAAATTTTATAAAAAATATGAAATATTCTTTATATATGATTGAGTAAATAGATATACTTTTTATGTATTTGAGTTTTAATTTGAATTCGAGGGTTAAAAATATTAATACATAATAAAACTATCAATCAAAATCCAAATTTTAAACAAATATTAAATTTTCAATTAAATTTCAAAACTATAATATCATATATTTCTTCCATTCCAAAGAAAGAGTCTATTTTTGTTTAAAATTTTTGTATTACATCTATTAATAATAAAATATATAATTTAAATTAAAAAATAATGAAAAAAATAGAAAATTATACATTTAATGATATACTAAGTGTACTATATTTTATAATTTAAGAATGTACAAAATTAAATGTGAAATTTTTATAAAATAAAAAGAGTAATACTTATTATCAAATGTCATATTTTTTACTGTACTTTTACTGTTTTTTATTTTTATTTTTAGTTTACTAAATTAATGTGTATGTTATTCTTTTTACACTTTATGATTGTTGACTCTGAGTCAAGAATGATATTGATAGGTTTTTTAAATTATGGAGAGATATTGATTGTTGTTCCAAATATCAAGAAAAGTGAATAGAATTGACTTTATAAAATAAAGGTGGAGAGGATGCGTTCGGTCAATTAGAAGTCAAAGTCATATCAAATATCGTTTAAACATGGAGATTGAGATTTTCTTAATCTTATGATAGTAACTTAATTGAGTAATTCATTAATTAGCCGATATACAATTAGAGTATGGATTTATCTAAGGTAAATCTGATTTGTCAGAACTAAATTGTTCATAAGTTGGACCTAGGGGGAAATCAGATTTCTAGAAATCCGGGCCTATAAGCAAGGACATTATACTATTATCCTTCTGAAAAAGGCAGTCTCTTTAATTGGTCATTTCCAATTAATGCTATGATCCTCATCACTTGGCTCAATCGGCATCTTTCCCGTTTCCATTCCAATAGAAACCAAAGAGATCCCCTAAAACTACTGATTAATTGACATCATGGGATTTGAGATGATAAAAGAAGAAGTGGACTATACAGAGCAAGTCGTAGAAGCGCCTTCAAAAATGGAGGTATTGGGAGTGAGAAGACGACCACCCAACGACAGAGTTTTCGTGCTGTCCCAACTCGCCCTTCGGGCTCTAGTGGTTGCGTTCACGTTGGCGGCGATTATTGTAACTGTCATCGATAAGCAGACTGTCAAAGTTGGCCTACTGGAGTTCAAAGCCCGATACACGGATTCATCAGCCATAACGTACGTTAATTGATCTTCGAGCTCTATTTTTTGAATAATTTTGAGTCCCAAATTAAAGAATTAAATAGTTTTTCGTCCATAAAAATTATATAGGTTTCCACTGGTTTTTTTTTTTTTTTTCTCTTTAGTCAAATTTCTTAATTTCAGAAGGTTCGTATCTTAAGACATTTTTTTTGGGATTTTTGAAATTTTAAAATTTTTAGATTCTGTGTTTTGAAGCTAAACTTTAGTGAGGTATAGTTGCATCTTTCATAAAATTAGTAAATCACGTCAAAAAATGAGTTTAAAAATGACACTTCTAATTATATCTCGTGCACAATGGCAACCACAAAAGCAACATGACCAACACGGTCTCTCAAATTTGGGGTATTCATAGAACCCTTTCCTCGTATTGTTGTTATTGTCCATAAGGTTGTCGCTCTTTAGTCTCTTCCTTGGTTGTCTCCTCCGTAATCCATATCATTTGGAGCAGGTTTCAAGTGGGAGCAAATGCAGTGGTTTGCGCTTTCTCTTTCCTGTCAGCGTTTCTTCTCCCGCTATTAAATCATCCTAAATCTGCCCCAACCAATTACTTTTACTTGCTTTTGCATGACCTGGTAAGTGATTTCAATTTCTCCATAGTCAAATTATTTATATGCTACTTCCTCAATAAAAGCCTAATTGAAAAATAGATTAAAAGTAGATCCAGCTATAGTAATAGCGTCTCAATATATTTAGGCTTTTGTACTTACCGCCTTATGCGATCTCTTCCCGCTTTATAAGGACTTTTGCTATTTGTGGCGCCTTTTGGATCCTCGTGATCCTTTTGTATTATTGGGTTATAAGATGTATTTAATTGAATACCACACCACAAAGTGCACTTAGCTATGTGGTTTCAGATTTTGGCTTATTGTCTTCACTTTATAAATGTACTATTGTTTTTTTAAAAAAGTACATCTGGCTAATAGTTGTACGTGAATTTTTCTTTTAAATAGGAAACACTATTTGAAAAGAAAATTAACTACATTTCTGGAGAGAGATTCTCAATCTTATAGTGTATGATAGGTGGCAATTGAGAGGAAATAGGTAGAAATTGGGTGGGATTTAAATGGGTATGAAATTATTGAGAATAAGAAATTGATTCCGATTAAATTTTGGAATTGGGAAAGAATGATATTTAATGATATTAGAATTTCCCAATTCTCATTTGATTTCATTAAAATTTTCCATCGGAAATTAAATTGTATGAGCGGTAATACGCCATCATTACTGGTCGATAACTGGCGGTGGCGATAAATGGTCCGGAGTAGTCCGCCCACTAATAGATGTCATAATTTTAAAATAAAAATTAATAATTAAACTATTATTAATAATTGACTATTAAAGTTAATCAATAATTATATATTATTATTCAATAATTATTTATTTAACTATTTTTAATGAGACTCATGGGTATTTCCTAACCCTCCCAATAAATTCTCATCCCAATAATATTCTTCTAATTCCATAAGTATTTTTAATGGGTATAAAAATCCCAATAACTCTTATCCCATTTAGTACCTATTGAAAACTATAAAAATATTGTCACATCTGGTATATGAGATATCTGTTCGCTTTAATCACTCATTGCATTATATTTCTTCTAAATGTAATCTTGTACTCCAGTGGGGATACCCTATGTTAAAGATACAATTTTGATTATTATGAAATTTTATTGATTCTAAACATAATAATTATAGTTATGAGTAAATAACACCATCTGTTTTTTAACTTATAATCTTGGGTTAATGTTATCTTTCATGCTAAAAGCGTCTTAATATCGCATTTATTGCTCTCTCTAATGAAATAAAGTTAAATGGGAGTCAATACATTCATTCGTATGACTTGCACTTCAAATTTATATTTTTCTGTAAAATACTCTCTAAAATTTGCAGCATTTACAATGTACATCAATTTTTATTAGTTGTAAAAAATATAGTATGAATAAACAAAATTACCTCTTAATTATTTAAGTTGCAAAATATCAAAATTAGAAGTTATTTAAATAATTAGAAATTTAACTTAAATAAAATATTTATAAATTATGCAAATCATGTCATTGAATGTATTATGTTTACTTGACTTGATTTTATTAGAATGACCAATTAAAACTAAATTTACAAATTAAATAATTAAATTGAAACATTTTGAATATACGAAATAAAATAAAACTAGCATTCCAAATTAAAATACGCTGTACACCAAATTAAGAGAATAATTTTTATATATATTTCAAGAAAGGGTCCTACTCAAGTCCAAAGGAAGAAAAAGTATTAATTCAATGAGGCCTGCAAAAACAATTTTTAAATAAAAATTTAATTAGATGGATTCAAGGTTAACAGTTGGCCAAAAAGAAAAAACACAGCATTAAGTAAAGTGTATTATGTTTGAGTCTGTTTTTATTTACAAAATATTAATTTTTTCAATCAAAAATAAAAATTCAAACACATTTTTTCAAAATTTAAAATTTAAAATTTTTCACTCAAATTCTGTTCACATAATTTTTAAAAAAATTATTTTTATTTTTTCTTCCAAAATACCTTCTTTTTTTTTTTATCAAAAATACTGATCAAAATTTTCACACATTTCAATACAACTTTTCTCAAATAAATCATACTTCAAACGAAGCCTAAATGTCTAGCTGATCTTATTTCTTTTACAGGTGATGACAATTTTGGTGATATCAGGATGTGCGGCAGGTTCAACAGTAGGTTACTTGGCCAAGAAAGGGCAGGAACAAGGTAGCTGGATTGCCGTATGTAAATACGTAGACAGATTTTGTAACAAAATGGAAGTTGCAATTGCATTATCATATTTGGCTTTTCTCTGCATGTTGGCACTCACTGTTGTGGCTGCTTACAAACTCAAGTCTCAGATCAGCCATTGAGCGGAAGCCATGCAAGTTTTGCCCAAGCAATTGTATTGGCCTTTTTTCCATTTACTCCGTTTATTTTGTACTCTAAAGTTGTACATTTCCTCAGGGTTATTCGCAAATTTGAATATCAGAATATTGGGCAACAAAATTAATTTTTGAATTGTTTGCACGACAAGGTTTTAACACTCATTGGTAGATGCTAACTTACTGTTATAGTCCCTCCATCCAACCAAAAAATAATAAAAATGTTCAAATTTAAAAAATTTCTTTGTCGAATTTACTGTTGGTATGAAATTTTAATAGTAGATTTATTAATAATAGTAATGTATAACCCAAAATGAAATATAATAATAAAATATAAAATTATACATTTAATTTAAAGAAACCAATATTTTTGTACACCTAAGGGATACTTAATGGGATGAGAGTTACTAGACATTGCTTACCCATTAAAAATAAGTATTAAGAATAAATGGGAAGAATCTTATTGGGTGACTTATAAGATACTCATAGGTGCCAATGGGAAAAGGTAAATTGATAATTATTGTATAATTATTGAATAGTGTTAAATAATCAATAGATAATAATAAATTTTAATTATTTTAAAATTTTTAATATATTTATTTATATTATTAATAAATAAATTTTATTTTTTAATTTTAAAATCATGATAGCCACCCATGGCTTAATTTGGTGGCG
The DNA here is from genome assembly GCA_020080225.1 of Gynochthodes officinalis. Classification (NCBI taxonomy): domain Eukaryota; kingdom Viridiplantae; phylum Streptophyta; class Magnoliopsida; order Gentianales; family Rubiaceae; genus Gynochthodes; species Gynochthodes officinalis. Next base: position 38,848,420 of record CM034619.1, on the reverse strand, counting down.
GTTGGATTCTAGCCAAATTATTGAAATTCGCCTCGACGGTCCACTCACTAGTAGCCACCATTTAATTTTTAATATAAATTTTTAACTTAGTGGGAATTAAAAATTTTCAATTCCACCTAACTCCAAAATGTAATAGGAATTATATTTTTCATTCCCAATAATTCTCTACCCATTTAAACCCCACCCAATTCCTACCCATTCATTTTGAGTTACTACCCTAATTTAATTGTACATTAAGTGTATTGTATTTTTAACTTAAAAAAGTTGTATTAATTTAAAATGGACTCTTTTTTAGGGACGAAAGAAGTACTTTCTGTCCCAAAAAAATGTCCAATTTGATTTAGTTATAATTTTTATTAGTTATCATGTACAACACACTTAATTCACTAATTAAATATATTTTTTATATTTTTATATTACTTTTCAATTGTGAATATATATAAAATTATTATTAGTAAGGATATTTTATTAATTTGGTTTAAAAGTAGATTTTTTTTTGGGAAATTTACAAATATAGCACTTTTGACCATTGACTTTACAAAAATAACACATTCCTTTTTATCTTTTGTGTTATAGCACTTCCATCCAAAAGAAGACTATAACACCCTTTCTTCTATTATAAAACACTTATTCTAGCACCTCTGCTCTTCCCCACTCTTCACTTCAACGCTGTAGAGCCTGTTTGGTTGATTGCTCAGTTCAAAACTACTCTTCACTTCAAGGATTTGGAGCCCTATCACGTAGAGTATAGCACTTCTGTTGTCACGCACCATTGGACCCTAACCGATTGAACAAAATTTGTTCTCTCACACTCCATTTTTGCACACTCTCTGGGACATCGACATTGCGGGTTAGTTTGATTTATATTGCGAGTTTGTTTAAAATCGAATTATATTGTAGGTTAGTTTAATTTATTACCTTTTGAACTGGGTTTGTGAATCGTAATGCAGGAAGTAGTCGAGCTCTAGGTCGAGTAATAGGTTGCGCACGTAGTTAGGTCAAGTATTTAGTCGATATTTAAGTCGAGTACTCTGATAGCTCTACACAAAGTGTCCAGTAGTATAATAGGTGGAGTTTAAGGTTGACAACTGGGTCGAGCACTGATGCTGGAATGAATTTTTTATTTATTTACAGCCCTACCACGATCCTGCTACTTGTTTATGGCCTAATTCATTTATTGTTCTTTTGTTTGATATAAAATCGTTGTTTATTGAATGTTTTGGTTTTCAATGTAGGGATGTCACATGGCATTACGCGTCCATACATGTTTTTATGGGCAAAATGAAACGTTGAGCCTAGTACAAATGAACGAAGATTCATTAATTACAAGAGGATCAAACTCTTTTGTTGAAAGAAGACACAAGCTTCAAGGAACTAGTGAATCTCATCATTTCGCTCGAATTAGACATGGAGATTGAAGATAGAATGGTCATCGAATATCTACCCAAATACTTGTCAAAAATATCCCCTCTCCCATCAAGATCGATTACCATGTCAAATGCTTTTGAATGAGATTATTAGATGGTTCAAGATGCAACGATTCCAATATGTGTTACCCTTCAAGTCGAGACCAAGCATCACGTGCTAAAGATAGTGCTAGCAATTCACCAATAAAGCGATTAGGTAGTGACAATCCGTTATAGACTAATGATACTCTTCATCCAAACAATTTCGGATCAATTTTTGAAGAGGCGGTTGATGATCATGGAGCTAGGATTGATGTAAATACTCGGTTGAGAATACCATAGTTGTGGAAGATGTAAATATTGCCGCCAAGCAACCAAGACTAATGTATTTGTCAATCGGTTCAAACATATGCATGAACAATCCCCAATACCAAACGACAAGGTCATCGCATGCTAACGATGGGACTTCTTTTAGAAGGTTAGCCGCCATTATTGATGTTGCGAGAAATGATGTTTTCGAAACAAGGGAGCAATTGCAACTGAGAATGAGTATGCTGGCTATGAAATATTTCTACGAATGGAGGTTTGTAAGAGCAAGTCGCAAGTACTGGTACATACAATGCAAGTATAACAATTGTGGATGGAAATCAATGCATCTTCGATTGGGAATTCGAGTGCTTGGAAGATCAATAAATTTGAAAACACCTATACATGTTAGTTATCTCTTGTGCATTGTGATAATCATCGCAAGTGGTAAAGTAATTAGATCATGGATCAAATGTAAGTATCAAGAAATTTGTTGGTCAGATAAACCCAAATAAATCATGCGGATATTCACAAGAGTTAGGTGTGAACATACCGTACTGTAAGCATTAAATCATGTCAATTTGTACTTAACTAGCTCATCCTCAGTATAACTGCCAATCATTTCTTTCTAGAGCTGTATGTAAGCATGGTCTAGAGGGTTCTATTTCTTGCGATTTGGATACACATAATTCGCATCTCCATAGAACCACTCCGTATTGAGCCCACAAACTTCAGATTTTATAAAGAAAAATCTTCTTTTCCACTCATGGTTGGCCGAAGGCTTCACAGCCATACTTCCGGATCTCATAAAAAAGGCAAAATACTCCATTGAATTTGCATACCTCTTCATACAATAAAAATATCTAAATAGGTCTACGAAACTCTCTATCTTCCCCTCTTGGCATAACACCTCAAACCCAATAATAGTCCTCACCGAATTGGAAGTTAGCTAGGCCAAGACTATTCTATAGTAATTTAGAATGTCAACGATGAGCGTACATACAAGAAACCTTATCCCCGCTTTCAAATGTTCTTCATACACTGCTAGATACCCTATAGGGAGGTGACATGCCTTCCCTTGAGACTGCAAATTTAACCCCATACTTTTTAGGAATATGAAATCTCTCCTAAGTTCCCCAACATCGGTTTCTCCAAAAACCATAGAAAAGGTCATCAATTTCTCTAGGGACATAATTTTTTCCTCCTATCCGAAGATCCAAAAACAAAGATTGAGAAAAAGACATACTTACTTTTTATTTTCTTAAAAATCTCTGTTGAATTCGGATAGAATATTCGTAGGCAAAGATCGCTTCACCTGACTCTTGTTGGACAGAGAAGACTGGTCTTTGGAAGAGAGCAATAGAGTTTGTCAATGAAAAAGTCAAAGAAAGCGAAAACACATGATAAAAACCCTAGACGTGAGACATGCGAACTTTTATAGAGAACCCTAGAGCTTCAGATGCTTTCAACCAAATCTTCTAGGGCCTTATAGCATTAAATGTTGTAGCCTTAAAAGATGAGCATTATCTCGATCACACAAGATACAATAAGTATCGAGAGATGGGAAACATGGCAATTCAAATTATCACGCCTATCCTTACTTCCAAAACCTAAAAACCCTAGCTATGACAAGACCTCACTGACATTGCCACACGTAGGTCCTGGGGACTTTGATGTATATGGGACCCAACCCCAACCTCCTATCTTAAACCAAATCTTAAGCTTGAAAACTAGATCTCATCAAGAAGACTAGATCTCAAAGAAACATGAGAAATGGGACCGGACCTCGGCCCAAGGTTCGGACCTCGACATATGAAGGCCAAGGGCACGAGCTTAAACAACATGTTCCTAGTTAGACCTTGAACTCTATGTCTAAGTATAAACCGATAATAGAAGCACAATGAAATCACACGAAGTGTATGGGACCTCGACTAAGGCAAATGAGGTCTCAGCTACAAGGTGGGAACTCAGTGAGGTCATGCTTATCCATAAGTGTACAACAATATACTACAATCACAGAGTAATATAACGGTGTACAATCAACAGTTATAGCTATAGCTAACATGCTAAAAGGTGATAACAAATCCCAATGGAGGGGGAAGATATATAAACCCAAGAAACAATTAGGTATGGGGATCCTCTCGACAACAATATATCGAAAGTACTTACTTAGGCATCGGAGGATTCACCCTGAGAACCACTCGAGATATGTTTTGCAGAACATTTATCACCGGGAAAATGAAGAATCACATATTGGAACTATTTTATCGGATCCTAGTCGTTGCGAATACGATCTTCATCGGCTAAACTCTAAATGCATGAAGATAACTTTATATAATATGCCATCCTCTATCATATGACTAGGGATAAAATGGAAAGGTCTTGGAGTAGAAGATACATCATGAGAGGATCAAAATTTTATCCAAATACAATTTCCATCTTTCCAGTCTTGAGGACAAGACTATGTTTAATGAGAAGAGGATGTCAGAACACAAGCTCAAAATGGATGTGTTTAAAGTCAATCCCTAATTTTGTGCTAAATTTGGGGTTTAGTAAGATGACGTTGTTTAGTTGCTAGAGTGTTGCTTTGCCTCAAAACGCCACCGCTTTCCTTTAAGTTAGTTAATTTAGTTAGTTATAGTTAGTCTAATCACTATAAAAGCTAGCTTATGTACCGAATTATTCAAAAAGGGGTTGCAAATGGAAAACGACAATGTTTCACTTGACTTCTTTTGTTGTCTCACGCCTTCACATTTCTCAAAACTCTTGTTCTAGGGTTTTAACATTCACCGTTCTTACCTTAGGTTTCTTTTTCAATCCTTCCTATCCCATCTCTCCATTACATCCCATGGCCAGTTAGCGGACAACAATGATTTTACAGATGATTTCAATTATAGACTCTTCAATTATTACATTAGAAAACACAAAATAATTCATGTTCTTAGACAGCACCAAGGAGGCAAAGAAAAAGATGATTAATCATGGTGTTCATCGTTCATGATGTTTCAAGAAGCATTTCATTTTATTTATAACGGCAAATTGCACGAAAGAGTTCTCAAGAAGTAGTTAAATTACAGCAAGATAGGAGAAAACGTAGAAACACAGACTGAGTTAGAAGTAAAAGACAGTGCCATTTTTTGCAACAGCATTCCCACCCCTAAACGACGTCGTTTTACCTGGAGCAAGAAACAAGAAAAAAGTAACTGCACAACATGTGATAGTAACAAACCAAAATGCCATGAATACCCACATTACTACTTTTGTTATATAGTTAATGAACACTTGGTTTTGGATAACTTCCATTGTATAGCTTGAGTTTAATATTATAAATTATAATTAATTTAATATATGATTTGTCCTATCATCAAAACTACATTAAAATTAATGAATCAGTAAATCTACCAGTGCACAAACGACTACATCAAGAACACATTTGTGGTGCAGAAGTTTCCTGGTCTATATTTAATTTGCAAACGGAAAATGGGGCGCAATGAAAACGACCCTAATTGATTTGTTGCTGGAGAGGAGCGACCCGTGCTGCCGTACAATTATGGGGAACGTGGAGCGTAGAAAAGTGCCTCAGCCACGTAAGCCACGTTGCGAATAAAAGCAGCCGTCGGCTGGATTGATGACCGAAGTTTCTTCTGGCTTTCTCATTCGCGCAGCCCTTATGTACCACGTGTAAATATGTAGGAACCTTCTCCAAACTCTAATTTCTAGCTACCAAATAATCGTGGATTTACGCTCTATTGTGGTCCCACCTCATCTCGTCCGAGCCACTCGGATCACCAATCTCCAGAACTCTAAGACTAATTGCAGACGGACGCGTGTATATACGCGGATACGCCTAAGGTTTTTTTTTTAATAATAACATTCGAGATTTTATTACAATAATAATAAAACAATATAAGAAATAATTTAAAAAGAATAATTATTTTTCGTGATATTTAAATTTAACCACGAAAGAAAAAATTACACATAAACACCTCAAATATAGAGGAACAAACCCTGGAAACAAACAAAATATTACATAAAAAAGAAAAAACACAAATCACGCCGCACAAGGTGGGTGTAATACTGTAATCTCTATATTCTTCCAAAAAAATTACATGCAACACGCCTAAAAGTACGACACCCAAACTGCCTACCAACACCCTAAAAAAAGAAACGAATCGCGGTGCAAAAAGTGTGTAATTCCTCAATTTTTCTCTAAAAACCGAGATCTCATTAGGGTACGACACCTAAATCGCCGCAAGTGTGGACCACCACCGCCTAAAGGTACGACATCCAAACTGTAAATCAACAACCTAAAAAAAGAAAATATGAATCATACTTACCCCAAAAAATAATAATAATAATAAGTGCAATCCTTCAATTCTTAAAAAAAAATCCAAAATCACACCTCAGTTGCATCTCAATTGCCCACAGTTAGTAGTGATATTGGCAGTGATTCGGCTTGATTTAATATATGCCTAAGGTTTTTTTAACTAAAAGTCGATAATTGATATATTAACTTTAACAAAAAGTTAACAATTATACAAATGATCCACTAAACGTGGATTCTCATTTACCCTGTATATTCGATAAGGCAAGTTTATAATTAAAAAGTTAAGAAAAATAAAACTATTTGTTGGTCTTTATTTTCACAACACAAGTTACATGCAACAAAAGAAATAAACGAATCATCGTCTTTGAGATTTAATTTCTGTCCATACTCTTCTTAACTTTGTTTGGTATCGTGTTTGACTTTCCTATTAAACTAAAACATAAACCTCAAAGAGAAGACGAAACTTGACGAAATCAGGACCAAAACTCGACTAACTCCGGACCAAAAAAAAATAAAACCGTGCATTTTTTGGCCCTAGCTATAGTTATTTGATGGAGAGCTCCGCCTTCCGGCATAAATCCTGGTTCAATGATTTACACCTAAGGTTTGAACGGTTGAATCTGTAAACTGCCAAATTAGGACATCTCGATGGGCGCGTGATTTTAAGTTTCCAAAAAATAACGCAATTGCAAGGCCAGAAGTCAGTTTTATGAGTTGTTGGAACTCTTATCCTCTCATCCTCTAATTTTACTTGTTGATTTTGGCTTCTCATGTGGCGGGATTTGTCCAAATTATAATGCTGCATTGTCACCCAACAACCACTATTTCTTTTATTTTAGTACCACTTTTTAAAATTATCTAAATTTCTCTATTTTTTTTTTAAAAATACATGACAAGAAAGTTTAACTCACGGGTCGTCTTCCAAATTTGCTCAGTTGGATCGGTTTTTTTTTTTAAATGAAGAATCAAAATGTTGAGTTATTTTAAGTATTGTATGATTATATAATTATTTTGATAATTTTTATACTATGTAACATTCAATTTCACAAAAAAAAATTAAAATATTTTGAAATTATTTTTGTAATTTTATGATTACTTTTTCGAAATTGTTAGGTTCTCAAATTTCTTTCTATTTCAAGATTTGAAAGAAATATGACCATTTAATTCTATTTAAAAGCTTCAAAGTTGTAATTAAGACTCAAAAAATTATTGTGTTTAAAAAAAGTTAATTTATGTGTGGGTGGCAAAAATCCTTGCCCTCGTGTCAAAAATTAGGTGAAGGATTCAATATGATTTCTTATAAAATAACTTTAAAAATGTAAAATGTAACCAAAAAAATTGCACCTTCTTTATTAATGAAATAAACAACTTTCATCACTTTTGGAAAAATTTTCCCAATTAGTTAAATTAATTAATTCTTATAAAGGATGATGAACCTTCAGCCACCGCAATAACTTAGCTTTATTTGGGGTGTGATGTATTTAGAAAAAAGTTATATTGAAATGTTTAAAAATTTTTATAGGTATTTTTTGATGAAAAAAATATTTTAAAGGAAAAAATAAGGGTAAATTTTTTTAAAAATAATGTAAGAGAAATTTAGGTAAGAAATTTTAAATTTTAAAATAAAAATATGTTTAAAATTTTTATTTTTATTTAAAAAATTACTTATTTGCAAATGGGCAATGTCTCCAAACAGACGCACCCCGAAAGGCAAAAGCCTCTCCACATATTAAAAAGAGAGTTTATTCCCGAAGTCTTATCGTCCTTCCTTCCAAGTTCCAAGTGCAATTTTCTTTTCCATTTCCATCTCTTAAGACAGTTTTGGGTAACGTCCAGGCTTGATTGTTTTTGTATCTAAGAAAGCAAAGCCGAAGGGTTTGTCAAAATTTTAACTTCAACCATCAAATTATACTCGAAAATTGGTTGAATTATACTCGAAAATTAGTATCCTTAGATTGGGATTTTGGAAGATTGGATAAAAATTGAAAAGGGTTATGACTATCGACTCATTGCCTGGAAGTTCAAGGTATTTGGATGCTGGGGATAGGAAAATATCGTACTTTAGTAATGCTTATGTGGTGGGCTTAGCTTTTGCTGCTGGTATTGGCGGTCTACTTTTTGGATATGATACAGGTAAACAAATTCAATTCTTATTCCGTTTTACTATGTTTGCTTTTGTTTTTTTTTTTTTTAATTCTTTTTCTTGTTCTTTCATTTTTTGTTTTTGGGTTTTTCAGTGCAATTATGGTGGGTCTTCTTTGTTATTTTATTGGCCAGCTTTTGAAAAAGTTTTGTTTTTCTGGTAATCAAGTTGCTAATATTGGCTTTCATTTCTTTTGAAAAGTGTTTTTCCAATGTTGAACTTTTACCCAGTTCTTTTTAAAATCCGATCTTCCAGTTGGGCCCAGCAGGCATCACTCTCTGAGCTCAACTTGAAGAACTTGAACGTGCTAATTTTTAGTTCGATTTGTAAGTTTGTAGTTGTAATTGCTCTTTTTGATATATTTCTTTGAGTTGTTAGTTCTAAACAAATGTATTTGTATGGGTACGAGAAACATTATAGTGTACAGTTTTATTCTGCCTTAAATTTTGTCTGTATTTTCCCTTCCTAATTGAGGGAATGCAATTGCTGTGATTGATCATAGTTTTATCATGAACAAGCTTTTCTGTTTTTAAGTGTATTTGTTCAGAATCCTTTTGCTAAAGTTGGTTGCTTAGTCACCCTTATTTTGTTGTGTAGTTGTGTGTCTGTTTGTTCTATCATACTTGTACATTTCTTCCAGTTGCAGTTGTGATTTTTTATTTCATAACCGATATATATATATTTTTTTACAAATAGATTGCATTTTTTTGTTGTAGAATGCAATGTGAAAGTATTGTATCCATATTTTCAGATGCACCTTAAGTTAGCCCAAATTTGGTTGCAGGAGTAATATCAGGAGCACTTTTATATATTCGAGATGAATTTGAGCAAGTGGATCAGAGTACTTTCCTACAGGTAACAAGCGTTAAATGCTTAAATTGGATTTTTGCTCAGAGTTCGTTTGATGATTTTCTACCTTGAGACAACATATATGAGTGTTTGTGCAAACTTTTAAAGAAAAGTAGTTACTTGTACTCGTACAAGACCTTGACTGGAGTTGTTCCCGAGGCAGAAAGAAACCAGTTACTGGTCTAAGAGCCATATGATGTGCTTTTCATTGTCCTTGGGACAAAAGAGAGAAATCATTTTTGGAAAGGAAATAATGTATAGTTTATCTGGATTAATCAGTTATAGCTTGATTCTGTTCATAATTTCAGTTCAAAGGAAATTGACTTATATTGGCAAACGGACATATGATGAACCATGTCATGTCTTACTGTGGTAATTTTATGCAAAAGAAAAAAAGTTATGTGCAAATTATGATGTGTAAGAATTGTGAAATATTATTCTGGAAATTATCTTTGACTATCACCCACTGGTTCTGTCTCTCCATTGCTTCTCTCTTGCATGAACTCTGGCCAAGTTTTATTGATGCTCTCTCTCTCTCTCTCTCACACACACACAAACACACAAACACAAACACAAACACATACAAATTGACAGGAAACAATTGTTAGCATGGCTTTGGTGGGGGCTATCATAGGAGCTGCTGGTGGTGGCTGGATTAATGATGCTTATGGACGTAAAAAGGCAACTCTTTCTGCTGATGCTGTTTTTGCAGTTGGAGCCATTGTTATGGCTGTAGCTCCTGGTCCATATGTCCTTATATTTGGTAGACTTTTGGTGGGCTTGGGTGTAGGTGTGGCCTCTGTTACTGCTCCTGTTTATATTGCTGAAGCGTCCCCATCAGAAATAAGAGGAGGTCTTGTGAGTACGAATGTGCTTATGATCACTGGTGGACAATTCCTCTCCTACCTAGTGAATCTTGGTTTCACTGAGGTCAGTATTATCTGTCATGGATGTTTTGTATGTCTTTCTTTTGTTTTCTTCTTTTCCAACAGAGTTCTCATTTCCATTTTGTAATGCTGGAAATAACTCTACCTGGATTTTCATAATCTCTACCTTCAGTTGTTTGTTGTCTTTTAAAATGCATCCATGAATTGGGTTGAACTTTCAACAACTGTAAATTGGTCGTTAGTTGCTTTGAGTACTGAAGATTTAGTATTAGTGTCTGAAGCGTTTATGATGGAGACATTTAGGCAAAAGGTTACTAATTTTTACAAGAGGCAGGGTAAAGAGAATTCCAAAGCCCAAACCTTGATTTGGCATGCTTTGGAAGATAAGGATCAATTTGGGTTCTTGCTTAACATGCAAGAGTTACTGTAATTGAGTTTTAGATTTATTTGCCTGTTTTTAGTAATTTTTGTAGTGAAAGGGCAGTTTAATAAATTGGCTGCTTTGCAAGAATTTCCTGAACTCAATATCTTCGTATTTGAGTCTTTCTTTGTTAAGTTTCAGTTTTGGAAAGTTGAGCCTAGTTAGATAAAGGATTTCTTAAAGTCTAGTTAAGAAGCTGAATCCTATTATGAGTTGGATTTAATTGAGAAATCCTAATGTAAGTTGTTTTCAGTTTTGTAGTCTATAAGCAGGTATCTCTTTAAGAGAAGATATAGAATTGAGTTAATAAAATTCCTACAAATGGTTTGTCTTCTTCACAGTTTTGCCTTATGTGTGATGCTTAAAGATACCTAAATGTGACGCTGAAGGGGTTTAGGAGTGATTCCTAGAAATTATTACTTTTCTCCTGCAATTTATTTACTGATTTCAGTTTTTTTTTTCTTTTTTTTTTTTAAACCATAGTTTCTGCCTTCCTAAAGCCTAGAATAGCAAATAAGGTTTGTTCAATTTGAACCCACACTTGTGCTGCATCAATTTACTTGCAAGAACATACATATTCAGACTCTGAACATTGTGAAGTTTTACATGTAAAATTTTTTTGGTGGAACACTGAAATTTAGGCTTCTTAGTTCTATTGATGATATGTGTCCAAGGATATGCGTGCATTCTTTCAGTTTTTCATCATTCTTTCTTTCTGTAAGATCTTTAATTCTGGAGGGGGAATGAGATCATTAGTAAGTAGCAGAGGAACCTGAAATTTCTGCCTTCTATTGAGCAAATACTAACCATCATAGTTGTTATAGGGATGCCGCAGTTTTAGACTCAATATGATGAACAATTTTTATTGTCACAGCTGTGGAGAAATTAGGATGGAGCCAGAGTCTTTAGCTTACTATATTCATTATCAATTTCTCGTTAATAAGATGGGGGGAGGGAGGGAGGGAGAGAGAGAGAGAGAGAGATGGACATTATTGCTATATTTTGTTGTTACTGTTTTCTTTTTTGTATAGAAAAAATAATATGAAGAAGCATCCATATTTTTCTGGGATTGAGTATGCAATTAGGATGGAGCCAGAGTCTTTAGCTTACTATATTCATTATCAATTTCTCGTTAATAAGATGGGGGGAGGGAGAGAGAGATGGACATTATTGCTATATTTTGTTGTTGCTGTTTTCTTTTTTATATAGATAAAATAATATGAAGAAGCATTCATATTTTTCTGGGATTGAGTATGCAATTAGGATGGAGCCAGAGTCTTTAGCTTACTATATTCATTATCAATTTCTCGTTAATAAGATGGGGGGAGGGAGGGAGAGAGAGAAAGAGAGAGAGATGGACATTATTGCTATATTTTGTTGTTGCTGTTTTCTTTTTTATATAGACAAAATAATATGAAGAAGCATCCATATTTTTCTTGGATTGAGTATTAATTGAGTTAAAGGATGGGTGTTGTCACATGGTGACAGCAGGGTATGTGTAATGTAACTTTTGAGTCTGAGACTAAACTAACCTTTATCTGTCTGCTAATAAAATACATAAAATTTTTATAAAACCAATCATAAACCATAAAAGTAATGTGTGCATAGTATTCAGGAATCAGGAGGATGAAGCCCACTCGTCCTATATTTTATGATGGTGGCCCCTTATCTCCAAAAACTAACTGATCAATGTAAATCTCTTACTAAATCAAGAAATGTGGCTTGCTAAATTAAGAAATATGCTTGCCAAATTAACTGATCAATCTTTTTACTGCCACAATTGACTTTATCACTGCTTTCCCGTAGATTTAGTGCTCTAAATAGACATGATAAGCCAAGTAACAACCGTATGACATCTAATTGATTCCCTACTTTAAAGGCAATTTTCCATCTTGAACTACTTGGTCAGGTTTATTCATCAACTTTCACTCTTCTACTAGCACACAAATAGCCCTTCAAACCAATCAGGGAGTTATTTTTTGTGATAACAATGATATGTTTTCTTTATGCAAAACTTTATGGTGTTGAGTGCTTCTTGTTGTGAGGAGAATTCTGATTCAGCATGTAAGAAAATGTCACTGATTTTGTTTTTGTTTAATAAAGAAGGTAAGTCTTATTGGAGTTAGTGGTATGTAACAAGTTATCATAAATTAGTTTTTTACATCAAAATTTATGGATGGTTGTTGCTTACACATTTATACCTTATATGTTATCTCTTTCTACTTTGTCTCTGGAAGTTTTTGCCATTTTGATTTGTTGAATAGGTCCCTGGAACATGGCGATGGATGCTTGGAGTAGCTGGAGTGCCGGCTGTTATTCAGTTTTGTCTTATGATATTTTTGCCTGAATCTCTCGCTGGTTATACCTGAAGGTCTGCATATATTATAATTGCAATTTTTCTGCATACATATTTTGTTTTAGCTGTTTCTTGTATAACCGGTGTTTGTCTACATCCTGCAGAAAGATAAATCTAAAGCTATTTCAGTGCTTTCAAAAATATATGATCCTCACAGATTAGAGGATGAAATTGATCAGCTTGCAACTGCAGCAGTTGAGGAAGGCCAGAGAAGAAGTGTTGTTCAGTACTGGGATGTTTTCAAATCTAAAGAAATGAGACTTGCATTTCTTTCTGGGGCTGGACTCCAGGTAAACATGGTGACTTGTATGGAAAACAACTCTGATCTGCAACTGTTCTATTTTGGCCTTTGTAATAGACCTTTTCTTTTCCCTGTTTCTTTTCTTTCTTTGTCGTTTTCATTTCTCCTCCTCCTTAGACAAGGCTTCAGTTTTCTGCAACTGTTTTCTTCCCGTCAATACACGATTTATGGACCTTCAAGTTGCTTTCAATTCTTCCTAGTGTCCTTTGTCTCCTTTGTCTTTGACTTGTGTACCGTGCATAAATGCCAAGAAGTTGTATATTGTTTCCACACTGTCAACATGGTGTGAATAGATTTAAGATAGTGTATTTGACTTAACTTGAACATCAATTGAAACTCATCTCTTGTAGTTACATTTGGCTCTTGGGTTTTGTTCCTTAAAGTGATATTAGCTTTTGGCTCTGGTTATTTCTCTATGTTATATTACAAAACAAAAAAATTTTTTGGCGGTTTAGTATAAAACAATGTGAAGGTTTTGAAAGGGCCAACATTCTCCCCCACCCCCCTCCCCTGATATTTCTGGTCAGCGAGAGGTACAGGGCTCAATACCCAGCATCTCCAAACAAAATCATTTACAAATTTTGTGCTTAATTAGACAATTTAATCGAGATTGAAAATAAAAATACGATTAAAATCATTTTTTTAATAATTTTTGAGATATTGTTAATTTGAGATTGTAAATAATTTTTTTTTTTCTGAAATAATGATTGTGAAACAATTAATCAAAAGTTTGATTGCGGGTTCTGTAAATGCACTGTTTTCTTTTTCTTCCACCTGCTATCCTTCTGTCCTTGAAATATCCTTGTTAGGGACCTATGAGTCATGACTTCCATTTTTGGAGTAGTTGGGGGTGGTAAACAGTGATGGACGTCATTAGAGGTAAAAGAGAAGCTGGTCAGTCATATGGAATACCATGAGTAAATAATATGCCAGCGGTCCAGCAAGGAGAGATAGGTGGATCATAGATGATAACTGGAGGGAAAAGCTGCATGTACTTGTGGACTCTCTCTTTTTTAGGATGCCATATATGGCTTTCGTTTTGCAAAATTTGCATTAGTATGGTGCAAAGCTATTATGATCCTTGTATCCTTGTATTCCGTTTGCTAATATTTTACACTAAAACTTTAGAATATTCTCTCATAATGTTAGGCTTACCAGGCTGATTCTTAAAATTCTGGCACACTGGTTAATGTCTAGTCTTTCATTTCATTTTTTCAGCTTTTGTTTATCTTCCTTATATGGTGACATTTTAAAGCTATCTGTTCTAAAAGATTAATGAAGATGGGAAAACTGTGTTGACAATAAAATACAACTTCTTCCTAAGAGAACAAAAAGAACAGAACATCCTCCTAGATCCATGTGTTTTACTAGTTATGTGCTTAGTTTGCTGGATCAAAGAGTCTAATTTTATTGTTCCCCTCCCCTCCAAAAAACCGCCTTTTTTTAATTTTTTTTTTTTTTATCTTAACTGCCCTTTTGTATTTGTATTCCCAATCCTTATGTTGAATCGGTTCTGCTGTTTATGGGAAGACACTAAGTGCATTTTAGGCATAGTAGGTGTCTTCATCTACTTATGCTGATGAAACTTGAAAATTATTGACTAAATGTCTTATCAGTAAGTTTGCAGCTCATTAGGGGATTGTTTTCTTCTGCTGCCCAGTGCTATGACAATTTTGTTTTGAGTTTGGTGAAAGCAATCAAAATTGCTACTGATTTAATAAAAGATTGATTGATGGATTTTGTTGTCACTCAATTTTGATAATAGTTCAGCTATAGATTCATCATGTTTCATTTAATTTTTGCATTACATCAAAACTACTAGCTTCAGTTTTGGGTTTTTGTAATTTTATTGAATGAGAGGCTGCCCTTATTACTTGTATAGTAATTCTGCTAATCTTCATACCCACGTTATTTTGATTTTGCAGGTATTTCAACAGTTTACGGAATTAACACGGTCATGTATTACAGCCCAACAATAGTTCAGATGGCAGGTTTCCGATCCAATCAATTAGCACTTCTCTTATCTCTTATTGTAGCAGCAATGAATGCTATTGGAACAATTGTTGGGATTTATCTAATTGATCACGTTGGCCGGCGGAAGTTAGCTCTAAGTAGCTTATCAGGAGTGATTGTCTCTCTTATTCTGCTTGCTGCAGCCTTTTTCTTAGAACCATCTGATGGTTATGATATGAATGGACATTATGGATGGCTTGCTATTTTGGGTTTGGTCCTCTATATTGCCTTTTTCGCTCCTGGAATGGGCCCTGTGCCATGGACTGTTAACTCAGAGATATATCCAGAATTGTACCGAGGAGTTTGTGGAGGAATGTCTGCCACTTTGAACTGGATATCAAATCTTATAGTAGCACAGAGTTTTCTTTCAATTGCCGGAGCAGTCGGTATTGGTCCAACTTTCTTGATACTAGCTGCTCTAGCAGTAGTTGCTTTTGCTTTTGTTGTTGTTTTCGTGCCAGAGACAAAGGGTTTGACATTTGAAGAAGTGGAAAGAATCTGGAAGGATAGAGCTGGGGCCAGCAGTGGCGACAGCAGTGAAGCCCTTCTTGAAGCTGGAAACCAATCCTGAAGACTTTGGGTGGTGATTTCTGGCGGTGGCAGTCAGGTTGTGTTTTAGATTTTTGCGGGTCGTGTTTTGACACGGGTACCTATTTATTTTTTTGGGTAACACGACATAACACGACACGAAAAGACTTATTTAACGAAAATGGTGTTCGAACACAAGATCTTAGGTATGGGAACAAAAGTGCTTACTACTAAACCACAATGAACTTCTTTATAGATAGTGAATAAACAATATTATTATATATATAATAAACGGATTAACAGGTCGACCTACAGGTTGAATAAATTAAACTTAAACACGATTAATTTATCTTTCGTGTTATTCATGTCCGACTTAATTTTGACCCGAATCTATTAAGGGGTGGACTTGTATCTGTTAATTACGTGTTAAGTTGTGTCGTGTCACAAATAGCTCTAGTTATTTCCGTCAATATCATCATTACTTTGATATTGAGTTATTCGGACAATGTCCAATGGATATGTATTATTGTAAATTGTATAATTTAAATTCACAAGAGTGATTATTTTCTCAAGCTGGTGGTATTTAATCAAAGCCAGCATTTTGCATATGAAATTCTGAGTTACTGTTGTATTTTTTCATTTTTCCCCCTTTTTGCTTTTTTTTTTTTTTTGTGGTTTTCGGTTCCGTTAATATTATTACATAAAAGTAATGGTATTCATAGATTATGCATGTTTTGCTTTGGTCGTACATGAATCTTATATGAGAACCATTTCGGCACCTGCAATTCCAGTGAAAGACTAGTCACTTCACTCCCGTTGTTTTCCACCAAAGTTTAAGTGTGTTTTTTTTGGTGAAAATTAAATTTGAGCCACCAAGAGTCACTGTTAGTCGAAACAATTTCAAAGAGTGTTTTTATATTTTGTTCAAAGTAGAAGTTTTCAATATAATGGCATATAGCGATTTTGTTCCTTATTTTTGTAAGATTAATTTAATTTTCAATATGATCATGGATTGTAGATCTTAAGATTATAAATATGTGTTATGGTTGAATAATATAATCACGAAAATTATTATTCTATATAGTCTTAATTACAGATATAATGTTATTATTTTGCACTAAGTATTGAATATAATGTTATATCCTAAATTTTAAAGCACGAAACCAATTAAGAAAGAAAATAATAATTTTAGCTATGTAATTTTTGTATACTCTGTTTGCCAAATTTACCCGTAAACAAATTAAGAAAGAGAATAATAATTTTGACTCTAATTTAAGAGTATATAATTGAGTGAATAGCGTTGTCATTGATTATGTTGAATTTAAAAAGTTTACCTGACTTACAAGACGTATTTTTATAATTTTAAATTTTAAATATAATTATATGAGAATATAATATATCAGAATCATCTTGAGCCTTTGTCAGGCATCCAATCACGTAAAAATAAGTAGAATTATATATTTCTTCCATCTCAATAAAATTAGTCCTTCCATCTCAATAAAATTAGTCCTCACCGCATAGGATTTTTTCTGGAAAACAAATCCTATCTATCGTTCCAAGCGGAGAGATAGCCCCAAGCCAAGCACAAGCCGAACTACATAGACAAATCGATTTGGGAGCGATAGAGACAAACCATAAAGAAAGGAGATAGCCGAACAGCAAAATTCATTTTTTTGTCAAATAGCAAAGCCGAACGATGGAGACAAATTTATTTGGGAACGGGGGAGACAAAGCCAAATAGCAAATTGGATTGCATAAAGACAGGGCAAATTGATTTGGGATGCAGAACTTCGTTCGGATCTTTTTCTTTGCTTCTCTGCTCCAATGGATTCTCAAGGAAAGCGTTTGATGCAAGTTTGGTGTATTGAATGCATCGTTCGATGAATACAATTGAAAAAGAGAAATTGGTATTAGAGAATAAGCCTCCAGAAATAGCGATGAAAACAATTGAAAAAGAGAAATTGGCATTCTGAGAGAAAGCCTTGAGCGACAATTTCTTATTAGGGTTAAAGTCAAGCAATAGTATATCGATTGCTTGAAGCATTACACTAGGTATCTAATTTGGAATACCTGCGCTACCTCCAATTTAGCGTATAAATAGGGATCTGTTAGGGTTAAAACCAATTAATGGGCTCTTTGCCCATTTAGGCCACTACAAAGGTGCATTCTATTGAGCTTATATTAGACATCTGTTGGGTTATATTAAATACCCAACAATCTCCTCCTATGTTCTATATATAGCACAATCCAATAGATAGATAATGTAATGTTCAAAGCGAATTTTGAATCATTCATATCACAAAAGATTCATTACTCAAAAATATGAATTCTTTAAACACAATTATGAGTTTTAGAAACAATCCAAACTCAATCAAACACAATCAATAAGTCTCACTCATAAGTGAACCAAATCAAAGTTTTAGAAATTCTCTAAACTTCGAACACAAGAGTTTTAGAAATACTCTAAACTCAAACTAAATGGGCAATTTCATATGTAAGTGAACTATTTATTCAATTTCAAAGAAATAATAGTCCCCATGATCTGAGCTCTAGAGGAATTATCCATCAAGTAGATCATCCCCGGATCGGTTGGAATCGACTCATCCATTTAGTCATTTTACGCAAGTTACCAAATATGAATTTCATGTAAATCCAATCATTTGTGTAACAAACTAAAGTGTCTAGTTCTACTAAAAGAACTTAGCACAATACCACAATGACTGAAAACAAATATATATCAACGCCAATAAGCATCAATATCAATAACAATAATCATCAATGTCAATAACAATATGCATCAATGTCACATACCAATAAGCATCAATGTCTAGTTTCTTTATAAGAACAAGACCTAAACAGTTTCTTTTCAAAAGAACCATTTCATGTTTCTATATGGAATGTTACGACTATCAAGTCAAATTTAGTTAAGCAGCATCATCAGATATGGAATGATACAACCGCTCTAAACCGAACATCCAAAATGAGTAAAATTACCTCATCACATGTGGAATGAGACAACTCACCCAAAAAAGGATATATCATCAAATGTGGAATGATATATTGACAACCATAAACATCGTCGAAACATTATCAAGTGCTTATCTTAGCCAACAAAGGAAGATTCGAAAATTTAAAATAACATAAATGTAGGTTAAGACATGTCTATAAAGTCTTAGTCTTTAACCCCATTTCCCCCACAATTTTAAATATTCGATCTTTAGGCAGTCCCTTTGTGAGAGCATCAGCCATATTATCCTTCGACCTCACATCGACCAAAGTGATAATACCACGTTACATGAGATAATTGATGCGATGTTTTGACTAATATGTCTCCTCTTACCATTAAAGAGTGAGTTTTTCACTCACAAACTATAGCACGATTATCACAGAACATACTTAAAGAATTAATCTTTAAGCGGGTTAATGGAATATCCGGATCGGTTCTCTTATCCACTCTGCTTCTCTCCTGCGGGCGAGGCGAAAGTTCGATTCCATAGGCGACAAAGCAATATAAGTCTCTTGGATTTCCATGCAACAGCTCCACCCGGTGAAAATATAACCACTAGTAGATTTCTTGTCTCTAATTCCGAGCACCACGATGCATCGAAAATCCTTCCAAGATAGGAGGATGGCCATTATAACATAGAGCATAGTTGGAGGTACCTCAAATATCGCATAAGTCGCGTGAGGGCATTCCAATGCTCGGGGCGGGATTACTAGTGAAGCGACTCGGCATGCCTGAGAAAAGGCTATGTGCAGTGCGGTACATATCATTACATACATGAGACTACCAATCAATTTAGAATAATCTAATTGATTCACGCTAGCTCCTCATTGGGGCTTAGCCGTTTACTAGGATCATCTGATTGTCTCACCACTTTACATTCTTGTATCCCCGGGTGAAAGTAGTTTTCAATGTAGTGAGCTTGGCTAAGAGTAATACCTTGCTCTGTAAAACTTACTTTCATACCAAGAATGATGTCTACCACACCAATATCAGACATTTTAAATGCTTTGGTCAACTCGGCTTTTACGTCACTCACTGCAGAATGATCGGAACCAAGTATCAACATGTCGTCTACATATAAGCAAATAATCGCAACTTTGATTCGACCAGAGCGGTAGTAAAGGCATTTATCGAGTAAGCTGGATCGAAATCCTAAACTCATTACTACCTTGTCGAATTTTTGATGCCACAATTTAGGTGCTTGTTTTAGGCCGTACAAAGATTTGTTTAACACAAACTTTGTTCTCAAAACCTTTCATGACAAACCCTTCAGGTTGGTTCATGTAGATCTCCTCAGTCAGATCTCCATTTAGGAAAGCTGTCTTTACATCCATTTGATGCACAACATAGTGCTCAATAGATGCCAAAGCAAGAAGAATTCTTATCGTAGTCAAGTAATGAGAGGGAGTAAACATCAAAATAATCTACCCCACTTACTTGAGTATAGCCCTTAGCTACTAAGCGTGCTTTATCTGAGCTATAGATCCGTCGAGGATTAAGTTTCTTCTTCAAAATTCACCGCAACCTATAGTCTTAGCCCTTTTGGCAAATCGACTAGTTGCCAAATTTGATTTTGTAACAGAGCTCATTTCATCATCAATGGCTTACGCCACAATAAAGAGTCCACTAGATCTCATCGACTTCTTTATAAGTGGATGGATCATCCTCTAAATGGTAAGTGACAAAGTCCTCACCAAGCGTTTTGGGAACTCGTTCTCTTGTAGAAACCCTTAAAGGTGCAGTTCGAAATTATTAGTGTCGGAGGAATTTGATTCGGTTTCTTTAGGAGAATCGAAATGATTTCTATAGTGCAAGATCTTGTCAACCCTTGATCTCGAAGAAATTTATCTTCAAAAAGCGCATCTCTAGATTCTATAACCACATTGGTTGATAGATCCAGAACCGTCAGTGCACTATCCTCTGCACTACCCGGTACACACAAGTGTTTGTCCTAGGCCCCACCTTAGGTCTTTTAGGGTGCAGTATCCTCACATAAGCGTCTGACCCCAAGTCTTAAGAGTATCATATCTACAAGGATGTTTATGCCATATCTCATAAGGAGTTGAAGACAACTTAGAGTGCGGCAACCTATTCAAGATGTGATTGGCGATCAAAGCTTCTCCCCAATAACAAGAAGGCATGCGGTATCAACAACATAGAGTTTAACATTTACATTAGCGTCCTGTTCTTACGTTCGGCTATGCCATTGGATTGAGGTGAGTAAGGGCGATAGTTTCAAGTATTATGCCTCTGAAGCACAAAATTCCTTGAACCCTGTCAATGTATATTCTCCTCCTCTATCACTCCTAAACCTTTTAATTTTCAAATTTAACTGGTTTTCAACACGATTCTTGAAAATCTTAAATTTATCAAATACTTCATCTTTTGATTTTAACAGATAAATATGACAATATCTAGAAAAATCGTCGATAAAAGTTACCAAATACTTGACCACCTCTAGTTGTGAAACTTTTAAAGTCACAGAGGTCGAATGTATTAAATCAAGAAGTTGTGTGCTCACAGAGGCCGTACAAAGCGGTTTTCTAGTAATTTTCGTTTGAGCACATACTTGCATCTGTTAAATCGATCGAAGTATCTAGAGGTATATTATGAGTCTTAGCTAGTCTAGCCATTTTCTTGTAGTTCACATGTCCTAACAGATTATACAATGTTGTAGGATCAATTAAATTTGAACTAACTTGGCTGACCGTTTCATTTACAGAACTCAATCTATACATACCACCAATCAAGAATCCACAACCAAAATAATGAGAGTTAACAGATAAAGTTACTCTACCACGAAATAAATATGCTCATGCGGCATTGTCTAGCGACTAATAGAAATTAAATTCTTTTGAATAGCGGGAACTACTTTAACATCTTTTAAAGTTAGAAGTTTACACGAAGAGAGGCTCGTATTTGCGATGCATGTGAGTCACCATCTCCATTGCTCCACTAGCCACAACAATAGTTTCGTTGGCCTCGGCAACATCATCAAGTAACTTTTCATTTTTGCGGACATGTACGTTGCCCAGAATCTAACCACCATTACGAAGAAATCGGCTTTTCCATTATTGCCCACCATAGCAACAAATTTTTGAGGCTCGATCTTACGTACTAGCATATTTGCTTCCTTCTTTGGTGTGTCGATTTGTCCTTTTAGGTTGCCTACAATCTGCAAAGTGGCCCAACTTCCCACAATTGTGGCACTTCCATCTTTTCTTAAAGATAGGCTTTTGGCCTCCGATTGTTGAGACTCACTCTTGTGTGACTTGGATTTCTTAGGAAATTTCTTGGGATTTATTCTGCGTTAGCGGTGATTATTCTTTGTCTAACCATCTCCAAGTTATTCTAACTCGATTCTCATCCTCGATTCTAATGAATCGTTTAAGATCATCGATCCACCTGCACTTTTTCCTGTACATCTCGGTTTGAAAGAATGCCACGCGGATGGTAATTTATAAATAATGGCACCAACTAGAAAAGGATCACTGGCGATGATGTTTTCTTTGGTCGATTTAGATCTCAAATTTTCTAGATCGATTCTTGAGAGTGATTTATATCTTCCTTGAATTTGAAATCCATGAATTTGTCAACAAGATGTGTTTTGAAAATTCCTCCTCCTTCTTAAATTGAGCATCTAAATTGTCCGATTTCTTTAGCGATCTTAAACTTACTATAAACTTCCTGTAGGCGATCGAAAGGCAGTTCGATAAATAGTCATGCGAAGTCATCATCCTTATTCCATTGAGACTCATCAACTTCCTCGATAGTATCGACAAATGTACTCAAAGCGATTATAAAAATATTTTCATACTTTAAACCAAATTGAGTTTTTTGACTTGAATTAAATTGGGCCATTAAAAGTATGAAGTTTGGCCAATCGATTGGCGTGCGTTTGTCCATTTTAATAAGTAAGAATGGAAAAATAGAATGAAGTCTTGCACGATTTGAAGCGGATAAAATTACGAAAAGTCAACTTATGGTCAACGGTCAAAGTCAACGCTGGTCAAAGTCAACGGTCAAACCAGGTGAGTCAAAGTCAAAGACTCCAGCTAGGCCGGTCAAACGGGTCAAAGAGTCCAGATGGTTCGGTCAAACGGGTCAAAATAAGTCAAATGGGTCAGAGACAATTTGCAAAGAATTTTGTTTTTCTCCAATTCTTCATCGCCGCCGCCAAGCTTCGCCGGAATTTCAATTTACTGTTTCTCCGTCGTCCGAGCTCCGATTAAGGCCCGTAACCCCTCAAAACGATCGTCTTGACAAGGAGAATACAACCCAAGTAACCTTACAAGCTAAAACTGTCTGGATCTTTCAAGATCTGAAGAGAAAGTTTTCGCCCACCGCGACTTTAAACGCCGATTTCGAGGTCTTCCGGTCACCAAATCAGAAAACCGACACCACCAATGGATTCCTCTCGACGAGATACACGAGATGGACTCCTCCTTTGCCTCGATCCGTCACCGGAGTAAAAAGTCAACTTTCAATCGGACTAAAATACCCCTGCGGCACTATTCACGTACTGTTCACGAATTTTTTTTTTTTTTTTTCAAATATTTGATACCTAATCTTGAGATTGTTAGGGTTAAAGTCAATGATAGTATATCACGATTCTTGAAGCATTCTGTACTGGGTATCAATTTGGAATCTGTATTCATCCATTAGCGTATAAATAGGGATCTGGGGTTAAAGCCGATTAATGAGAACTCTTTGCGTTTAGGCATCTGAAGGTGCATTCTGTTGAGGCATATTAGAAACATCTGTTAGGTTATATTAAATACCCAACATTTACCTACTCTCCCTTAATAACATTTGTATTACTTTTCTTTCAGATAGCTCACAATGTGTAAATTGGGAAGAAATGCATGATTTGTGGACATGTTGGAATTGGAGGTTCAGCAATGTATCTTAGTTGTTTTTCTGGTTTTAAGCTATCTTCTTTCTGATAGAGAAACTGATGAAAAAGAAGTATTTTTGGCCATGTTTGAATAGACTGAAACTCAAAATTTAATGACTTCATGAAATCTCTGCAGGATAGGTGACTATGTCACAACGGGCGGAAGAGTTGCCATTCGTGATCATGTTTGCATCACATCAAGGTAACATGATTAAATAATTATGTTACTTTCATCTTGCATTTAATGTCACCTCCCTTTCTGTAGATTTTTTTTTTTTTGATATAGTAAACTTCCAATTCATTTATTTGACAATGAATAGAGTCTTCATCTGTATCTTAAACTTCAAACATGTCTTGCTCTGGCAGCTTGAAAGCAGCTGTTATAATCATTTAGCTCAATATCTGTGTCCGTGGCATAGTCACCAATGCGCTGTTTTTGATTATTTATTTGAGCAAAGCCCAAAATGAAAAAGGATGTGATAGGTCACGATCTCTGTCCGATATTATAGTTTATCTGCGTTTCTTCTCTAATTTTTTGTTGTCTATTTCCAAAGATTCAAAATTTGGAATGTAATTATGAGTTCATTTATGATTTGGTCATAATGGCTGCAGTGCATCATGTTTAAGATTCATGTCATCATCTTTTGCTTGCGAAATATGAATTTATATTTGACCAACACAACTGCAGGTCAGGATGGCTGCTAATAGCTGTGTTACAAAGGACATTGATGAATCGGGGGATTTTGGTGGCTTCCCAGCTGTAAGTATTTTGTTGTTACGTTCTTAGTATTGCATTCTTTTCAGAAGTAGTGAAATGGTTAATATTTGATACTGGGTCCTAAGCTGTTGGCGGTCCAAAATAAGCAACAGAAGTAAACTAAGTTGTTCATCATCCATCAATCTTTCAACAGACCGCTTTGACAGTTGAACCGTGGAGATGTGATGTAGTTCATGACTGTAAATTCTTGTCAAATATAAGAATTTTGAAGGGCTCTCTCTTCAAGTTATTGTTCTAATTGTTTTCCTTTTGTATTTTGCCTCGTGATTTTGACGTATTTGATTTAGTTTATGTTGTGTTAATGTAGAAATTGGTTGTTCAAGGAAATGAATCTTTTTTTTTGACTAATTATATATTTGTAGGCTTTCAATTAGTAGTAAATAACAAAATATTTATGAGTCAATATCTCATCGACATGCTATAGAGAAACACATTGTATAAGTTTGTTGGATTGCTCACAATATTTCTGAAACTGAGATGCTTTTCCATTGTACCTGTAAAATAAAGCTAAAAAGAAACATCTATTTTACTTAGAAATGAAGAGAAAAGAAGAAACATGGTATAAGTCTGTTATTGCTGAAACAAACATATTCTGGAATCACCTAAATAACATTAACGTACACATATAGAAACTATGGATGATGGAAAAGAGATTTGCAGAATTCATCAAGAAATAAACCATTATGAGCATTCTGATTACGAGCTCTATCTCTGCCAAATTCAACTAAACAAAGTTCAAAATCTCAGCTTTCCCTAGACAACACCATCAATTTTTCAACTTAAATTCTTAACAGTAGCCAAATCCCTATAATCAATTGCTTAAGATATTGTGAAACCTGTCTACAGAATCAGGTGTTGGTGGTGGCAGCAAGCAGCAGCAGATAGCATCTCAAAAAGGCATAAGGCTGTCTAACAATAGAGATGGATACCTTGATGCGACAGTGGCATCTATGAAACTGCTAGATACGTTAGCAAATTGCTAGAAGCAGCGGCAATTAACATGAACTACGATAATGGCAATCCCCCAAGATTAATTAGACAACCAAATAAGCGAAAAAGAAATCAAATTTTAACAATTAACACAGAGAACCTTTGGTACATATTTCTCATCAAAAGAACACTGCCTTCTTAGGCCTTAAAAGTATGCAGTCACATAGCTTCACGTAGTTTCAAGTAGATATGGCTGGAAACACAAAAGTATGCTACCATATATCATATACTACAATCATGTCATCCCTGAGTACTTAGAACTGCCATAAAACAAGCACATTATTGTTCCCCAAATTATTCTGAAACATAAAGATGAAGACCACCTATGAATCACAATGTGACATTCATCTTAAATCATAAATCACCACTAAGCTCAAATTAACCACCACGGATCCGTATTTCTTGCCAAACATAATGAGCTGCGGTTTGTCATACCCGGCTAACACACTAGCTTTGCGATAGCACGTAGGATGTTTGCTCCAGCACCTTTGAAGAGAGATTTTGATGTGAACTCGGCTCTGACTTCTTGACCTTCGACTCAAAGATGCGCGGCTTGGACTTCCCGACCTTTGGGTCAAGATGTCCGCCTGAGACTTCCCAACCTTGACTCACACTTCCTAACCTTCGACCGAAGATGTGAACTCTACTAGCGAAGATCAGTCGTGACGGCTGCGAACTTGGCTAACTTCCACCCAATTTAATGGGCGAAGGTCCAAGTTCACGTGTGCATCTTATCCAAGTCAAAGATCAATTTTAGTCCAAAGTTGGTCAAAATTCCAGCCAACAATTATTCACGTAGTTAAGTGTTGAAGACTTCAAATTCCATGGTCAATCATCCATTTTGAGGCATTAAAAGACTAAATTCAGCATTGGAAAAATTCAGTCAAAGGAGTATTAATGAAGTCTTGAAAGCCAACTCAAGATACATGAACCTTCTCATTCCAACACTTGGTCAACGTAACAATCCAATGTATCTTGATTTCATCCAACATATCATCTAGAATTATGCGTGATTCATAGATTAAAATGCAGAATTTTATTAGTCTTGTCTAGAAGTTAGAAAGTCAAATTATTATTTATTTCTTCTAGACTAGGATTTATTTATTTCTTTTTAAGACTTATTTTAGCCAATAAATAGACAACTTTGTACTACTTTGACGACAAGCTTTGAGTAATGAAATTGTGAGTTATCTCATCTTTTGGTTCCTCGAGAACTTAGAACTTATCAAGTTTTCTTCAAAACTTGTGGTGTTCAATCGAACTTATCAAGTTGTGGCGTCTACAACTTATCAACTTGTGGCGTCTACAACTTATCAACTTGTGGTGTTCTATTTAAACTTATCAACCAATTTTGGTGTAGTTGGTTGTGGTGTTTTTATACCAAAGTTCCTATCTCTTTATAGATAGCGGGTCGCGGTTTACACCTATCCAAACTAGCATCCCTTAGACATATCGAGCTGACTTTTAAGTGTTTCCCGATCCTTCGGATTGGAATCACGTCATTTGGTATAAGAGCCATCTCTAAGGGGTTGCATATCCTTTGTTTTCCTTTTTGATTTTATCCTTTCTTATTCTTGACTTTCTTGAAAATCAAGATTCACATTTTTGTTAATGGGTTTTGTCGTAGGTTGGCAAGGTTCCTAGCAGTGGGTTTTGGAATTTAAGGAGTCACTTTCTCATATCCACTTCTTTTTTTTTTAGTCTTTCAAAAAAAAAGGCCGAAATATTTTTAAAAAAAAAATTCAGGCCAAATATTAAAATATATAAAAAAAGAGGAAGAAGTGGATACAATTTTTTTTCAATTCTTGAAGTTGTGAGTCCTTTAATATCTAATATTCTTTTCTCTTGTTATCCAGGTTACCAACAGATTCATCAGCAAAGTTCTTTCTTCTCAATCAACCTTGGATAAATTCCCATTGTTCATCTAGTTCACTACTCTGCTTATCTGTAATTTCACTTTGCTGTCTTTTCTTATTCCTTGGTATTTAATTTCACAACTTAAAGAACAAAAAAATTGTTTGATAAGTTTTAGTTGTGAAAGTCACACTCTATCTTGATAATTGTTCAAGTGAGTTCAATAAGAACCTTAAGAGAGGTAACAAGTGTAAACCTCATTTGTGAGAAAATTTGAGTGTGAGTGGAGTGAATATTATTTGTGAGGATTCTTCTTGCAGGATTTACGGAAATGTCTCACCATTTCAATGAGAAATCATCCACAAAACTTACAAATCGAAGCCTTGATGGGAGAAATGAAAAGATTGCTACGGCAAGAACTTGAACCCTTGCATGAAAGAATTGATCAATTGGAGGCGAAATCTCAAATGGCTCCTTCACACACCTCCAACATCCAAAGAAGGCGTAAAACACAAGGGTGGGAGATGAAGAGCTTGATGAAGTTGAAGATGAGTTTGATAGGGAATCTTTTGGGCACACTAGGAGAACAACTTGGAGGAGGCAAAATGAAGACAACAACCTTAGCGCCATCAAGATGAAAATTCCTCCTTTTCAAGGAAGATCCGACCCAGAGTCATATATTGAATGGGAGAAAAAGATGGAATTTATGTTTGATTGTCACCACTACTCTGATCTCAAAAAGGTAAAACTCACCGTCACTGAATTTTCTGATTATGCATTAACATGGTGGGATCAATTTGTGATGAGTAGGAGAAGAAATGGTGAAAGAGTCGTGGAGACTTGGGAGGAAATGAAAGCAATAATGAGAAAACGATTTCTGCCTAGCCATTACTATAGGGATCTTTACAAAAAGCTTCAAGGCTTGAGGCAAGGAAACAGAAGTGTGGAAGATTATTTCAAAGAAATGGAGGTTGCTATGATAAGAGCCAATGTGGAGGAAGATCGGGAAGCAACCATGGCAAGATTTTTGAATGGTTTGAATCGTGACATCCAAGATCGAGTTGAGATGTACAATTATGTGGAGTTGCAAGATATGGTGCACACGGCTGTCAAGGTGGAACAACAACTCAAGAGGAATGGTAGTACACGTCAAAGTACTTGGAAGACAAGTACTTCAAAGAAGGATGAGAAGTCTACAACTTTCTCAAAACCAGCAAAAATAACCCCAAAGGAAGTGACGTTGAAAGGTAACAATGAACCCTTTACCTCTCGAACTCGTGACATTAAATGTTTTAAGTGTTAAGGCAGTGGTCATTATACAAGCCAATGTCCAAATAAACTTGCAATGGTGATAAGGGATGATGGGGAATATAAACCGGAAGATGAGCAAGATTCAGATCCCATGCCATCTCCTGTAGAATCGGAAGAAGATGAGTTACCAGTTCATGGTGAATTGTTGGTTACTAGGTAAATCCTTAATATGCAAGTCAAGGAGGACGAAGAGGCACAACGGGAGAACATTTTCCACACAAGATGCTACGTTAATGGGAAGGTATGTAGTGTCATAATTGATGGTGGAAGTTGTACTAATGTAGCTAGTGTTTCTATGGTTGAAAAGTTAGGATTGCCTACAACAAAGCACTTGAAGCCATATAAACTTCAATGGCTTAGTGATTGTGGAGAAGTTCACGTTTCCAAGCAAGTAAAGGTGCCATTTCACATTGGAAAATATGAAGATGAAGTGATTTGTGATGTGGTTCCCATGCAAGCAAGCCATTTGTTGTTGGGAAGGCCATGGTAGTATGATCGACGAGTTAGTCAAAATGGTTTTACTAACAAGTACTCTTTTGTTCATAATAAAAAAAAATGTAACTCTTGTACCTATGACTCCTAGTCAAATCTATGAAGATCAAGTGAGGTTACAAGAAGATGCAAAAAAAGAAAGTGAGCAAAAGAAAGAGAGTGAGAAAAAAAAATGAAAAGAGTTTTAGTGAAAAGAAAGAGTTGAGCGAAAAAAAGAGTGAAAAGAAAAAAAGCAACAAAGAGAGAAAAGAAGCACTTATCTTGAGTGAAAAGGAAGAAAAATTTTGTGTATTTGCAAAAAAAAGTGAGATCAAGAGTGCTCTAAATTCTCAATCACTTTTTGTGCTTATTTTGTTTAAGGAAGCTCATTTGTCTACTAATGATTTGGCTGGTGAACTATCGAGCAGTATTGTTTTTATTTTGCAAAAATTTGAAGATATATTTCCCGAAGAAGTTCCAAAAGGATTACCACCACTTCGTGGTATTGAGCATCAAATCGACTTTGTTCTGGAAGCATCAATTCTGAACAAACCTGCTTATAGGACGAGTCTCGAAGAGACCAAAGAGCTTCATAGGCAAGTTAAAGACTTGTTGGGTAAAGGATGGGTTCGGGAAAATATGAGTCCATGTGCTGTACCAGTTCTATTGGAGCCAAAGAAGGATGGAACTTGGAGGATGTGTATAGGCGTATGCGAGCAGTGAACAACATAACGGTAAAGTATTGCCATCTTATTCCTCGATTAGATGATTTGCTTGCTGAATTATGTGGAGAGATTATCTTTTCCAAAATAGATTTGAAAAGTGGTTACCATCAAATTAGAATGAAAATGGGTGATGAATAGAAAACCGCTTTTAAAACTAAGCATGGTTTGTATGAATGGTTAGTGATGCCTTTTGGCCTAACTAACGCTCCAAGTACTTTTATGCGTTTAATGAATCATGTTTTGCTTGAGTGCCTTGGCAAGTTTGTGGTTGTCTATTTTGATGATATTTTAGTATATTCAAGAAGTTTGAATGACCATCTTGAACATCTAACATGTGTTTTGAGTGTGCTTAGGAAGGAGAAGCTTTATGCCAATTTGAAAAAGTGAACCTTTTGCACTAATGAAGTAAATTTTCTTGGTTATATTGTAAGTGCTAATGGTATCTCAATTGACATGGAAAAAGTAAGGCAATTTAGGAATGGCTAACTCCCAAAAGTGTTAGTGCGGTCACGGAGTTTCATGGTTTTGCAAGTTTTATAGGAGATTTGTCAAGAACTTTGCACTTTGGCTGCACCTTTGACCGAGGTCATCAAGAAGAATGTGGGATTCAAATGGGAGGAAGAACAAGAAAGCTTTTCAAAAGCTTAAATTTCATTTAACAAATGCTCATTTGCTTTCTTTACCTAATTTTGACAAAACATTTAAAGTTGAATGTGATGCTTGGTATTGGGATAAAAATTTGTTTTGATGCAGAAGGAACACCCGTGGCATACTTTAGTGAGAAGCTAAGCGGGGCAACTCTAAACTATCCTAACTATGATAAAGAGTTGTACGCCTTGGTTTGAGCCTTAAAGACATGGCAACACTACTTATGGGCTAAAGAGTTCGTGATCCACACTGATCATGAATAATTGAAGTTCCTGAAAAGCCAATACAAGCTCAATAAAAGGCATGCAAGATGGATGGAATTCATTGAGATCTTTCCATATGTCATTCGATAGAAGAAAGGTAAAGAGAATGTTGTAGTTGATGCACTCTCTAGGAGGTATGCCTTGCTTTCTTCTCTTGAATCTAAATTATTTGACTTTGAACAAATTAAAGAGTTGTATCATGATGATTTTGATTTTGGTCAAGTGTTCCAAGCTTGTGAAAAGGGTTCTTTTGAGAAGTTCTTTAAGCATGACGGATTTTTGTTTAAAGAATCCAAGCTTTGCATTCCTAACTCTTCTTTGCGTGAATTGTTAGTTAGGAAAGCACAAGGTGGGGGACTTATAGGACACTTTGGTATAGCTAAGACTTTGCCAATTTTATAAGAGCATTTCTTTTGGCCAAAAATGAAAAGTAACATCGTAAACATTTGTGAAAATTGCATCATTTGCAAAAAAGAAAAATCAAAGGCCCAACCTCATGGCTTATGCACACCTTTGCCAATTCCAAGGCAAAATCAAAGGCCCAACCTCATGGCTTATACACACCTTTGCCAATTCCAAAAGAGCCATGGGTTGATCTTTCAATGGATTTTGTTTTGGGTACCGAGAACTAAGCACAGAAAAGATTCAATTTTTGTAGTTGTTGATAGGTTTTCAAAGATGGCTCATTTCATTGTATGCAACAAAATGAATGATGCATCACACATTGTTGATTTATTCTTTAAAGAGATTGTTCATTTGCATGGCATGCCAAGAACCATTGTGTCTGATCGAGACACCAAATTTTTGAGTTATTTTTTGAAAACTTTGTGGGGAAAATTGGGGACAAAACTCTTGTTTTCTACTACTTGTCATCCTCAGACCGATGGCAAAACTGAGGTTGTTAATCGTACTTTATCTACTTTGTTGAGATCGATTATTGGTAAGAATATTAAGACTTGGGATGCTTGTTTACCTCATGTTGAATTTGCAAATAATAGGAATGTGCATTCTGCCACTAAATTTTCTCTTTTTGAGATTGTTTATGGTTTTAATCTATTATCTCCAATAGATCTAACACCTTTGCCTGTGAGTGAGAGATTGAATTTAGATGGCAAATATAAGGTTGAATTTGTAAAGCAAATCCATGAGAAGGCAAGATTCAACATTAAAGAGAAGACGCGAAGATATGAACAACAAGCCAACAAGGGGCGTCATAAGCTCATCTTTGAACTAGGAGATTGGGTTTGGTTGCACTTGAGGAAAGAAAGGTTCCCAACACAAAGAAAATCCAGGTTGCAACAAAGAAGAGATGAACCTTTTCAAGTTTTAGAGCGCATCAATGACAATGCCTATAGACTTGATTTGCCAAGTGAGTATGATGTTCATGATGTTTTCAATATTTCTGACTTAAGTCACTATCATGTAGGTGCTGAAGATTTGAGGACAAATCCTTCTCAAGAGGAGGAATGATGTGAACTCGGCTCGACTTCCCAACCTTTGACTCAAAAATCGTAGATCGGACTTCTCGACCTTTGAGTCAAAGATGCCGCGTATGAACTTCCCGACCTTGGCTCACATTTCACGACATTCAAGCGAAGATCACGAACTCTACGACCAAAGCTGCGAACTTGGCCTAACTTCCACCCAATTCAATGGGTAGAAGGTCCAAGTTCAAGTGTGCATCTTATTCAAGTTAAAGATCAATTTTAGTTTAAAGTTGGTCAAAATTCCAGCCAATAATTATTCACGTAGTCAAGTGTTGAAGACTTCAAATTCCATGGTCAATCATCCATTTTGAGGCATTAAAAGACTAAATTCAGCATTGGAAAAATTCAGTCAAAGGAGTATTAATGAAGTCTTGAAAGCCAACTCAAGATACATGAACCTTCTCATTCCAACATTTGGTCAACGTACCAATCCAATGTATCTTGATTTCATCCAACATATCATCTTGAATTATGCATAATTCATAGATTAAAATGCAAAATTTTATTCGTTTTGTCTAGAAGTTAGAAAGTCAAATTATTATTTATTTCTTCTAGACTAGGATTTATTTATTTCTTTTTAAGATTATTTTAGCCTATAAATAGGCAACTTTGTACTACTTTGAAGACAAACTTTGAGTAATGAAATTGTGAGTTATCTCATCTTTTGGTTCCTCGAGAACTTAGAACTTATCAAGTTTTCTTCAAAACTTGTGGTGTTCAATCGAACTTACCAAGTTGTGGCATTTATGACTTATCAACTTGTGGCGTTGATCTAAACTTATCAACCAATTTTGGTGTAGTTGGTTGTGGCGTTTTTATACCAAAATTCTTATCTCTTTATAGATAGCGGGTTGTGGTTTATACCTATCCAAACTAGCATCCCTTAGACATATCCGAGCAACTTTCTAAGTGTTTCCCGATCTTTTGGATTGGAATCATGCCAGATTTGGTACCCTCATTGTTGATGATATGAGAGAATGAATTCAATGAGCTCGTGTACTTGACAGCCTCTCCAGAGGTCATCATCATTCTTTTACGCACTGTATCAATTGGATAAGAAGCCAATCCAGCACCAATGGTGATACCTCATCCCAGTAAGAAACTAGCAAGAAAACTATCTTGTAAATATCAAGTCACCAACCATAATAATTTGTGCACTGTATCAAATGCTTTCCTTGAGAATCCATTCGAGCAGAGAAGTAAAGAAAAAGATCCGAACGAAGCTTTGCATCCCAAATCAATTTGCTCTATCTTTATGCAATCAAATTTGCTGTTCGGCTTTGTCTCCCTCGTTCCCAAATAAATTTGTCTCCATCGTTTAGCTTTGCTATTTGACAAAAAAATGAATTTTGCTGTTCAGCTATCTCCTTTCTCTATGGTTTGTCTCTATCGCTCCCAAATCGATTTGTCTATGTAGTTCGGCTTCTACTTGGCTTAGGGCTATGTCTCGGCTTGGAATGATAGATAGGATTTGTTTTCCAGAAAAAATCCTATGCAGTGAGGACTAATTTTATTGAAATGGAAGAAGCAAAATAATCTTACTTGTCTTTACGTGATTGGGTGCCTGACAAAAGCTTTATCAGGATGATCCTGATATATTATATTCTCTAAATACATTCATTCTTCTATTGGTACTGTTACGGACTCTAAGTTAAAAATTCTCTTCTTTGTCTCCTTGGACTTTAAAACTAAATTGAGTATTGGAAAACTTATATCTGGGGCAATTTTGAAATCTATTTTATGGGTAACTGTTTGCGATGATATCAGTCACTCCATTTTGAACTAGATGGTGGATTATAACTTTATCATCTACCAAATTTACGTTTTTGTCATAAAATTATTCATAATGTATAATTCAAATAGTTGCACTCAATATTTTCTCGTGAGCAAAATAACGGAATATTGTATTTTTTTTTTAAAAAAAATATTGTGATTATAAAAGGGACTCCAATTTTGCTGAAGTCGATATTGAGAATATCGACTTCTCAATACCAACTTTGAAGTCGATTTGATATTCTCAATATCAACTTTAGCCAAAAAAAAAATAATAGTTAATACATAGTTTTCATCTTCGTTTTTTTATTCTGTTGGATTATGCCCTAAGAACCAATCATATGATGATGGTATATGCATATATTGTATCATAATGTTCATAATTAATGGCACTAATCATTATATTTATCTTATATCTGCGTTTTATGAAATAAACATAATAATGTCTCAAGAATTTAAGTATTCTAAAATTATCCCTAGTTGAGTATTATCATTAAATGGGATAATGATAATGCATTAAGACTAGTATGTGTAGTGACTGATGAAATGGTTCATGATATGAGATATCAAGTCAACACATGGGTACATGTTAGAGAATAATGTACTGGATTGACCTGCCATGAGAAATATTACATGGATTATTATATGAAGTGTCATAAATATTTCTCATAGTGATGATGGTGTAAATAATCCTTAGACTTGAGATCCTCAGAGATCCCAACATGAGGAGTTACATGTTTTGATACTACTAAACGTTACCCATAAAAGGGTGAACTATAAAAGTAGTAATTGGATATGTAATAAATCATGTAGAGGGATGTTAAGTGATCAAGAAAGGATTTGCCCCTCTTATATAATGGGAGTGATATCTTTGGGCCCCTTGGTTGAGTAAGACCATAAAATGCATGGCCATGCTCAAATGAGTCGATATGTGATATCGGGCTCATTTACTTAGATGTGTTTACTCGAGAATCAAGAAATGCAAAGACTAAACTATACGAGTATGACACGCTCCATGGCTCGTGTTCAATGACGATATCTAGGGCAAAGGGATTTCATTACACAATAATATCTATCACAAGAAAAGTAATGTCGAATTACTAGTATTCTCATAACTTGGGTAGTATTGATGTGTTGCTAGACACCGCTCATTACTTTTGGCATAAAATATATTTTATGTCAATGCCAACATTATGAGAACCTATTGGGTCGCAGATTTAAATTGTATCCAAAAGAAGTGCAAAATTCATGCGATGAAATTTGGCTAAAGGCAAAGTCGACCTACGAGTGAAGAATGGAGCAAGGGTTGTTGCATTAGCTGTAGAGACTTATGTCTTGAATTTGCCCTCAAGGCTTGTTTTAGAACTGAATAATTGCTATTATGTGCCTTCCATTACGAAGAATCTTATTTTGATTTCTTGTTTAGATGAGAGTGGATTTTCATATATAATAAAAAACAAATGTTGTTCCTTATATTTAAATGATATCTTCTATGGAAGTGCACAAATGGTTAGTGGCCTTTATGTTTTAAATCTTGACATGACTATCTATAACGTAAATACTAAAAGGATTAAATTAGATAATTTTAATCTGACTTATCTCTGGCATTGTCGTCTGGGTCATCTAAATGAAAATCGCATTTCCAAACTCCATAAAGATGGACTTTTGGACTCATTCGATTTTGAATCATATGAGAAATGTGAATCATGTTTATTGGGCAAGATGACCAAAGCCCCATTCACAAAACATAGTGAAAGGGCAAGCAATGTATTGGAATTAATACATACTGATGTATGTGGACCATTCAATACACAAGCTAGAGGTGGTTTTCAATACTTCATTACATTTACTTACGATTGTAGTAGATACGGCTATGTGTATCTTATGAGACACAAGTCAGAATCATTTGAAAAATTCAAAGAATTCAAGAATGAAGTACAAAACCAACTTGGTAAGAATATTAAAATACTTTGATCTGATCGAGGAGGTGAATACTTAAGCCAAGAGTTCAATGACTATCTAAAGGAGTGTGAGATAGTCTCATAACTTACTCCTCCTGGAACACCACAATGGAATGGTGTGTCTGAGAGGAGAAATCGAACTTTGTTAGACATGGTTCGGTCCATGATGAGTCATGCAGATCTTCCAAAATCCTTCTGGGGACATGCTTTACTTATAGCTATTTTCACACTAAACCAAGTTCCATCTAAATCAGTTCAAAAGACACCATATGAGATATGGACTGGGAAGAGTCCTAATATATTTTTTATGAAGATTTAGGGATGTGAGGCTTACGTCAAACGTGAAGTCTCCGAAAAACTTAGACCCAAATCTGATAAATGTAAGTTTGTGTAGTATCTTAAAGAAACAAAAGGATACTATTTTTATTATCCCAATGAGAATAAAGTGTTTGTTGCTCGGACTGGTGTTTTTCCAGAAAAAGAATTTATTTCTAGAAAAACTAGTGGGAGACAAATAGAACTTGAAGAAATTCGAGAACCACAAAATATTACTGAACTTGATGAGATGGAAATTGAGCAAACACCACAAAAGGTTATGGAACAAGTTGTTCAAGAGACACACGCCCTGTGTAGGTCTACTAAGATTCATCGTGAGCCACAGAGATATGGATTTCTTGTGACTAAAAATGGTGACATCTTGCTAATAGATCAAGATGAACCTACGACCTATCAAGAAGCTATATCGGGGCCAGACTCTGAGAAATGGCTTGAAGCCATGAGATCTGAGATGGAATCCATGTATACAAACCAAGTATGGACTTCAGTTGATCCACCTGAAGGAGTAAAACCCATAGGGTGCAAATGGGTCTTCAAAAAGAAGACTGACATGGATGGTGAAGTACATACCTTTAAGGGATGATTAGTTGTAAAAGGTTTTAAACAAGTTCATGGTGTAGACTATGATGAGACTTTTTCACCAGTCGCAATGCTTAAATCCATCAGGATCTTGCTTGCGATAGCTGCATTCCATGATTATGAAATCTGGCAAATGGGTGTCAAAACTGCTTTCCTTAATGGAAATCTTCTCGAGGATGTGTATATGACACAACTTGAGGGTTTTGTCAATCTGAAAAATGCTGGAAAGATTTGTAAGCTACAACGATCCATTTATGGGTTGAAACAAGCTTCTCGAAGTTGGAATCTTCAGTTCGATGATACAATCAAAGAGTTTGGTTTCATCAAGAATGAAGATGAACCTTGTGTCTACAAGAAGGTTAGTGGGAGCACTGTTGTCTTCCTAGTATTGTATGTAGATGACATACTACTTATTGGGAATGACATTCCTTCTTTACAGTCTGTAAAGAAATGGTTGCGAAGTTGTTTTTCAATGAAAGACATAGGCGAGGCAACCTATATATTAGGTATCAAAATCTATAGAGATAGATCAAAGAGATTGATTGGCCTAAGTCAAAGTACATACATAGATAAAGTGCTAAAGCGGTTTAGCATGCAAGAATCTAAGAAAGGATTCTTACCTATGGGCAATGGAATTACTCTCTCAAAGGAACATTGTCCTTCGACACAAGAAGAGAGACAACGCATGAGTAGGATTCCATATGCATCAGCTATTGGATCTATCATGTACGCCATGCTATGTACTCGTCTTGATGTCTCATATGCTTTGAGTTTAACGAGTAGATATCAAGTAGATCCCGGTGAACGTCACTGGATCATTGTTAAAAATATCCTTAAGTACTTGAAAAGGACTAAGGATACAGTCTTGATAAATGGAGGTGAAGAAGAGCTCAATGTAACTGATTACACTAACGCAAGCTTCCAAACTGACAAGGATGACTACCGATTGCAGTCAGGTTATGTGTTTTGCTTAAATGGTGGTGCTGTAAGCTGGAAGAGTTCAAAGCAGGCAATAGTAGCTGATTCTACAACGGAGGCCGAGTATATTGCTGCTTCTGATGCAGCCAAAGAGGCAATTTGGATAAAGAAGTTTATTACAAAACTTGCGGTTGTACCTAGCATTGCCAATCCAGTTGTGCTCTATTGTGACAATAATGGAATCATTACGCAGGTTTAGGAACCCGGATCTCACCAACGATCCAAACATATACTTGACACTTCCATCTTATCCGAGAGATAATTGAGAGAGAGGATGTGAAAATATGCAAAGTACCAACTGATGATAATATAGCTGACCCAATGACAAAGCCTCTGGTGCAGCAGAAGTATGATCGTCATACTAGATCATTAGGCATTAGAGAGATGTTTGATTGGTCTTAATTCAAGTGGGAGTTTGTTGGATTATGCCCTAAGAACCAATCATATGATGATGGTATATGCATATATTGTATCATAATGTTCATAATTAGTGGCACTAATCATTATGTTTATCTTATATCTGCGTTTTATGAAATAAACATAATAATGTCCCAAGAATTTGAGTATTCTAAAATTATCCCTAGTTGAGTATTATCATTAAATGGGATAATGATAATGCATTAAGACTAGTATGTGTAGTGACTGATGAAATGGTTCATAATATGAGATATCAAGTCAACACATGGGTACATGTTAGAGAACAATGTACTGGATTGACCCGCCATGAGAAATATTACATGGATTATTATATGAAGTGTCATAAATATTTCTCATAGTGATGATGGTGTAAATAATTCTTAGACTGGAGATCCTCAGAGATCCCAACATGAGAAGTTACATGTTTTGATACTACTAAGCGTTACGTAAAAGGGTGAACTATAAAAGTAGTAATTGGATATGTAATAAATCATGTAGAGGGATGTTAAGTGATCAAGAAAGGATTTACCCTTCTTATATAATGGGAGTGATATCTTTAGGCCCCTTGGTTGAGTTAGACTATAAAATGCATGGCCATACTCAAATGAGTCGATATGTGATATCGGGCTCATTTACTTAGATGTGTTTACTCGAGAATCAAGAAATGTAAAGATTGAACTATACGAGCATGACATGCTCCATGGCTCGTGTTCAATGATGATATCTAGGGCAAAGGGATTTAATTACACAGTAATATCTATCACAAGAAAAGTAATGTCGAACTACTAATATTCTCATAACTTGGGTAGTATTGATGTGTTGCTAGACACCGCTCATTACTTTTGGCATAAAATATATTTCATGTCAGTGTCAACGTTATGAGAACTTATTGGGTTGTACACTTAGATTGTATCCAAAAGAAGTGCAAAATTCATGTGATGAAATTTTTGTTAATTTAAGAATCCTATTGAGAATAGGAATCTATCGGGTTTTCGTTTTAAAACGATTTTGGATTTAAGGCCAAACGATTTTGGTTCTATTAATATTAATAAAACCAAAATGAGTTTTAGATTTATTAATTAAATAATAATCAAAATGGTTATTGGAAAATGAAAAGGCAGCCATGAATGTATATGTAACATTGTAACTCATTTTATGAAAATGAAAAGGCAGCCATTTATTGGAAAATGAAAAAACAACCATGTGCAACATATTGCAATTCAATTTCTAGTATATGAAATGTGAAAAGGCAGCTGTTCACATGGATACAAATGAAGAAAACCATTGGATGCAAATGAAGAAACCGATGGGACACTTTCATTGAGAGAGTTTTCTATTTAAGCTTTCTTTGGTCAAGAAAAATAGAGTTATTCTTCTTGAGTTCAAGAATTGCTATTCTTTTGTCTCTTCTTATTCAATAAAACTGCCACAAAACGAATTTTCAAGTTGAGAACTCAAAATAGAAAATCAATCCTTAAGTTGAGAACTTAAGAGAATACCCGAGTAACAAAATCTTAGCTAGCACTAAAAGATTTTTGTTATTTCTTTCTTTAGTTAATTGTTTGACAATTAACTTGAGGTTTGGAGATGATTGTGTGGATACCATAGAGGCAAGGTTATATTGGTTTTGCTTGTGATTTGACAATCAACAATCTCCAACATTCAACAAGACTACACTACTGGTAAGGTAACAATTTTCACCACCAATTTGATTTCGCTTCGTATGGATCCTTGAAGGGAACCAAAAATTTTAAAATTTCCGCTGCGTTCTTTGATTTGGTTTCCTACATATTCCTCAACCCATTTTTCTTCCCTTGGAATTCTCGTTGAATCGCAGCAGGGGCCACCAGTGGAAACAACATTAAGTGATTGAAGATGATTTAGAAATCCTAGTGCCAGAATAATTTCTTTTCTTCCAGGATAGTCAGAGTCAGCGTTTTAGTCAGAGTCGGTGTTTTAGTCTTCGGATGTTGGGTAACATTCGCATTACCTTCTCAAGCTCTAGCCCAAAACAAAACAAAAAGATGGAGTGGAGAAGGTCTCCAAATTGCATAAAGCACAGTACTTGAGATTGTCAGGATGTAAAGTAAGAATAGCACCTTCGTCAGTATGCAAATGCCTCAATTTCTTCATATTCCATATGATATTTGGTAGCCAAATTCGGCAACGATCAAATACAGAGACCAAAGGTTTCTAAATTGTTGAGGCTGGATATTGATTATGGGATGAAAGCCATCTCACTGAAAACCGCTAAATATCTCAACGGCATAAGCAATTCTATTTCACTTGGAAAAAATTCACCAAGATTCACTTGCTGTAAATTCAATACTCCAAGAAGTTTGAAGATATGAAAATTGAAAGATGAATGAGAGATTGAACTGAAGCAAAATGCGAGAATAAAATATTTTTGTTGAAACATAGGACTCTGCACGAGAGGACAAAATAATCATGACTTCATCAATTGCTCTCCTTCAAAGTTGTTGGACCCAAAATAATATGGACAAGGGGTTGGGATTGACGTGGCAAGGGGCTGTGGAGATGCAGACCGATGAGGGAAAATTTGAGAAGGGATGAGGCAGGAAAAAAAAAGAGAAAAAACAAAAGAAGCTGCATAGGGTTTTTATTTTTTATTTTTTATAGGAAGGCTGAAGTTCATACTGGGATCATATTGGGAGTATTGACTTTAAAATCGCTATTCACAGACTGAAAGTATCGACTTTAGCAAAATAGGCATCCAATTTTAAAAAATATATATTTATTTAATTTTTATTTTAATAATCAATTTTTTTTTTGAAAAAACTCATTTTCTCGTTATTTTGAAAATTCAACAATTATATCCATTCCTTATGGTTGAAAAATCTCTCAATAATGCTACACATTTATAACCAATGTTGTTAATTCCAAATCGGACTAGTTTTTTTTTTCTTAGTCATGATACGATCTAGGTATGTAGGGGAAAAAAAATCACCTTTCACAAAATTGTAAAATTTGATTAAAACTCAAGTTTGACTGGATAAAACTATGGTTTTGACCAATTTAACCAAGTTTTGGTCCTTAGTAACTTTCAACAATTTAAATTATATTTTGGCCTCAATATTTTTAGAATATTTGTTATTTTCCATTTTATTTGTAAATGTTTAAACTTTGGAAAAATAACAATTTTAGTCTCTTATCTTTCATCCTCTATCACTTTTGGTCCTATATTTTTCTCAAATTGATACTTTTAGTCCCTTATTTATCATATTCACTCACATTTACGACAAATAATGACAAAGTAAAAGGGTTAACCAACTTGGCCACATGTGGAGCATGTTTTTGTTGGTCGGTGGGTCTAATTTAATTATATTTTCAAATAAAAACTTCTAAACAAGTTACTAGACTTAAAAGAAATTCACTTTTTACGTTCAATCCAAAATAAAACATTTATCCATCTCTTATGATTATAGTTTCCACCGTTCAGAGTCAACATCCAAATCGAGAGGCAAAGAAAAATTAGGAGTTATCCATATTGATAAATCCAAGTGAAAAATCATCAAAAGATGTCCATTAAGGAACAAAGCTGTGAAAGAAGATTCTCCCCCAATTATAGTAGGCAGCCATGATTTTGACTTGAAATGAATTAAAAAAATATGTTTTTTTTAAAATTTTTAATTTTTGTGTGTTTTTATGTGATAATCACATGTGGGCTGACATGTTTGCATAGCAAAAAGGCGAGTGATAGTGTCTAAATGTATGTTTACATTTATGTCACTTTTTGTAGGGTTTAGTGTTGTGGTCCTCCATCTGAAAGATGAAAAAAAGCTGGTCTATGATCTCTTATATTGTTTGTTTAATCCATTTGAAAGAAGTAATCCCCATGAAGTCAGACAGCCAAACCATGTTACTCACTACCAAATGAATGCAAACCCATGTTACCCACTAACATCATAACTACAAAGGCAGTTGGATAAACCAAAAGTCTATGGACTTCTACTATATAAATGCAAGAAAGAAAGTGGTATAACAAGTGTGTGTGGTGTACTGCAGAAAAACTATAAGAAAAGTCTTTTTCTGATTCTCTCTATTGCAAAAGAAGCATTTTAATCCGTGGATAGTGGATATAGTTTCTTGCGTGATTATATTCCGATCGGTGATACAAATAAGTTAATATTGAGCTAAGTTTTAGCATGTGTTTTGCATATGAATTTTAGAATTCATTTATCCAACATTGGTATCAGAGCCTAAATTACTCGTTTCATGTTTAGTACATGTTTCAACATGAAATCTATGAATGGATTGAATGTTCATATTTTCTTGTATGAATCTATTTCGTTCAAGTATGTTGATTAGCCATTGTTGTAGAGTCTTTTTCAAGAAATATAGAATGATATAGGTAGTAATGGTTATATTTTATGAAACTAGACATTTCAGGCTTCAAATAGGTATATAATATGTGTAATTTGGATGAAAAACGAGAGAGAAATGAATTATCAAAGTTGCGGGTTTGAAAATTCTGAAACTAGAATTCAGCATGATCAAGAGACCATGTTTGACAGACTGTATCTCTCTTAATTTTAAGTTCTGATGCACAAAAGTTATATATTTGTGAACTAGATATTACAAATTTTAAAATGAAATATTATATGACAGATTTGGATTTAAGATGAAGGAGATATGAGTCTCCAAAGTTTCAGAATCATCATTACTGAATTTGGAAATTTGTTTTCCAAAATTCAACATGATTAACTAGGCATGTTTGACTGTATTTATATCTCCTAATTTTAGGTTATAAATTACACCTCTTGTATATTTGAAAACTAGATACATTGGGATTTAATATGGTATATTAAACAGCCAATTTGGAATTGAAATGAAAGAGATACAAGTCTCCAAAGTTGCACACAAAAAATTCTGATTTTTGTAATCAACTGTTGACTGTTGACCGGTCAGACAAGTTTTTTTCTGAAATTTCCATTGGGTCTTTTGATTGTTTGAAAATAGCATTATGGTCCTTAAAGTTTCATAAAATTATAATAATGACCCTAAGTTGTCCAGATATTGTGCATTGGTCCTCCAACTTTGAGAAATTAGTTTTTTTGTCCATTTTGACCAATCGTTGACTAGTCAATGCAGAAATGACAAGCTCGTACGAGCTCGTTTGAGCTTCATTAGGGGTGTATGAGGTACGTTTATGTTCGTATCAAAATTGTCTTCGTTTTGATATATTAATGGAACATGTTTGATGCATATAAATTTATGAATATACGTATAAATACTTATGATATGCATATTTTGAGGCATTTTTAAAGTATTTTTAGCTCGTATTGTTTTTGATATAGAGGATATCATATATGCATTTGATGATTTATGATAGCATATATGAAGTTTAAAATGCTTGCTATCTATCTTGTATCATGAAATTAAAGTATGATTTGATGCATATGTTGATACGAATTCTTACACCAAAGGATAAGAAACCGAACTTATATCAGAGTGTTGGTCCTAGTATCGTCCTCTAGGCTGAACTAAGTCTTCCTTTAGCAAGACACCAACTCCAACTTGTGAAGAAGGACCTTGCTTTTGTCCACTTAACAACCGAAGGAATTATCAAAGACCTAAGATGTGAACTTTGACTATCCTTGGAACCAAGAAGCACACTCAAATTGTTGAGGGAAAGAATCTCAACAAGATAGCTTAAACATGAACCTAAGAGGCTATCCTCAAAAACTTAAAGCAAGTTCTAAACTAGAACTCAAAGAAAAGCTACAAAGCTCTCAAGTTTGTATTGTCAAAATTCTTAATTGTATTGTGGCTGAATGCTTCTATTTATAGTTGTTTACAAGGCTGGTTTAAGTAACTAAAATCTATTCTCTAAAAGGATTAGACTCATAACCTTTTAGGAAACTAACTAAAGAACAATTACTTAAAAGAAATAACTAATCTAAGAAAAGGAAATAA
Organism: Gynochthodes officinalis; assembly: GCA_020080225.1. Lineage (NCBI taxonomy): Eukaryota > Viridiplantae > Streptophyta > Magnoliopsida > Gentianales > Rubiaceae > Gynochthodes > Gynochthodes officinalis. Next base: position 38,804,471 of record CM034619.1, on the reverse strand, counting down.
CTAAACTATGACTTCCTAAAACTAATCCAAAGTCCACTTGGATTTACTCTTGGCTTAATTGTTGCTTGTCTTGGCAGCTTCTATTTGTTGTCTTGTATTTGGTAACTTCCTTAACTTCTTCATGCAGACTTTAGAAGCTTCTTCAACGGATTTGGAACTTCTTGTGTTGCCTTTTTGTTTCGGCTAAATAGAATTGTTTCCCACTTTGGATTCGGCTACTAGAATTTCCAATTTAGACTTGGCATTTGATCCCTCATTTGCAATACTAAGTAGAGTGACATGTTGTGACTGAAATTCGGCCATCTTAGCTACAGCTTGAGCTTCCATTTGAGCTTCTAAAAATCAGCCAAAATCTGAACCTTCCAAGGCCGAATTGGATTCTTTACTCGAGCTGGATTCTTGTTTTGCTTCTTGCTGAATTAGAACCTTCCAAAGTTGAATTTGAATTGTGATGAGAAATGGCCTAAGGATCTTGATTACACGTGTGAAAATCAACCACACTCGATCCTTCATTCTCAATCTTTCATTGATAAAACTAAGTAGAATACCAACTTGTGCTCTTAGATTTGTCTCTTTCGGATTTGATTGAGTTGTCTTGGTTGAATGGCTGATTGTTTCAACCTTGGTTATCATATTTTTATCAGACTCCCTTTCTTTAAAAGGACTCACCCTCGAGTCCATAAACTCTTCATCCAACTCAAACAAAGAAAGATTAGAGACATTAAATGCAGCACTACCTCCATAATCACTTGGAAGGACAAGTTGGTATGCATTCTCGCCCATGCGAGCAATAATTTGGAAAGGACCATCTCCTCGAGGATGAAGTTTAGTCTTTACTTGCTTTCTCTCTCTATTGGCAACTTGAGCATAACGTTCATTCTTCTTGAGGATGTAAAGGTGTACTTTCTCATGTGAGTCTTGAACAAACTTAGCCTTTGCTACAACATTAAGATTTATTTGCTTATTGCTAGGCAATGACACTAAGTCAAGAGGGTTTAGTGGTTTAAAACCAATCATCATAATTTCACACAAGACACTTAGAAAAAATTTAATATGCTTCACATGCTCTTCTAACCTCTTGCTATAAATGAGAATGTCATCAAAATATACAACAAATTTTCCTATAAACTGCCTAAGTACATGGTTCATGAGCCGCATGAATGTGCTAGGTGCATTAGTTAATCCAAAACGCATGACTAACCATTCATACAAACCAAACTTAGTTTTAAAAGCAGTTTTCCATTCATCTCCATTGTTAATGCATACTTGATGATATCTAATCTTAAGGTCAATTTTAGTACAAATTTTAGACCCATGCAACTTTTCAAACATGTCATTAAAGCGAGGTATTGGATGTCTATACTTAACTGTACACATTCTCCACGTACCTTCCTTCTTTGGAACAATGTTGACTGAAATTGCGAATGGACTAAGACTTTCTTGTTCATGACCTTTATCTAGCAATTCCTCAACTTGCCGTTTGAGCTCTTTGGTTTCTTTAGGGTTGGCTCGGTTGGGAATTACTGCACCAGGAATGAAGTCAATTTGATGCTCAAATTTCCCTTAAAGGTGGTAGTCCTTTAGGGAGATCTTTTGGAAAATCATCTTCATCTTCCTGCAAAACAACTTTGGCTTGCGAAGACAAGTCACTTGGTAGCTCATCAGTAGTAGATAAAACTTCTTGAAAATTATTTGGCACCAACTCTTTACTTACACTTAAAATTCTATCAACATCATTTATGCAAGTAGAGAAACTACCTTTAAAATTTTTAACTGATGGCTGGATACCTTCGGTTTCACTCATGAGAACCGAAACCTTACCTTTAAAAGCTGAAGAAATTTGTGTACTCATAGTTTGAGCAGAATTTAGACCTTCTTCAACCTTCTTTTGTTCTTTTATCCACTCCATGTGTTTCACCTTTTGTTGTTGATGAAACTTACTAATTTCCAAATGTGGCAATGGTGCTAGTATGAGGGCTTTTCCATCCTTATTAAGACGATACTTATTAGTCCTCCCACAATGAATTGCATTGCAATCATTCTCCCAAGGTCGTCCTAATAGTAGGTGAGTAGCCTGCATAGGAACAACATCACAAAGAAGTTGGTCAATAAAATTTCCAATTTTAAAACTTACCAATGTTTGCTTTGTGACACGGAATGATCCACTTTGATTCCTCCATTGTAATTTGTATGGTTTAGGATGCAAGGAACATTTCAACTTCAATTTATTTACAAGGTAAGTAGAAGTAAGGTTAGTACAAGATCCTCCATCAATAATCAACATACAAATTTGTTCCTTAATTAAAAATTTAGAGTGGAAAAGATTTATCCATTAATCCTTGATGTCTTCCTCGGGTGGAGCACTCAAAGCCCTCATTGTAACCAAACATTCTCCAGTCGTTTGATCCTCTTCAAGCCCCCAATGTTTATTAACATCACTTGCGGCCATGTCATGATCTAGACCATTAGACTCCTCCTTACTCTCACTTTTATAGATTCCCTTACCTAAGGTAGTCATGGTTCGAGAATTTGGACATTGAGAAGTCACATGTCCTCGGCCTAAACACCTAAAACATTGGATAGAAGAACTAGTGCTAGAATTTCTTGAACTGGACAAAGGTTTAGGGTTACTTACCTTTGAAGAAGTTTGTGGTTTAAACTTCTTCCTATTTGCTGGATTGGATGCTTTCTTTGCGGATGCAACTTGAACCATTGTGCCTTCTATTTGATCCAATCTCTTATGGACTAATTCTAAAGCCGAAGCTAAGTCCTTAAGATATTCTTTCATATCTTTTTCTTGTTCTTTCAGGTTTTCAGCCTTCTCTGCACAAGCAATGTTAGTAAAAAAAAACTTTCCTATTTCACTTCCTTCTAACCAATTGACCAATGTATGAGACTCTCAACAATGTAAGGCTAAACTCTCTTCTTATAGTGAATGGGTTGTTGAGTAGGTTCACCGCATTCAATCACTTTTCTAAGAGTTCTAATCAAAACAAACTTCAAAAGTCTCACAAAAATAGACAATTAAATTCAAGTTAAAGCAAGAATAAAATCTTTAGAGGTCAAAGAAAAACAAGAAACGAAGATAAACTCTGAAAACAAGAAACAAATATGAGGTCAACAAAGAAGAACAAAGACTTTGAATAAAGAAGACTATTTGCGGCTGAAATTTTCAAAGGACGGGAAAACTGAATTTTGGCCGAAGGAATATGCAAAAGATGGTTCTTTATGTGCTTGTGATGGAGTAAAACTTGTGAATATAAGTGTTCTTTGCTCAGGAGATCAAACCAAATCAAAACAGCAACTTCAATTCTTGACGAAAACCTATTCCAATTAGGAAGTGTCTTCGGTTTTGGCAACAAGTCTTCAGCTACAGCTTTCCAAAAATTCCAGCAGCTAATTCAAAACTTAGAACACATTCTTGGCAACAAAATTCAACAACAATTCGCAGCCTTTTACTCCAAAAATTGATGCAAAACCGAAGCTAGAACAAATCAGGAAATTCAGTTTGAGGATTTTCAGGTTTTCTTTCTTTTCTGGACTGTTTTTTCTTTCTCAAGGAGTTGCTAAATTTCGGCTGGGGTTTTGTGACTTTGCAATACACTTTTGGAAACAAATTGAAGCCTTTTCAAGGGAAAAATACTCACACCATCAACCCGATCATAGGTCAAGGTGACTTGGACAGAATTCAGACAGAAAAGTTGGGGTTTTGGTTTCTTTCTGAAGTTGCCTTTCTTAGCTACGGGTTTGGATTTATTGCAGCAGTTGGTTCATGTTTTGTAGCCAAAATTGATATTAAATTGCAAGAATAAAAAGCCTTCTCACTCAGGTAATAATCACAAGAAGATATAACAACAAAAACTGGACAGAACTGAAACAAAAATCGGGTTTCTGCGAGGTTTTCTTGTGGCTACGGGTTTTGGAATTTTCCACACTCTTTTGCAGCAGCAATTCAACAACCAAGGTTTCCTATTTATCAAGCAATATTCACAGAGCAATTTAGCACAAGAACCACGATTTTAACACAGGAAGGTAGAGATGAAAACTGGACAGAAAAGAAAAACGGGGAAAACTGGACAGAAAGAAAGAAAAACGGGACTGGAATTTCACAACTTCTTTTTGTTTGGTTTTTCAACACGAAAATAAGAAGAACATCACGAAGAGATTATGGGCAGAAAGAAGACTCAGAGACACAAAACAAAGATGCGGAAACAACAAAGAAAAACAGAGACAAAAAAAAAACACAAAGGATATGAACAACTTTAAGGAACAACCCAAAGGCAGCTCTGATACCAAATTGATACGAATTCTTACACCAAAGGATAAGAAACCGAACCTATATCAGAGTGTTGGTCCTAGTATCATCCTCTAGGCTGAACTAAGTCTTCTTTTAGCAGGACACCAACTCCAACTTGTGAAGAAGGACCTTGCTTTTGTCCACTTAACAACCGAAGGAATTATCAAAGACCCAAGATGTGAACTTTGACTATCCTTGGAACCAAGAAGCACACTCAAATTGTTGAGGGAAAGAATCTCAACAAGATAGCTTAAACATGAACCTAAGAGGCTATCCTCAAAAACTCAAAGCAAGTTCTAAACTAGAGCATGAGAAAAGCTACAAAGCTCTCAAGTTTGTATTGTCAAAATTCTTAATTGTTTTGTGGCTGAATGCCTCTATTTATAGTTGTTTACAAGGCTGGTTTAAGTAACTAAAATCTATTCTCTAAAAGGATTAGACTCATAACCTTTTTGGAAACTAACTAAAGAACAATTACTTAAAAGAAATAACTAATCTAAGAAAAGGAAATAACTAAACTATGACTTCCTAAAACTAATCCAAAGTCCACTTGGATTTGCTCTTGGTCGAATTGTTGCTTGTCTTGGCAGCTTCTATTTGTTGTCTTGTATTTGGTAACTTCCTTAACTTCTTCATGCAGACTTTAGAAGCTTCTTCAACGGATTTGGAACTTCTTGTGTTGCCTTTTTGTTTCGGCTAAATAGAATTGTTTCCCACTTTGGATTCGGCTACTAGAATTTCCAATTTAGACTTGGCATTTGATCCCTCATTTGCAATACTAAGTAGAGTGACATGTTGTGACTGAAATTCGGCCATCTTAGCTACAGTTTGAGCTTCCATTTGAGCTTCTAAAAATCAGCCAAAAGCTGAACCTTCCAAGGCCGAATTGGATTCTTTACCCGAGCTGGATTCTTGTTTTGCTTCTTGCTGAATTAGAACCTTCCAAAGTTGAATTTGGATTGTGATGAGAAATGGTCTAAGGATCTTGATTACACGTGTGAAAATCAACCACACTCGATCCTTCATTCTCAATCTTTCATTGATGAAACTAAGTAGAATACCAACTTGTGCTATTAGATTTGTCTCTTTCGGATTTGATTGAGTTGTCTTGGTTGTATGGTTGATTGTTTCAACCTTGGTTATCATATTTTTATCATATGTTATTTGTACATTAGTTCAAATCATATTATGCTATGTTATAATTACAAGATATAAAAATCATTACATGTTTTATGATCTTTGTTTGAATGGGGAGTTCTAGAAAATTTTAGTAACTTTAGTGAACTCGATTTTACATAAATGATTATGTTAATGGTAATTTCAAGCGAGAATTCTCGGATGATGATTGGAAACATAGTGAACTCTCCAATCTGAGACCTTATATGAAATTACTTATTAATATAATTAGTTAGTGTAAAATGATGCATAAATGATAGGCATTAATAATTCGTGCATATGTCTGTAGAACTCTGTGTTAAAAAACAATGGTTTTATCATCTAAGAATATTGTTGCTGAACTTAAAAAGTTGAATGGCGAAAATTATGGAATCTGGAATATGAAAATCCAGTATGTGCTATAAAAGTAAGAAGCACTAGAAGATCTTAACCAAGGTCATGGAAGAGCCTAAAAATGGGTATACTGCTCAATATCGAAAAGATAAAGAGACATTTGTTGCATGAAAAATAAGAACTCTCTTGCTGGCATTACGTTGTTGAATAGCATAAACAATGATGTCATGCGAGAGTTCAGGCATTTTTGATAATACCAAAGATATGTGGGTATTTTATGATGAGGTTTGGTAGTACATCAGTTACCAAACTAAGACAACTCACTATAAGATTTGACTTTTATGATTACTGAGTTAAAGGATGATGGCCACATATTAACTGATGAGCAGCAAGTGCAAGCAGTGATTCGTTCCTTGCCTCAATATTGGGAACATATGAAAGTCTACTTGACCCACAATGAAAATATCAACATTTTTTAAAATGTTATGCGTTATCTTGAGCTAGAAGAAGACCGCTTATTGATGGTTAAATTAGAAATTGGCATATATTGTGTAGGTTCTACCTCACAAGGAGCTTCGAGCTCCAAACGTAAGTATGAAGGTGGGCAGTATAAGAAGTGGAAAGGCAAGGGAAAAGCCCTTTCAGGCAAAAGGCCAAAGCTTAACCAACATTGGAAAGGAAGAGTCCTTTCAAGAAAAATATTTCAAAAGTGAAATGTTTCAACTGTGGTAAAAATGGTCACTTTACTCATAATTGTACCGAGACAAAGAAGACTTATGTGCCATAGACCAAGTAAGGAAGGAAAGAGATGCCTTCGCGGAGTTCCGACGAGTTCCACAGGGAACCAAATGTAGTGAACAACTTCAAAGTTGAAATGAAAGAAATTGGCACTTGCCAATTAAACATGTGTGGTGATCACATATTGTTCCTATATGATGTCTTATATGCTCCGAACAAACATCGGAACTTATTTTCTGTGTTGGTTTTAGTTAAGCTTGGTTTTAAAATGAACTTCCATATTTATGATGTTGACTTGTTTTTTGAAACAAGTTATTGTGGTTCTAGATATTTTCTAGATGATTTTAGTGTTGGATATTTCTTATAATAACATTAATGTATGTTATTCCTTATTCACATCTTATGATTCTTATGAAAGTGATGTGAATATATGATATTCTAGACTCGGTCATATTAGACAACATAGAATGAAAAGGCTAGCCGAAGAAGGCTTATTAGGTAATATTAAAAGCGTCGATTTGCCTATATGTCAGAATTGCCTGGTGGGAAAATCCACACAAAAACCATTTGGAAAAGGAACAAGAGCTAAGATTCCTTTGCAATTGATCCATTCTGACATCTGTGGTCTAATGAATGTAAGAGTAAGGCATGGGGCTATTTACTTCATCACATTTATAGATGATTATACTTGATTCGGTAATGTCTATTTGATTTCTCATAAATCTAAAGCATTACGTTGCTTAAAGAAATTTATGAGCTTGGTAGAAAATCAATTGGGCAAGAAAATAAAATCATTAAGAACCAATCAAGGTCGTAAATATTTGTCTGATCAGTTCAGAAATATTTGTGATGAAAACGGAATAGAACAACAGTTGAATATTCTTAGAACTCCTCAAGAAAATGGTGTTATGGAGAGAAGAAATAGAACCCTACTTGAAATGGTTAGGTCTATGATGGCATAAACTAACTTACCAAGTACCTATTGGAGTGATACATTGTTAACTGTTGCCTATATACTTAAGCGCGTGCCTACTAAATCAGTTACCTCCACTCCATATGAGTTATGGACAGGAAGAAAACTCGATTTGAGTTTTCTCAAACCTTAGGGGTGTACTGCCTATACTCACGATAGCTCAAACAAATATGGAAAATTGGGTGCAAGAGGTAAAAAGAGTATTTTTATAAGATACTCTGAGCACTCCAAAGGGTATGTGTTTATAGGTGCGCAAGATAGTGAGAGTATTACTGAATTTGAATCATGAGATGTCACATTCTTAGAAAATGAATTTCCTAAAATGGGTGAGATAGGTAAAGACCTATCCTTATATGAAACTCTGAAACAAGATGATGGAATTACTCCGACAGTGGGAGTTGGTATACCATCGTCTCATCCAAGTGAAAGTAATGTGAGAAGTGGGGAATTAAATTCGAACTGGTCTCAATTACAATCACTTGATGAAACGATATTTCCATTGTCTTATCAGAATGGGAGTGAACAATCTATACGGCGAATGAGTCGTAAGAGTGTTTCCCATCGACTTTGTGACATTGAAGAGGAAGCTTTCATGATTGTTCTACAAGAAAATGATGAGCCAAGGAAATGCACATGAGGCCCTGATAAGGAAAAATGGATATAAGCAATGGAAGATGAGATGGAGTCAATGAGATCAAACTAAGTTTGGGAACTGGTTGACCTCTCAAAAGGACGCAAAGTCATTGGGAACAAATGGGTTCTCAAAATAAAGCGTAAAGCTTATGGCTCAAAAGAAAGATATAAGGCTCGCCTTATGGCGAAAGGGTTTCTCCTATTATGAGACTTACCTCAGTTTGCCTTATCTTGGCAATAGTGGCATATGTGGATCTTGAATTACATCAAATATATGTAAAGACTTTTTTTCTCAATGGAGAATTAGAAGAAGAAATTAATATGGAAAAACTAGTTGGTTTTATAACAAAAGGCCAAGAACAAAAGGTATGTCGACTTTTAAGATCGATATATGGCTTTAAGCAGTCTTCGAGATGATGGTATATACATTTTCACAATGCCATAATATCATATGACTTTGTTATGATTGACGAAAATCATTGCATATATATCAAAAGATCCAAAGATCAATTTGTGATCTTATCATTATATATTGATGATATACTTATTGCCGGAAACAATAAGGAGTTTGTGAGTATTGTGAAAAATTGGTTATTTTCCAATTTTGAAATGAAAGACATAGGTGAAATTGCATATATTTTTGAAGTTAAGATTTCAAGATATCGTTCAAAGAAATTATTATCTCTTTCACAAGAGACATACATAAATAAAATCCTTGAACGATTCCATATGCAAGATTGCAAACCCATAGATAGTCCTATTACAAAAGGTGAAGGAATGAGCCATATAATGTGTCCAAAGACTCCACAAGAGTAGGAACATATGAAACGTGTTCTATATGCTAGTGCTGTTGGAAGCTTGATGTATGCTATGATACGTACGAGACATGATATTTCGCAATTGAAATGGTAAGTAGATACCAATCCAATCCAGTTAAGCACATTGGGTTGCCGTTAAAAGGATATTGTGGTATCTAAAAGGTACTGTTGATTATTCATTATGTTATTAAGGAAGTGATTTGCACCTTAAAGGCTATACTGATGCTGATTGGGGAGGAGATTTAGATGAAAGAAAATCTACCTCTGAATTTGTTCACTTACTAAATAATAGTGCCATTTCTTGGAGTAGTAAGAAACAAACGTGTATAGCCTTATCAATAATGGAAACTGAATTTATGGCACTTTCAGTAGTAGTACAAGAGGGTGTTTGGCTTAAAAGATTTTTTGATCACTTAGGTGTTGCTAAACATGTTGCAAATCCACTTTTGGTTAACTGTGATAGCCAAGTTGCAATAGCATATATACACTAAGGATAAAAAAAAAAAAAAATTCATTGTAAAACCAAACACATAGATATTAAGTGTAATTTTGTAAAGGACATGATTGCATGAAAAGAAGTGAACATACAGTACATACCTATGCATAGAATGATAGTAGATCCTATGAATAAACCAATTCCTAGAGATGTATTCTCTGGTCTAAGATGCGTAAAAGTTAATGTACCGAATATTTTGCATTTCCCAAAAGGTTTACAACTGAATGATATTTTAATGTCTAAGAGTTTATTCAACATTTATGCATATTAATGCTTTGTGCATTATATTTGTTATTTGAAAGTATGTCGAACAAATGGAAGATTAGCCCACTCACACGGGTAATCGCCTCTATTACTCTGTGGTAATAGAGATGAGACAATTTTAAACTTATTATCTATGTGATAATTGAGAGCTCAAGTTTAAAATATGTATGTCGCCTTAACAAAATGTTAAGATGAGATCACAATATTGATTATGATCGAAAGTGAAATGACCCACACATTTCACTTTATCTGTTTTTAATGCTAGATGTGAGTTCTGATGGATTGATATTTAAAATGAGTAGATATGTGAACTCAAGTTAGACATGGTGAATGTGTGAACTATCTTCTGTACGGTATTAAATGTAAAGACATACGCTCCATGGGAAAGGAGAGAATACCGTAACACATATTTCATACTATGTGTGCATAAGACGACCAAATGAGTTGGCGAAAGTTTTGATCTCAACTTTCAAGCCGTGTGAGACTCATGAGGATAAGTCCTCAATTGAGTGCCCTTATGACTCTTATCTTATTCTTAAAATTTTTATTCAATGTTTTCTATCTTAGAATGTTGCCCACGATCATGAGTGATGCGATCTAACGGGACATTTTTAGGTAAGCAAATTGAATTGAAATTGAGAGATTGAAGAAAGAGGAAGATCAATTTGTTATTTGTCACATTCTAACTTGTATTCATAGGCCGGCCAATTATGCTTCTTTTGAGTTCAATCATAATTGTGAATACAATATATATAATATTCAAAGAGATCAGAAAGAAATATAATGTGACTTATTGGTCTAGGGTAATGCATACAAAATCTACTCTAAATAATGATGCCCAAATATGAGCTGCTATATATTCCTAACAGATGTATAGCATCGAGCTCTCAGTGTATGCTTGTCGCATGGATTATTTGCTTGTTTGAACTTTGCATAGAAGAGAGAGTTATACTTTGACTATCATGAGCGAGTGGGAGATGAAAGAAGTAACCCCCATGAAGTCAGACAACCAACCCATGTTGCCCACTACCAAATCAATGGAAACCCATGTTGCCAACTAACATCATAACTGCAAAGGCAGTTGGATAAACCAAAAGTTTGTGGACTACCAAAAGTCTATGGACTTCTACTATATAAATGCAAGAAAGAAGGGGTGTAACAATTGTGTGTGGTGTACTGCAGAAAAACTATAAGAAAAGTCTTTTTCTGATTCTCACTGTTGCAAATGAAGCATTTTAATCCATGGATAGTGGATATAGTTTCTTGCGTGATTATATTCCGACCGGTGATACAAGTAAGTTAATATTGGGCTAAGTTTTCGTATGTGTTTTGCATATGAATTTTAGAATTCGTTTATCCAACACCATTTGATAACATTTAGCATTTGCTTATACATGATATCGGGTTATTTTACCTGATAAAATAATTTATCAAACTTTTGTTTATTAAAACTCTGATTGAAATCAATTAAATAAATAATTAAATGATTAATTTTTTGTTTATAATTAAACTTTTGTTTATTTGCCTTGTACTCTATTGGGTCACATGTGTTAAGTAATTATATGTATATTAATATATCCCAAATGAATAATACAATTTATTTACCATAAAGCTTCATCATAAGAGAACCATCCAAAATAATCTTAGTTCCCATTATATGGGTAGACAGTTGTTTATATTTGATGATACATATGCTGATGGTTTCACTATGATGAAATTAATAATTTAGTAATGAATATTAAGAATAATAAGGAAAACCGATAATTCTCACTAGTTGAAGAGCATGATTTTCATAATTTTCAGTCTATTAGAGAATTAGAAGAACTCTGTGTGGATGCACTAAATAGTGACAGAGTATTAGAATATGCCAGACCCATTGCATAAGACATATGTTACAGCTCCAACTTACAATGATGATTATAACGGTGAAGATGATGAAACTTGTGTGTATAGTGAGAATGGTGATAGTGACAATAGTGGGATAAAGGAGTAGTCTGATGAAAATTCTGACTATAAGAGAGATGATGATGGGAAAGAAGTAGATAATTTAGGTTCAAGTAGTAAGAAAATGAAAAATGTTAGGATTGAGTAGTTTTAGAACTAGAGAAAACATGTAATACCTCTAGATTTGAGTTATGTTAGGCCTCAAAGTTTAGATGATGCTAGGCATCAAGAGTGGGTGATAATAGGCCTCAAGATGGAGTAAATGAAAAGTGTCAGGGTACAGTTAATATAAGGTTACAAGATGGGTAAGAATACAATGATCATAGTAGTAATAAAAATGAAAGATATGAAACCCCTGACTGGGATGCAAAATCATGATAGCATACATGGATCTAATGAGGATAAAAAGAGGAGAGAAAATGTGTTTAACCCTAAGGACATGTGGGATCCGCTATAGAGTCTTGAATGCAATCCATAGTATTAAAGAGTTTAAATATTTGAAGGCGCAGAATATTTAAGTTTGTGAAAAATGATAATGAAAGAGTTAAAACTATTTGTTCAATTAAAACTAAAAAATTCAAATATGATTGGGAAATCACTACTAGGAATATGAGGGATGATGGGACTGTTTAAATTAAGTCTTTCAAATAGAAGCATAAATGTGGGTTTAAATACAAGAACAAGTTTGTCAAATCCAATTACATGGTTGTATACTGAGATGTTGAGAGAGAAGCTAAAATAGATATTGGGACTTTTAAAATATAGTAGTGAAGGAGAACAAATTTTTTCTTTTCGGAAATCAAAGATAGAGGAGTCAAGAGGAAGAATTTAAAAATCATTCACGGTTCAAAGTCTAATTAGTAAAACCATTTATATGCATATATTCTGGAGATACTTAAAACTAACCTAAGATCTATTGTAATAATGAAGATGGTTGATGGGTACAATGATAGGATTTACGGCTAGATGCAAAACACTATTAGGTTCGGATGATAATTTTCCAAAGGATCCAAGTGAAGGGATTCTTTTAACTGCTATAGGAATTGATCCAAAGAATAGTTACATTCTTATAGTTTATGCAGTGGTCATGAGTGAGAACATTAATTCATATGCTCCAGATTGAGAAGTGATAAACAAAAAGAGTTGATCCAAACTTGTGAGGTTGTATTCCCTATATCTGATTACAGGTTCTATGTCAAGCATCTTGATGGGAATTAGTGAGTAGCTAGTTTTAAAGAGAATACATTTAAGAAAGCTTTGCAGGTTATAGCAAAAGCAACCACACATGATCATTTTTTCGGCAAAATATAGAGTATTTGGCAAGTTTAAATATTGATGTAGCAAGGTGGTTGGATGACAAATCACTATCTGAATAGATCACATTTTAAAGTAGATCTAGAGTGTGAAATGTTTTCAACAATCACTATGAGTTTTTTAATGGTAAGATGTTAGAGCATAGAGACTAATGTATTATTACAATACTTGTGGAAATGATGCAAGTGAATAGGGACAGGGCTAGAACCAAATCACCTAAGAAAGTAATTTGTCTTAGAATTTTTGAAAAAGTGTAGAAAAATAGTAAGAAAATACACTCATTTGTGCTAGTAAGTCTGATGATGATCATGTAGAAGTTTAGTATGAGTATAAAAAGAAGTATGTTGTTAACGTGAAGGAGAGGATTTGCACATATAGAAGATGGGATTTGACTGGAATCCCATGTGTGCATGCAATTTCAATCGGTGGACAGTGAATAAGAAGCTTTTAAATTATGTGGACGAACTTTACAGACTTACAGTGTGGATGTATACTTAAAATGCTATTCCCTTGCATATTCTCTCTTAGTAGACCTAATGAGTGGCTCTTTATTGTAGGGCTCCTAGGATAAAAAGAAAAAATAGGAGAAGGAATAAAGTTGAGATACAAGAGATATAGGATAAGAATAAAAATGTGACAATGGCAGGACATAAAAGGAATTGCAAATTTTATGGTGAACAAGACCACAATAGGAGGACTTGCAAAGGCAAAAAGTCAACTTTAGATGATTAGAATGATGATTTTCATTTTGAATAGCTTTCTAAGCATCATTTTTAGATTTCCTCCCCGACATCCTTATGAGATTTCACTTGATAATGTTAGCTTAAGGGTGATTTGCAAGTACAAATTGATTCAAGTGAAGCGTTATAGGAGATTTAAGAGTTGAATGAAATTGTTGCTGAAAATGCTAGCACCAAAATATCAATAAGTCATATATGTTATTTATAAAGTTATACTTGTTATGTTCTCAATATTAATTAACACAATCTAGGTTATGAAAACCAAAGATGCAATTGGCTAGCAGTTAGGATACATGGAGATGACTTTGAGTGGGGAAGACACAGTGATTCAAATAGCTCCACCAACAAGAAAAAAAAAACAAAGAAAAAAGTGCCCACTAGGAGAAAGAGGAAGACTATTGAATTGGCTCAATTTTTGCATTCAACAAGATCACAAGTAATCCATGTTGTTTTTAATCCATGCTGTTTTCTCATTTTTCACATGTGAAATTATGACTTTAATATTTTTGTCACAAAATGATCCACTTAAATGAGAATTAATAATTAGTTCAGACATTGTGAGAACACAAATAAAAATCTTATTACTATTGGAGTAAGGGGATGCAGGTATCATAACACAATAAGCAATAGAAGAAAGTCAAACAAGGAAAATAATAAAGTTTTGTTTACCTTTTTTCTCTATTTAATTTTTGTTTCTTTTACTGATAATAGTTATTCATATGTGTCTACTACTACTTAATGTATATTAATTATTAGAATACTCTTTTATGTTGGTTAATGTAGTAGTTAGGGTCTCACCAACTGATGAGTTAATAAGGTTGGTGAATAATTATGCTGGTAGCAGTAGCTTTAGGACACGTATGAATTATTTGGCTAATACCACTATCTTTTCTAGTTGGAAGTAAACAAATTCTAAGCAATGTAAAGCAAAATTAGCGCCATGCTAAAACTACCAGCACACAAGCAAAGAGCAGTGATGAAGGTCAAAGAACCCTAAGTAAGGAGTATATTGATAGCATGGGAAAAATATGAGTCTATGAATATTAAGTTGTTATTAATTGGAGATGGCAGTGAGCTAAGTGTAGGAAAACAAACTGAAGATTATAGCGTGTATGAGCCCTTTAGACTTTCACCATTTAATTTAATTTTTTTTTTTAGGAGTGAGGAGGTGGGGAGGGGGGAGGGGAGGAATTCAACCAAGTTCAAAACCTATAGAAGTGGTTACAGGCTCAAAACAATAAAGCAAGGCACAATGAGAGAAAAAGAAGTAGTTCTAATAAGGACTAAAAATGGTTCTAATTTGTAACTTGTTAGTGTCCTTGCGCATGAACTATGAATGACAAGTGACAACAATGTTGTTTATATATAAATCTTTGGCATTTTGTGGTATTTTATTGATCTCTATTTAATTCAGTTTGTGGACATAAATTGCTGTAATGATTTGATCAATCCAATTTGCACCTTATGTTGCGTATTTTGCGTACAACACTAACCCATACCTTACCACAAATAGAAATCAACCCCAACCAAGCAACTTCACAATTAGTATCACACAATTCCTCCTCAAAGTTCATTGCTTCCACCATTGCTACTACCAAATTAGGATACATACAATATTACTCTAGCTATGTGCCACTGTCTCACCATGAGAATCTTGTTTCTTTATCTTTTTCATTCATTTTTCTCGTCAAACTAGAAACTATTTCTTTTGATCTTTTGCACACCTCTGAATCATGCCAAGTAAAAAACTCACATGCTCTTACTCCATTTGGAAACTAAAGTATTATTAGATATTTAATTTCAAACTCTATAAATATATGTAATGCATTGAAGTTTAAACCTTATACTCGCAAGCCAATTGAGACATGAGAAGAACCTTCTTCATGGATTAGTTCAGCAAGTTACAAGTTTGGTGTGCCTACCACAATTGCAATGTGTGGTCGAGTCTTTCAGTGCCCTTGTAGGGTCTTTGCTAAAGTCTTGCTTTAGTTTTGGAAAATTTTGATGAAGAAGATGGTTAATGGCTTTTATGTAATAGATGAAGACTGCAAATTTACCTTTGAAATGGGCTTACAATTAATGGTATTTTGTGGGAATAGACCCATTAACTAATAGTGTCAACCTGAAAAGATGGATAAGAGACTAAAAGTGTCAACCTGAAAAGATGTGGATCTAAACTGATAGAAGGAAAAAGACAAAGGACTAAAAATATAATTTTCCTTAAACTTTTCACTTATTAACTTTTTAATCATTAGCAATTAAAAATTTTAGATATTTATATTACAGAATCATTGCAAATTTTAATATAACTTTTCACATAATTATACAATAATACACATGGAAATTTAATATACATTAGTCTAAATTTAGATTTAATTGCATTTTGAAAATTTAACACTTCATTTGTTTTTTCTTTTTATTTATTATTACTAATTTTGTATAATTATTACCTCTTTTATGTTATAATGATGTTATATGATTTATAACCATTAATTTAACTAGAGAGACAAATTAATCCGTAATTCATTAACATGGTCAATTTACTCTCTCATGATTTTTAAAACAATCATTGTAAGAGCAAAATGCAACAAGGAAGCAAGCCACTCTATTGAACTCCACAATACTAACTATTTTATTAATTTTATTTTTATTGTATTCTATTATGACACTTTTGCAATTAATTCTAGTCTAAAAACCAAAAAATAAAAATCAATCAAAGCCACCTCCATATTGCTTCCATACGACATTAATATTAATATTAGGATCTCAATTTAATTCATCCATTTTTTTGATTGGTTGATTTTTGAGATTAAATCACATAGGATAATTAATTAGTTTGATGATTTCTTGTCCTATCTGAAAATCAATGTGATCATGAATTGGGAATGCCAAAGTGCAGTTGGGTTATTTGTAGATCAATCCTACTACTATGTATTAATGATGCCCCATTTCATTAAAATAAAATCGTTTTATTTAATTATAGTGACATGGCATTGTTTTGGGTGCAATGGAACACCATTTGTACACGATACGAGAACACAAAATACTTTCCATGTTATTTTTGTATTGTTCAACGTTTGTTTAGTTAGTCCATATAGAGTTTGGTTCAACAAATAACCCATCTCCTATTTTGAATTATGAATTATTAATTGATAAAGACCGGTCATGTAGGTTGTTGGCAAGTTTTTGTTTTCTAGTGTGCCTGACTACTTATTGTGTCTATCTACATAGTTATCATATATGCATGTAATGTTTAATGCATTCATTATAAATTAATCACTAAAATAACTTTTATTTTTTAATATGGAATATGGAACAGTTATTAAGATTTAGAAGAATATTTTTTTAAAAAAATCTATATCAATTGGGAGAAACTTCACTAAAGAAAAGCTAATGGTTTCAATAAAAGTTTTAGGGAAAAAGGTCTTGCATAATCCCAAAACATAACTAATAATTGTGTTAGATAAAAAAAGATAAATATAACTCCCTTTTCTAATGAATCATTTAGGGATGTATGTACTATGAAATGATACTTGGAAGAAACTATATAAATTATACCAAAGTTAGGAAAATGTATGTTACATTTGACATTATTTTCAAATGAAATGCTTTAGGCAAATATTATAATATTATAATGGCATAATAATGCCTTGAATGGGTATTGGATGTTAATAATACTAGTTATTTTATTTTGTAATATGAATAAGTATGTCAAATGATATATACAAATTCATTACTGTCAACAAGTTAAATTTTATAATTGGAGTCTAATTCTATTGGTAATCAAAAGGATAATCAACGATAACTAAGTTTTTGTCCTATAATATGAGATCGGCTATATGGATCATATATCATTATTCGGTTTCTATTAATAGTTTTTTTTCCCAAGTCTTTTCATGTCTTCTCCATTTCCTTTGATAATTCTCTAGTCTCTAGATGCTATACGGTGTATCTAAGGATTTTTTATGCATGTCTAAATTACTTTAAATTTATTTCCAACATTTTCTCATAGGTGACTCCCACTTTATTTTCAATACATTTATTACTTATTTGATCTAGTTTAGTATGCCTATATATCCATTTTAATATTATTTATACTTCTCTCATTTTCTAATCAATCAAAAGGATAATATGGGAAAAATATAATTTTTAATTAAAACTACAACTATTTTGTTACATGTGTTAACATTTATTATTGCTAATATCTAGTTGTAAAGATTCCCTTGCACTTGGTTTATAAGCATTTCTTGCAAAGATTCTATTAGCAATCTGATATACATGGGATCTCAATTAGAGTTAAGATCTTAGTTAGAGTCGGGATCTGGACAATACGCAAGATCTTTGCATTCACATTAACTTTTGATCTCGACAAACTAAAGGTGCGAATCTCAACCTGGGGCATGTTTCTTAGTCGGACTTCAACCTTTAGGCTTGAGTATAAAAGTTGAGAATAAAAGTACATTGAAATTACACCAAGTGTATGGGACGTTGGACTAAAACGTATGAGACCTCAGATAACACCAATGAGGTGGAAACTCAACATGATCATACTTATCCATAAAAAAGTAATAATATGCGGCAATCACAGAGAAACGTATCAACATGTGATCAGCCATCACAACTACAGTCAACGTGCATAGTTGTTACAAACAAACTCTACAAATCAAGGAAGAATGTATATAAGTTGAAGAAACTACCAGGCAAGGGGACTTTTTGGCTAAAAGCTAGAACTATCAAAATACAAAAGTTGACTTATACATCGGAGAATTTACCCCAGAGAACTATTCCAAGATTTGTTTTGCGAGCATATATAGTATTGAGAAAAACAAAGAGTTTCGAATCAAGATTATCGTAGTGGGTTGTGGATACGGCCTTCATCAATTAGCGCCGTCTATGAGAATAGTTTTTTTTAAAGGAATATCCACAATCTCTTTCGTTAATTCTGTAAATGCTTCAAAGATGGTGGACACCAGATCTAGGGATGTAGAACAGCTGAAGGAACCAGTCAAGGAAGAGTAGGACACAGTTTTTGAAGCCCTGCTAAAAACAATCCACCACGTTTAGGTGAAATCCCTAAATGTGGTGAACACCCATCTGGTAATGAAAGTGGACATTCAAGGTGCACGGCTTCAAATAGGGGTGATTCACTATCACGGACGATATGAAGAAGATGAGAAAGCCTTATGGAGCAATACCGTGCATAATTTGACAAATTCCATAGGGCTAGGCATAATAAGAGACCATTCGAGACTGAAACGAGACATGACAATCAGAGACTTGCCCAACAGAAGAGGAATAACGATGGGAATGAAGCTTCATCTTCCCATATTGATGATAATTATCAAAATGACCGTTACGGGGTCATGCCGAAGCATGATCTAAAATGTCCTTGACATAATGATTTTCCTCAGATCAGTAAAAAGGTAGTTGATGTTATTCAAGGTTTTTTGGATTCTGATGATGAAGGAGATGCACTTTGGCAATTACAGTGAGGGATGACCCTCGAGATAAAACCATAATGATAGACTTTTACGTTGTAGATTTCCCATCTCCCTTCTATGCCATCATTGGGAGATCGTGGATGAACAAAGTTAAAGCTATTTGGTCACCTCACCATCTGATTATGGAATTTCCAATAGAACATGAAGGTGGCATTGGTACGAGGAGATCAATACGTGACCAGGGAATACATGTGTATTGCCATTAAAAGAAAAACACTTTGATGAAGGGCGTACATGCCATTCAAACACAGAGATGCCACCGCCCAACCCCAAGGCACCATCTCAAGGAAAAATAAAGAAAGGAAAAAGTATGTTGGCTCCCTCCAAAATCCCGAGGTCACACATTGGGAAATTCTTGAAAATTCTGAGGTCACACATCGTAAACCTCGAGTCACTGGAAATTCTGAAGTCGTACCTTAGAACTTCGAAGATGCTGGTATAAAGAAAGGCCCAGATGAATTGTAGGAGATTACTGATGAGGCAAAAGAAATGGTAATGGATGACAACCATCTTGATATGATGGTTAAGGTGGGGGCCACATTGCTAGCTAAGATTAAAGATCGCATCATTAACTTTCTTCGGCAGCATAAAGAAGCTTTTGCATGGAGCTCGGAGGACATGTCTGGGATATTACCCTTCTTAGTGACACATGGGCTAAATATTGATCCCAGGGTGAAACCAGTCCAATAGAAGAAAAGATAGCTAGCTCCAAAAAGAAACAAGGTAGTTAATGAAGAAGTGAAGAAATTGCTTCAGTCCGACATCATCAAAGAGGTATTTTACCCACTTTGTTGTCAAACCCAATTTTGGTTAAAAAATGTGACGATAGTTGGCGAATGTGTATTGATTATACTGACCTCTATAAGTATTGTCCAAAAGATTGTTACCCTTTGCCAGTAATTGATCAAAAAGTTGAAACTACATCAAGATATAAAGTCCTCATATTCCTTGATGCCTATAAAGGTTATCATTAGATTTTGATGGCTGAAAAAGACACTGAGAAGACAACCTTCATCACAGAGATGGGGGTTTGTTGTTACAAAAAAAAAAATTGCCCTTTGGATTGAAAAATACAAGCGCAATTTATCAGCATCTGGTCAACCAAGTATTCTCCAACCAGATTGATAGAAATTTAGAAGTATATATGAATGATATGGTGATAAAGTCTAAGTAGAGTGAAAATGCCTCTAGAGACTTGAAAGAGACTTTAAAAACCATGTTAGAGGTTGGAATGCATATAAACCCTAACAAGTGTACTTGTGGGTAGGATTCGGCAAATTTTTTGGATATATGGTTTCTAAGAGAGGGATTGAAGCCAATCCAGATAAAATAAGGGCATTGCCAAGATAGCACCTCCGCCGATCTTGAAGGAAGTCCAGAAGTTGACAGGGTCGTTAGCAACCCTAAATAGTTTTTTATCACGGTCAGCAGATCGACATCTCCCATTTTTCTGAATATTATGGGAAGCCAAAAATTTCAAATGGAATGAGGAATGTCAAAAGGCTTTTGAGGAATTGAAGAAACATTTGGCTAGTTTACCGGCACTCATAGTACCTACACTTGGAGAGGTCTTGTACTTATACTTAATGGCCTTAAGTAATGCTGTTAGCGCAGTACTCATTTGAGATGTGAAAAATATGCAAAGGCCAGTGTACCATGTGAGTTGCGCTCTGCAAGGAGTCGAGATGCAATATCTTTCAGTAGAGAAGTTAATTCTAACCTTAATTCATGCTGCTAAGAGATTGCGACCCTACTTTCAAGTACACCCTATATGTGTTCTTACTGATCAGCCCATCAAGCAGATATTATCCAAACCTGAGACTTCTGGAAGATTGGAAAAATGGGCTATATAGTTGGGAGAGCATGACATATATTACTAGCCAAGGATAGCTATAAAGGCCCAAGCTCTAGCAGATTTCATAGCTGAAATGCCTGTTAATGAAAGTTGTATCCACAACTCGACTAAGATCTGATAAGATGGTTCTGCTTCAAGATTCTTCATCTTCTTGGATACTGAATGTTCTTGCAAAACAGATCTCGAAGTGGTTCTCTAGGGTAAATTTTCTGATGCCTAAGTCAGAACTTAGTCAGAGAATTATATTCTTTCAATTGTTAGCGAGAGAGTCCCCATACTTGGTTGTTTATTGGGCTTATATATTTTTTCTTTCTCTATTTGTGGGATTTGTTATCACGTTTTAGTATGTTGGCTACAGCTGTAACTGTTGATTGCACGCCGTTATATTTCTTCATGATTGTAGCATATTGTTATGCATTTATGGATAAGCACGACCTCACTAAGTTCTCACTTTTGTAGCTTGAGGCTCCGAGGTCCCGTACACTTGGTTTGATTTCAGTATGGTTCTATTCTCAACTTTTAGACTCAGAGTTCAAGGTGTAGTTCAAGAACATACTATTGAAGTTTAGGCCCTTGGTCTTCACATGTTGCTGAGGTCTAGCCTTTGGTTCTCGAACGAGACGAGGTCTTGTCTCATCGTGCTAAAATCTAACCTTTGGTTTAAGATGAGAAATTAGGTCCCATACATATTATAAGTCCCCCCAAACATTGGCGTGCCAATATCAAGCTGAGATCTTGTCAATCCTAGGCTTTCTGGGTTTTAGGGAATAAAAAATACGCGTAATGATTTGAATCGCCACGCTTATCGTCTGATAAGACTTATTGTATCTTGTGTAATCAGATAGCGTTCATCTTTTAAGGCTATGATATTTAATGCTGGCAGCCCTAGCATATTTGGCTGAGACGCGTACAGAACCTCTAGGGTTCCGTATAAAAAGTTTTCGCTTCTCTCCTCAAGGGCTTTCGTCGTGTGTTGTCGCTTTCTTTGCCTTTTTCTGCTTATAAACTTTACATCTTTCTTCTGGCGAGGAGTTGTATTTTTTTGACGAATGTCTGGCGAAGTGAGGTGATCTTTGTCCAGTGAGATTTTTACCCCTGTCTAGTCAAACAGATTTTGGGAAAAAGTAAGTATGTCTTCTACTCAATCTATGTCTTCTAGATCTTTCAGATGGGATGAAAAAATTGTGTCCTTGGTTAGCAAGGAGATTAGTTCTTCTAGCTCGTCCAGCCATGGGAATTTTTCTGATTATGATGTGGGGGAGTCTAGTAGGAGGAGGGTAATTAGGAGAAGGCTACTATTTATTGTGCCTGGTTCTGAAGAAGATGATAAAGTACCTGAGGATAGACTGGTTTGTCTAGGGCGATGAGTTCATCGTCGGGAGAGCAAGAGGAATTTATTGGTTAGCTGGCAATGGTGTACTCTGAAAAATTCACGCCTACTGTTGAGGCCCTTTTAATGGTTTTTGAAGAAGCCATTGTGAGGGAACTTAAGAAAAGGTTCTATATTCCTAATAAACATGGGGTTAGGTCTGCAGGTCCTGAGGGAAGGGCATGTCGCCCCCTGTAAGGTATCTTGTGGTGTATGAAAAACACCTGAAAGCGGAGATAAGGTTTCCCATATATCAACTTGTCGTTGACATTCTAAATTACTACTGGATAGCCTTGGCCTAGTTGGCCCCAATTCGGCAAGGACCATTATTGGGTTTGAGGTGTTGTGCTGAGAAAGGAAGATAAAGAGTTTTGTGGACCTGTTTAGGTATTTTTATTGTATGAAGAAGTCCATGAACTTGACGGGATATTTTGTTTTTTTTTTCCGAGATCCGGGAGTAAGGTTGTGAAACCTTCAGCCCACCATGAGTGGAAAAAGAGATTTTTCTTTATAAAATCTAAAGTTTGTGTGCTGAATACGGAGTGGTTCTACGGAGATGCGAATGATGCGCATCCAAATTGCAAGAAATATAACTCTCTAGGCCGTACTTATATACAGGAAGAAGGATTGGCAGTTATACTGAAGAGAAGCTAGTTAAGTACAAGTTGAGCCCGACTATTGTAGATTCCGAATCTCTGATTATTCAATCACTCAGGAAAGAAGAGCCGAAAGATAGGGCTTTTATATTTTAGAACAAATTTTTGTTGTTGGTGTGTTCACTAATCTTTTGTGGTTGTTTTTTGTTTTGCAGTGGTGAAGTTCAATACTTCAATCAAGACTAGCCCATCAAAGGAGGCACAATCTGGCACTAAGGGAGCCCCTTCTACTGAAAAGGTGGAGATGGTAGAGTCTTCAAAGAGAAAGGCTGAGGAAAGGATGGCCGGGATCGAAACCCGGGCCAAAAGAAAAAGAATAAAGGTCCTTGCCAACAAGAATGAGGCTGGGCAAGGAGAGGCTAAGGTTCCGACCTCAGATACAATGATGCACTTCACTATGGCCATGAGGGACTCACTAGAGGTGACGGTCCAGGGCATGGAGGACTATCAAAAAAGGTTTGTCGAGATGTTAATAGCCGACCTTAACAACAATTTTGCTTATGCGGTGCCACTAGTAAAAGGGCTCCAGTAAAGTTATGTTGTTGTATGAACATAATTTTAAAAGTGTTGTACTTGACATATTGTTGGAATTGCAAGCATTACTTGTGTGGACGGAGTTCCTCCTTATGGCTAATGACCAGGACGTGGAGACTGTTTGGCTTAGGGATACCAAGGCGGCATCTTTGGAAGTGAGGAGAAAGTTGGAGAAAGAGGTAGCTTCTCTCCACCAACAATTGGAAAAGAGGGAAGCTAAGGTCCAAAGGTTCAAAAGCATTAACTAGGGGGTGTTCACGAAGTTGCTAGTGATGAAGGTTTTCCACACACAAGACTTTGGCAACTTTGTGGTGAATCTGTCCCAAGTGGCCAAGGAGATAGGATGGCATGAAGCAGTCGTTGAGATTTAAGGGAAGTTTCCAACTCTTAATTGGAAGAGCTACCTAACTATGATCCCGAAGCTATAGTGAGCGTTGATAAGGGTTGTGTTGATATTGTGAAGGAATTTGATGGTTCCTTCACATTATTATAACATGTGGTATTTTAGAACTCTTCTATGACCTTGGAGGAGCTCGACGCCTATATAGTTGATGAAGATTCGAACCTCTGAACTCTAAAAGGTGAAGCCCCTAGAGGCCAACAGGAAGCTGAGACCTCATCTCGGGGTGAAGAGACCCAGAAAGAGGCTAGCTCTTAGGCATTTTTGTTCTTTTTTTTTTTTTGCAAGGACAATTTTATTTTTGGT
This sequence comes from Gynochthodes officinalis, assembly GCA_020080225.1. NCBI lineage: Eukaryota > Viridiplantae > Streptophyta > Magnoliopsida > Gentianales > Rubiaceae > Gynochthodes > Gynochthodes officinalis. The sequence continues at coordinate 38,780,124 of CM034619.1, read as the reverse complement.
TAATGAAGTTCTAATTAAAAATTTTCTTTTTTTATCTTTCAATTCTTATTATATCAGAGTCATTTGTTGTCTTCAAGAGTTATTTTTAATAAATTACATGAGAAAGTTAGGACGCTTGAAGCTATGCATACTGAGCTTCAAGGTATTATACCTAGAATAGGGAATGAAAATAAAGATATCAAGGATCAAGTAACCCATCCTGAACATTTGAACCGCAGTTTTAATGAAGATAAGGTGAAACAACAATGGGAAATAGGGGATTTGATCCTTAGGGTGAGATCAGTTAGTGTAGAGAACGAAAAGAATAAGGAGAGGATTACCACTCTCCGTTGAGATTGAAAGTGTTACCTCTGAGCTGAAGGATAAGGATGAAGTAGTTCGTACCATAGCTGATGAGTTTGATAGTAAGCACTAAGAGATTCAAGGTCTTCAAGGTGCACTTGGGCAATACAAGAAGCATATCATCGATAGTCCATTTGATGTGAGAGTGGATCTTGTCCGCCTTGTCTTCCACTTCACCTTCCTGAGTGGTAGCCACCTCCCCAGCCTCTAGACCGAGGTTGGGCTCCATCAAAGCGAGAGTGCCATCTTTGGATGTATTCACCAAGCATTCTATTTTGGATGCAATCTTCTATTTCTTTCTTGAGTTCTTTGCAGTCCTTAATGTCATGTCCATAGTCATTATGAAAAGCACACCACAAATGTCACGATCTTTTGTAAGATGCTACAGTTAAGGCAATCGCAGGTTTGAGGAGATCTCTATGTATGGATAAGATCTCGGAACGACTCTTAGTTAGTGGTGTGAGACGTTTCTCTTGAATTCGAGGCTCCAGACGACCCTAATTGTAGTTCAACCAGTCAAAAGCATTTTCTAAGGGTTTTTCCGTTTGGCCTCTTCTTGATGTTTTTTTCTCATTTTCCTGCTTCTTTTTATTGGCTTCTTCTCATTTCGTATAACTCTCTATGATACGAATTTACTACCAAAGTATAAAATTCGAAAAAAATACTAGAGTGTAGGTCCTAGTATCGTCCTCTAGATTGAACTAGTTCTTTCTTTAGCAAAACACCAACTCCAAGTTTGAAGAAAGACCTTGCTTTTGTCCACTTGACACCCGAAAGATCAATCCAAAACTAAGTTGCGAATTAGACTATTTCCTTGGAACCAAGAAGCATGCTCAAATTGTGGAGGGAAAGAGACTCAACAAGTTAGCTTAAATTGAACCTAAGAGACTATTCTCAAATACTCAAAGCAAGTTCTGAAATTAGAACTCAAAGACAAGCAAAAAGCTCTTAAGTTTGTATTGAATAAAGTTGTTATTCTTCATAAGGCCGATGGCCTTTATTTATAGAGTTACAATGCACAACTAAGAGGAAATCTATCCTCTAGAAGGATTAGAATTCCTTTCCTTTTAGAAAACTAATTACTAAAAGAACTAGTATTCTAACAAAAAAAGGAAATACTTCTAAAACGGAATCCAAGCGCAGGTTGGATTGATGAACTTGTGCTTCTTGACTGAGCAAAATTCCATTTCAACTTGGACTCGGTCACTTGCATTTAGCTGAGCAGAATTCCATGTAGAATTGGACTACCTAACGTCCAGCTTATTCATGGAGCAAAAATAGCGGCATTTGATCCATCAATAACATATAATGAACTTGGATCGGAAGTCTTCCTGGCTGCCTTAGCTTCTTGAGCTTTAATTAACTCGGTTATAAGTGTCGCTAAAGTAGCTTGAATTCTCTTAATTCTTGACCTAGTCATAGGCCATCTAATCCCTTGCAATGGATCATATTGTGAACGTTTATTTGTAGGTGAATTTGGCTAGATTGATGTCTTAGCTATCTCGGATGTCTTGGCCCTTAGGCTTTCATCAGTCCTTCTTTCTTTGAAAGGACTCGCCCTCGAGTCCGTAAACTCATCATCCACTTCAAACAATGAAAGGTCAAAGACATTAAATGTAGCACTAACTCCATATTCACCTGGACTGTCAAACTTGTAAGCATTCTCGCCCACACGTGCAACAATTTGGAAAGGACCATCTCTTTGAGGATGAAGCTTAGTTCGTTGTTGAGCTTAGAACCTTTCTTTGCGCATGTGAATCCACACCCAATCCCCAGGTTGAAAGATTACATGTTTTCACCCTCGATTAGCAATTTGAGCATAATGTTCGTTTTTCTTGAAGATTTGAAGGCGTACCTGCTCTTGCAAGTTTTGAATAAACTTAGCTTTTGCTACACCATCAAGATTTACTTGCTCATTGCTTGGAAATGGCACTAAGTGAAGAGGGGTTAGTAGATTAAAACCTTAAACAACCCCAAACGGGGAATAATCGGTAGTAGAAAGAACAGTTCTATTATAAGCAAATTCAGCAATTGGTATGTATGCTTCCCAATCTTTAAGATTCTTTTTTTTTAATGCATGCAATAAAGTACCAAGAGTATAATTTGTTACCTCTGTCTACCCATCGGTTTGTGGTTGTCCAGTGGTGGAGGATAATAATTTTGTGCCTAACTTTCCCCACAGAGTTTTCCAAAAGTAGCTCAAAAATTTGACATCACGATTGGAAACAATGATTCATGGAACCCCATGGAGCCGAATGACTTCTTCAAAAAATAAGTCAGCTACATGTTTTGCATCATCCGATTTCCTGCAAGATATAAAATGAGCTATCTTAGAAAATCTGTCTACAATGACAAAAATGGAATCCTTACCCCTTTGTGACCTTGGCAACCCTAAAATCAAATCCATAGAAATATCAGTCCAGGGAACAGAAGGAACAGGTAAATGGGTATATAAACCTTGAGGGTTAGAAGTAGATTTAGCCATACGACATTGAATGCATGAACTACACAGCTTTTCTATGTTAGGCCAATAGAAATGCTCAATTAAAATCTCATATGTTTTTAAAAAACCAAAATGACCCATGAGACCCCCGGAGTGTGATTCTCTAACAAGTAGCTCCCGAAGTTAACAATTTGGCACACATAATCTCTTTTCACGGAACAATAGCTCGTTATGCCTATAAAACTTATTAAAGGCTCCTTGTTCAGTGTTGTATAAATACTAGAAAAATTAGGATCAGTAGGATAAAGATCTTTAATGTACTCAAATCCCAAAAGTTTAGTATCTAAAAAGCTTAAGAGAACAGACCTTTGTGAAAGTGCATCTGTGACAACATTTTCCTTACTTTTTTTATACTTGATAACATAGGGAAATGTTTCGAAAAATGAACTCTACTTGGTATGTCTCTTATTCAACTTACCTTGCCCATGCAGGTACTTTAGAGACTCACGATCAATGTGAATGACAAATTTCTTGGACAGCAAGTAATGTTGCCATGTCTCTAAGGCACGAATAATTGCATAAAGCTCTTTGTCGTAAGTTGGGTAATTGAGAGTAGCACCATTCAATTTATCAAAAAAATAAGCTAATGATTGGCCCTTTTGTTTCAAGACTGTGCTAATACCTGTACCTGAAGCATCACATTCAAGCTCAAAGGTTTTGTTAAAATCAGGCAATGCTAAAACAGGTGCAGTCGTAAGATTTTTCTTCAATTGAGTAAATGCTTGCTCTTGACGTTCAACCCACACGAATGGAACATTTTTCTTGACAAGATCATTAAGAGGGATAGCCTTTGAAGAAAAATCTTTAACAAACCTCCTATAGAATGAAGCAAGACCATGGAAGGATCTTACCTCATGCACGGTTGTAGGTCTTGGCCAAGAGGTTATAACCTCGACTTTTACTTGACCAACTTGTATACCTTTGGAACTAACAACAAATCCAAGAAATGCAACACTTTCCACACAAACAACCGATTTTCACGCAAGACACTTAGAACAAATCTAATATGCTTCACATGCTCTTCTAAGTTCTTGCTATAAATGAGAATGTCATCAAAAGACACAACAACAAATTTTCCTATAAACTGCCTAAGGACATGATTCATGAGCCGCATGAATGTGCTAAGTGCATTAGTTAATCCAAAGGCATGACTAAGAATTCATACAAACCAAACTTAGTCTTAAAAGCAGTTTTCCATTCATCTCCATCTTTAATGCGTATTTGATGATATCCACTCTTAAGGTCAATTTTAGTATAAATTTTAGAACTATGCAACTCCTCAAACATGTCATCAAGGTGAGGTAGTGGATGTCTATACTTAATTGTAATCTTATTAACAAGTCTACAATCAGTATATATTCTCCACGTACCTTTCTTCTTTGGAACAAGGATGGCTGGGACTGCTCATGGACTAAGACTCTCTCGTACATGACCTTTATCTAGCAATTTCTCGACTTGACTATGAAGCTCTTTGGTTTCTTCAGAGTTGGCTCGGTAGGTTGGCCGATTGGGAATTACTACACAAAGAATGAAGTCAATTTGATGCTCAATTCCCCGTAAAGGTGGAAGTCTTTGAGGGAGATCTTCTGGAAAAACATCTTCAAATTCTTGCAAAACACCTTTGACTTGTGAAGGCAAGTCACTTGGTAGCTTATCAATAGTAAATAAAGCTTATTGAAAAATAATTAACACAAAATCTTTACTTGCATTTAAAGCTCTATCAACATCTCTCATGCAAGCATAGAAGATACCTTTAAAATCTTCAATTGATGGCTGTATATCTTCAGTTTCACTCATGAGAACCGAAACCTTACATTTAGAAGTTGAAGGAAATTGTTTACTCACGGTTTGAGCAGATTCAAAACCTTCTTCAATCTTCTTTTGCTCTCTGATCCACTCCATTTGCTTCACCCTTTCTTGTTGCTGAAATTTACTAATTTTCGAAGGTAGCAATGATGCTAGTGTGAGGGCTTTTCCATCTTTGTTGAGGTGATACTTGTTAGTCCTCCCAGAATGATTTGCATTACAATCATACTCCCAAGCCCTTCCCAATAGTAGGTGAGTAGCCTGCATAGGAACAACATGACAAAAAACTTGGTCAGTATAATTTGCAATTGAAAGTTTACCAAAGTTTGCTTTGTGACATGAAGTGATCTACTTTGTTTCATCCATTGTAATTTGTATGGTTTCGGATGCAAAGAACATTTAAGCTTCAATTTATCTACAAGATAAGTAGAAACTAGGTTAGTACAAGATCCTCCATCAATAATTAACATACAAATTTGATCTTTAATAAAACATTTAGAGTGGAAAATATTTGTCCTTTGATCCTCGATGTCTTCCTCGAGTTGAGCACTTAAGGCTCTTATGGTCACCAAACAATCTCCAATCAGTTGATCCCCTTCGTGCTCATAGCTTGCGGCTATGTCTTCATCTTGATTACTTAACTCCTCTTCACTCTCACTTTGATAGGGTCCATCATCTAAGATGGTCATGGTTCGTGAGTTTGGGCATTGAAAAGCGATATGTTCTGGGTCTAAACACCTAAAACATTAGATAGAGGAACTAGTGTTAGTATTATTTGAACTAGAAAAGGGCTTAGGATTACTTACCTTTGAAGAATTTTGTGGTGCAAATTTCTTCCCATTTGTTGGATTGGAAGTCAAACCTCCTCTCCGTGGAGTACTTCTAGAACTTGAAGAATTAAACCTACCACCTTGGCGATTATTGTTGTTGTTGCGCCACTCATTGTCGGGTTTGAGCTCCTCAAATTTTGTGGCACCTTTTTAAATTGCTTCTCAACCTTTTCAGCCATTTGTAGCAGCTACTCAAAATTGTTATAGTGATGCAACTCAACTAGATGGGCAATATTCTTACTAAGCCCATTCATGAACTTTGCCATTGTAGATTCTTCATCTTCTTCTATATTAGCACGTAGCATGGCTAGATCTATCTCCTTGTAGTAATCATCTACACTCTTGCTCCCTTGAGTTAAGCTTTGAAACCTTTGCAACAACTTTCTTTTGTGATGAGGGGGAACATACTTCTTTCTCATGATCTTTTTCAATGAAGTCCAAGATGAAATCGGCTACTTAAACTTCTCCTCTCTTTGGCGACAAGTCCTTCGCCACCAATTAGATGCATGTCTAGAAAATTCAACTACAACCAACTTAACTTTCTTTCTTTCAGAAAATTCATGGATATAAAAAATTTTATCAACTTTTTCTTCCTATTCCATGTATGCTTCCGAATCATTCTTGCCTTCAAATTCTGGAATTTGCAACTTAATGCTAGCAAGATTATCATCCTTCTTGGATATCTTTTTACTCTTTGTAGAATAATGATCATCATCCAAACTTAAAGTCTCGGATTCTTCTTCCTCGAATGAGCTACTTGTTTCATCCTTTTTAGACCTTTTCTTTTTCTCCCTAGGGTTTGTTTGAGTAACTTCTTGAGGATCCTTGGCCTTGGCTGCTTCCGAATTGGATGCAACTTGAGCCATGGTGATTTCCATTTGGTCAATTCTCTTATGGACTAGTTCTAGAGCTGAAGCTAAACCCATAAGGTATTCCTTCATATCTTTTTCTTGTTCTTTTATATTTGAGGCCATATTTGCACAAGTAATGTTAGTAATAAAAATTTCCTACCTCACTTTCCTCTAACCAATTGCCCAATATATGAATCTCTCACCAATATAAGGCTGAACTCTCTTTTTATAGGGATGGGGTTGTTAAGTAGGTTCACTCACACTCAATTCACTTTTCTAAAAGTTCTAACCCAATCAAGCTTCAAAAGTTCAAGAACAAATTCCAATAATAGACAATCAAATTCAAATTGAAACAAGAACAAAAAAAATTAGAGTTTAAGAAAGACAAGGAAACAAGAACAAAATTCTTAGACAAAAAACAATTAAGACTGAATTTTGCAAGGATGGGAAAAATAGGTTGTCAATGTCCGAAAAGAATTATGCAAAGTGGTTCTTTATGTGCTTGGGATGAAGTAAAACTTGGTGAATATGAATTTACTTTGTTCAGTAGATCAAACCGAACATGGAGATTGCAGCAAATTATGGCTCTTGATCAATTCCAATTTCAAGTAGGATTCAATTTCTTGCTAGATTCCTTCACAATAAATTTCAGAATTTTCAACAGTCGGCTTTGCGCTTTGCAACACAATTTGATAGCCAAAATTCAATAAGATGAACCCTTCTCACTCAATTAATATTCACAAGGATAGAAATAACACAGAACTAGCAGAAACTTGGAGCATGCGATAATTGGCTAGGTTCTGTTTTCGGTGAGATTTCTTTCTTAACAAGTCTCAAAATTTTCCCAGTCTGTTTCTCAATTTATAACACCCTTTTGGTGACAATATTCAACAAGTCAAAATCTTTCTTAATCAAACAATATCCACAACCGAATTGAGAGAAAACGAAACCAGGCAGAATTCGATTTTTCTATAAAAAATTTTTGCGACAAACCCTAAGAATTTCCCAGCAGTGGTTTCTCAATTTTCTACACGCTCTCGGCAGCAACAATCAATAAACCAAAGTCTCTCTTATCAATCAATATTCACACAACAAGATAGAGCATAGAACCAGGGTTTTTAAAGCACAAAATAGGTGATGAAAACTGAGATAGAAATTTCCAAACAGCAAAAATAGCAATCGGGCTGCGACTTTCTTTTTGGTTTTTAAACACAGATTTAGCAGGATTGAAGAAGAATTACGGGGAGAGAAAAAAAAACAATACTTACAGTACACAAGAGCAGTAAGTTGGAAACAAAACAAATAAACACGAAAAGATATGAACAACTAAAGGAGCTACCCAAATGCAGCTCTAATACCAAACTAATACGAATTCTCTACCAAAATATAAAATTCGAAACAAATATTAGAGTGTAGGTCCTTGTATCATCCTCTAGGTTGAACTGGTTCTTTTTTTAGCAAAACACCAACTCCAAGTTTGAAGAAGGACCTTGCTTTTGTCCATTTGACACCCGAAGGATCAATCCAAAATTCGGTTGCGAATTGGACTGTTTCATTGGAACCGAGAAGCACGATCAAATTGTTGAAGGAAAGAGACTCAAAAAGTTAGCTTAAATTGAATCTAAGAGACTATTCTCAAAGACTCAAAGCAAGTTCTGAAATTAGAACTCAAAGAAAAGAAAAAAGCTCTCAAGTTTGTATGAAATAAAGTTGTTATTCTTCATGAGGCTGATGGCTTTTATTTATAGAGTTGCAATGCGTAACTAAGAGGAAATCAATCCTCTAGAAGGATTAGAATTCCTTGCCTTTTAGGAAACTAATTACTAAAACAACTAGTATTCTAACAAAAAAAAAAGGAAATACTTCTAAAACGGAATCCAAGCGCGGATTGGATTGATGAACTTGTGCTTCTCGGCTGAGCATAATTCCATTTGTAGGTAATCACCCATGACTTCAGAGGAGCTCGATGCTTGTGCGGTAGATGAAGACCCGAACCTCCAAACTCCAGAAGGTGAAGTTCCAAGAGGCTAGCAGGAACTCGAGACCTCGTCTCGAGATGAAAAGATTTAGAAAGAGGCTAGCTCTTAGGCCTTTTTGTTTTTGTTTGTTTTGTTTGTTTTTTTTTTTTTTTTTTGTAAAGACAATTCCTTTAGTTAATGAAGTTCTAATTTTTTTTCAATGTCTACTATATCAGAGTCGTTTGTTGTCTTCTAGAGCTCCTTTTAATAAATTGCATAAGAAAGTTAGGACCCTCAAAACTGCGCATACTGAGTTTTGGGACACTATACTTAGATTAGGGAATGAGAATAAAGATCTCAAGGATCAAGTTGCTCGTTTTGAACATTTGAACTACATTCTTAATGAAAAGGTTGAACGGCAATGGGCAATGAGAAATCTGATCATCAGGGAGAGATCAGCTAATGTAGAGAATGAAAAGAATAAAGAAATAATTACTACTCTATCTGCCGAGATCGAACACGTTAGTTCTGAAATTAAAGGCAGATATCTAGTAATTCATATAATGACTGTTGAGTTGGACAGTAAGTGCCAAGAGATCCAAGGTCTTAAAGGTGCACTTAGACCGTATAAGAAGTAGATCTTCGAATTGCAGTCTGAATGCAAGACTAGGAGGTCAAAGATTGAAAAAATGAAGGCTCGTCTCAAAGAGGCGGGTCTGAAGACGACGCTTGTGGACAAAGATCCTGTAGAAACGATGTTAGATGAGTTGGAACTCTTGGCCCAACAAGGGCAAAAGGACACTGCTGCAAATAAAAGAAAAGAAGCCGTGTTTAACATGTATCTCCAGGATAGAGTTAGGTATGAGGAGGAGAAGAACAAGGGAAAGGAAAGTTATAAACTTCTCATGTATATAATGTATTCATTTAAATAAAATGATTGGCCTAGGATCCTCACTCCTTGGGCATATGGGATTTTATTCATCATATGTTCCAACCAAAGAAGCAATCTGAGACCCCCACCCCTTGGGGTGTTTGGGATTTTATTTATTAATCATTCTAACTTTTCTTCACCCCGTAAGATGTCGAGCACTTGTCAAGCATTCCAGTGTTACATCGAGCACTATATTAATTTGCTTTATTTCGTGCAGAACCCTTTTAAGGATCAAATGGTCATTCAGTGAGATTTTTGCAACGCCCAATTTTGGAAGTACTACTACTATGAAGCAAATAGGTGGAGGATAAGAACTAATCAACGACAGCTGACTCCTAATTGTTAGAAAAATGTGGTAAAATATTGCCACTCCTATCAGTTGAATTGCGATTTCTGTGATAAGCATGGAAGATACATGGGATTAATAGGGAAGAATGCCCTTGAGTTTGTAGACAACCCCATCAAGAACTGCAAGTTTCCACCAGCAGAATCTGTTGAAGAATACATCAACATAGTCTAGCATTTAGTCAAGCACTTAGTCGAGCACTTAGTAAAGCACTAAGTCGAGCGCCACTCGTGCACTTATTGACTGTATTGTAATGTGTTGTACTATATAAATAAAATATCTTGTATTGTTGTTATTGACTGAGTCATTTGTTATGAAATTGAATAAGTTGCCATCACTTTTGTCATATATCAACCAATAAACTAATATCAACATTTTGTTAATAAAGTGAATAAATTGTATTAATATACCAAATAGCACATCGATTAATACAATGTTCTTATGAAATTATACAAATTAATGTATAGAATACAGAAAAATACACATTACATCACTTGCTCCCTCTAGCAACGAATGGATTAGAGCAAGTTTGTCAGTTGCATCTGCTCTCTCCACATCTACCATATTTCTTTGTAATTTTTTCCTCACCTGTTAAAGGAATTCTCTTCTTCTTGCGCCTACCACTCTTAGCCCTTGGTTCCAGTGGTACTAGTTGAATAGATAAAACCTCTTCAAGCATAACCTAGTCTTGTGGTTCACTAATCGACATAATAGAATCTGTATAAGCACATAAAGTGCATTGCTGTTATAAAATGGCAAGCATAAGGTGCAATTGTCAATTTGTCGATAATGGGCTGTAGCTAATGCTTGAACACATAGGAGTTGATTCATATCAAACACTCGACATGTGCACATTTTTTGCAGCAAATCAACTGTAGCAATACGGTTTGATATGTCTCATACACACCATCGGTGTATATCGACTGGCTCAACAACATAGGATTGTGCTTCTCTCATCCTAGATGAAACTAGACTTCAATGTATGTAGTTGTTAGTGTCTTCATTTCACTAGTAGTTGTATGCCTTTCATAAAACCATCTCTAGAGCGTGTTCTAGATATATTCCACCAATGAACGAATAGGCAATTCCCGTGCATTCTTCAACAATGCTTTGATACATTCTGCAATATTTGTGGTCATTATAGTATACCATCTCCCACCAGAATATGCCATTGACCAATGTTTAATCCTGACTTCTCTTAAATACTCGCTTACCCTTGAATTTTGCAACAAAAGAATTACAAACATCTCATTAAATTTAGAAAGAGTGTAAGCCTTTGCAGCCTTAAAGTATAATGGGAAAACATGTTTGTGTTTGAATTTCGCTCGTAGGTTGTTGCTGAGATGATAAATACAAACTCCATGAAAGAAATTTAGGAAAATATTTGGCTATTTGCTATATCTTTTGCAATGCTTTTGTGTCTGTCAGAAACAAACACCAATCCATCAATATCATCACCTATTGCAGACTTCAACTTTTATAAAAACCACTCCCACGATGTGTCATTTTCTGAATCAACTACTCCCTATCCGATAGGGTAGACTTGGTTATTACCATCCATGCAAGTGGCAACAAGTAATGACCCAAGATATTTTCCTTTCAAGAAGCAAGAATCAATAGCAAAAACTGGTCGTATTCATATGCGAAATCTCCGCAGTGATTCTCCAAATGAGAAAAAAGATACTTGAAACTCCATCTTCTTTCATTTCTAGTTCAATAAAAGTACCCGAGTTTAATGCCTTCGGCACATGTAAATAAGATTGAAGTATCCTATATGAATTCTCAAGTGCACGTGATCGTTAACAAGTAATAAAGAGTAAGTATAATTTATCGATCCCACAAGGACTAATTATTTATCAACTATCGAAATTGAGTTAATTCTACATTTATTTGAATGATTAAAAAAATAATTTTTTATTTTAAGAAAATAAATTAAAACAAAATTTAAAACTATGCTAAACAAGTTAATGAATTAATTTTAAGAAGTTATTAGATGGCTACAGCTCTAGGGTTTTCGATTTCACCATAACTATTCCATCTTACTATTAGTCTACCTCTATAGTCTAATTTATTTTCGTGGTTGACAGTCGAGATTCCCTAATTTATTTACTAGTCCCTCTCGAGATCTAATAAAAATCTCCATAATTGCTAATTCACTATATTCCTATGTGAATTACAACAATTATAAAGTCATTAATTCCCATAGATTCTCATGTAACGACTACACAAACCATGCAGGTATATTCCTATCCTACATGCAATTTATGGCATTTATCTCAAAGAACTTGACACATAACTCCCCTTCCAGTTCGTTATGATTAACAAATCATCTAATTAGTGATCAAGTAATTAGAAGCATTAAGAACGGAGATAACACTCAACCAGAGAAAATAAATCCAAACTATATTAATAAAAAAAATTAATAAAGATTTCATAGTTAGGCTACATCGTAGCCCTAAAAAATTAAATTAGCTCATATTAGAATAAAAGAAAACAGCCAAAGCTTTAGACATAATTGAGAAAATAGAAATAAAAATAAAAGAATAAGTTGAAGTAAGAAAAGGGACGGCTGCCCTCAATTTTTGCTTTCTCGCGGCTTCGGTTGGTTTCCCTGGATCCCGTTTGTAGCTCTCTCCAGCCCAAGTCCAAGGCGGCTGCCCTCAATTCTTCTATACTAATACTCAACTCAAAGAAAAGAAAAGAACGAAAGAAAGAAAAAAAACAAACAGAGGACGTGGGTTGAAAAGAAGAAGACGATTGTTTCTGGAATTTTTCTCTCCCAAATTCTGCCGAAGTCTGTCTTCCTTGGTCGGGTTTTTATAGAGCTATTTGCTTAACTTCGAATCCTTCTTTCGTTTGATTTTGTCTCGCAAGTTGTAATTGACTTCTAATGTCTTCTGTCCAAATCCCAGCCGTATTCTACTTATTTTCTTGATTGCAGTAGTCATTCTTCAAGTTGTAGCCGAAAGTCTTCTTCAAGTTGTGTTCGGATTTTATTCCTTTATTTCTTTCCTCGGCAGTTTCTTTCTTGTGTTCAGCTTTTCATTCTCTTATTTGCAGCCCAGTTCAGAGTCTTACAGCTGTAGAAGTTTATTTTGTTTCCAAATTGTAGTCAAGTTCTATTTCCTTTTTGTAGCTAACTTGTCGTCGGCCTCTTCTTCCTTCTTGTTGCCCGGCTCTTTCTTCTTTCTTGTACTTGGATTTATCTTCCTTTTTGTGCTAAATTTTGTTTTCTTGTTGTAGCTGAATTTGTACTTCTTTGTTGTGTTGTGCACGGTTTTTGTCTTCTTCAAATTCTGCCCGAAGTCAACCTCTCAATCTTGTTTCCTTTTTCTATCTTTTCTGTTTTTCATCAGCAGCCTCACCATCTTTCAATTGCAAGTTTGGTAGTGCCATGAGAACCATTGACAAGTGAAGTTCCAGTTTTCTCATCAAACTCAGATTGGGCTCCAAGACAAAATATAGATGTACGCACGCTTTTCTGTTTGCTATGGCCGCTCGGTTTTCTGTTTCCATTTTTCTTTGTTTGCACGGTTCTTGTTTGCTTGCTGTTGAGCACATGCTGCTGACTTTTCTATCTTGTGCAACTGTTCTTGAGGCTACAGAAGTTGTCTTTGGCTGAAGCAATTCAATTGGAGTTCTTTCTTCCTTTGTTGTTCCAGCCTTGTGCAGCCGCCAGAATTGAATATCAAAGTGCATAGATTGCAAAGTGCTTTCCTTTGGTTTTGTCTTGCTCTTGTTTTGTCTTTTCTTGCTTCCAATTTTGTGCAGCCAACATTTGTTGTAGATTATTTGTATTTTCTCTAAAAATGCAATTTAATTAGTAGTTTAAGCATAAAAATACAAGAAAATTAACCAAAAAAACTATACACTTAAACATCCTATCATCTTTCTTTAACAAAAGAGGTTCAGTTCTCGTGTAATTCATGAATCCTAGCTCATTTGTTGTAGGATTAACAATCCATTATCCCCCATAAAGAACATGTACTGACCACACATTGGTGTATGCCATACCTGGAAAAATAAATAAAAACATCAGACGATTGTAAATAACTCAAGTCATGCTCAACAAAATTCAAGACGCTAGACGATTGTGCTATTAATGCTCGACGTTGTGCTCGACATATGGCTTGACACAAACTCATATGTATAGGGTGTGCGACTCGATAATGTGCTCGAATAAATGTATATAGGATTTGCATATGTGCCATAGAGAATTCACGTCTAAATGCTTCAAGAATAGGTATTACATGTCAAACATAAATGCACAATGAAATTAACTCATACATAACCCCTTTTGGAGATCGACCACAAACATGCTCGGCAATCCACCATAAATAAACAATAGAATTCACCTAAGAACAATCAATAAAAGTAATGCATAAATAACTCATTTATTTCCCATTATTCAAGATACTCTATGGGAATGTTCAACGCATAACTGGAGAATAATTATTCCGTGAGAATGTTCAACTTTTCTAATGGTTACCACGTAGCGTCCGAACTGGTAGTTCCCAACTAATAGCCGTGGGTTTTTTTTTTTTAATTTTGTGCAAGCACATAAGAAGACTATCATGAAAGTGAAGTCTAGTTTGCCACTCTTTAACTCAGTATATGGATATTACTATTTGGGGACATGATATTTTAATATAAAAAACTAATCCAGCAAATACATAGACCTGCTTGAGCATCTGTCGATATTTAGTCGAGAACATATGTCGCTAATACATCAATCAAACGTCGAGCATACGTGGAGTATAAACACAGACCTGCTCGAGCCAATCTCGATATTTAGTTGATCACGTAGTTGATCATACGGCGAACACACGTCGAGCATATGGCGAACATATAAAGCATTCTGTCGATCATTACAATTCCAATTTTAATTTCAATTTTTTTTTAATTTTTTAATGTATTGTACTGTATTAATAAAACACACATTATTGTGGGTATTGATTGCGCAATTTTTTCATTTTCAACATATACCAACGAGCATCTTGAATAACACAATGTTTTTATGATATTGACTACCTTAAAATATAAAAAAAAGAAAAATACAAATTCACATCACCTTTTATCAATAGTCTTCAATTATGCTACATTCATCCTCTTCATTGTCATATTCTAAGGCATATTCTAAAGGCTAAATTTTGGCTTTCAGTTTTCGACACTAGCTTCCAGATGCTTGATGGCCTTCTCCAATTCGTCTACACAAGTAGTGAATTGTTGGACTTTCTTTTTTGTCTCCGTCAATTCGTCTACGCTTGCAGTTCTTTGTTGGACGTTTCCCTTTTGTCTTCACCAAGTCCACCATAAACTTTTCTTGCCATTCATGCATTTGCTCCATGAAGTCCCATATTTCCTACAAGACATGAAAGAAAATACACACAACACGCTTGAGTCATGCTGGATGAGATGCTCGATAAATAAATAGATAAAAATATCTCGATAGTCAGCTCGAGATATGGTAAGTTAGTTGCTCAAAAAACACACAATTGATAGACTCTGGACCAAATGCGAGAGACAGGCTCGACCAATTGGTCGACAACCATGCAGTTTACACAATCTATGGACCTAGTGCTCGATACAAACTCGACCAAATGCTCAATAACCTCGCAGTTTACATATTATATAGACCTAGGGCTCGATACAGGCTTGACTAAGTTCTCAACAACCTTGCAATTTACATACTATATGGACCTATAGCTCGATACAGGCTCAACCAAGTGCTCAACAACCTTGCAATTTAAACAAAAAAAATTCTATGTGATAGGATATGCACAACCTCGTAGTTCAACCATGCTCGACATCGGATCAACAATGTGCTCGAGATAAGTTGAAGAAGTTCGTCACTTTTTGGCATATGCTTGCCCAACTTCTCATGCATACCCAATTCAAATTTAAACAAAAAAAACACTCCATGTGATAGGATATGCACAAGTTAAATGTGTTCGAACCAATCGCAATTGTGTTTGAACCTTGTGCATGTCTAAAATCAAACAAAACCCTAACTTGTCGTATTTCTTCCAAAATTCATAATCAAATGAATCATAATCAGTAAAGAATCAGCGTTTATGCCTAAAATAGCAAATCAAAAGATAAAAATGTAAATTTCTAGGCAAATTTCCACTTACCTTGTCCCATTTCGTTGATTTTTGTGATTTATTCGTCATGGCGGCAGCTTTGTTGTTCAAAGATACTAGTCCAGGTCCTCATCCCGTGGATGCCATTGATGCAGACAACTATGGATTGTGTTGGATCAAAGTTGGTTAGATGAAGAATGCAGATGAATGTCACTATGAAGAATGGGATGTTGGATCGATGAAGAGTGAAGAAGAATGAAACGAACAGGCAAACACCAGTTCTCATATCTTATAAACAGAGGAGCATTTAAGTCTTTTCACAATGTCAAACTAAGTTGATTTGTTATTTTGACCAAAAAAATTTAGTAGGTGCTATATTTCAACTATCCAACACAAATGTGCTATTTTTGCAAATTTCCCAATTCTTCAAGGGTTGGTGTTGCGAGATGGTGCTAGCAAGGTCATATTTGCATTTTATAATTTTTTTGGGGAAGAAATGAGTCTTATGGCTGAATGTAGGGCATTATTTTTGGGATTGCACTTATGTCATATAAGCAATATCTAGACAATTGAGGTGGATTGTGTTCTAAAGTGCTAATTCGTATGCTGTTCGGTCGTACTTAGATCCCTTAGAAGCTGCAAGTAAATTATAGAAAAATCCCTCGATACATGGAAATGGTGGTTTCATTTATGCATTGCTACCAAGAAGCTAATTCAATGGATAACACCTTTTGGAAATTGGCTCATGTGCGCAAGTTATTTTGTTTCGTGCAGAACATAAGAATGGTTCCATTTGCTATTTTATCTAAAGCGTACATGGATATGGAATATGCACTTTTAGGTATTCGCATTCGGCTTTTTTTTTTTTTTTTGTGTTATAATTTCTTATCATGTTGTAGTGGATACAAAGTGGGTATGCCTTACTCATCGATAGTTTTGGAAGTGGTCAAGCTTTTGCCCCTCTCTTCTGTGTACCTTATTAATAAAAGGGCAGCCAACCCCATTAGTCATAAAGTGTCATAGTTAAACTATTTAACCTTCATTATCCTAACTTCATTCTTTTACATAATTTAAAATTAATATTTTTTTTCCAAAAGTATAACAAAATATAGAAATTAAATAAAATAAAATTATTTTTTTTTCTAAATTTAGATTAATTAAATAGTAACTCTTTACTCCAAATATTATTTTGTTGTTTTACATCCATTCACTCTATTTCTCCAAAAAGAGTAAGGAAGAAAAATGATTAATTCATCCTTGATATATATTAATTTTAGATTGAAGGAATAAATATTAAAATGGGTCAAAGTGAATTTAGATAAACTAATCTATGTAATAGTTGTTTTGAAAATTTTTATTATTAATTAAGTTTTCTAAAAATATTTTAAAATCTAAAACTCAAAAGACTATTAATTATTTCTTTTGGACTATAGATAAAAAAATTCATAAGTTTTTTATTTGAAATATTGTTTATTTTTATCCATTCATACTAATTTATTAAAGATTAGGAAGAACAATTATAAGTACATCCTTAATATGCGCTAACTTTAGATTTGAATGAATTAGATAATTCCGAGTGAATTTAGCTAAATCCATCTCTCTAGTAGTCCTTTTGAATTTTTATTATTGATTAAAATACTATTTCTCAATGGATTCATACATTTGTTTAGTTATTCCTTCCGTAAAGTACTAATAGTGAAAAGACAAATGTTCATGAATATTTTGTTCTCCACAAAGAATCTTTCCAATACATTGCATTGAAATAACCTTTTATCATCAGATTTCATGTAGGTTATAGGTTACATTTTTTTTCCTTATGTTTTCTTAGACACATATTACTTTATTTTAGTTTAAATATAATAATTTAAAAATTATAGTTGATTTTTGTAAATGTCTCTATAGCATAGATTAATTTTATTAATTTTTCATACTATTTATTTTAAATCTTATTTGAATTTATTTTTTAAATATTATTATTTTTTATTATTTTAGTTTAAGATATATATTTTTCATTATTTAACATTTAATTACAAATGCAACTAATAGTTTAATTTAAAAATAATATGCAAATTTTATAACCCACATATACTTGCATACTTCTCTTATAAGTATTCCTACTCAAGACAACCATGGTTCCAAAACTGTGAGTTATGGTTTTGGAACTAGTTCCCTTAAAGGTGGAGTCGAAACCGAATCATAGATGAGGTAATTCCATTTCGATTTCAAAACTGTCAGTTCACGATTTGTGATGAGAATCAAATATTTATAAACTTAGATATGTGTTTTTCATGCTTTAGCATAGATTTCATTGAGATATGCCATGTTTATTAGATAAATCACATTATATTTGTGATTCTCATATTTTATGTGTTTTGTAGGAAAAAGGGATAAAAACCACTTATCTTCTAAAGTTCATAACTTTTGATGCAAATGTCCAAATGAGATGACTGAAGATGCTATGGAAAGATGAGAAATAGATAGAAAACTTTTATGAACAAAGGTTTCTCAAATTCCGAAAGCAAATGGACCAAAACTGGGCAAAAGCAGAACAAGGCAGAACCGAAGAAGAGGAAAACAGGGAGAAAAATCAGCCATCTTCCAGAGGCCATAACTCTTGATTCAGACGTCCAAATGAGATGATTCAAGATGCTATGGAAATATGAAAAAGAGAGGAAAAACTTTTATGCAGAGAGTTTTGTCAAACTCCGGACGAAAAGGGACCAAAATGGGACGAAATCAGTACGACGCCTGAATCCTGAAATTTGCAAATTTCGTCCCTAATGTTTTGGAAGCTTTACATTTTCTCCCCAACGCCCCTAGCTGTATTAATATCCCATTTTCTGCAGAAAAACACAAGTAGGAAGTAGATGAGGAACATAGAATAGGTTAGAGTAGAATAGATTGTAGGGTTAAAGTTAGTTTTTACATTTTTTGCACATTTTCCCCAACTCACACCCGTGAGTTTCATTGGAGGCTAGGGTTTGGTTCTTTTTGTGGCTTGAAAACTGGATTCCTTGGAGTTGTTTTGGCTTGTAAGGTGTTGGGATTTGGTTGGAATCATCACTCTTTTAATTAAGGGGAGTATTTTCTTTCAATTCCTTGTGCTTTTAATGGCTATATTTCCTTGTGATTGTTGGTTGTTTGAAGCCATGAGAGGCTAAACTATCTTGGGTGATTCTTGGTGTTTGATGTATGGGTTAGGTTTATTTCGATTTCTTGTTGGTTGTAGAGTAATGGGCTTGCATTAATTGAAGTTTTCCTACTTGTATTTAATGAATTGACATGCATTGAATGGTGGCCACATTTAGTGTGTGTTCTTGGTGTTTGTGTGTGTTTTAGAATATACATGAATTTAGACCAAAAGTAGGAAGAACTACCTAGCATTCTCTAGATTTAGGTGTTTGAGACAAGAAACAACTACCATATGAATTTAATTGTGCACTAAAATTGTGTGGAAGCCATAGGTTTTAGTGTGCAAAGGTAGAAGTGAGACCGAAAGGAGATGTGGAGTGAAAAATAGGTGGTTTTCTTGAATTAAACACTTGAACTAGGGAGTGTGAAGTAGTTGGCTAAAACATCTAGAGCAAGAATTGTGCATTAGAGTTGTGTGGAAGCCATAGGCGCTAATGTGCTCTAGGTGGGGATGAGACCGAAAGGAGATTCCTCATTCTATAATTTCGATGAGACCGAAAGGAGATTCGGAGTGAATGGATGTAGTCACTTAGTTAAGATGCCCTACACTCGGTTGCCTTTAGGAGTCAAAATAGCCGACCTTTGCATTGAACCCAAGGATCACCCTCCTTCATCATTTGTGTGTTTTTCTCTTTGTTTCAATGGTGTTGTTTTAGTTATTTAAATATCACTTTCTAAATCATTGCTTTAAGACACATAGATAGCAAATAATTAGTTGCACTTAAATTTTGGTTTTGTCCCCTTCCCTGTGGAAAATGATCCCTATGCTTTACTACAATTGATTAAGTGAGGTTTAGGTGTATATTTGTGTGAGTTTGAGCTTTATTTTGACGCACTTTTGCACACACCCAATCCGCTCACCAAATTTTGGCGCCGTTGCCGGGGAAGGGCAACGGAACTAGTTTTTAGGTGTTCTAATTGTTTGTTAGTTTTGTGTTTTTGTATATATTTAGAAAATATCTGTTTGTGTTTGTATATATTTTCATTTTTAACTTTCAATGGCCGAACAGGGAAAACAAAGAGAACGGTTGTTTGGAGAATTCTTAGAGCCTAATTTCAATGCTTGTGCATTAGAGCCATGGTTCAACAACCGTATAAGTGCTTACCCAGTTGAAGCTGAGAGCTACCAATTTCAACAAGAGGGATTCCTAGAGATTGATATCGGCCCAAACATTGGGGCTCAATTGGCTGCATTAACCGATAGGATTAATTCATGGGAGGAGAGGATGAACTGGAATCCGGTCTTAATATGTGGATTTTGCCAAGGAGACCACCATACGGATCAATGTGACTGGGCCAGGACTGACCCCCTCAACTTCATGAATAATTTTGGGCAGCAAGGACATTTCAACCAAAACTGGGACAACAATGGCAGCTACCAAGCAGGAAATCAAGGTTGGAACAACCAAGGAGGTGGTCAAAATTGGAATAATCAAAGCAATCAAAGTTGGGACAATTCGGGGCCATCGTTTTCTAACGTATCATGGCAAACTCCAAGCTTTGGTAACCAAATGAATAATCCTACGGACGAAAAGCCGAGTTTTGAGGAAATAATGATGAAAAAGATGGAAGAAATCCAACTTGAGATGAGAAGTTCCACAAATAAGACGGAAAAGCTTCTAGAAGACCATTCCATGAGGTTAAACTTGCACGAGACCATGATGAGAAATATTGAGGTGAAGCTGGGGTAGCTAGCTAATGATATTCACCGGAGACCTATTGGTGAAATGATGAAGGAGGAGTGGTGTTTTGAATCTCAAGCAATGGAGACAATCATTCCCTCCAAAGTTCCCTTTGAGTTTGATGAAGAAGATAAAAGAATAGATGGACAACTTCGTGAGATGGTTAAGAATTGGTTTGTAGATGAGTCCATTTATGAAATAATAGGGGAAGATTTTGAAGTGGTTGAAATCAACCAAGAGTTGCTCGTGGCCAGTGGTGATGATAAGCTAAAACCGTCCGTCGATGAGCCGCCCAAGTTGAAGCCCGTACTTCCTCAATTGGAATATACATTCTTGGGAGAGCATGAAATGTTGCCAGTGGAGATATCATCTTATATGGAATCTAAACAAGAAGGAAAGCTTTTGGGGTTAAGCATTCTTAAAGAGGCCATTGGGTGTACCCTTGAGGATATTAAGGGTATTAGGCCATCAACTTGTTTGAAAAAAATGTTGTTGGAAGAGGAAGTCAAACATGTTAGGAAAAGACTAAAGGAAGGAATAGGATGAAATGCATTGAGTCGAGCCGGCGACGTTAAAACCAAGCGCTTCTTGGGAGGCAACCCAAGCGTATCCTTTTGTTTTAGTTTAGTCCATTTTGTTTCATTTTGTTTTGTGTTGGTTTGTTTTGGTTTTGGTTTTGGTTTTGGTTTTGGTTTTGGTTTTGTTTTGTGTTGTTTTGTTTCTTGTTTTTGTTTTGTTTGTTTTGTTTCTTGTGGATTAAGAGGTTGATGCATGTAGTTTGCATGTTTGCTAAGACAAGGGATGAAATGTAAAAAAAAAAAAAAAAAAAAAACGAAAAAAAAATAAATTTGTAAATGAGTGAGGAAGTACCCTAAGTATAATGTCATGATGGTTGCTTAAATGTGATGAAAATTGCCTAGATGGTAGCATGACAACTTAGGGGAAAGAGGGAATAAAAAGTCTTAAGGATTTCAAGGAAGTGAAATTTTTCTATGCAACTGTAGGGCACACTAGTGGCATGATTTTGTGACCTCTACTCAGTTCTTGCATTGCATTGTTCATGAACATTTACCTCCATCACACACACACACACATCATTTAATGTGTGAAGATTAGTACAGAAAAACAAGAAAGAAGAGGGTCATGCATTGCATTAGTACGTGCCGAAATTGTCCAACTCCGAGACGTGAAGATGTTTTCATTTCTTAAAACTCTCAATATGCATTGTTCGGTAGAATGGGGCGACGAGTGGTTGCCTAATTAAGCTAGTACTTGCCATTATAAAAATAAAAAAATATATATATATAAAAAAAAATGTAGATGAGAATCTGAATATGCATGTCTCAATGAATACATTCCACATATTGTTGCTATACGTAGAAAATTGCTTGGGGACAAGCAATGGTTTAAGTTTGGGGGTATTTGATGAGAATCAAATATTCATAAACTTAGATATGTGTTTTTCATGCTTTAGCATAGATTTCATTGAGATATGCCATGTTTATTAGATAAATCACATTATATTTGTGATTCTCATATTTTATGTGTTTTGTAGGAAAAAGGGATAAAAACCACTTATCTTCTAAAGTTCATAACTTTTGATGCAAATGTCCAAATGAGATGACTGAAGATGCTATGGAAAGATGAGAAATAGATAGAAAACTTTTATGAACAAAGGTTTCTCAAATTCCGAAAGCAAATGGACCAAAACTGGGCAAAAGCAGAACAAGGCAGAACCGAAGAAGAGGAAAACAGGGAGAAAAATCAGCCATCTTCCAGAGGCCATAACTCTTGATTCAGACGTCCAAATGAGATGATTCAAGATGCTATGGAAAGCTTAAAAATAGAGGAAAAACTTTTATGCAGAGAGTTTTGTCAAAATCCGGACGAAAAGGGACCAAAATGGGACGAAATCAGTACGACGCCTGAATCCTGAAATTTGCAAATTTCGTCCCTAATGTTTTGGAAGCTTTACATTTTCTCCCCAACGCCCCTAGCTGTATTAATATCCCATTTTCTGCAGAAAAACACAAGTAGGAAGTAGATGAGGAACATAGAATAGGTTAGAGTAGAATAGATTGTAGGGTTAAAGTTAGTTTTTACATTTTTTGCACATTTTCCCCAACTCACACCCGTGAGTTTCATTGGAGGCTAGGGTTTGGTTCTTTTTGTGGCTTGAAAACTGGATTCCTTGGAGTTGTTTTGGCTTGTAAGGTGTTGGGATTTGGTTGGAATCATCACTCTTTTAATTAAGGGGAGTATTTTCTTTCAATTCCTTGTGCTTTTAATGGCTATATTTCCTTGTGATTGTTGGTTGTTTGAAGCCATGAGAGGCTAAACTATCTTGGGTGATTCTTGGTGTTTGATGTATGGGTTAGGTTTATTTTGATTTCTTGTTGGTTGTAGAGTAATGGGCTTGCATTAATTGAAGTTTTCCTACTTGTATTTAATGAATTGACATGCATTGAATGGTGGCCACATTTAGTGTGTGTTCTTGGTGTTTGTGTGTGTTTTAGAATATACATGAATTTAGACCAAAAGTAGGAAGAACTACCTAGCATTCTCTAGATTTAGGTGTTTGAGACAAGAAACAACTACCATATGAATTTAATTATGCACTAAAATTGTGTGGAAGCCATAGGTTTTAGTGTGCAAAGGTAGAAGTGAGACCGAAAGGAGATCTTCTATTCTTTAATTCCATTGAGACCGAAAGGAGATGTGGAGTGAAAAATAGGTGGTTTTCTTGAATTAAACACTTGAACTAGGGAGTGTGAAGTAGTTGGCTAAAACATCTAGAGCAAGAATTGTGCATTAGAGTTGTGTGGAAGCCATAGGCGCTAATGTGCTCTAGGTGGGGATGAGACCGAAAGGAGATTCCTCATTCTATAATTTCGATGAGACCGAAAGGAGATTCGGAGTGAATGGATGTAGTCACTTAGTTAAGATGCCCTACACTCGGTTGCCTTTAGGAGTCAAAATAGCCGACCTTTGCATTGAACCCAAGGATCACCCTCCTTCATCATTTGTGTGTTTTTCTCTTTGTTTCAATGGTGTTGTTTTAGTTATTTAAATATCACTTTCTAAATCATTGCTTTAAGACACATAGATAGCAAATAATTATTTGCACTTAAATTTTGGTTTTGTCCCCTTCCCTGTGGAAAATGATCCCTATGCTTTACTACAATTGATTAAGTGAGGTTTAGGTGTATATTTGTGTGAGTTTGAGCTTTATTTTGACGCACTTTTGCACACACCCAATCCGCTCACCAATTTGGTTTTTATTTCAATTTGGTTCTAATTTCAATTACAGTTTCACTTTCAATTATGAAAAAAAATAATTTAAATTTAAAAATTAAACAGAAAATATAACTTAAAATTAAAAAGTGTATATATAACTTACTCTTAGAATTAAATATGAAAGTAAGAACAAAAAATATATCTTATTTATATTTTTTGAAGGTTGTAAACTTTGTTGTAAAAAATATAAATTAGACTTAAAAATTATAAATAAAATATAATTTAGATTTAGAAAAAAAAATATACCTCATACTTACAATTAAAATTTCAAATGAGAAAAGAGTATACTTTATTAATTTTGAAGATTATAATTGTTTTTCTAAAAAAAATATAATTTAGATTTAAAAAATTAAAACTTACATTTAAAATTAAAATAAAAGTTAGAAAAGAGTATATTTTATTTATATATTTTTTATTTTATAAAAATTTTAGTTTAGAACCGAACCAACTCTACTTCAGTTCCTCAAAATGTGAAGCGAAACTGAACCATCAAACCTAATTCTGATTATGACTGTTAAAACCATTATCTACGATTTCGATTCACAAATCGGAATTGTCAATTTAGTTCCGTTTTGAATTGAACCATGGTCATCTCTTATTCCTATCAATTCAATTTTTTTTGTAATTTGTAAACATTTTATATATTAATGTAAAATTCAAATACTACAAAATGTAACATTAAATTTTAGTTAAGTTATTTTTATTTATCACTCATTATTAAAAATTCAGCATTCTTTTTGGAATTATTAATTACACATATTTTTATTGATCATTGCAAAAGTAACAAAAAAGAACTATCAAAATCATTTACATTCATGCAAATAGAGTAACTAATAAATATTGAATAATTATAATTTTAAAATCTATTCGATTAAATTCAGTAGTTCCAATAGAAGTCAATGCGAATTTTCTTACACATTAGTAACCACTAACAAAAAAAAAATTCTTTTATGTACCATCAGATTTGTGATTTCCAAGATGTTTGAGAATTGTCTTATAGGCGATTTTTTAGGATTGTGTGGGCAATTTACACTTTATTGGTGTGTAAGCCGCCTTTGTTGAAGTCTCTTCTCAGGAGGTACGGTTACTTGCCCTATGGGCAGAGGAGGTTCTGATATTTTCTTTGTGTGGCTCTATCTGAGTTACGTCTGGGTAAGGTAATGGCTACAGGTAGCTCTTTAAGTTGGCAACAAGAAGTTACGACTTTGGTGCAGCAGCTTTAGCTTTCATCAATTGAAGAGAGCAGAGTTCAGCTGGTGATGGCTGATCTTAGGGATAGTAAGGAGGAGTGTGATTGAAGTTTGTTGGAGAAGGTTTTTGGGGATAAGAGGGTCAACTTCATCAGGTTAAAACACACTTTCAAGGCTTTGTGGCCAATTCATAAGCCATTTCTGGTTCGTGAATTAGTAGTCAATTACTTTCAGTTTGTTTTTCAAACAAAGGAGGGTTGTAGTTGGGTTTTGGTTGGAAAATGATGGACATTTGAACAGCAGTACTTGGTTTTGCGTGAATGGGAGAAGAATGTGTAGATTGAGGACATAGAATTTAGTCGACAATAGATATGGGTACAATTTTGAAATTTGCCCACACATTGGATCAGTAGTGCGATGAGATATTGATTGGAAAAGTGTTGCCCAGTGTCCATGAAGTGCTTCTTCCTAAAGATGGTAACAGCACGAGTCGCTGTCTACGTGCATTGGTAACTATAGACCTGAACCTATTGTTTTTATGAGTAACAATAGTCCGCCTACAAGAGAAGTCTAGGTGGGTTATGTTTCAGTATGAATTTTTGGCCATGTTTTGTGCTTATTGTAGGCGAGTTGGAGATGGGGAGAAATGGTGTGGGCGCAGGTGTGAGGATAAGCAGCAACATCAACTCCAGGTGGGGCAATATGGAGATTGGCTTCGTGCGGGGACTGGAATTTCTGGCAGGAAGGGTTATGATAAACCAGAGCAGAATAACAGAGGTTTTACGTCTTCGCCACTTCACTTGTAGTCAGTTGTACGTGGGGAACCTTGCCCTCCTGCTGCTATGCCGCATCCAGGCGAGGAATCAAGACATCAATCTTTCGTACTGGCAGCATCGAACGTTCTAGTTCATGTGCCAAATCCAGTTGAGCGTGCTAGTGATCCTGCTTCCAGAGAGCGCTGCTTGCATCAATCTGAGAGGGAAAGCCAAATGGCAAGGGATTTACATGACCAGCAATATATTGAGAAAGGCAAGGGGATTCTAGTGGAGACGGCTAAGGAGGAACAAATGGGCCTGAGCCACCAAAAATGGAGAAGAAAAGGAAGTCGGTTGAGGTCGGATCAAGAGAGTCCAGAGCAGTTGTTTCCTTGGGTGTTCAACTTGGAGAGAAAAGGAATTGGACATGACTGGATGCGAATTTGAGTGCTAGTGTAGTTCAGGAGCCAAAAAAAAAAACGGCACTTGGAAAGAGATTTGCAAGTGATAGGTCAAGCATATGAGGTAAAAGGGACCAGCCCAATAGGGTCCCAACATACCTTATGAAGGTATGTGTGTGGAATTGTAGAAGGTTGGGTGCAATCTCTACAATTTCCCAATTGAGGGAGACTCTCAACTCCCAGCACTCAGAGGTGGTGTTTTTATCTAAAACAAAGCAACAAAAACACTTTGTGGAGAAAGTGTGTAGGAGATTGAAGTTTGATGAATGTTAGCAATATGCAGAACCGGACGGTCTTAGAGGAGGTATGTTAGTGTGTTGGGCTGCTCATATTTCCATTTTAAGTTTGGTGCATAATAATTTTTGTGTTCAAATGCAATTTCAAATTAAGAGTGAGGTAGAGGTGTGGTGGGCTATTTTTGTGTATACAAGTACAAAGAGTATCGTGAGGGAACAACAATGGCAATATTTGGAAAATAAAAGGCAGAAGTGGGGTGAATGGTGGTTTTTGGGTGGAGATTTGAATGATATAGCATATCCGCATGAGAAGAGAGGGGAAAAGCAAAGGTTGGAATCGAGTTGTCTTCCATTTCGTAACTTCATAAGGCAAATGGCAATGGTTGATCTTGGCTTTGTTGACACACAATTTACATGGACTAATAATAGAGGTGGTGAGGGTTTTGTCGAGGAAATGTTGGATAGATTCTTTTGCTCACCTCGATGGAGACTGTCTTTCCCACAAGCCAAAGTGAGCCATTGTGAAAAGTAAGTGTCTGATCATTCCTTGCTTGTTTTGGATACTGCACCTCAGCACCAAACCAGAAGGCGAAGATTTGTCTTTGACCAAAGATGGGTCGGGAATGATTGTATGCAAGAAATAGTGACTCATGCATGGCAGAAGGAGCACAGGAGAAATAATCAATATATTGTGAGTGCCAAAATAGTGCAATGTCGGTTCGAATTGTAGTAATGGAGCAAAACTTATGGCATCAATTCTGCTAGGCAACTTCAGTTTATAAAACAACAAATGGAGAAAATGAGTCAAGAGGGTGGTAATAGGAATTGGCAGGGATGGTATGGGCTACAGAATCAGTTACACCAAGCCTATAGGAATGAAGAAGCATATTGGAAACAAAAATCGAGGAACCAATGGCTGAAGAAGAGAGAAAAGAATTCAAAATTCTTTCATGCAACCACAGTTCAACGAAGGAAGATGAATAGCATTGAGAGGTTAAGCACAGCCACAGGGGAAGTATGTGTGACTAAGGGGGAGGTGGAGAAGGAGATTGTGGGATATTATGAGGAACTCTATACCTCTAGCTAGACAACACAAAGCCCAACTTTACTTGAGGGATTGCCCAAGTCAATTACCAGGAAGATGAATAGAAGAATGATGAGGCTGATCGAGGAAGTTGAAATTAAATAAGATCTTTTTCAAATAAACCTAAGTAAAGCTCTTGGCCCTGATGGTATGGTGCCTCTATTTTTTCAAACATATTGGCATATGGTTAGAGTTGATATTTGTAATGTTGTTAGGGATTTTTTCATTTATAAGCGCATGTTTAGAAAGCTTAACCATACATTGCTTACATTGATTCCTAAGGTGCAAATACCAATATCTATCTCCCAATATAGACTCATTAGCTTATGTAATGTGGTTTTTAAAATTATTTCTAAAATATTATCTAAACGACTCAAAGTTTGCCTTCATAAATGTATTAGTCCACAACAGTTAGCCTTTATTTTGAGAAGAAAAATTCTTGATAATGTGATCATTGCGCATGAGTGCATTCATACAATGAATTCAAAGAGGACAGGCAAGAAAGGGTTCATAGAAATGAAAATTGATATAGTTAAGGCTTATGATTGGGTTGAGTGGAATTTCTTGGAGAAAGTAATGAGAAAAATGGAGTTTGTTAGGGGTTTCATTGGATGGATTAGACAAGGTATTTGTACGGCTATTTTGTCCATTAATCTAAATAGAGAACAATGTGGATTTCTTCACCCCTCGAGAGGAATTAGACAAGGCAATCCTATTTCTCCTTATTTATTTCTAATTATTTATGAAGTTCTATCTCATTTAATTAAACAAGCTAGTGTGAAGAGAGAGTATAAAGGCATGCAAGCTAGTAGAAACAATCCTATCATCACGCATTTGTTTTTTGCCGATAATTCGTTATTGTTTTGTGAGGTGGACCAGTGGCAAGCACAACAATTGCAAGATATTCTCAACATCTATAGCAAGAGTTCAAGCCAACTTATTAATATGACCAAGTCTTCAATATTTTTTAGCAGCAATATGTCTAGAGATATCAGAAGTCGACTATGTTAGGTGATGGAGGGTGTGCAAGAAAAAACTAATGCTCAATATTTGGGGCTGCCGATGCGAATTGGGAGATCTAAAAGAGAGGTCTTCAATTTTGTGATTGAAAAGTTCGACAACGGATACAGAATTGAAAGAATGGTTTTCTTAGCTTGGCGGGCAAAGAAGTACTCCACTACTTCTCAAAGCAGTGGTTAATGCTTTACCTATTTATATCATGGGATGTTTTAAATTGCCAATGGGATTGTGTAAGGATATTTGTAGGTTTTCGGCAAATTTTTAGTGGGGGGCACACCGGGAAGAGAGAAAAAATTCTTGGAAAACTTGGGATGAGATGATGAAAATGAAGAGTGAATGAGGAATGGGCTTTCAAGATATTCAACAATTCAATGATGCATTACTTGCTAAGCAACTATGGCGAGTGATTACCAAACTTGAGTTGTTGATGAGCAAAATTATGAAATCAAAGTATTTTCCAAATGATGGTCTTTGGCAGGCTGAAAAAGTAATGCTTCGTGGTTATGGAATGGATGGATGGCGACAAAGCGGGTGCTCAAATTTGGGGCAAGATATAGAGTAAGGGATGGTCAATCAATTCGAGTGTGGGAGTCATCGTTGATTCTTGGAAGATGGGATTTTAAGTTACAAAGCTATAGACGTCCATAACCAGAGGTTACTTGGGCAAGTGATCTTTTGAATGATGATGGTCGAGGATGGAATACAACTTTGGTTTCTACTCTTTTTTTTTTTTTTGCAGTAAGATGCGGATAATATATTCCAATTACCTTTGGAACCTACAAGCAACCAAGATAAACTAATTTGGTAGTTTAGTAGGGATGCGGAATACACTATAAAATTGGCTTACATGCAATTGCAAACAATCAAACATCAGGTAGGGCAGCGGGCTGAGAGCAGCACGTCAAGAGGCCTTCTACAAAAAATGTGGTGGACAACCTAGAAATTGAATGTTAAATCGAAATTGAGGCATTTTTTATGGAGATGTTGCAATGATATACTGGGCCTCAATCATAAGTTACAACAATGAAGAATGCCAGTTGATGCTAGTTGTCCAATGTGTGGTGAGGATGCTGAAACTCTGGAACATGCTTTTTTCTACTGTGGCCGTGCGCAAATAATTTGGAAGCTAGCTTTGATTGCTTGGAATCATACGGGTCAAGTATGAGCCAAATTTAGAGATTGGTGGCAAGGCATTTATGTTAATAAGAAAGTTGTTTTATGGGAAGAAAGAGCACAATTGACAGTGCATATACTTTAAATGATATGGAAGAGTAGGAACTTGTGGGTATTTCAACAACAATGGATGGAGAAGAGGATAGAGATTGCATTGGCACAACAGGAATAGCTCGAGTTTCACAACTGTAATTTGAGTTATTAGATAGCTCTTATGCTACCATGTAAATAGATGAGGGAATACTGCATTGGTAAGTGGTAGTACTAATCCGTAGTCATATTGGTTAGGGTAGCCCATTTATTTTTGTAGTGTTGTTTTGTGGGATGTAGTATAGGAAGGGAGGGACATGATGCCCGTTAGTTTTAACTTACTTTCGAGTTAAGAAGAATCTACTTATGGGACCTTGAATATAACAATTAACTTTTACAAAGTTGATACACTTATCACTCTTTTGGCAAAATAAATAAAATAATAAATAAAATAAATAAATAAAAACCCAAAAAATTATTAATATTTTAATTAGTACAATTAGTATAAATTATATGTTACTTTGAAATTATTTTTTAAAAAAATTATAGTTCAAATATAAATTAAATATACAATTAAAAATACAAAAAAAAAATTCTTAAAAAATTTAAAATAAACATACTACTCCCTACATTCCAAAAAAAGAGTTTACTTTGATTAAAGTACAATATTTTATTAGTTTTTATGTACAACTCATTTAATGTACTACTAAATATATAATTTTACATTTTTATACTTACTTTTAAATTTTGAGTGTACATAATTATTATTAGTAAAGATATTTTAGAAATTTAGTTTAAAAGTTGACTTTTTTTTGGGGACAAAAAAAAGTTTTTAAAATAAACTCTTTTTTTGGGAGAAGAGGTTTTTTAAGGAGCGGGTAGCATGGGCATTAAAAATTGATAACATCTATGTTTCTCAATCATACTCTTTTTATCTAAAAAAATTATTTTTAAAAATTTTCTTAATTTTAGAAAGGCAAATTTTTTACTTTTTTCCCTATATTTTTTTTTTGGTTTACAATGTATATTTTTTTCCCTATCTTTTTTCCCTATATATTGACAATGTATAATTTAAAATTAAAAGTAAAAATAAAATTAGAAAATCTTATATTTAACAATATATTAAACTATCAAATTTTAAAACTAAAAAAATGTTATGCTCCTAGTCTCTCCTTTTGAGTCTGTTTTTACAATATTTTTTTGTGGCTAAAAAAATGTTTACTTTTGAAATAAAAATTTTACAATACCATTATAAATAATAATTATATATAGTTATAATTAAAAATAATAATAATAATAATAATAATATAAAATTATATATTTAATCTTACATATTTAATAAAAGTTATATTTAATTTAAAGGAAACTTAAATTATTATTATTTGGGAGAACAAGACGAAGCACAAGGGACAGCTGACTGGACTGGACAGAGGTGTTTCACATGGCCAATTATTTGGACCCCTTTTTCGCTGACCCATCCCTTTTCCATAAACACTTTTCAGACACAAAACCAAACGGTAGCAAAGAATCAACAGAGGAAGAAAAAGAAAAGATGTGGAGCTTCTCACCTGATGATGATAAGGAATCAAGATCCAACTTTAATGGAAGCTTTCCACAAGAGGAAGGTCCATTGTCAGACCTTGAGCAGATCCCAGAAATTTCTAACCTAAATTCCAACTCTTCACTTTCAAAAATTGATGATCCGCTGCTGAAAAACAAGAGTACGAATAAGAACAAAAAAAACCAAGTCTTTCTTGAAGGCTATGTGGAGACATCAGATGAAGATGAGCTAGGGAGGACTAAAAGCTTGACTGATGATGATTTGGTGGAACTTAAGGGCTGTTTGGACTTGGGTTTTGGTTTTAGCTATGATGAAATTCCCGAGCTCTGTAATACTTTACCTGCTCTGGAACTTTGTTATTCCATGAGCCAAAAGTACCTAGACGAGCAACAGAAGACTCCTGAACCTCTGTCTGATACTGCTTCTTCAGGGTCTAGTCCTATTGCCAATTGGAAGATCTCCAGCCCCGGTGAGTTTAATGTTTTTTGTTGCAAAGAAACTGGTAGATATAGAAACGGAAAATTTTATTTTTAATTTGAATAATTATTTAGATCTGTGAATGAGTTTCTGTAAATGGGGTTGAAATTGAAGATTCTGAAGATTTGGTGTCCTCTTTATTAAGTTGTTTGGGATGGTTCTCTTGGTTGTGTTTCCAAATCTTGGGTAGCATATTTCAGATTATAGCACCCCAGTAGAAAATCATGGAGTTTGCCTTGTAGGGCGGTAGGGCAATGTCTGTGTTTATATCCCTGTATTTAAGGTTGAGTACTGATATCATATTCATAAGGGATAGATGCTTCTCTTCCAGCTCAATTCATCACAAGTGTAGGAGGAGGAAAGATTTTGGTTTTTGGAACCAAAAGCAGAACTTGTATTCTCTGATCTCTTCGAAATGAAGCTCGAACTTTAGTTGCTACTACTTTTTCTGATTGTTGAATCATCCGAATCTAGTACAAAGACTAATATTTTGCCTAAAGGAATGGAGTGGTGATACTTTGTTCGTAATTTATATCTAAGGTTAGATTATTAGCGTTTTGAAGATCAAGTAACTAATAAATTATACTGCACTGGCAAGGCACTGACAGCAATGAGAATTGAACGCAATTAAAATGACTGAGATGCGAAGGGTGATGTTAAGCACGACCTTTTAATTTTGAAACTCCTGTATCATGCCATTGAACTTTAAAATCCAAGGGAGTGGATGTTTCTAACAATTGGTTTGTTACATAAATTTGTATAGAGTAATGAGTTTGAACTCTAATAATGACATTCTTCTTTTGCCCAGCCTCTGAAAAATGCTAATTTCTATAGATTGGTTATAGTTTACATCAAGAGAAAAATCATGAAATTCTGTCCTAATCTTCTTCCCCTTTCATTTTCCAGGTGATGATCCTGAAGATGTCAAAGCAAGGCTCAAATATTGGGCACAAGCTGTTGCTTGCACAGTTAGATTGTGCAACTAGGAGCTATCATTTGTCTTGCTACACCAATCGAAGGAAGCAGAATCTGATATGGTGTGAAATGCTACAATCAGTGGTCATATTCTCGATTTGATCATTTCAGAGGATGGGCTTAGGTTCAAAGGTTAGCTGTTCATTCTTTACCTGGAGACAGTGATGCAATTCTGTCCATGAAAGGTCGGCAACATTTGAGAAAAACATGGAGAGGAGGATATTGTATCGAGTTTCTTATGGGTCAATGAGTAAATGTAACGGCAACAAGTTCAAAATAATAATGGGTTGAGGGTACAAAAGCTTTCATGATGTATCATTGTACCGAGAATAACAAGTCTCTTAATCAGCTAATTAATACTTTTCTTTTTATCTTAGTCATGGTTTTTCTAGATAGGTAACTATATACTCATAGTTCCCAATATTAGAATTACATTTTTAAAAAATTAATTTATTAAAAAGATATGTAATAGTTATATTTAAATCAACATCAACATTAATATCACTTTTATTCCAAATTAGTTGGGTTTGGCGACTGATGAATTTAAAGAAAAAGTGAGGAGAAGAAGAAATAGTTATAAAATGAAATAGAAAAATAAAGATAAAAGGACGAGGACTAAAAATAACAGTTGGGAAAACAAGAATTTTGTTCTTTCATCACATTAATAGCTTTTCTCCACTTTGTCCTAAAACATATTATATGATAATCTATTTTTCACTCCTTTAAATTTTGTTTTATTAATTTCCTTCACATAAGTTTCGGCTGACCTTTCTCTTTTTCCCCGTTATGTTCTTTATAACAAATTTCTGTTCTTACCGGAGCATCTAGGGGTCTTCGTAAAATATGTCCAAACCATTTCAATCTATGTTTTCTCATCTTTTTTTCTAGTAGTGCTACTCAAACTTTTCGTCAAATATCCTTATTTCTTATCTTATTTATTATAATTTTACCACACATACATTTTAACATTCTCATTTCTACTACTTCCAACTTATGCTCATGTTGCCTTTGTGCTGGTCAACATTAAACTCCGTATAGCATTGTCAATCTTATTGCTGTTCTATATAATTTTCCTTTTAACCTAAGTGGGGATTTTGTGGTCACACAAAAACCCTGATGTACTGCGTCATTTCATCCAATCTACTCTGATTCTATGGTTTAAATCTTCATCAATCTCTCCCCCTTGTTGCAGTATTGATCCTAGATATCTAAAAACATCTTTACTGGGTACTTCTTGTCCGAGCATACTCACCACATCTTTGTCTACTCGTCTTGTCGTGTCATACTCACACTTCATGCATTCAGTCTTATTTCGACTTGACATAAATTCTTTTGACTCTAACGTGCTTCTCCATAATTCTAATTTAGCTTCTACCCCGGCCCTGGTCTCATCAATAAGCACGATATCATCTACAAATAGCATACACCACAACACCTCATCTTGGATAGTCTCTGTTAACTCGTCCATAATTAGGGCAAAAAGATAAGAGCTCATAGCAGAGCCTTGGTGTAAGGCTATTGTGATTCAAAAATAGCTTAATTTTTCATTACAAGCCTTCACGCATGTACTAGCACTATCATACATATCATTGATTGTTTCTACATACTTTTAAGGTACTTTTTTCTTCTTAAGTACCCACCATAGAACTTTTCTTTGAACTCTATCATATGCCTTCTCAAGATCAATAAATAACATATGTAGGTTCTTCTTCTTTTCTTAATATCTCTCCATCAGCTGTCGTATCAAGAAAATAACCTCCATGGTTCATCTTCCCGACATAAATCCAAATTGATTTTCAGAGACCTTGGTCTCTATTCTCAAACGATGCTTAATAACTCTCTCCCACAACTTCATTTTATGGCTCATAAGTTTAATGCTCCTATAGTTGGAACAATTCTAAATATCCCCTTTATTTTTGTATATAGGCATGAGCATACTCTCCCTCCATCCATTCAGCATCTTATTTGTTTGGAGAATCTTGTTAAAAAGGTTAGTCAACCAACGTATTGCCACATTCCCTATGCAACTCTACACTTCACTAGGGATACTATCGAGTCCCACTGTTTTACCAGTCTTCATCTTCTTCAATGCCTCTTTAACTTCATACTCTCTAATTCTACAAACAAACCTTCTGTTTGAATGATTAGAAACAGCCTCCAAATCTATGTCACTTCTACCACTCTTCCCATTAAAAAACTTGCTAAAATAACTCATCCACCTTTCCTCGACGTCTAGATCTCTTACTAAAAGTTTTTGATTTTCATCCTTGATGCATCTAACCTGTGTCAAGTCTTTACTTTTCTTGTCCCTTATTTTTGCAAGCCTATATACCTTTTCTCCTCCTTTTCTTCCAAGTTGTTTGTACATTTCTAAAAAGCCTTGCCTCTAGCCTCTCGCCTCTCGCCTCTCGCACAACTTTCTTTGCATTTTTTCCTGCTAGTCTAAACTTTTGCAAATTCTCATCACTAGGACATTTATACAAACTCCTAAAACACTCCTTATATTTGATTGCCTCCTCACCTTTTCATTCCACCACCAATTTTCCTTTATTTGATGTCCGTTCCCTTTACTTTTATTGTCCCAAATAGCAACAGTAGGCGTCGGGGGGGAGGGGGGTGAATAGGGTTGCACTAAAAATTAACAAATAAAATTTCAACCCGTAAAAATAAGTATATCAAAATGAAAATGATAATCAAGTATAGAAAAATTCACAAAAATAGATTCAATATATTTTAAATAATAAGTAAGTGTAAACATATAAAATAAATATAAAGAGAAGGGAAGAGAACAAACACAAGCAATTTATAGTTGTTCGGCTCCAATCTTGCCTACGTCCACTCCTTAAGATCCTCCTTGAGATTTTTCACTATTCTTTGAAAGAGCTTGTTACACGCTAGCTTCCAAAGGTGCTAGAAAACCTTATCAAGTAATTCTATCCCCGAATCACTTCACACCAAATGAATCTATCCCCGAAACATTTACACCATGTGATTTTATCCCCAAATCACTCAACAAAACTCTCTCAAAAAATATCTTCAATCTAGGTTCTAACATTTAGACCAAGATCAACAAGAGTTCCCCCAACTCTTACAAACAAATAAAAGGGTAATAAATTTCCCTTTCTTACAAAAATAAATATGAGTTTAAAACTCAATCAACTAAGATCAAAACTCTCACGAGTTGAATATGAAAAATAAAGCACAATTGTAGAAGAAATCACTCAAAAACTTATTTCTCTTTGTGAGCACTTCTTTCTTGCCTTATCTATTTTTCTTCTCTTGCTCTTCTGCATTAGTCTGAGTCTAAGGCTGTATTTATAGGCATAAATTCCAAAATAGCCGTTACTAACCGAAAAGACTCTTTTGCCCTTCAAAGAATTTGTTTTAAATTCGGATTTCCAAAATATATTTGTGACCATTGTTTCTCCCATATAACGTTCATATCTGCAAATTCCTCAGAGTAATGATTTTGTAGCTCTCTAAGTTGGATATCATGTGGAGAAATTTCAGCTTCATCCAACGATTAGATCTTCAAATATAGCCGTTAAACCAAGACTAGCTCCAGACAACCTTTTCTGACAATCTACATCTATATTTTAACATTAAAGATATTGTTTCACCATTATTCTTTTCGAATTTGGAAAACTTTAAAATACAAATGTTGTATTTTTTTTATGTCTTCTTTTCACAAACAAAATTTTGTAATTTTTAAATTTTTACATTTTGAGTTATGTCTCAAAAACCGAAGCTAGCTCTAGACTCCAGAATTAAAGTATCTTCTGTAATAAGTAATAACTAATCTTTCAGCTCATTTTTGAACATCTAAACTTCAGATCCAGAAAATGTTTAGTTTAGTAAAGCTGTAAACATGGAAGTCTAGTTTACTATATTAAAATTTCAAAATAATTGAACCATAAGTTCTTTATATATCATCAAAATACTAACATATATCTGATTTCTCTATTCATCCAAATTAACCTTCTAGTTCAAGTTTTCATCTTTCACTAATTTCCATTATTCTAAACTTTGAAATTCCTTTCTTGTTTTATCCAAATTAGGTAAAAATGCATTAAAAGTAATATTAATATTTTTCAAATATATTTTCTTCAATCTGTCAAATTAAAATATTTCATTGAATGTCAATTTGAAAATTAATTATGAAAATTCAATTTAATGTTTGTTATCATCAAAATCAATTATAAATTTGCCTTGTAAACCTTGCGTCAACAACTTTCCTCTAAGACCCCTCTTGCCATTCTTTGGATGCAGTTAACCATTTTGTTCCACACCCTATTTACGTCACCTCTAGTAGCCACGATCCTTCTTGGAGAATTCTTTCATTGAAAGCTATTTGTTTTTCCTTTTTTAGCTTCCACTATCTTATTTTGGGATTCTGAGCACCTCTCTGCATTTTGCGTAATTTCTAAGACCACCAACTTATGTTGCGTAGCTACACATTCTCCGGGGTAAACCTCGCAATCTACATATAAGGTCCTATCCTATCTTCTAGCAAGAAAAAAGTCAATCTGGCTACAAGTTTGACCACTGCGAAAAGTGATTAGATGTGATTCTCTTTTCCTAAAGAAGGTATTTGCCAACATTAAATCATAGGCTAGGGCAACACTCAAGATATCCTCACCAACCTCATTTCTAGTCCCATAACCAAAACCTTCACTATGTTGACCAACATATCCATTTAAATCCTCTCCTATGAATACTTCTCCTTGCGTGGTATCTCCATTAGAATCTCCTCCAAATCTTCCCAAAATTTGTTCTTATCGCATACTTTAGTCTAACTTGAGGGACATATACACTAAGGATATTCAAAATTAGCTCTGCTAATAATAGTTTAACCAAAATAATTCTATCTCCTGATCTTTTAACCTCTACCACTTTATCTTTGTAACCTTTATTAATCAAAATCCTAACTCTATTTACACTCTTTTTTGTGCCTGTGTACCACAACTTGATCTAGTACCTTCAACTTCCTTAGCCTTTTCTCCAACCCATTCAGTCTCTTGTAGGCAAGTAATATTCACTTTTCTTCAAGCAAAGGTATCTGTTAACTCTCTCAACTTACTCGTTAAGGTTTTTATGTTCCAACTCCCTAGTCGAATCCTAACCCTTGGGCCTTGCTTGCCTCTCACACTCGCCCATAAAAGTGAGGACCCTCACTCACTTTTCACCACACTCAGACCCCGATATGGCACATCACTCTGGGAATGATAGCCCAAGGCTAGCCTCCTTACCCCTTGCACCCGCCTATTTTGGTGCAAGAACCCTTGCCCATTTTTCACTACATTCGGGCACTGATGCAAAATGACGCTAAGAAGGGTATGCTCCAATGAAAATTCAGTAGGGTTCATCTCATAAAAGGGTAGCTCTTTTTTTTATAGCCGGCTCACAACGCTTAACACAACCCTCCTCACTTTACCCTGACTTGGGACAGGCTATGCAAACATGCACAAGCAGAGTTAATAGTTATATTTAAATAAGTTGGATAAATATGAATTTATAATATAGTCTTTGATTTAAATTTAAAAACCATATTAGTATCAGTTAATTTTTTAATGATATGAATGTAATTTTCGTTTTAAAATAATGAAAAGGTAGAAATTGACAATAACTAATTATGTGTGATTAGGTAAGCAAGTCATAGGAGATTATTATTTTAATGATGATGGCATCTGATTCCATTTCTATTATGGACTACATAGAAGCCCCATAAAGTTAAACAAAGGCAATCAAATCTTCAATTTAAAAAGTTCTTTGAAATATTAACATTCCTTTTACATGGTGCTTTGGCACAAATGCCAAGTTTTGCAAAATTTTTGAAGAAAATATTAGTTAACAAAAGGTAGCTTGAAGACTTTGAAACTATTTGCTTAAGTGAAGAATGAGTAGCCTTGCAAAATAAATTGCCACTTGAAAGATCCAATACGTTTTTCTATTCTTTGCATTATTGGCAATTTAAGTTTCAATAAAGTTTTATATGATTTAGTAGCTAGTATTAATCTTATAACTTTTTGCATTTAAGAAATTGGGATTGGGGGAGGTAAAATCTACCAATATTTCTTTGAAATTGGTTGATAGATCGATCAAATATCCTAAAGGAGTAGTTGCGGTTGTACTTGCTAAGGTGAAAAATTCATTTTTTTGCTGATATTTTTTTGTTCTATATAAGGAGGATAAAGTACTGCTCATAGACTATGGAGGAAGTACTATTGATTTTTAGCTATTGGAAGAATATTAATTGATGTTGAAAAAGGGAAATTAATTTTGAGGCTTAATGATAAACATATGAAATTCATTGTCTTTAAGGCTATGCAACATCTTTTTAATCGTGATTCATGTTTATATGTTGATATTGATCATGATATTGTGGATGATTATTTCCATGAATTTTGTTGCAAGGATCCATTGGAGACATGCATAGTTCAGTCCAAAACTTAAAAGATGAAAAATGAAAAGATGGGTAAATGTGTAAAATTTTTGGAACCTTCGCCCTACATTTCTAGAGCTTTAAAGCCAAAACTTTTAAAGCTTGGAGACGACCATATATTACGAAAACCATCCAAAACTTGATGTTAAACCTTTACCTTCTCATTTAAAATATATTCTTTTAGAGAAGTACTCATATTTACCTTTGATTATTTGTTCTGCTTTGATAGATTTGGAGGAGAAAAAATTTGTAATAGTTTTGAGAGAATATAAGAGATAGTTTTGGATGTCGAGTCTATTATTGGGTACATAAAAGACTATATTTTTCATGTTATTTATTATGCAGGCAAAACCTTATCTCCAACTCAAATCAATAGTGCCATTACTAAGAAGGTTAATGTGAACGTTTAAGGAACTTGTTCTAAAAACTCACAAAGTAATTGGATGGCTCTAAAAACAACCCATTGAAGAATTGAACAATGTCAAATGTGGGAAAAGATTTCACCCCAACCTAACAACGTGAATTGAAACCTCAGTATCAATATGAATTAAAACAATACCCAAGTTAAGGGAATAAGTCTTAACTTGATAAGTTGTGGAAGTAGCACAAGAACAATTTTAACACACTCAAAAAGTTATCAAAAGGACTTGAATTGTGAATTCCTCATAAAAATAAAAATTTTATTCTTCAATTGACTACTTAATTTGGCCACCCCCTTTTTCCTTTTATTGGGCAAGATTTGGTTTAATCTTTACAAAAATAAGGGCTTAAATTGTAGTTAAAGCCATCCTATAATAGGTTGGATTAGATATTCTATAAGAACCCACTCTTTAAACCTAATTCTAAACTAATATTAAATGAAAAGTTTGGCTCAATACAACTCGAAAATCTTCTAAAAGAATCCTAAAAATTTGGTCGTAGCTAACCATTTTAAACTGGGAACAAATAATACAAGTTGTATTAGGATTAAACCCTAAATTTCAACTCCAAATTCGGCTATATAAGGCATCCATATCCTTTTTCGGCCTCTAATTTGAGTTTCTAATTAATTAAGGGTTTAAATGCAAGGCCATTAGTAATCACATTTAAAATATTATCTTGTGTTTATAATCACTAATATTAGACGCTTCTTAAATTTGAACTTTTGGAATGAGCCCACAAAGAACCTCTTTTAAAGTCTTCTGGCTCTAACACTTGTCATTGACCTATGAGTAGTTATACTACAATTAAGGACTTAATTAAAGTTAATCAAATCCATAAGACAAAGTCAAACTTGGACTTGCACCATGGTTGATCTTTAAACACCTTTTGAGTCCAAATCCAAACTTGTGACTCAACCTTTTTGTAGTTTGATTATCCCTTATTCAACCACAAAAATTGATGACTATTATGGACTAAGGTTTGCATCAAATGTTCTTTTAGTGATTGTTTTTGCATTTGCAATATTTCATTCTTGATTGGAGCTAAAGTTGTGGTGTATATTGATCACTCAGCATTGAAATATTTAATGGCCAAAAAGAAAGCAAAGCCAAGCTACTAATGATAGTGCAAAAGCTCTATCTTAAGTGCCTTTATTTCATAGGTTTTATATTGTTTCTTAGAGTAAAATGGAGTCTAATATCATGTTTTATGTTGTTTTCAAGTAATAATTTCCCAATGGCACAAATTAATTGATATAATATCAATTAGAGTAAGAATTCATAAAGAGGTTGAGTGGAGAACGAGTGAGCTTAATCACATAAACATAGTCTAGACAATGTTCGAAAATTCAAGTATAACTTAACCTCAACTCAACAAAATGAGGATATTTTGAATGTTATGAAAAGATAAGAGAATATACTACAATTATCATGTGTACCACTTCACCTAGTTTAGCCAGGTTCTAGTTAAGAATACAATTTACTTGACACTTAGCGATTCTAGCTAGTAGGAGACCCCTTTTAAGAGAATGACCATCTCATGAGGTAAAAATCTCCAAATTCAATAATCTTTGAAGCACTAGAAAGCTATCTTGTAAAAAGTGAGTCCATATTCTTCTTAGAAATGCTCCAAAAATTCAGTCAAAGTATGTGCAAGCCTATGACGCTAAATGCTTGAGAGGCTTAATGACTGCCTTTGGGGTGGCCTAATTGTATAAGAGTAGTTTGGCCAATCACATTCCAACTTCTATTCATTTTAGACTCATGATTAGGAAAATCTTAGAACTCTAGGCTAAGACTTAAACGCATATTTAGTGAATAATAAACATAATTTCATCAAAGATTTGTTCATTTCCTTTGATATTAAATTGTGGGTGCTTCATCATCTTGTAGAGAGGAGTTTTTTACACTTGAATGTTCAATCTTTTGTTCTATTTCTTTGATTAAATGCTTCCTTCATTAAGTATGAGTGGCTAAATTTTTTATTTACTAAGAATTAATAATGGGTTATGGTAATTATTCAATTATTTGTTGATTTATGGGTCTTATGAATTAAAGTTTACTAACAAGTTTATACAATTTATAATATTCATACAATTTAAGTTTACTAACAAGTTATGATA
This sequence comes from Gynochthodes officinalis, assembly GCA_020080225.1. Classification (NCBI taxonomy): domain Eukaryota; kingdom Viridiplantae; phylum Streptophyta; class Magnoliopsida; order Gentianales; family Rubiaceae; genus Gynochthodes; species Gynochthodes officinalis. The sequence continues at coordinate 38,738,357 of CM034619.1, read as the reverse complement.
TAATATTCAGACAATTTATAATACTCATACAATTAAAGTTTACTAACAAGTTATGATATAATATTCATACAATTTACATAGCTAATTAGATTGTCCATGATGTTTTTTTTTGTGTGTATCATAGATCTATGAAAAATGTAAGACTTTTGATATTAGAACCATATTAACTTTAGTTTAAGAATATGTAAGGTGAATTAGTAGATTTATAAATGTTAGGATTCATGATATATGTTGGTTGCGAAATATAGGAATATTCACCCTTTTACAACAATTCTTTACCTTAAGAATAGTGGCATGAGTGACAAAAAGTATTTTCCCCTTCATAGAATTGACCTATGTACCACATCAATTTGATAAATGGGTATGAATGACCTTAAACAATTTTTAAAAATATCTTTGTTGTTCTTGTTCTAAATCTTGAGTTCTTGCACATTGATCTATTTGAATATAGTTATATTTATTTTATTTAATTTTCTTGTTCTTCTTTACTTTTTCTCCCTTTCTTTATTTGAACTTGAAATTTTATTACTTGAAATAATAATATACCTGTGGGATCAACCCTACTTCTATTTTTACATTGATATCATATACCTGCATCTAAATTGAGTGGATTTAAGTTTTATAACTTCTAATTTTTAACTAATTTTTCTATTTTCTAATCTAACACAAGAGAGCCTTTTGGATGTAGGGACTATTGTTGGGCAAAGAAGAGATAAATTTTTTTTATGTTATTTATAATGTAGGCAAAATTTTATCTATAACTCAAGCCAATTATGCCAACAATAAGAAAGTGCTTTTAGCCATTGTTTTTACACTTGAAATATTTCATTCTTACTTGGTTGGAGCTAAAGTTCTTGAGCATATAGATCACTTAGCATTGAAGTATTTAATGGCCAAGAAGGAACCAAAGCCAAGACTAGTTATGTCGATTCTTTTATTGTAAGAGTTGGATGTTACAATCAAACACATGAAAAGATCACAAAATGTAATAGCTAATAATTTGTCAAGATTTCCTCACCTTACTTGTGGCAAGGATGTTAATTAAATTCAAGAGGAATTTCTAAATGAAAGCTTGTTATCAAATAGTGAGATTCTACGTTATGCTGATTTTGTAAACTACTTGGCAAGTATGTTCCTTCTACTTCTACTTATCAAATAGTGAGATCGCAATTTGGAACTAGATTAGGATAACCTAGTTTTAATAAATCTATATTAGTTTTAGCATAGTTATTTGAAATATATAATTATGTCTCATGGAACCTAGTGAATCTCTACCAAAGGAAAAGGGATTAGAGGTTTAAAATTGGTAATTTGTTATGGCTTCTTTCTTTCACTCTTTTTCTTAATCCTCTACTAGATCTACATCTTCTGCATCCTTCTTCTCTAATATGTTTCTCAAAGAAGAAATTAATATAAAAAATTTTAATCAATCTATAGACAATTGGAAAATCCCCAAACATCTTACAAAAGAAATTTATCATGACAACAAAGGGAATTTGACTTCTAATTATATTATCAAAACAATAGAACAAACCATAGCTCTCAACCTAGAGTGTGAACAAATTAAATTATTATCTAAAAAGACTATAGATAAGCACAAGCAAAAATATAATTATCTGCACATTAGTTTATTACAAGTAGCTGCCAAACCTCTTACAAGAGAAGGTTTAGATACATCTCTTATTCTCTATTTAAAATATGGTAGTTTTGTAAATTTTGGTGATTCTCTCTTAGGACTAGTTGAAACCAGTTTATACAGAGGACTAGTTTATTTTGATTCTTTTCTAAACTTTACTGTTTCTTTGCATGATAAAAACATTTTAGATACATTAACATTAAATGTTAAAACAACTAATTACAAAACAAAAAGTGGTTCCCTTCCACTAGTGATTCTATACAGGATCCAGAACAAAGCTATGAACTCAGCCTTTATTACAAGAGCCTTAAAAACACTCAAAAAAGGAGAAACTATATTGTTTCAAATGGACATAGCAATGTCTAGAATGTTTATGCCCAGACTTATTGTTTAGAACCAAGTATCCTCGCCAGAACAATGGTTATTACCAAATGTAGTGCCTGTAGTGCCAACACAAAATGCTAGTGTTTCGAGTATTAGACAATACCCCTCAGGAGCTGTTTAAATAAAGTTCGAAAGGTCTCATAGTCATAGATATTCTAATCATCCATATTCAAGATAGACTCTTCCTCCTAGACACTCTATATCTAGGATATTAACTCAACTCCATGGGATTGACAACACCACCTCCATACCCTAACCTAGGTACACAGTTAAAATAGAATTGGAGTCCTTTGAAAATGATAGTCTTCCCAAATCTTTAACTTGCTCCACCATGACAAATACTCTTGAAGAACATCTTGGAGAACGTTGGGTTCTTAGTGCAGAATTTTAGATCAATAAGGACATTCTCAAACATGATTTCTACGTAGATTATAATTAGCATAAAAGAGTATGGTTCTTCTCCAAATACACAGGACAGGCAAGAAAAGAGGTTCAAGACATTTATTATTCTACTCTGTTCAATTTAAAGCAACATATTACATTCTTTGAATGGTTCTACCATTATGCTATTAACAACAACAATTTTTATTATCCTTTTTTGGAAGAAAAAGAGGTCTGTGCTACTAAAACTTGGCAGGCCATTGATGGAAATTCTGTTAATTCCGAACTGTTGCCAGTAAACTCATTCACCTCCAACTACAAATATGTTGAAATCACAGCTGTTCCCTTCAAGCATAATGATGAAAGATCAATTGACCCTATAAATGCTTAGGATATCCAAAGCAGTTATGAACAAAATACTTATACTAATAAATATTTACAAGCTCTAGGAGAATTTCTCCTTACAAAATGAGTCCCTGTTACTTCATCATCATCCACAGCATTCCTTACAAAATCTCTTTTCAAACCCTACAAAATACCCACCAAACCACATAAACAGATTCAAAATAAACCCCTCTCTGAATTAGAACAAAGAATTGCAAAAATAGAAGAAACTTTTGCAACCCCAAAATCTAAGCAAAAATCAAATGAACTAGCCTCGGCTTTGGTAAACCAATCTATGTGTATTCTTGACAAATGAGAAAGTTCAGAGACAATAAATTTATCAAGGTACAATCACTCCTATTGAAAGATATATATATATATATATATATATATATATATAGAATTTTCTAAAAATTGTGATCATGTCAAAGAATAGCAATATTTTCAAGAGACACGAGATGCCTTTGACTAACAAATGTGTGTGTTGTTTGAAGTTTGGGGTATAGATTTCATAGGACCATCTCAATTTTCTTTTACTAACAAAAACAATCTTGTGGTTGTAAATTATATTTCAAAATAGGTAGAGCTGCTATAACACAAACTAATGATGCAAAATTTTTCTCTAAATTTGGTAGCTTAAGGGCAATTATTATGATGAAGGTACATGTTTTTGTAACAAGCCATTAGAAATATTTTTGCAAAAGTATGGAGTCACACACAAAATTAATGTACCATAAGATTTACTAACAAGTGGTCAAGAAGAGGTATTTAATAGGAAACTCGAAAGAATTCTTAAAAAATATAGTAAGTTGATTTAGAAAAGATTAGTCTTTAAAATTGGATAATGCACTATAGGTATATAGGACTGAATTTCAAACACCTATGGACATGTCTGCATATGGGCTTGTGTATGATAAAGCTTGTCATTTTTCCTTTTATTTTATCCTCTTTTTTTTTTTTTTTTTGTAAAAGAGAAAGGGAAAGGGAAAGATTTAAAAGCAATAGAAACAAACTATTAAAAAAATATGAATTATTTAAACTTAAATGAAAAAATGTGTTTTAATAAAATGCAATGGGGAGATATGATATATATAGTCAACTTCACATAATGAAATAAAGTTTAGTTATTGTTGTTGATATTGTATTTCTTTTCTTTTAAATCAATCCAAGCTTCTTAAGATATATATATATATATATATAAATATATATATATATATATATATATATATATATATATATATATTTATGTCTTTTGTTTTATCTTGTGTTGGGTCTTTTAAGAAGTTAAGTGTTTTCTCGAATATCTTGAAATTTTTATTTTTTGATTGTCTTGTTTTCTTTTCTTATTGTCTCATTTTTCTTTTTGTTTGTGTATATTTATTTTGTAGGTAGTCAATGTCTATTTTAAGTTTGAAGGTCACGTGTTGAATTCATCTTTAAGGTTCATGACAATTTCGCTTAATAAAATTTTCTCTTCGCTCTTCTATTTTAAATTTTTTCTTTAACATTAAGGACAAAATTAGCCTTTAAATTGGTGGAAGGGAGTAACGAAATATTTTGATATTGATATAGTTTGCTTAATTGTGTGAATATGTTTGCTAAACTTTTCTTTTTTAATTTGAGGGAAAATTTTATTTTTTTCTATTTCTCTTTTATTTATATGATAATTAGAGAGTGAGCCAATTGTTTATTGAATAATTGAATATTTAGTGTTAATATTATCCTTATCATGATTTTTGAAATTTGCAGCACTAATAGCCATTTTGTTTTTATAAAATTTGAATGCTATCACTATGTTTAATTGTGTGAATAAGTTTTGCTACACATTTCTTTTGATTTGAGGCAATATTGTTGAAAAAAAAGAGGTTATTATAAGTTGCATGATTCTGGTTAAGTGTTTGAAAACAAGTTTTTTGGATGGCTACATACACACACAATAGATTTCATGATTTAGATTTTATTGTAAGATTACTTGATTGATTTTGGTTACAACTCTCCCACAATTTTAGAAAATTCTAATTAAAAGATAAACATGAGTTTATCATGCTTTCAACTAATTATGCTAAAAAATTATCAAAAGACTAAGTGAGAGCTAGTTAAAGACTAAGTGGGGGATGTTAATGAACTCATAAAAAGAAATTGTACATTATTTCATGTGTCAATTACTCCATTTAATTTAATTTTAATAAGATATATATTAGATACGAGTGAGTTTTTTTAATTAGCATTAATATGTAGTTGCAGTGTATGCAAAGGAATCCATGATGTGGAGAACGTAGAACTGGACAGTTTTTCCTTGTAAATTTAGGACAGATTTTGGTATTGTGGCCCAATTAGAAAAGAATTATGAAAGTCAAAATGTTATTTTAATTTGGCCAAATATAAACTTTGTCAGGAGAGAGTTTACCGCGTATCGACAAACATTATATCCGAGAAAATCTTGCAAACATCTAAGAACAAAGAAAAAGAGAAGAAGTGACGTGGTCGTGCTCGTGCTCACTTATTCACGCAGATGCCAACATTTTGGTTTAAAAGTCTTCCATGTATATGTTCATACATATATCCTTGTATTTTGGAAAAAAAATTCAAAAAACTTTCACTGCTTGAGAAAAGGGTAATAATTATGTATATCAATAATTGAAAAATAGTCCCTGTAAGCTTGGTTCAATGGTCATTCTGAACTATTCAAAAAAGAAAGAATTAGGGATCAAATCTCAGGACCGTGCTGGGCATCCTTGGAGCAAGCTCTGTCTAGTCGTAAAGATAGTTTAGTGTGCGGCACAAGTCCTAGTCATACAGATTAGTCCCATTCCCAAAGTGTGGGGCATAAGTGTGGAAATACTCTACGAGAAAAAAAATAATTAAAAAATAAGAATAATTAACACCTAGGAGAATGCACGGCAACACCACCGACAAACTTAAGACTAAGGATGGAGGACGGCGGTTGAAGACTGAACGGCGATTGAAGACGGAGTAAGGCCGACCAAGGATGAGCGACTGATAGCGGAAGAAAGAAGACTGAAGAGTAGTTGTAACTTGTACTGGTCGACAAGCTGCTATCTACTGAGGAGGCCGGCGGTTGAAAACTGAGGAGGTTTCTGTTAGTGTTGAAGCCTGAAGGGAATGGTCCGAATGGAGGAGGGAGGTGGGAGGCGGGCGGCAGAAATTTGTAGAGACCCCTATATGCAAAGGAAATAATTTTGCCAATTAAGTTTCTAATTTTTTAAAATTGGAAAACCATATTTATAACCAAATTAATTTTGTTCTTAATTTTGCCCAATCAAAATAGTTATTATTCTAATAACACCCATACTTTCTTTCTATTTGAATTTTTATCCTATAATGAATTTGATTTTATTCAATCACATCTTTAAAATATATTTATTTCTATCAATTGCACCCTCAATATTTTAGTACAAAATTTGGCCAATAATATAACATTTTATATTATTAATTAAAATGATGAATTAGTAAAACAGTCGTGATAAATTAGAAATTTCAAATGAAAATCATGAATAATTATTAATTTGTCATGATCAAAAAAAAAAAATTTCCCCTTGATTTTGTTCTTAATAATCTACAAATTCAAACTTTAAATTTAAATTACCGCTGAATTAAAGTTGTTAAATTAATACTCATTTGTCATTCATTTAATACTCCCTTGCAAGTTAATAATAATGAATATCTAATTACTATTCATTATTCACTAATCACTTAGTGTTGATCATTTATAAAGTTACAAACTCAAATGAAATATAAATGAGTTATTAAATAAGAGAATTGCACTCTCGGATACTACACATGTTATTTTTATTTATTTTTCCATGTATTTATCTTATTTTTTGACCAATAATTAAAGGTAATATTATTTACATCCCACAAGATTGTTTTTTGGTGTTTTTATCTAACAAATTATAATGTTTTTTGGTGTTTTTATCTAACAAATTATAATGTTTTTTGGTGTTTTTATCTAACAAATTATAACTTCTTTCAATTACATCCTAAATTAGTACTACTTATATAATTATTGTTTTCTTTTGGGGTAAAAATCATATTATTAAGGTGTTATAGTATAACAACAAATAATTATGGGTATTGTTTATAATTATTAAAGGGTCTAATTGATATATTTTGAAAATTACTATAGAGGAAATAAAAATGTCAAAATATTATAAAATTTTAACAAAATTTTTTATTTATTAATTTATTTTACTTCATTATTTTGCAAATACAAATTTCAAAATATTGTAAACATTTTACTTCATTATTTTAATTTTTATTATTTTACATAATAAAACTCATAGTGTATATATATAATATATCAATTTACAAATAGTAATTAGTAAGTAGGCAAAAACTAATTATTACTCCATTCGTCCCAAAAAAGTGTCCAATTTCAAAAAAATTTCTTGTCCCAAAAAAAGAGCCCACTTTCAAGCAAAATTTATAAAATATCCTTAATAATAATAATTTTGTATACCTAAAATTAAAAGTAAGGATAAAATGTAAAATTATAAATTTAGTTAGTGCATTAAGTGTATTGTACCTAATAACTAATAAAAAGTTGTATCTAAATCAAAGTAAATTCTTTTTTTTGGAATGAAGGGAATACTAACTTACAATATACAATAATGAAAATATTTTTGTATTTCTTTAATTGTAATTTTGTTTAATTCAATTGTAGGAATAACATAAAGGTTCCTTTACTTCTTTTTTTGTTTTTGCATAATAAAAATTAAAATAATAGGATCTTCTATATATATATATATATCATATATATCAATATATATATATATATATATATTTATATATATTTATAAATATATATATTTATATATATAGATATAAATATATATCAAATTAACACTAATTTATAAATATAAAAACTTAACAATAAACTAGTTCTACTAATAATATATTATAATGAAAAAGAGAAGAGTCAATCCATAATAATTCACAACTAATAGAGAAATAATAATAAACTAATAGTAACTAGTAACTAATACTAAAGTATGATATTTAAAATTTAATTAATATAATTTTAATATAAACATAATGTACTAATAATAAAAAAATATTAATAATAAATTAAAAGTTTAACTAATATTAATAACATAATATATATATAATTATATAAGTAATATAGTTACTAATATACATAAATAATATATTTATAAAATTTAAAATAATAAATAATATATATTTAAAAAATAAACAGGGAAATGGGGTTCTCCCAATCCACCTGCCCTGTTTTTTCTCCGCTCTTCCTCACCTCGATTCTGCCCCCACGGGGTGAAACGGGGCGCCCTGCGGGTACCCGTTGTGATGTGAACTCGATCTACGTTTCAAATCCAATTGAACGGAGTATTGGTCCAATTACAATGGCATAGACTAAATTATTTAAGGAGGCCATTTCTGCACTTATTCAAGAATGTTTTACTCAAGCCATATTAGGCCAAAATGATGGACCAAGTTCAAGTGTGCATTTGGTCCAAGTTGAAACCCAATTCTAGTCCTAAAGTTGGTTCAAATTCAAGGTTCAATCATCCATTTTGAGGCATAAGGAGGACGAAAATTCATGGCCCAAAATTCAGCCAAAGAAGTATTTATCGAAATCTTGGAAGCTGATTCAAGGTGCATGCAACTACTTGAATTCACGACTTCCAACTCTTGGTCAAATCACCATTCCAATGTGTAAATTTTTCAGCCAAAATATTGGTCTTGTCAAAGTCTAGTTTAAGAGTTAGTAAGTCAAAGTTAATTTTTATTTCTTCTAATTTCAAGACAAGGTTATTTAGGACTTTTCAAGACTTCTTTGTAGCCTATAAATAGGCCTCTTTTGTACTACTTTCTCAAGCCTTTCAACAATCAAAATTGTGAGTTTTTATCTCATCTTTGGGTTCTTTGAGAACTTTAGAACTTATCAAATTTTCTTGCAAACTTGTGGTGTTCAAACTAAACTTATCAACCAATTTTAGTGTTGTTGATTGTGGCATTTCATACCAATGTTTCTATCTCTTTATACATAGTGGGTCAAGGTTTATACCAATCTAAACCAGCATTCCCTTCGACATATCTTGGGTAAAGTTTCTAAGTGTTCCTAATCATTTGGATTTGGATCACATCATTTGGTATTAGAGCCATTTCTAAGGGTTGCATATTCTTTTGTTTTCCTCTTTTGATTTCATCCTTTTTTATTCTTGACTTTCTTGAAAATCAAGATTCACATTTTTGTTAGTGGGTTTTGTCATAGGTTGGCAAGGTTCCTAGTAGTGGATTTGGAATTTAAGATCACCTTTTCATCTCCACTTCTTTTTTTTTATTCATTTAAAAAAATGTGAAAAAAATAGAAGAAAAGAGGCCCATAAAAAAATAACGTGGTGGCCGAATATTAAAAAAAGAAGAAGAAGAAGTGGACACAAAAAAATTCTTGAAGTTGTGATTCCTTTGAGATCTAATATTCTTTTCTCTTGTGATCCAGGTTGCCAAAATATTTATCAACAAAGTTCTTCTCAATCAACCTTGAATAAAGTTCTATTGTTCATCTGGTTCATTGTTCTTTTTTTTTTTTATCTTTATCTATCTTTCAAGTTGTTATCTTCTCTTATTCCTTGGTGCATTCAATTTCACAACTTAAAAGAACACAAAAAATTGTTTGATGAGTTTTAGTTGTGAAAGTCACACTCTCACTTGATAATTATTCAAGTAAATTCAATAAGAACTATAAGAGGGGTAATGAGTGTAAACCTCATTTGTGAGAAAATTTGAGTGTGAGTGACCACCAAAAAAATATCTTGAGAGTGAAAAAACACGTAAGGGAGTTATTACTATTTGTGAGGATTTTTTTAACCATTTGATTGCAGAATTTCCAAAATGTCTCACCATTCCAATGAGGAGGATCATCAACAAAACTTACAAATCCAAGCCTTGATGGGAGAAGTGAGAAGATTGCGACGACAAGAGATTGAACCCTTGCATAAAAGAATTGATCAATTGGAGGCGGAATCTCAAATGGCTCGATCACACACCACCAACACCAAATAAAGCGTAGAACACAAAGGGTGGAAAATGGAAGATGAAGAGCTTGATGAAGTTGATGATGAGTTTGATAAGGAATCTTTTGGGCGAAATAGAAGACCAACTTGGAGGAGACAAAATGAAGACAAAAACTTTAGCGCCATCAAGATGAAAATCCCTCCTTTTCAAGGAAGATCCGATCCGGAGGCCTATATTGCATGGAAGAAAAAGATGAAATTTGTATTTGATTGCCACCACTACTTTGATCTCAAAAAGGTAAAACTCACAGTCACTAAATTTTTCGATTATGCATTAACATGGTGGGATCAACTTGTGATAAGTAGGAGAAGAAATGGTTAAAGACCCGTGGAGACTTGAGAGGAAATGAAAGCAATCATGAGAAAGAGATTTGTGCCTAACCATTACTATTGAGATCTCTACAACAAGCTTCAAGGGCTTAGTCAAGGAAGCAAAAGTGTGGAAGATTATTTCAAGGAAATGGAGGTTGCTATGATAAGAGCCAATGTGGATGAGGATTGAGAAGCAATTATGGCTAGATTTCTGAATGGCATGACATCCAAGATTGAATTGAAATGTACCATTATGTGGAGTTGCAGATATGGTACACACGGCTATCAAATCGGAGCAACAACTCGAGAGGATGGGGAGGGAGGGTAGTACACATCAAAGTACTTAGAAGACAAGTACTTCAAAGAAGAAGGAGAAACCTAAAACTTCCTCAAAACCAGCCAAAACAACCCTAAAGGAATGACATCGAAAGTTAACAATGAATGCTCTACCTCTTGAACTTGTGATATTAAATGTTTCAAGTGTCAAGGCAAGGGTCATATCGCAAGCCAATGTCCAAATGAGCTTGCAATGGTGATAAGGGATGATGGAGAATATGAGACTGGGGATGAACAAGAATCAGATTCCATGCCACTGGGGATGAACAAGAATCAGATTCCATGCCATCTCTTGCATAATCGAATGAAGAGGAGTTACCAATCCATGGTGAATTGTTGGTCACTAAGCAAATCCTTAATATGCAAGTCAAGAAAGATGACGAGGCACAAAGAGAGATCATTTTCCACACAAGATGCTATGTTAATGGAAAGGTATGTAGTGTTATAATTGATGGTGGAAGTTGTATTAATGTGGCTAGTGTCTCTATGGTTAAAAAGTTAGGATTGCCTACAACAAAGCTCCCAAAGCCATACAAGCTCCGATGGTTTAGTGATTGTGGAGAAGTTCGCATTTCTAAGCAAGTAAAGGTGTCATTTTGCATTGGGAAATACGAAGATGAGGTGATTTGTGATGTGGTTCCCATGCAAGCAAGTCATTTGTTGTTTGGAAGGCCATGGTAGTATGATCGATGTGCTAGTCATGATGGTAATACCAACAAGTACTCTTTTGTTCATAATCAAAGAAATGTAACTCTTGTACCTATGACTCCTAGTCAAATTTATGAAGATCAAGTGAGGTTACAAGAAGATGCAAAAAAAAAAAAGAAGTGAGCAAGAGAAAGAGAGTGAGAAAAAAAGAGAACGAAGAGAGTTTGAGTGAAAAGAAAGAGTTGAGTTAAAAAAGAGTAAAAAGAAAAAGAGAAAAAAATAGGAATTTAAAGATGTGTTTCCCAAGAAAGTTCCAAAAGGATTACCACCACTTCGTGGTTAATTTGACTTTGTTCCAGGAGCATCACTTCCAAACAAGCCTACCTATAGAATGAGTCTCAAAGAAACCAAAGAGCTTTGAAAGCAAGTTGAAGAATTGTTAGACAAGGGATGGGTTCGAGAGAGTATGAGCCCATGTGTTGTGTCAGGTTTGTTGGTGGCAAAGAAAGATGATTTTGGATGATGTGCATAGATTGTCATGCCGTGAACAACATAACAGTAAAATTTTTCCATCATATTTCTTGATTAGATGATTTGCTTGTTGAGTTATATAAAGCAATTATGTTTTCTAAAATTGATTTGAAAAGTGGTTACCATCAAATTAAAATGAAAAAGGGTGATGAATAGAAAACCACTTTAAAAAAAACATGGTTTGTATGAATGGTTAGTGATTCCTTTTGGACTAACTGTAGGAAATCAAATACGACACACAAAAAAAATTTAAAATTTTTGATTTCCTCCAAGGATCCTTACAAAGTGGTTTCAAATTGGTCATGAAGAGTTTTTTTTACCGGTAGTGGATAATCTTTTTTTTTTTTTGGAGTTGTTTGCTCGTCGAATCGTAGCAACATCCAAAAAAGCCTTGCCTCTACAGTATCTACATGATCATCTCCAAGTCCTAAGTTAATTTTCACACAATTAACCAAGGAAGAAGCAGCAAAAGAACCGTTGGTACTAGCCTAGAACTTTTGCTTTTAGTTTTCAGGTTTTTGAAGCTTCTCCAAACTTCGGTTATTCTTGCTTTTTCCCCACACAAGAAACTGCTATTTTTCTTCTAAAGAACATCAAAAAGTCTCCTTATGTTTTTCTAAATTTGGCTGTTATTCTTCTTAAGAAAAAGGGGCCAAAAAGATCTACTCAAACAAGAACAAGAGGTTCAGTTTTCTGGTTTGGATTTGCTATAGAATTTTCTTCTCTAAGAAAATCTATTTTTGGCTTTTGATGTAGCAAGGAGAACGTGATTTTTAGCTCACATTGGGTTGGAGGCTGCTGAATGTTTATGTCCAAATATATAAAAAAAAATATTAGGGCAAAACTTCTTCTAAAAAGTTTTACTTGAACCCCAAGTTCTAATCTATTTTGGAACTTTCTAAATTTCAGCTTTCCAAATTTCATTAGTTTCTAAAACAAGAATCCCATTCTTAATTTTCTTCTAATTTTTGGTCATTTCATGAATTAATAAATTAAAAAATATTTTGGATCTATTAACCCACAATAAAACCATTTAGAAACCAAAACCAAATACCGATTTAAACTGAAAACCTTCTAGAGTCCTATTCATAATAGGATTCTTAAATTAACAAAAATTTATCACATGAATTTTATACTTATTTTGGATACAATCTAAGTGTGTGACCCAATAGATTCTTATAATGTTGGCAATGACATAAAATCTATTTTATACCATAAACATTGAGCGGGGTCTAGCAACTCATCAATGCTACCCAAGTTATAAGAATATTAGTAATTCAACATTACTTTTCTTGTGATAGATGTCACCATGTAATTCAATTCCTTTGCCTTAGATATCTGGATTGAATATGAGCAATGGAGTGTGTCACACTCGTATAGTTCAATGTTTGCATTTCTTGATTCCCAAGTTAGACGCATCTAAGTAAATGAGCTCGATATTACATATCAACTTATTTGAGCACGGCCATGCATTTTATGGTCTCACTTGATCAAGGAGTCCAAAGATATTACTCCCATAATATAGGAGGGGCAAATTCTATCTTGATCACTCAACATCCCACTACATGATTCATTACATATCCAATTGCCACTTTTATAGTTCACCCTGTTACGAGTAATATTTAGTAGAATCAAAACATGCAACTACTCATATTGGGTTCTCTAGTGACCTCAAGTTTAGAGATCACTTACACCATTATCGCTATGAGAAATACTTATGACACTTCATATGATAACCCATGTAGCATTTCTCACGGTAGGTCGATCCAGTACATTGTTCTCTATCATGTACTTATGTGTTAATTTGATATCTCATATCATGACACATTTCATCAGTCACTACAAATACTAGTCTTAATGCATTATCATTATCCTATTTAATGATAATACTCAGTTAGAGATAATTTAAGAATAATTAAATTCTTGGGACATTATTATATTTATTCATAAAACGCAGATATGGAAATAAACATAATAATCATTGTTATTAATTATAAACATTATGATTCAATATATGCCTAAACCATCCTCACATGATTAGTCCTTAAGGCATAATCCAACACTAACTAATGCTCCAAGCACTTTCATGTGCGTAATGAATCATGTTTTGTGTGAATTCATTGGAAAGTTTGTGGTTGTTTCTTTTGATGATATTTTGGTGTACTCAAGAAGTTTGGATGACCATCTTGAACAGCTAACATGTCTTTTAAGTGTGCTCAGGAAGGAGAGATTTTATGCCAATTTGAAGAAGTGCACCTTTTGAACTAATAAGGTTAATTTTCTGGGTTACATTGTAAGTGTCAATGGTATTTTAGTTGATATGAAATAGGTGAAAGCAATTCAAGAATAGCCAACTCCTAAAAGTGCTACTGAAGTGCAAAATTTTCATGCTCTTGCAAGCTTTTACAGGAGATTTGTCAAAAACTTTAGCACTTTGGCTACACCATTGACCGAGGTCATCAAGAAGAATGTGGGGTTCAAATAGGGTGAAGAACAAGAGCAAGTTTTTCAAAAGCTTAAATTTCATTTAACTAATGCTCATTTGCTTTCTTTGCCTAATTTTGAGAAAACATTTGGAATTGAATGCGATACCTCGGGTATTGCACTAGGCACTGTCTTGATGTAAGAAGGAAGACCCATGGCATTCTTTAGCAAAAAGCTAAGAGGGGCAACTCTCAACTATCCTACCTATAACAAAGAGTTATACGCCTTGGTCTGAGCTTTGAAGACATGGCAGCACTACTTATGGGCTGAGGAGTTCGTGATCTCCACTGATCATGAATCATTGAAGTTTTTGAAAGGCCAATATAAGCTAAACAAAAGGCATGCAAGATGGATAGAGTTCATTGAGACCTTTCCATATATCATTCGATATAAGAAAGGTAAATAAAATGTTGTCATCGATGCATTCTCTAGGAGGTATGCCTTGCTTTCTTCTCTTGAATCTAAGATACTTGGCTTTGAACAAATTAAAGAGTTTTATCATGATGATTTTGATTTTGGTCAAGTGTTCCAAGCTTGTGAAAAGGTTGTTTTGAGAATTTTTTTTAACAATGATGGGTTTTTGTTTAAAGAATCCAAACTTTGCATTCCAAACTCTTATTTGTGTGAATTGTTAGTAAGGGAAGCTCATGGTAGAGGCCTTATGGGACATTTTGGTATAGCCATGACTGTGGCAATTTTGGAAGAGCGTTTCTTTTGGTGAAAAATGAAAAGTAATGTTGTGAAAATTGCATCATTTGCAAAAAGGCCAAATCAAAAGTCCAACCTCATCGCTTATATAGACCTTTGCCAATTCCAAAAGAGCTATGGGTTGATCTTTCAATGGATTTTGTTTTGGGTTTGCCAAGAACTAAACATGGAAAAGATTCAATTTTTGTGGTTGTTGACAACTTTTCTATAATGGCTCATTTCTTTGCATGCAACAAAATGAATGATGCATTACACATTGCTGATTTATTCTTTAAAGAAATTATTTGTTTGCATGGCATGCCAAGAACCATTGTGTCTGATCGAGACACCAAATTTTTGAGTTATTTTTGAAAAACTTTGTGTGGAAAATTGGGCACAAAGTTCTTGTTTTCTACTACTTGTCATCCCTAGACCGATGGCAAAACTGAAGTTCTTACTCACGCCTTATCTACTTTGTTGAGGTGAGTCATTGCTAAGAACATTAAGACTTGGGAAAATTGTTTACCTCATATTGAATTTGCATACAATAGGAATGTACATTTTGCCACTAAATTTTCTCCTTTTGAGATTGTTTATGGTTTTAATCCACCATCTCCAATGGATGTAACACCTTTGCCTATGAATGAGAGATTGAATTTAGATAGCAAAAATAATGTTGAATTTGTGAAGAAAATCCAAGTGAAAGCAAGACTTAACATTGAGGAGAAAACACAACGATATGAACAACAAGCCAACAATGGCCGTCCTAAGCTCATTTTTTAACCTGGAGATTGGGTTTGGCTACATTTGAGGAAAGAAAGGTTTCCAACATAAAAAAAATCTAAGTGGCAACCATGAAGAGATGGACCTTTTCAAGTTTTGGAGCGCATCTATGACAATGCCTAAAAACTTGATTTGCCGACTAAGTACAATGTTTATGATGTCTTCAATATTTCTGATTTAAGTCCTTATTATGCAAGTGTTGAAGATTTGAGGACAAATCTTTCTCAAGAGGAAGGGAATGATGTGAACTTGGCCCAAGCTTCAAGTCCAATTCAATGGAGTGTTGGTCCAATTATAAGGGCGCGAGCTAAATTATTTAAGGAGGCCATCTCTAGACTTATTCAAGAATGTTTTACTCAAGCCATATTTGGCCAAAATGATGGTCCAAGTTCAAATGTGCATTTGGTCCAAGTTGAAGCCCAATTCTAGTCCTAAAGTTGGTCTCAATTCAAGTCTTCAAATTGAAGGTTCAATCATCCATTTTGGGCATAAGGAGGTCGAAAATTCATGGCCCAAAATTCAGTCAAAAAAGTATTTATTGAAGTCTTGGAAGCTAGCTCAAGGTGCATGCAACTACTTGAATTCAAGACTTCCAACTCTTGGTCAAAGCACCATTCCAATGTGCAAAATTTTCAGCCAAAATATTGGTCTTGTCAAAGTCTAGTCTAGGAGTTAGTAAGTTAAAGTTAATCATTATTTCTTCTACTTTCAAGACAAGATTATTTAGGGCTTTTTCAAGACTTCTTTGTAGCCTATAAATAGGCCTCTTTTGTACTGATTTCTCAAGTCTTTAAGCAATTAAAAAATTTGTCAGTTTAATCTCATCTTTGGGTTCTTTGAAAACTTAGAACTTATCAAGTTTTCTTCCAAACTTGAGGCGTTCAAACTAAAATTATCAACCAATTTTTGGTGTAGTTGGTTGTAGCATTTCATGCCAAGGTTCCTATCTCTTTATAGATAATGGGCCAAGGTTTACACCAATCCAAACTAGCATTCCCTTAGACATATCTTGGTCAATTTTTCTAAGTGTTCCTATTCATTTGGATTGGATCACATCACGTTGCCATCCCTGTTTGAAGGTAAGGTTGGCTAGTTTTCTTCCCTTTGCCTCTCTTCTTTCCCTAGATTTAGCCATCCCTTATTATTCTCTTTACTTCTTTGTTTCTATTTTTCTTTTTCTTTTCTTGGATCTTGTTTTATGATGGGTTAGTTGTTTATAGGGAAAACTCCCAACTAACTTTTGGGCAATGATAACTCTATTTTATATAGAGTATTTTTATTCATTTTTAATGAGATCCCGAGAGCTGTTCAACCGAACACTAATTTTGCCTTGGCCGAATTCTAGCGTGACATTAGGCCAAGATTATTTAATTAATTTTTGTGGCTTTATTTTAGGAATTTATTCATTCTTGAAGGGCCAAAATGCGAATAATTAATGGTGCTATGAATAGTGCCGTGAATAGTAAAATTATTAGGTAATTTTTAGTTAGATGCCAAATTTGTAAACTTGAAGGAAGCCTTAAAGGGCCAAACTTCCAAGTCCAATTGGCTTTAGGGTTTTTGTTTCCTTTTTAGTTTAAGGCTATCTTTTAGTTACTTAACGGACCTTGGCTGCCTCTTTCTCTTTAGAAATTAGATTAGGATTAGGATTTTAATTGTTTCCTTTTTACAATCCTTGTACCCCTATAAATAGAGGTCATTTAGCCAAGACATCAATAGACATGAATAAGAAGATTTTGTGACATTACGTCCTTGAGAGTTTGAGTAATTCAATCTCTTCGTTCTTGTGAAGAACAACGGGCTTATCAAACTTGACCAGTTTGTGGCGCCTTTGAGTCTTATCAATCTAGTAAAACCCTAGATTGTGGCGACGATTCATCCATTCGGTCTCAATTCCACCGGTTTTAGGATTTCGCAAGTTAAGTCTTGGGTCCTGTTTCGCTTGTTGCGTATTGCCGGCTCCATATAGCCGTGAGGTGCGCATCAGTTTGGTATCAAAGCTCTAGGTAACTTCGAAATTTTGTTAATAATTCTGTTTATATACCAAAAATTCTGTCTATAGTTTCCTAGTAGCCAAAATTCTGTTTTCTTGTGGTAGCCAAATTAGTTATTTAGCGCTAGTCTTCGAGACTCGGTTAAACCTTTTCTTGCTGCCCAATTTTTGTATAGATAATTTTGGTTTTTCTGTTTATTCCCTGGAAAAAAAAAAAACAGCCGCACAAACCTACTGCTTTTGTTTTGGCTAATTGCTGAAAACAATCCAAGCTGTTGAATCCTCTCCATAGTCATTGTTCTTGTTCTGTTTTTTGTTTTTCCCTTTCGTGTGATATTGTTGCTGCTTTAAATTTTTCTTCTACTCTGAAAAAAAAAAGAACAAAAAAAAAGGAGAAAAAGAAAGAAAGAAAGAAAGAAAGAAGATCAAACCAGAAGAAAGAAGATCAAACCGGAAGAAAGAAAGAAAGCAGGAGAAGGAGAAGAATAATTCTTGATCCTTGAATTTTTTACTCTTGATTCCTGAATCCTTGCTCTTTAATTTGTGAAACTCTTGTTTCTTACTCCTTGAAACCTTGTTTCTTGATTTCTTGAATTCTTGGAACCTTGTTCTTGAACTAGTTGGCTGAATTTGCAACCAAAAGTGTAACCAGAATTTTGTTTTCTGAAATTTTCAGCCATACTGTTTGTGTTGTTTGTCCAGAATTCTTGTGATCTTGTTCTGCTGGAAAAACCGTACGGCACTCTGTGTTCTTGTCTCCTGAACCTTTGTTAAAATTGCTTAAGAAATTGTGATAGAATTTGCATTGTTGGCAGCCGAAAGTTTCAAACTTGTGGCTGAAATTGTTGACCAGAAATTTGGTTCTTTGAGTAGCCCTCCTTGCACGAAATTTTTGTTCCTTTTTGACCATTGTTCTTGACCAAAACTCTGCACCTTATGACCTTCCTTAACTGAAATTTCTGTATAAAAAAAGGGTTGCAAGAATAGGCTCCTAGTTGTATTTGTTTTCCTAGTTAGAATTCCTTTCCTTTAGTAGTCTTTCCTATTTGTTTCCTTTTAGTTTCTAAATTTGTTTTCCTTTTTTATTCCATAGTTTCTTTCATTTTAGAGGCCCTATTTAGAGTAATTAGTTTCCATTTGTTAGCTTTCCTTATTCAAGTCCACTTTGTAGTTGGATTTGTCTTGTTTCCTATTTCTTTTAGTTGCCATATTTGCATCCAATTCCAAGTTGATTTAAGTTTTTATAGTTTCCTAATTTGTTAACCTTTTTTGAGTCTTAGTTCCTACATTCTTATTGAGCTATCCTTGGTCGAAATTTCCTCAAGGGTTGATAAAGATTGTTGTTCCAAGCAAGAACTTAGAGAGAGATTGTTTGAGTAAAGGGTGAGACATACAAAAATAACCGACAGCTTACTCATATACACCCTTACTATAAATCATTCCATATTCTTGTTGTTTCTTTTTGTATTAATCTTTTGCAGGAATCATGTCAAAAGAAAGTGTAGCACCAATTCACCAAAAGACTCTCCCAGATTGGATGGAAACCATGAGCCGATTTTGTTCCAAATTGGATAATCAACTTAAGGCTTTGCAACTGAAGCTTCAAGCTAATGGTGATAAGATGGAACAATTGGCTAAATCCATCAATGAGTCCTCAACAAGAAAGTCAAAATCTACGAGGAAAAGTTCTTCAAATTCTGATGAAAGTGAAGATTCCGACGGGGCTTCTACTTCCCATAGAGGTCAAAACCGAGTTAATAAAGTTGATAGAAATTTGGGAAGTATCAAAATGAAAATTCCAACCTTCCAAGGTAGTGGAGTTCCCGAAGCATACTTAACATAGAAAAAAAAGGTTGAAAGGACTTATGAAGATTTCCTTTTAGACTCTATATTTCACAGGGATGTGATTTCTGGTAGTAAGTCCGATGATTCTAGTGAAGAAGATACCGTTGTGGGAGAAACAGTTACTACCTCGAAGTCTACGCAATTAGTGGTAAGTGATGAAGAGTCGTCAAATAGAGAAGAAGAATTAGTGAGCACGAGATCGCTTAGTACTCAAGCCATGGTAAATAATAAGCAAAGGGAGAACATCTGCCATGTACAAGCTTATGAAGATCAACTTCAGATTAGCGATGAGAAGGAAAAGATTGAGGAGGAAGACGAGCTTGATGTATCATATTTGGCAAATCTAATGAATGGGGGTCATCAAAACCAAGAGCCCGAGTTGGTTGATAATGTTTTGACTCATCCAAGCATTGATTTTGTGTTTGGAGAAAGACAATTTTTCCGCACTTCGGTTCAAACTTGGATCTTTCAACGATTCGCGGAAAAATGCAATTACGAGAGTGGCTCGAGAAGAGGTAAAATCAAAAGCCATAGTTTTCCCTTGCCAAAGTATTTCTTCTACTTCTTAAGGGGGTCAAAGTATGTTAATTTCATCCCAAGGATATTGTTGAAGATTCGAGGACGAATCCTTTCGAGGAGAGGGGGAATAATGAGATCCCGAGAGCTGTTCAACCGAACACTAATTTTGCCTTTGCC
This sequence comes from Gynochthodes officinalis, assembly GCA_020080225.1. Classification (NCBI taxonomy): domain Eukaryota; kingdom Viridiplantae; phylum Streptophyta; class Magnoliopsida; order Gentianales; family Rubiaceae; genus Gynochthodes; species Gynochthodes officinalis. Next base: position 38,718,202 of record CM034619.1, on the reverse strand, counting down.
GAATTCTAGTGTGACATTAGGCCAAGATTATTTAATTAATTTTTGTGGCTTTATTTTAGGAATTTATTCATTCTTGAAGGGCCAAAATGCGAATAATTAATGGCGCTATGAATAGTGCCGTGAATAGTAAAATTATTAGGTAATTTTTAGTTAGATGCCAAATTTGTAAACTTGAAGGAAGCTTTAAAGGGCCAAACTTCCAAGTCCAATTGGCTTTAGGGTTTTTGTTTCCTTTTTAGTTTAAGGCTATCTTTTAGTTACTTAAAGGAGCTTGGCTGCCTCTTTCTCTTTAGAAATTAGATTAGGATTAGGATTTTAATTGTTTCCTTTTTACAATCCTTGTACCCCTATAAATAGAGGCCATTTAGCCAAGACATCAATAGACATGAATAAGAAGATTTTGTGGCATTACGTCCTTGAGAGTTTGAGTAATTCAATCTCTTTGTTCTTCTGAAGAACAAAGGGCTTATCAAACTTGACCAGTTTGTGGCGCCTTTGAGTCTTATCAATCTAGTAGAACCCTAGATTGTGGCGACGATTCATCCATTCGGTCTCAATTCCACCGGTTTTAGGATTTCGCAAGTTAAGTCTTGGGTCCTGTTTCGCTTGTTGCGTATTGCCGGCTCCATATAGCCGTGAGGTGCGCATCAATTTTGGTTACAAATTGGCTTGTGTTTTAATTTGTTTTTACATATTTTGGCCAAATTATCCTTTGATTTTCTAATATTTTTAAAACTTTTTGAGCTTAATCTTGAATTTTTCTTCTAAATTGAGAACAAAGGACTAACCAATTATTTTGTTACTTTATAGCAAAGAAAGCTTATCAAAGATTGACCAAATTACTTCAACAAAAAGAAAAAGAAGATTTTTGTTGGCTGCAACAAAGAAACACAGCCGAGAGAGAGACAAGAAAAGGAAACAAAGTGGAATAAAAAGAAGGAAAACTTCTAGAAGATGCATGGAAGAAACAGCCGAGTAACCACAACAAACAAAAGAGGAAACCAAGCTAAAATTTGGTAACAAAAATTCGGACAACAAAGAAACAAAGGAAAAAGGAAACACTTCGGGCAGCAACAAAACAAAAAAACAGCAACAAAGACAAGAAGAACCGAGCTGGGTTGCAAATTAATTTGGAAACAACCTATGGTTGAGATTTGGAAGCCAAAGAGATTGGTTTCAAGTTGAAGACAAAGAGCAAAACAAAGAAGGATTTGGATTTGTAGAATTTAGAAATAAACAACCAATCTTTTGCTCTATATAAAGCACACAACCGAGAGGAAGAAAGGAGAGAACCCACTCTCGGTCCTTTGTATTGTTTTCTTTTCTTCTCATTAGTTTAGGAGTAGTAGTAGCACATCCTTCCTGTTTTTCTTTCCTTCCTTTAGTTTAGATTCAGTTTTAGCTAGCTTTCTTCTCTGTTTTCTTTTCTTTTCAGAAGTTTAATAAGGATTTCAACAGCTCTTGTGTCGGTTTTTCTTCAGATTTCAGCTTTCTTTCTTCTCGATTTTCTTCAGAATCTTGCAGTAGTTTCTCTCGGTTTTTCTTAGCAGAATTATAGCCAAAGTTCTGGTTTCTTCTTCTTATTTTCTGTCAGCTTTTCTTTTTAAGTTTCTGTGTCGGTTTTCTTTAGCAAGTCAGTTACCCTTCTCGGTTTTCTGCAGCATAATTTCAGTCACCTTCTTCTTACTTTGCCCGACAATTTCAGTCTTTCCTTTTGTTTGGTTAGTTAGTTTAGTTAGTTTATCTTTTGTAGCCGCCAAGCTTGACTTGAGTTGAAAGCAGCAAATTTGTTGTTTTGTTTTTCTTGTGGAAGCTTACGGGTGAAACAAAGGCAGAAACAGAATTTTATTTTGTTCATTGACTTCAAGTCTTCAATTTTGTCTTTTCTTGTTTTTCTTTACTTAGTTAAAGTTTAGCAATTTAAGTTTTCTTTTCTTGTCTTTAATTGTAGTAGTTTTATTTTTTCTTTTGTTATGAACTTCTAGTTGTGCTTTATTTTCAAGGATTAACTATTTTATAGTTTTTGTTTATCATTGAATAACAGTTAGTTTAATTTTCAGAATTTGTTCTAATTTTAATTGTGTTTACTTTTATTTTTGTTGTTAGTTTAAGCTTCATTATGTTCTAATTTCTTTTGTTAGAGATTAGATGGATCTTAATCATGAATAATTAATTCTTAAAACTTGTTCATGCAACCTATATTTCAATTATGAGTTTAACATCATGTTTTTAATGCTTTTAGGTAATTGATATTAAACCGTGAATTCAATTTAGACGGTAATAATTTAGGTTATTCATGTGGTTTCGATAGTAGAACTAAGTCGCGGCTACTTAGATTGAATCCGGGAATTTCCATAGTTCTTAATGCATTTAGAAATCTAAATTCACCTAGACCAAGTGTGAGTTGATTTTAATCTAAATAGGGTTATTAGACCGATGTCGGCTATTAATTTACATTAGGGAAATTTCACCATCATAATTTGGAATTTAATTTAATTGCATGACAAGTCGAGAGAGTTAATTAGGATTGATTAAGTGAAATCGAAATCTCTAACATCTTTATTAAATTAGTAAATTTTTAGTATTTGTTTATTGTTATAAATTTTCATTCTTTGTTAAGTTTAGTTAAATTGCATGAAAGCTTTTTAATTGGCTAGCTTGTTGTTGAATTAATCATATTGGTAAGTAATTGGTTAAATTGAAAACAATTCTCGTGGGAACGATACTCTACTTATCACTTTATTACTTGTTGATATTGTACGCTTACAATTCACCGAACAGGCAAAGTATATTCTTTCCCGTACCTTAGACGTTAAATGCATAAGGAAGTAGTTGGCAACAAAAAGAAAAATTTCATAACTAATGATGTTGCACATGAACGAAGGACCACAAAATTTTAAATTATAATTTTCCTCAAAAGAGTTTAAAATATCTAATTATCTTTTGTTTTTCTAATTAAGTGACTACATATAGCAATTTATCAATCATGAGTTGGATATTCTTTTCTGGTAGATTGTGCAGTCAAATTTCTAGTTAACTTTTTGCTCGTTAAATGATAGAAATGGATAATGGGCTTTTCAAAAAGTTGTAATCCTTTTGTTACCAATGGACTACAGCTTGCTTGAAACATCTAGATATCCAAATATTGTCCAAAACCTGAAACTACTCCTCGAACTATCAAAAATGCTAGCAAATTTGAACAACACTTTTAAGCTAAATTTTTAGCCTCCAAACAATAGTATTAGGTCTTGAACTATGATAAAAGTTGCATCCTTTTTTTCTAGCTTTGCAACAAGTTTAAGATCATCCAAATAGGAGGCTCAGTTCAAGTTATAACCAAAATTGTTAAATTTATCTTAACTTGCTAGGGAAGAAATTGTTAATAAGCAAATTTGTTATCATTTCTATGTTTTCTATATCATTTGAGCTCGTTTACATGATTTGCAACTAAATATAAATGCTAATAAAAGTAACTCAATTGTAGCTAAAATATAAATAAATCTTGCTAAAGTTAAAGTAAAATCGAGCAATTTAGACATGAAATAATGTACAATTTATGAGTTTATCATATCAAAGGTCCTATTTTTTACAATCGTGTTGTCTACAAAAATTTCTATGTTACTTCTAATCTAATCTTCAAATACCCTTTCCACGAGTCACTGGTAGGTAGCTTCAACATTCTTGAAGCTAAAGGTCATAACTCTTCTTTTGTAAGGATTTGATGGTATCCTTTATGTGTATCAAGAAAACATAAAATGTCATATCCAATCAAAGCATTAACTTTTTGGTCAATGATTAGTATAGGATGGGGGTCCTTAAAACATGTTATGTTTAGTTCTGTGTAATCCACATACGTTGTCCAATTCAGATTAGGTAGAACATGCTTTATTTAGGTCTATGTAATCCACATGCATTCCCCAATTTAGATCAAGTAAAACATGCTTTGTTCAAGTTTGTGTAATCCACATACATTCTCCAATTTAGATAAGGTTTCTTCAACAAAAGTCGGTTAGAAAGCAAATTTGGATTAAAGACTTCAACGGTAATGTCAATTGAGAGAAGGCTATCGACTTCATCATTGATTACATTGCTCCAATCTAGAGCAAAGGCTTTATGCTCATGGCATATTGGCTTGATTCTAGTGCTTAAGTTGAGCTTTTGTGTTACCAACTCTTTTAGAATTCTAATCATATCTTGAATGCCCCAAGAGGAGACATCGCTACACTGCCTTAGCATGTTAATTAACAATTATTTGACTTATATGGGTAAGGGTAGAGGTGTAAATGAGTCAAACATAAATGAACGAGCATCGTTCGTAAACTATTTGTTTATTTTTAAAATTGTTTGGGATTGACTCGTGGTCATTTAAGTTTTTATATTTGTATTCAGCTCGTTTATGTTTATTTATTAGTGTTCAATAAGTGTTCATGAATGATTAACAAACATCTAACATATTCTCTATATATTTATATATAATATTATATTATTATTTTAATATAAATGAACAATAAGTGAGCTTTATATGAATATGAAACGAGTTTGTTCATGAACACTAAACGAGCTTGTTCATGAACATAAACGAACGCATGTCTATTTATATTTGGTTTGTTTATTAAACGAATAGTGAAATCTGTTCATTTATTGTTCGTGTAACTTAACAAACGAGTATAAACGAATGTAACCGAATTTGTTCACAAACTATTCACTGAATGTACTAGTTCGTTTACACCCCTAGGTAAGGGTTTTCTAACCTAAATGGTTTTTTCTTTGTTTCTAATTTCCAAATCAACTTTTTTAGTTCTTATAGTGCTACTGAGATTATTATTGACCCCGAGAAGAGCTATGACATGGGCCAAAATTGTAGAGCATAAAGAAGTGTACTTTTTCTAGATCCCTAAAAATAACTTACTCTCTTTTTGTTTTTTAGAGCAATAAAATTTCTTTTCCAAGTCATGCATTGATCACATCAAGTGCTACCTATACTATTCTTGGTAGGGAATTTTAAACTAGATGATAAGTGGACAAATGGACTTGAAACTACTCATAGTAAGCCTTCCCAATTGATATTGAGAGGTGAATATACATTAAAAATTGCAAAATCAAGTAACATAGTTTAATCAAGGGGTTTTTCTCCCATCGTAATAACTATGGTTATCTATCCTTCAGGCAAAATAATTTCACTAGTGAAACTTATCAAAGGAGATCTAGGGTAGTTGATTGACCTACAAGATCATCAGCAAACTATAGGAAGTTGTCCTAAAAGATGATATTCATAGCATTTGGTAGTCAACATAAATAAAGTGTACCATCTTGTTGACAACTTGCACAGCAATTATCAACGCATGTGCATGAGGTGCCCTGTTCGGCACTACATCCTCTTTAGAGAAGGTATGCCAAGCTTTTTAACTTGTATTAGTGTCAAAACCATTCCACCTCCAACGATGGAGTAGACATGGCCGCCAACCTAAACAACAAGTTACAAAGGGAGCTAATTCAACTCAAGTCAAGGTTTTCTTATCATCTCTATCCCTGTTCTAGTTACACACTTGATGTTTGTTCTCTGAAGGTGGGAGTGGAGTATCAAGCTCTCTCTCGTAAGTTTTCCTAAGGTGGATTTTGATAACTTTAGTAAGATACCCCCTTTAAAGCAACCCCTATCTCTCTTTTATTTTTTTTAATTGAAGTATTGCTTGGTTTCATAGACATGATCTTCATGAAAATTACAACACACATTTAGATTTCTCTTCTAAAGTGGGGATGTCATATGCATAAAAACTTTCCAAATTCAAAAAAGTTGAGGTTGTCAACTAATAGTGGTATCTATTTTGAAGATATGGACCCAAAAAATCATGTCTGTAGCTTTTGTAGGTACCTTGATTTCTACAATATGCTGAAACCGACTTGGTGCCATGCTTTCTCCATGATCCTCTCTAACAAGGCAATAATTTAGTTTGATAACATTAAATCTCTTAATATCTATTCCTTTAAGAGTAGGAGCAAAAGTTTACTTACAAATTTTATGTAGCAATAGTTCGAAAAAAATGTCTTAGATCAAATGTCATGCCAAAAGCCTTTTGAAATTCTTCAATAGTATTTTGAATTTTTAAATAAGGAAAGCCACTAAGTTGAAGATAGAATTGACAAAATAGTCATATCTGCTTTATTAATAGCGTCAGACCGGCGGTTCCTTAGATACCTCATGATGGTTTCTCATGAAGATACACAAACTTTGATGTTGCAAGTTTATAAAATCCTTAAACTAACAAAGCTAATTAGTGCAAGAGGAACCAAGAAGCCAAAATAGCAACCAAAAATCCCAATGACAATGTTTGCAATTTTGGCAACCAAGAAGCCTCAGGATGGCACACAATCAACTTTAATTTTATATATCAAGCATTGAACAACTCATCTAAAAGGCATGATGCCTTCTTTGCATTGAATAATTTCACACCCCGAAGCAAGTATTGAACTTGAAATTTTTTAGATTTGGGAAGTTTTCCACGGCATCAATGAAGGGAGAGCCCTTTATGCTAAAGGGGGCTTGTACTATGCACATTGGTCTTTACATGTATAGTAGGCATGTGATGCTTGGGGGATTAGCATATGAAATGTCACATTAATCCACAAATATAAAGTAATAAAAATCCAAATTTACACAACTAAATGTAAATATATGTTTGTCGTTGTATTGCAGAAGTAAGGTCGAAGCCTTGAAATGTTATTATTTTGAGGGATTAATTAATTCCTTGTCAAAAAGTTAAAGAGCAGTTTAAATAGTTAAAAACTATAACTATGCTATATTAAAGTAAAGGAGAAGGGGTAAAATCAACAATACAAAAATTAAAGGAAACCTTAAATTTTCAATTAAATATAAACTTTGGCACCAAAAATAATAGATTAATCCCTAAAAAGTTACTAGAGTTGTCTATTTCTTCTTTGTTGTATGATTTAGCTTTGGATTCATGCATCTAATTAGGCAATTGTATTTTTTTTACTCTAATTTCTATTCCTAGTCGCTAAAATTAAATTATATGGTTCATATTTCTAATCTACTTACCATTAAATGAACTAAAATGATAATATAAAGTGTACTAATTCCTCCTACATATTCCTATCATCCTATGTAAGAGGACAATGGTTCCAATAACAAATATCTAATCTTAATGTAGATTAAGTAACTAAATTCAAGCATCAATTCACACAACTCATGACACCTATATAAATTGCATGATTCTCAAATGAATAGTTGCCATTAGACATTAATATACATTATCCATAACATAAATCAACATAATAAAGAAAAATATTATCAACCCATCATCAAATTTTGGAGATTATAAAAATTTAACCACATATAACTATGAAAAGAAACACCAAATTGAATAAAAAAAACCTGAGATCAAAGCTTAGCGTGAGGAAGACTCCTCTTACAAGAAAATGTCTAACTTAACACTTAATTTTCAACTCAAAATCCAATTTATTTAAAAATATAGTCTTTTTTTTTCTCAAAATTAATAAGAACCCTAGTCTAAGGATAAAATTCTATTTAAATACTAGAGTTCTTGTAGAGGCTAGGGTTCAAAGATTCAAAAGTCTGCGCCTTTACAAATGGCCTAGCTAAATATGAGTGTTTATTAGAGTTGGACTTATTAGGCTTATTACAAGTGATCAAAGATCAAGAAAAATAGTCAAAAAAAAAAAAAGCCAAAGGGGAAAAAATGACTCAAATGTGCTATCAAAATCGAGCAGGATCTTGTTACCTCTCTTTTTGATTTTCTGCATTGGTGTTCTATTTAGTCGATCTTTTGAGGCTTTTCTAAGTAGAATTAGGCTTTGATTTTTTCATAAAAATTTCATCTCTTCTTCTTATCTTTAATGCTTCAAGAATTATAAAAATTATTATTTTTTAATCTTAAGGTATGACCATTTTTTCGAAATGTTTTAGTTATCAGCCATTCTCATCTTATCTTTATTTGATCCTAAATTTTGACCAAAATTCCAGCCTTTTAGGAAGAACTTAAAACAAAAGATTTAAAAACATTAAAAAAAACTTTCCAATATATCTTTGATCTATTCAATTAGTTGTGTATAAAAAGTGAAAAACCCTATTGAAGTTTAACTTCTTAGCTACCATTTTATGCATTTAAACACCATCCCTCTCCAAATTTCACAATTGATAGTATTTTCTAAATTTTGATATTTTTATCACTTCTTTATGCTCATAAAATGATTTTACTTACAAACACATTAAAATACAAAATTAGTATATATTTTTAACGCCATAACAATGTAAAACTCTTCCTTTATGTTTCAGTTAGAGAGTGTTTTTACACTCTCATTAGCATGACTATCTCCCCTCTTTGATTTGTTATAAGGTGGAGGCTTGTGCTAAGGAGCATTGTTTGCCTCAATATAAGTCTAATTAGTGGGGTTTTTCTTCTCCCCTTCTTGCTTATCACTAAAAGATTCAAAAGTGTCATTGACATAATTATTAACAAATCTATGTAGTGGATCATATTCAAGTTTGCAAGGTGAAAGATCCCACGGTTTTTTGTTTTGGACACTCTGAAATAGTACGCACAATTGGAATTGTTAAAAAATTAGAAGAGTTGCAAGGTTTTTTAACTCATATTTGAAGGATTTTTATCCTGGCCAACCTAATGTTGAAGAAACTATCATGGATTTTGGTTCAGAATAATCAAGGGTTGTGAATGAATGTGATAGCTATTTTTTTTAGCAATGAGGAGTGATCAAATATGCTAGATGCACGAAAAAAGAAAAAAAAAAACAGAGAGAAGTTTTAAAAGCAACAGAGCACTTTTAATAACAAAAAAAGACCCTCCAATTGTTATAAAGTTACAATGGGTCAAATCATAAATGTCCTTTTTGGCTTTGAATTTACTCATTTTTTTTACACCTTTCAGTAGGTGTGATTCTTGGAACATTCGTCCAATACGGGCGATTGATGGTGCGATTTGCGCCAAAATCGCATTGTACCTTTTTTTTTTTTTAGGTGTGTTTTGCTACGGATTTGATTGTCGACTCTACCCAGACGGTAGTAGTTTCCAACTATTCAATATCTACAAAGAGCACAACGAATAGTACACAACGAGGGTTAGGGACCCTGCGGGCGTTCAGTTTCTTTTATCCGATATGGTTTGCGGTGCTCTAGTCGAGACGGCATCTTAGTTTTGTAGATTGTTGTAATTTGGTCGACTGTAGTTAGACTAGTGGTCGTTTTTGTAAACCCTTGGGGTTGGTTGTTTTGTCCCGCCTTAGGCGAGTGTTCTTTGTTTGTTTTTCTGCTTTAAGCAGGCTTTTTCCTCATTAGGAGGTGCTTGTCTTCGTGGGTTAGATATTATCCAACACCACGAAGTTCCATTAACCTTGTTGGCTCTGTACTTTTTGCTAATTGGCCAGTTAATATATCTAACGTTATTGGAAAAAAAATACAATGGGTCAAATCATTTGCCATTTTCCATTAATGAAAGCAATTCTATTTAAATGGGGCAAAATTGTCCTCCAGTTAGAGCTATTTCACCAAGTTAGACTTACTAAACGATTGGTCAAACCAAAAACAAGAAATTGCCACAAGTATTCCCTTTTGATACCTAAATTAGAATTCGAAATAGAGCTTTTGATATAAGAGAAAAGAGAAAAACTATTTGTAACTATTCATTAAGAATTATTTGGTAATATTAATTCTCATCGTCCTTGATAATATGTTGCACAAGAAATGTACCATAACTTGGAAATCAAACAAATCTTGAAAGTCTTGTGGGTGGTGAAGGAGGAAGCGATCCCATAAGAATGTGAGTAACTAAGGTCTCTAAAATCTAGAATTTCTCTTCACAACAGTAAAAGGAGAGCAGTCCAACAATATTAACCTGCAAGCAAAACAATCAATTAGTAAACCTAGTTTCACCATAGATAACTCAAAATAATAGATCAAGCTATCAATAGAGAAACAACTGATTTGTTTGTCGCTATCCATAAGGAAATTTCAACAAAACTGAGCTGCGACTTTCCAAGATAGACAGTAGCTTCACAGAAGACCACTGGTCAGATAATAATTTGTCCTTTCATGAATCGGAATATTTAGAAGATAGGAGAGATATACTACAAGGAAGTATATTGAATAGAAACATTTACAGATTCTATCAAAGAGGGTCAGTGGTGCAGATTATGAGTGGTGACATTGAAGAAAGTATTTTCTATTAAAATAACTACCTAGGGGGGTATCTCATGGATTATAAGAGTTTTGGGTTTAATAGGATGTAGGCTTATGTTAGGCAGTATTGGGGGGAAGAGATCTTTGTGGCAGGAAGAGAAAGAAATTTCTTCATATTTAAGTTCCCTAACATTAATCAAATGCATGTTGTGCTGCATAATGGGCCATATGCAGTGGTAGGAGTGTTGTTGGTATTAAGGCGATGGGAGCCAAACATGATACTCAACAGAATGAGAGTTACACAAATCCTCATTTGGGTTAGAATTTTAGGCATTTCAATAGAGTGCTTTAGTCTGAGGGCTACAAGAAAGTTAGCTGGTATGGTAGGTGAGGTTCATGAAGTCAGGGTAGGTGTTGTACATGCAATAAACACAAGGTTCTTAAGAGCCAAAGTGTGGATCGATGTGAATTTACCATTAATCCTTGGTTTTTACATCATGATGGAAAATGGAAGCACCTTATGGATGGCTTGCTCCTATGAGAGATTATTTAAGCTGTGTAGACACTGTGGCTCAATTGGGCATACATTCAATAGATGCAAGGTGATGAATGATGAAATGTTGGAAATGTATTTGGATAACCGGTTTGAGAGAATGGGAAAAAGAATTGGTATGCCAGTATATGCAGATGATCAATTTGAACTATATCCAGGGAATATAAGAGCTTATTGACACATGCCACACAGGCATTTTACAAGGATTCTTGAAGGATATTTGCATGAACTATGCAGTTTTTTCCAACTGGCTCATGGAGAACATTTCATAGATAATTTCAAATTCAGAAGTATTTTGAACTGCTACCCACAACCTAATGAGCAACCAGGTTCAACTTTAATAGCTCAGCAAAACCAGCCAGTAATGGAACATGAACAAAACAGTGGACAGAGGGAGGAAGATATACAACCGACACAAGAGAACATGGCCATAGTGGTATAGTATCAGCAAAAGCCAACATTGAGACTAGAAGATGCAAAAGTACACTTAGAAGATCGACACGACCAAACACTGATTGAAGGTCCAATTAGGTCCAATCAAGAACCGGTATAGGAATTCCCCATTCTAGAAGATTTTCCATCATTTGGTCCTATTGGGACAGAACCTTAATCCAGCCAATAAACAATGACAAGGATTTTTGAATTTGTTGAGGGGAATATCAGTGAAGAAGAATATCAGTTAGTGGATAACCAAATTTAGGCCATCATTCCAATCACCGTGGAAAGGCAATGATGGTTCCACCCCCTCCTCACGAATGGGAAGGTGGTAATGAATGCTGATGATGACACTGATGAACTGATTGACAGCAACAAAGTTGGCTTTAGCTTTACGCGGCAGAGTGGATATGGAAGCAATTAAAATGTGCTCATTGTCTGAAAAAAAAAGGTCCATAACTTATTAACTAGGAATTTTGGGATTGGGCTAAAAAAATTGGACTTCGATTGGAGAAGACAAGCTCAGAATTGGATTAAGGAGAATAGGCCCATTATCAAGGATTTCAACCCAACGGATAATTCACTTGTAAATCAAGTGGAATGTCAAGCATTCAAGAGAACGGCACCGTTTGAGGCTTTATGGGAACGGCGTTGTCTGCCACGGTTATTAAAGGCGCGCCTGAAGCGCGCCTCAGGCGCACTTCCGCGGCGCGGCCTGCCTTCCGACCAAAGGCGGGTGACGTTTATCGGCGTGAGCTTCATATAAAAGCGCGCGCTTTCCCTTAGCGACAAAGCGCTGAAGCGCTGCCGGACAAGGGTTTTCTATTAAAAAAAGCAAAAGAAGGATATAGTTTGGCGCCGATACCGTATGCGTTCATCTTCTTCTCCCGTTTCTTTTCTGGCCATCTTCTTCTCCCCGTTTCTTTTCTTTTCTGCTCATCTTCTTCTTCCCGTTTCTTTTCTGCTCATCTTCTTCTCCCCGTTTCTTTTCTGCTCATCTTCTTCTCCCGTTTCTTTTCTCCCGCAATTTCTATTAAAGGTTTTTTTTCTCCCCGTTCTTTTCTTCTCCTCGTTCTTTTCTGCTCATCTTCTTTTTTTCTTTTGCTTTTTCTCCCTTCTGAGGCAGCGGTGTTCTGCTCCTCTTCTTCTTTTTTTCCTTTTCTTCTTCTCACTCTGTTCGCGGTTTTACGCCAAGGAACGACCTCTTCTAATTTTTTATTTTTCTTCTTCTTTTTCTTTGCTACAACTGCATGGCGGCTGTAATTTTTTTGGTTCCTTTTATTCTTCTTTTCTTCTTTGACTGCATACAGAGAAAAAGAAATCCAAATTGCAAACACGTAATTTTTTTGTTCCTTTTATTCTTCTTTTCTTCTTTGACTGCACAGAGAAAAAGAAATCCAAATTGCAGCTTCTGTAATTTTTTTTGGTTCCTTTTATTCTTCTTTTCTTCTTTGACCAGACGGCAGAGAAAAAGAAATCCAAATTGGAGCTTCTGTAATTTTTTTTGGTTCCTTTTATTCTTCTTTTCTTCTTTGACCAGACGGCAGAGAAAAAGAAATCCAAATTGCAGCTTCTATAATTTTTTTTGGTTCCTTTTATTCTTCTTTTCTTCTTTGACCAGACGGCAGATAAAAAGAAATCCAAATTGGAGCTTCTGTCTTTCTTCTTTTCTTTTGATAATTTTAAGTTGGCTTTTTTTGAACTTTTAAGTTTTGGAGATTATGCTACTTAGTTGGCTTATATAGTTATATTGAGACTTTTAAGTAGTTTATTTTAGGAAATATAAGTATGAATGCCTAAAATATTATTTTAAAGTTTTTTTTCAATGTGCGCCTCATGTCGCTCAGGCGCGCGCCTGCGCCTTGCGCCTTGCGCCTAGGCTCCAGGACCCCTATGCGCCTAAGTGCGCCTTGCGCCTTTAATAACTATGTCGTCCGCAACTGATTAGGTTAATTGCTGAGAAAGTAATCTGTTAGTCATCAGTTTAGTTAAACAAGAGACGGTTAAGTCAGAGTTAGTTAGTTAGCGTATTGTTAAATAGAGGAAGCTGTAGCAGAAGAAGGCAGGTTGGATTAGATCATTCTTGACTCTTCTTTTGTTCTGAAGCTATTTCTTCCTTCTCTCTAACTCTCTCTGTCTCTGCTCTATTTCTTCTTCTGAAACAATTGATAATACAGATCTCTTTGGTTTGGTTCTCATTGTTGTGTAATCGTCAGGCTTCTTTCATAAGCCTGACATTTGGTATCAGAGCTCGTCGATCGGCGGAATAATGGCGGAAGGCACAAGGGGAAAGGCGATGGAAGAACAGATCAAGAAACTGGAAGCTAGGGTGGTGGAATTGAACGAAAATACTCAAAAGCAAATGATGGAGGCACAGTCACAACAAGTAGAGATTAACAAAAGGCTAGACGCAAACATTACCAGTATGAAAGTTCAGATCGAAGCAATGATGAAAGTCATAATGAAGGATAAATCAGTGGAAGAACCGGTGGTGGTGATTGACAAAACGCCGCTACTTCCAACTCCCGATGCCAGTACTAGATTGGGAGCAGAGGAAAAATCCTTTATACCTGCAAAGGATAATGGGAATAGAGTAACTTCTTGGGGTACTGGATGGACATACAGTGGGGGAAGAACAGCGGCTTGGGGCACTGGATGGGCACATCCAAAGGTTGAATTGCCTTTCTTCGAGGGCAATAATCCGAGGGAATGGATTAGAAAATGCGAGAAGTTCTTTCTAATACACCAGGTCGAGAATGATCAAAGGTTAGAAGTGGCCGAAATGTATTTCACAGGGAAAGTGGATGTTTGGTACCAAAGTATTAAACTCATGAAGGGTAGAGTTTCTTGGGAAGAATTCTGCGAACTGGTGTATAGGAGGTTCGGAGGGAAGGGAATTATGGATGAAGTGGAGGAATTTAATAAGCTGAGGCAAGTGAATTCCGTGAATAAATGTCAGGAGAGTTTTGAAGATTTGAAGACCTTGGTGTTAGCTCGGGATCCTAGGTTACCCGAGAATTATTTCCTGTCGAGTTTTATATGAGGCTTGAAGGATGAAATTAAATTGGCAGTTAAAATGAAGAATCCAAATTCCTTGCTTGAGGCTTTCGAAACAGCATTGTTGCAGGAGAAGTTACTAGAAGTTAATGCAAAAAATTACAAAATGCTTCCTGAGGCATATTCTGAAGCCACACCTGGTAGTTACAAACCAGTGATAGCTGCAGTGAACAACTCCAGGCCGAACGCAAATATAGGAGGAGAAAGAGATGAAACCAGAAAAATATCCCCTCAGGAAATCCAGAGAAGACGCAATCTGGGTTTATGTTTCAGGTGTGGGGACAAATTCGGGCTCAGACATGAGTGCAAAATGAAGCATGCTACATTTGTGTTGGCTGAGGAGGTTGAAGAGGAGGCCAATTTTCTGGATGCCAAAGAATTTCAGGAAGAGGAGGAAAATACAACAGGCAATGTGGTGGATGTATCACTACGTGCGTTATCAGACAATCTGAAAAGGAAAACTATAACCTTGCAAGGGGAGTTACAGGGAGAAATGGTGAACATATTAGTGGACACAGGTAGCTCTAGCAGCTTTATACAATGGAGGGTGGCAGAGAAATTGAAGTTGAAGCATGAGTCAGCCAGTCCCTTGCAGGTCACCATAGCTGATGGAACGAAGATTACTAGTTATGGGGTTTGTCCTAGAGTGAAATGGCAAATTCAAGGCAACAAGTTTAAACATGACTTAAGGGTGATGGAGTTGGGAGGATGGGATATTATACTGGGAGTAGATTGGATGTACCAGTATAGTCCTATAACTTTTGACTTCAAGCAGCTCTATATTCAGTTGATTAAGGAGGATAGAGAAGGAATGGTTATGCATGGCAAGGTGAATAATCCCCAGATGAAACTGATTAAAGGGAAGGATATTCCAGCGTTTTTGGAGGAACAGAGACAAGGCAACAGTAAGGTGAACTTGGCTGTAGTAAATGCGCCTAATCTGGACATGGAGGTAAAGAATGTTGATGAGGTTTCTGAAATTTTAATACAATTTTCTGATGTCTTTGCAATCCCAAAAACCTTACCCCCTAACCGACCATTAGATCACCAAATACCATTAAAACCAAATGCTCAACCCTTCAAGCTAAAACCGTATAGATATCCTCATGCTCAGAAAGATGAAATTGAGAAACAAGTTACTGAGATGTTGCAGAATGGCATTATACAACACAGCAACAGTCCCTTTGCATCACCTGTGTTGTTAGTTAAAAAAAAAAAAGATAACACATGGAGGTTCTGTATTGACTACAGATACCTAAATGAATTTACCATCAAAGACAAATATCCTATCCCAAACATTGATGAATTACTTGATGAACTTTTTGGAGCAAGATTCTTCTCTAAAATTGATCTTTAGATCAGGATATCATCAAATCAGAGTTCAACTTGAAGATATCCCAAAAACAGCATTTCAGACCCACCTTGGGCATTATGAGTTTTTAGTTATGCCTTTTGGACTCACAAACGCCCCAGCCACATTTCAAGCCTTGATGAATAACATTTTTCAGCCTCTCCTCAGAAAATTTGTGCTAGTTTTCTTTGATGATATATTGATTTATAGCACTAACCTAGAAGAACATAAAAGACATCTCCAAATTGTGTTAGCAATTTTGAAAAAGCATCAACTCTTTGCCAAGATGTCCAAGTGCTCATTTGCTCAGCAGCAAGTAGAATACCTTGGGCACATTATATCTAGAGAAGGAGTTAGTATGGATATGGATAAGGTGCAGTGTGTGAAGGAGTGGCCAGTTCCAAAGAATATCAAGGCATTAAGGGGTTTTCTGGGGTTGACTGGATACTATCGCAGATTCATCAAAGGCTATGGAGTCATAACCAAGCCATTAACTGATTAGCTGAAAAATGATGGATTCATATGGACACAAGAGGCTGCATTGGCATTCCAGGAACTCAAAGAAGCTCTTAGCAGTGCACCTGTATTGAGACTTCCAGTTTCTCTCAACCCTTCATCATAGAGACTGACGCGTGCAACAAAGGAATGGGTGCGGTTTTAATGCAAGAGAAGCAGCCCATAGCTTATATGAGTAAGGCCTTCAATTCAAGGAACCAAGGGTTGTCCGTATATGAGAAGGAACTTCTTGCTTTGGTGATGGCTGTGACTAAATGGCACCACTATTTGGTAGGACATCATTTTATTGTTAAAACGGACCATCAAGCCTTAAAATATTTGTTGGAGCAAAAATTAACTACACCTCTTCAACATAAGTGGCTCACTAAACTTATGGGAATGGATTATCCCATTCAATATAAGAAGGGTGTAGAAAATGTGGGGGCTGATGCTTTGTCTAGAAGGGATCTACAAGAGGACGAAGAGGAGAATTTGCATACTGTTATGGCCATATCAACGTTAAAGCCAGCTTGGATAACTCAAGTAGAGACAAGCTATGAGGGTGATTCGGAATGCCAAGATTTGATCAGTGCAATTCTGATTAGTCCAGAAACTAGACCTTAATTTCAATATGAGGGCGAAATTCTTAGGAAGCAAGGCAAGATTTTTGTTGGAAAAGCCAACAATCTCAGGCAGCAAATTATTCAGAATTTACATAACACTTTGCTAGGTGGACATTCAGGCCAGAAAGCTTGTGTTCAAAGACTAAAAAGCACCTTTTATTGGCCCAACCTCCAGGAAGATGTTATTAAGACAGTACAAGAGTGTGAAGTTTGCCAACGCAATAAAGGGGAACATGTTCCTTATCCTGGCCTCTTACAGCCCCTAGATGTTCCTTAAGAAGCTTGGAGCAGTATTACCATGGATTTTATTGAGAAATTACCTATGTCTAATGGCAAGGACACAATCATGGTGGTAGTGGATCGCTTGACTAAATTTGCACACTTTATACCCCTAACTCATCCTTTTAATGCAGGAACTGTGGCTCAGGTTTTCATGGATCAGGTCTTCAAACTCCATGGATTACCCGCCAACATTATCAGTGATAGGGACCGCCTTTTCACAAGCTATTTCTGGAAGACCATTTTCACCATGCTGGGAATCACATTGTGTTATAGCACAGCTTATCACCCACAAACGGATAGACAGACTGAAAGGGTGAATCAGTGCCTTGAAACATACTTGAGGTGTTTTTCCTGTGAGAAACCATCTACCTGGAGCAATTGGTTACCTATGGCGGAGTGGTGGTACAACTCCAGTTGGCATTCCAGCATTCAGATGACACCATTTGAAGCTTTATATGGAATAAAACCGAATCCTCTACCTCTTGGTCCGTATCGGGAAACAATTATGCCTGCGGTCACGGACATGATTCAACAGCGGACAACTATTTTGCAAAGCCTCAAGGAGCATCTACAAAAAGCTCAGAGCCGAGCCAAAGTTTTTGCAGACAAACACAGGACAGACCGACACTTCCAAGTTGGAGATATGGTTTACTTGAAGTTACAACCCTATCGCCAGCAAACAGCAGCAGTCAGAACTTGCTTAAAACTCTCATTCAAATATTATGGCCCATTCAAGGTTTTGGAGAAGATAGGAAGTGTTGCTTACAGGCTGCAATTGCCTAATACAGCTAAGGTGCACCCGATTTTTCATGTATCCTTGTTGAAAAAGAAAGTGGGAAATCAGCAGGTCACACCTACAGAGTTGCCAGAACTGAACGATGAGGATATCTGTCCTATACAACCGTGTGCGGTGCTGCAGCGACGAATCATCATGAGAGACAACCATCCCGTGACCCAGTGGTTGATCAAATGGCAAGATTTTAGTAATGAAGAAGCTACTTGGGAGGATCCAGCTTTTATCAAAAATCAGTTCCCTCATTTCCAGTCTTGAGGACAAGACTGATTTTTACAAAGGGCATTTGTCAAGCATTCAAGAGAATGGCACCGTTTGAGGCTTTATGGGAACGGCGTCGTCTGCAACTGATTAGGTTAATTGCTGAGAAAGTAATCTGTTAGTCATCAGTTTAGTTAAACAAGAGACGGTTAAGTCACAGTTAGTTAGTTAGTTAGCGTATTGTTAAATAGAAGAAGCTGTAGCAGAAGAAGGTAGGTTGGATTAGATCATTCTTGACTCTTCTTTTGTTCTGAAGCTATTTCTTCCTTCTCTCTAACTCTCTCTGTCTCTGCTCTATTTCTTCTTCTGAAACAATTGATAATACAGATCTCTTTGGTTTGGTTCTCATTGTTGTGTAATCGTCAGGCTTCTTTCATAAGCCTGACATGGAACGTGAGTAGGATTCCTCATCAAGATTAGACTGAGACGCACATTTGGACCATGGCCCAATAAAATAGGAAGAGAGGAAAAGAAGAAAAGAGATCATGAAGGAGAAAAATAAAATATGCCCGAGTCAAAAGGACAGGCCAAGGGGGAACAACAAAAAATCAAAGGAGCAGGGCAGAATAAAAATGTCTGAGAACCCGGCCCAAGACATGATAACAAATCCCAATCAGATCATCATCTTAACCGATATTGGCTAAGAGCTAGCCAACCATCATCGTCAGCCCAAGAGGAATTAACAAGGGCTAACTCAATAACCCATGCCCAAGACAACTCACAAGTGGAAATGACTGATCCAAATGAGAATTCTGTAACAAATTAACCCCAAGGAAACTGAAATAAAGAAGGAAATTGGATTCATAAAAGAAACAGAATAGGGAAAGATCTAAAATTCAAAAATAATAGTAATAGGCAGTACAAAACAAAAAAGAGAGAAGCAGCTAGAGAGGAGAATGTATGTTCAGAGAGAAGAAAAAAAATTTGTACATCAAGCTGAATTTTCTCATCCTATTCACTATCTATATATGACAATAAGCAAGCAGCTACAGCAGTAAGGAAGTTTCCTGACTAATGCCAAAATAGAACCAACCGTTTTCTTAACTAACTTTCTAAAATCAACTCTTATTACTAAACGACATCGTTAGATTTAAAGTTATTATTCTGACAACTCCCTTTTCTTGATATAAGTCTTGTCCTCAAGACTTGAAAAGAGGAAATTGCTACCCCACAAAAGCTTGACCTTCCCATGATGAGTCTTCTTGGCTTAAGCCCTTCCACTTCACTAGCCATTGAGTAATCTGTTGAGCTCCCCAGTTGACAATCCTTCTCTGCCATGCAGTCTCAAGCTCATCAACAAAATCAGGTAGTTAGGTTGCTATGACTGGAAGGTCTCCAATGTGCATTTTAGGCAGTGAGACATGGAACATTGGATGCACTCTAGCATGTGGGGGCAGCTCCAGCATGTAAGCAACTTCTCCAATTCATTCTGTTACTTGAAAAAGCCAATAAAAACGTTGTGCAAGCTTCCAGTTTGGTTTGCTGATTACAGAAGTTTGCCTTAAGCCTCAAATACACATATTTTCCCACTGTGAAGGTCTTTTCTAATCTCTTTTGATCTACACAATGCTTCATTCTTGCTTGAGCCTTGAGAAGATTATCATTAAGTATCTACAAAACGTGAGACCTTCGTCGCACCAAGTCAGTAGTAGCTGGAATAACCAAATCCAAGAAGGGTCCCATAGGTATTGGTATAGGTTTAGTGCCATATAATGCTTCATGTGGTGACATAGATATACTGGAATGATAAGAAGTGTTCTACCACCACTCCGCCATAGCTAGCCAAGACCTCCCATTCTCAAGTTTATCACTTGTAAAGCACCTCAAGTATACTTCCACACACTAATTTAGCCTTTTAGT
Organism: Gynochthodes officinalis; assembly: GCA_020080225.1. Lineage (NCBI taxonomy): Eukaryota > Viridiplantae > Streptophyta > Magnoliopsida > Gentianales > Rubiaceae > Gynochthodes > Gynochthodes officinalis. Next base: position 38,698,321 of record CM034619.1, on the reverse strand, counting down.
CTGCCACTCATTTTGAGGGTGATAAGCAGTACTAAATTTTAGGAAGACACCTGAGGTTTTAAACAAAGCCTACCAAAAATAGCTTAGAAAAATTTTATCTCAGTCAATCACTATACTTCAAGAAGATCATGCAACTCAAAGTTGTTGTCCAAGAATAACTATGCTATGTCAAGAGCTGAAAAAGAGTATGATATGTAGGAAATCAAATACAACATGCAGCGGAATTTTAAAATTTTTTATTTCCTCCAAGGATCCTTACAAAATGATTTCAAATCAGTCGTGAAGAGATTTACCTTTACCAGTAGCAGTTGTTCTTTCTTGTGAAAACTTTGCTCTTTGAATCATAGCAAAACCCAGCGGAGCTTTGCCTCTATGGTATCCACACAATTGTCTCCAAGTCTGAAGTTAATTATCACACAATTAACAAAGGAATAAGCAGCAAAGGAACCGTTGGTGCTAACCTAGAACTTTGCTTTCTATTTTCAAGTTTTGAAGCTTCTCCAAGCTTCGGTTTTTTCTTGCTTTCCCACACAAGAAGTGGCTATTTTTCTTCTAAAGAACAGCATAGAGGCTTCTTATGTTCTTGCAAACTTGGCTGCAATTATTCTCAAGAAAAGGCAGAAGAGGTTTTGGCAAAAGACAAGAAGAGAGGTTCGGTTTTTCTTGGCTAGAAATTTTCTGCATAATTTTTCTTTCTCAAAGAAAAATAGTTTCAACTTTCTTGCTGTAGAAAAACGTGAGTACTTAATTCACATGTTAGGGTTGGAGGCTGCAAAAATTATAAGTCCAAATTTATAGAAAATAGATTAGGATAAAACTTCTCCTAAAGAGTTCTACTTGAACTCCAAGTTCTAATCTATTTTGGAACTTTTTAAATTTCAACTTTCCAAATTTCCTTAGTTGCCAAAACAAGAATCTCATTCTTATTTTGCTTCTAATTTTTGGCCATTACATGAATTAATACATCCAAAACTATTTCAGATTTGTTAACACAAAATAAAACCATTTAAAAACCAAAACCAAATACCGATTTAAACTGGAAACCTTCTAGAGTCCTATTCGTAATAGGATTCTTAAATTAACCAAAATTTATCACATTAATTTTTTACTTCTTTTGGATACGATCTAAGTGTGTGACCCAATAGGTTCTTATAACGTTGGCAATGACATAAAATCTATTTCATGCCATAAATATTGAGTAGTGTCTAGCAACACATCAATGTTACCCAAGTTATAAGAATATTAGTAATTCGACATTACTTTTCTTGTGATAGATGTTAATATGTAATTCAATCCCTTTGCCCTAGATAGCTTTATTGAACATGAGCCATAGGTGTGCCACACTCGTATAGTTCAATCTTTGTGTTTTTTGATTCCTAAGTAGACACATCTAAGCAAATGAGCTCGATATCACATATTGACTCATTCGAGGGCCATACATTTTATGGTCTCACTTGATCAAAAGGCCCAAGATATCACTCCTATTATATAGGAGGGGAAAATCCTATTTTGATCACTCCACATTCCATTATATGATTCATTACAAATCTAATTGCCACTTTTATAGTTCACCTTGTTACGGGTAACGTTTAGTAGTATCAAAACTTGCAACTCCTCATGTTGGGATCTCTGGTGACCTCAAGTCTAAGGATCACTTACACTATCATGACTATGAGAAATGTTTTTAACACTTCATATTATAACTCATGCAGCATGATTGGTCAATCCAATACATAGTTCTCTAAGATGTACCTATGCGTTCACATGATTGGTCAATCCAATATCATGAAACATTTCATCAGTCACTACACATACTAGTTTTAATGAATTATCATTGTCCCATTTAATGATAATACTTGATTAGGGATAAATTTAGAATAATTAAATTCTTGGGACATTGTTATATTTATTCATAAAGCACAGATATATAAAAAAACATAATAATAACAATTTGCATAAATTAAAAGCATAATAATACAATGTATGCCAATACAATCATCACATGATTGGTCTTTAGGGCATAATCCAACATGATAAAGCTAAGAAGAGCCGTACTTAGCAAATCTGTCAATGACCACTAAAATAGTATCACAACCCTTTGATCTTGGTAATTTTTCAATGAAATCCACTAATATATGCTTCCAAGCTTCTTGAGGAATTGGTAAGGGCTGAAGAAGTCCTAGACCTGCACTGTGCTCATCCTTGCATTGTTGGTAGATTGCACATTTTTTAATATATTGAACCACACAGTCTCATTTTAGGTCAAAAGAAAAACCCTTTAATCCTTTGTAGACATGCATTTTGGTCTGAATGACCTCTCATTGGTGAAGAATGCAAGGTGGCTATGATTTGCTCCCTGATTCTAGTAGCACTCCCTGATTCTAGTAGCACCCCCTACATAGATTCTGCTAGCCTTCTTCAGCACTCCATTAATATTCTGAAATTCAGTACTGCCCTTGGGATCTATAAGCTGTTGTGCAATTAGTGATTGACATATCTTATCTCCAGAATAACTCTCTTCAATTTGCCGCAACCAATTAGGCTTAACTCCTAAAATAGCCAATAAATTGCCTTCCTGAACATTTTTAGAACAAGGACTTGAGTCTAAAGTGTCATCCATTTCAATTTCTACTCTTCTAAAAAGTGCATTGGCAATGGAGTTCTCAGAGCCCCTTTTGTAATATATCTCATAATCCATTCCCAACAGTTTGGCTAGCCATTTGTATTGTGGAGAGTTTGTTAACTTCTATTCCAAAAAGAACTTTAGGGACTAGTGATCTGTCTTAATGATAAAGTGATGCCCCAACAAATAATGTCTCCACTTTTCTATAGTCATTGCTAATGCTAGTAATTCTTTTTCATACACAAATAAGCCCATGTTTTTAGCACTTAATGCCTTTCTTAAATAAGCAATTGGCTAACATTCTGCATTAAAAATGCTCCCATTCCCAAGTTGCTAGCATCTGTCTTAATCACAAAATTTTTTGAGAAATCAAGCATTCTTAGAACTGGTGCCTAACTTAAGGTTTCCTTGAGTTGACAAAAAGCTGTAGTAGCTTCATCATTTAATCTAAAAGATTCTTTTTTGAGTAAATTTTTTAAGGGCTTGCTTATCAGCCCATAATTCTTGATAAATCTTCTGTAATAACCCGACAGTCCCAAAAATTCCCTTAACTCCTTCACAGATTCAAGAACACCCCAAGATTGAATACACTTCCCTTTATCAGGATCTATACTAACCCCTTCATCTGAGATCATGTGCCCTAAATAGTCCATACTATTTTTAGCAAAAGTGCACTTTTATAGCTTAACATACAACTGCTGTTCTTTCAGTACTTTTAACACAACCTCTAAGTGTTTCACATGACTCCTTAAGTAGGGCTATATACAAGGATGTTGTCAAAAAATACCCATACAAATTTTCATAAGAATGGCTGGAATATTTGGTTCATGAGGGACTAGAAGGTGGTTGGAGCATTAATTAAGTCAAAAGGCATAACTACAAACTCAAAATGGCCATGGTGTGTTTGGAATGTGGTTTTAGGGATGTCTTGCACTTTTACTTGGATTTGATGGTAACCAGACCTCAAATCCATCTTGGAGAAAAACTTTGAGCCATAAAACTCATCTAAAAGTTCATCTATGTTTAGAATGGGAAATTTGTCCTTTATGGTTAAGCCATTCAAGTGTCTATAGTCTACACAAAACCTCCATGAGTTATCTTTTTCTTGACCAAAAGTACTAGTGAAGCATATGGGCTATTACTAGGTTGTATAATTCCAGTTTTATGCATATTAGAAACTTGTCCTATTTCTGATTTTTGTGAGTGGGGGTATCTATATGGCCTTAGCTTAAATGGTTGGGAATTAGGTACAATGGAATCTGGTGATCAACATTTCTTGGGAGAGGGAGACCAGTGGGAGTTGCAAAAACACTAGAGTACTGTGTTAAAAGTTCAAAAATAACCTTAGGTGTATCCTTTGCCATTCCTTCCATGAAACACAAAAAATCATCTTCATCTTTACTCTTGCCTGCTTTCATCTGAGTTTTCAACTGTCCCTTCTTAATCAAGTCCAAGTGTTTGCCTAATGCTTTGCCCATTACCAACTGCATCTCCGGATGATGAACATGGCCATACAATATACACTTCTCACCATTTTGCTCCAACTAAGTAGTCAAGTCCTTGAAGTCGAAGATGATGGGACTATAACGTGTCATCCAATCCACCCCAAAATAACATCCCAACCTCCTAACTCCATCACTCTTAAATCAAATTTGAATTGATAATTCTGAATTTTCCACTTCACTTGAGGACAAACCAACGAGTTAGATATTTGTCTCCCATCAACAATAGTCACTAGAAAGGGCTCTATAGTTTAGTTAGGCAATTTCAGAGTTCTTATCATCTATTGGCTTATATAACTGTTGGTATTGCCAGTGTCCACTAAAATCTGTGTTGTCTTATTCTTGATCATGCCCAACAATGTAATTATTTTCCTCTGCAAACTCTCTGATAAAGCATTGAGTGACAATTTCTACATTTCTTCGTGTGCACGGCTCTTCTTAATCCTTCTTGAGACTGGCTATTTTGAGTCCTCCACTTCTTCTGATCTCATGAAACTGTATTGTTTCAATTTGCATTGGTGACCTGCCCAAAATCTTTCCCCACGTCTGTAACAAAAATTATTGTTCTTCCTATACTGTAATTCTTAAGAAGAGATCCTCTTAATCTGATTTTCAATTTTTTGATTAGTCAACAAGAGCACTTTGTAGGACTTTTTCCCGGATATATTCTAATTTTTACTCAACCCTGGAGTACTGTCTGTGACATTCTTCATTGCAATCTTGCCCTTCTTAAAGACTGTGTTTATGGTTTGTTCCTGCGGCCTTTCTACCTCAAAAGCTTCAAGCAGTGTTTTATACTTCATAATTCTTACCATAGGCTTCAGTTATTTCTTCAAACCACTACTGAAACTTGCTATGAAATACTCTTCTGAGAATCCTGGATTCATATACAACATTAAGTCTCTTAACTCTTCAAAGCTCTCTTGGTATTCTAATAGTGAGGCAGATTGTTGTAGCTTGTTGAACTCTTTAATTTCACTCATTCCCCCAATTTGACCAAAGCGTTTCATCAAGGACTCTGAGAACTCAGACCAAGAAATTGTTCCCTGAACTCTCTTGAAACTCTAAACTATTTGTCTGCCTTCTCATCCAAATAGAGTTCCACAATATCCATTTTAAAAGATTCTGAAATCTAATAAAGGTTGAAAATTTTATCACACTTCCACAACCAATCCCTTGGGTTATCTCCTTCAAACATACTAAGTTCAATCTTGGGATAGTTGTGAAAGGATGATCTATCCACTTCCAACTTCTCCTAAAGGATCGGAGCCTAATCAGTCCCAAAATTAAGTTTAGTACAGATATTGGGAGTAGGCAGTAGGGGAGTAGGTAGTAGGGGTGTAGGTAGTAATGGTGTCTTCTCCATGGTTGTCTCTCCCTCCTTTGTAGTATTTTTTCTCCTTGGCCAGAAACTTATAGATCTCAACTATTTTGGCATCCATGCTAGAAGCATAAACCTCTAGTTTGGCGTCTAACTGTGATCCCTATTTTTCGATCCAGCTATCTACCCGAGAATCTATGTCTTTGGTTGCCTCCTCAATCTGTCGTCTTACATCAGTGGATATTTCCTGGATTTGAACTTCATTTTCTTATTTGGTCCTCTAATGCCTTAGACCTTGTCCCCTCCACCATGTTATCACCCACAAGTAGAGAAACAAGTCTCTGATACCAATTTTTAATAAATTAACCCCAAGGAAACTGAATTAAAGAAGGAAACTGGATTCAAAAAAGAAGTAAAAAAAGGAAAGATTTGAGATTCAGTAATAAAAGCAGTAATAAGCAGTACATAACAGAAAAGAGAGAAGCAGCCAAAGAGAAGAATGTATATTTAGAGAGAAGAAAACAAATTTGTACATCAAGCGGGTTTTTCTCATCCTGAATTCACTCTCAATATATAACAATAAGCAAGCAACTACAGCAGCAAGGAAGTTTCCTGACTAATGCCAAAATAAAGTGAACCATTTTCTTAACTAACTTTTTGAAATCAACTCCTATTACTAAACGACATCATTAGACTTAAAGTTATTATTCTGACAAATTCTAATCCAGAATTGTCACTAGGGGAGTCGCTAATGGGTACAGAGAATTAGCACACACATACACAGGAGACAATTCAAGACCAAGAACAAATACAATTGCAAGATGAGATACAAAACTGAATGTGGAAAAACAAGGAATCTGGACAAACTTGAATAATTGGAGTATGGAGGACAATTTCCAATATGATCTTCAATTTGGTGCAATGGAATGGAGCTTAGGGGAAGATCTCACTATAATAATTCCCATATCTACAAAAAGAAAAAGAGAGTTGATTCAAGATATGCAAGTTATCAGCTTCCAGAAAAAAAAGTTGGAAAATGCTCAGATGCAAAAACATTTAAAACAAATAATTGTTAAATATAAATTGGGAAAGCCAGAATATAAGCTTGGAGTAGTCAATGAAGTTGTAATCATGGTTTCCTTGTTGACAAAAATTGTAAATTTAATCATGGCCAACTTGGGTACAAATGAAGAGGGTTTTCGTGTGGTTGAACCAAATCAACCACCCAAGACATCATGAAGCTTCTTAGCTGGAACTGTAAAGGATTAGGTCATCCTCTAACTGTTCATATTCTGAATAAACTAACCTATTCCTAAAATCCAAACGTGGTGTTTCTAATGGGTTTTATTAGAGGTGGCTGTTAGCATCAAAGCGGCAGGAGAAAAGCAGATGATAAGGTGGCTGTTAGCATCAAAGTTCAACAAATGGCTTTTATTTCATCCACAAGGCCAAAGTGAAGGTATGTGTGTGGCGTGGAATGAAAATATGAATATGGAAGTCTTGAAAAAATCTCATAATTTCTTCTCCCTTTTGGTCAAAGAAGTATTGGGTTAGAGATGGATTTTGGTGTTAGTCTATGGACACCCACGAATTCAAAAGAGGGCTGAAATTTGGGTTGATGTTTACAACAAGCTGTCAGAATAATACCCTTTTAGCTCAATGATGTCGTTTTAGTATAGGAATTGATTTTAGCAAAGTTAGTTAAAACGGTTAGTCTATTTTGGCATTAGGCAAGAAATTTCCTAATAGCTGCAACACTTGCCTCTTGTTATAAATAGGCAGTGATATGTGTTGTCCAATAGCTTGATGTATGAGTTGTTTTGTTCTTCCTGAAGTTTCACTCCCTTTCCTAGATGTTTCCTTTTCCCTCTATACTGCTCATTCTCATCTCATCTGAATCTAAGATCATCTTTTTCCTACTCTTTTCTTTGAATTCTTTCTTTCTATTTTCAGTATCTTGGCTAATTTGTTACAATTTGGTATTAGGGACTAGTTCCTCTGCTTGTAGGCGATAACATGGTAGAAGGGATGAGGTCTAAGGCATTGGAGGATCAGATGAGAAAGAATGAAATTCGAATCCATGAAATGTCCACTGAAGTAAGAAGACAGATTGAGGAGGCCACCAAGGACACGGATTCTTGGGTAGACAGTAAGATAGAAAAATGGAGAGAATAGTTAGACGCCAAACTGGAGACTTATGCTTCCAACATGAACACCAAAATAGCTGGGATATATAAGTTTCTGGCCAAGAAGAAAAACACTTCGAAAGAGGGAGAGACATCCATGAAGAAGACACCATTACTGCCTACACCCCTATTACCTACTCCCAATATCTACACTAAATTAATGTTGGAACTAACCAAGCTCCAATCTTTCAGGAGAAGTTGGAAGTGGGTAGATCATCCTTTCACAATTATCCCAAGATTGAACTGAGTATTTTTTAAGGAGATAATCCAAGAGAGTGGTTGTAGATGTGTGATAAATTTTTTAACCTTTATTAGATTTCAGAATCTATTAAGATGGATACTGTGGAACTCTATTTGGATGGGAAGGCAGACATATGGTTTCAAAGCTTCAAGAGAGTTTAGGGAACAATCTATTGGTCTGAGTTCTCAAAAGCAGTGATGAAATGTTTTGGTCAGATTGGAGGCATGAGTGAAATTGAAGAGTTCAACAAGCTACAACAATCTGCTTCAGTTTTAGAATACTAAGAGAGTTTTGAGAAGTTAAGAGCCTTAATGTTGCGCAGGAATCCGAGGTTCTCAGAAGAATACTTCATAGCAAGTTTCATTAGTGGTCTGAAAGAGGAATTGAAACCTATGGTGAGAATTATGAAGCCGAAAACACTGCTCGAAGTTTTTGAGATAAAAAGGCTATATAAACAAACCATAAACTTAGTTTCTAAGAAGGAAATGACTGCTATGAAGAATAACACAAATAGTAATGTAGGGGTGAGTAAAAATTAGAATATGGCGGTGAAAAAGTCCTACAAAGTGCCCTTGTTGACTAATTAGAAAGTTAAATATCAGATTAAAAGAATTTCTCCTCAAGAATTACAGTATGGGAGGAATAACAACCTTTTTTTCAGGTTTGGGGAAAAATTTTGGGTAGGCAACCAATGTAAACTGAACACTATAGTTTCATGATATCAGAAGAGGTGGAGAACTTAGAACAACCAATTTCATAAAAGGATAAAAAGAAAAATGCACCTGATGAAATAGAGGAACTGTCACAAAACACTTTATTAGAGAGTTTGTAGAGAAAAACTATTATACTGTTTGGCCTGATCAAGAATCAGAATGTACAAATTTTAGTAGACACGGGGAGTACCAACAGTTATATCAGCCAGCAAATGGTGAAAGCTCTGAAACTGTCCAACCAGACTATAGAGCCTTTTTCAGTGATCATTGCTAATGGGAGGAGGGTATTCAGCTCATTGGTTTGTCCTCAAGTAAAGTGGAAAATGCAAGACTATCAATTTAAATTTGATTTAAGAGTGATGGAGTTAGAAGGTTGGGATGTTATTTTGGGGGTGGACTGGATGACACATTATAGCCTTATCACCTTCGACTTCAAGGACTTGAATATTCAGTTGGAACAAAATAGTGAGAAGTGTATACTATATGGCCATGTTCATCAACCCGAGATGTAGTTGGTAAGGGGCAGAGAACTAGGCCAGCACTTGGAGTTGATTAAGAAGGAACAGATGAAGTCTCGGATAGAAACAAGCAAGAGTAAAAAAGGGGATGATTTTCTGTGTTGCATGGAAGAAATAGCAAAGAATACACCTGAGGTTATTTCTACACTTTTAACACAATACTCTAGTGTTTTTGCAACTCCAATTGGTCTTTCCCCCTTTAAAAAATGTTGATCACCAAATTCCCTTATACCCTGATTCCTAACCCTTTAAGCTCAAGCCATATAGATATCCCCATTCACAAAAATCAAAAATAGAACAAGAAGTTTCTGACATGCTTAAAACTGGAATTATACAACCGAGTAACAGTTCATATGCTTCACTAGTACTTTTGGTCAAAAAAAAAGATAATTTCTAAAGATTCTGTGTAGACTATAGGCACTTGAACAACTTAACGATAAAAGACCGATTCCCTATTCCAAACATAGATGAACTCTTAGATGAGCTGCATGGCTCAGAGTTCTTTTCCAAGTAGGATTTGAGGTCTGGTTACCATCAAATCTGGGTGAAAGTGCAAGGCATCCCTAAAACTGCATTCCAAACACACCATGGCCATTTTGAATTTGTAGTTATGCCATTTGACTTAACTAATGCCCCAGCCACTTTCTAATCCCTCATGAACCAAATATTCCAACCATTCTTAAGGAAGTTTGTCTTGGTGTTTTTTGACGACATTCTTGTATATAGTCCTGACCTAGGGAATCATGTAAAACACTTATAGTCCTAACCTAGGCAATGTTAAATGTGTTGAAGAACAACAGTTGTATGTTAAGCTATCAAAGTGCACTTTTGCTAAAAACAGTGTGGACTATTTGGGGCACATTATTTCAGATTAAGGGGTTAGTATGGATCTTGAAAAAGTGAAGTGTATTCAATCTTGGGGTGTTTTTGAATCAGTGATGGGATTAAGGGGATTTTTGGGATTGTCAGGTTATTACAAGAGATTTATCATAAATTATGGTGTGCTCAGCAAGCCCATAACCAATTTACTCAAGAAAGACTGTTTTGGATGGAATGATGAAGCTACTGCAGCTTTTGATCAACTCAAGGCAGCCTTAAGCCAAGCACTAGTTCTGAGAATGCCTGACTTCTCAAAAAAATTTGTGATTGAGATAGACGCTAGCAACTTTGGAATGAGAGCAGTTTTAATGCATGAAGGTTAGCCAATCGCTTATTTAAATAAGGCATTTAGTGTTAAAAACATGAGCTTATCATTGTATGAAAAAGAATTACTAGCATTAGTGATGGCAGTAGAAAACTGGAGACATTATTTGTTGGGTATCACTTTATTATTAAGAAAGATCACCAGTCCCTTAAATTCTTGCTGGAATAGAAATTAACAAACTCTCTACAATACAAGTGGTTGGCCAAGTTGCTGGGCATAGATTATGAGATACATTACAAAAAGGGCTCTGAGATTTATACAACAGGTGCACTTTCCAAAAGAGTAGAAACTGGGAAAGAAAATGCTTTAGACTCAAGTCCATGTCTTGGAAGTGTTCAGGAAGGCAGCATATTAGCAGTTTCAGCAGTTAAGCCTAATTGGATGCAACAAATTGAGGAGAGCTATGCAGGGGATGAGGTATGTTAGTCACTGATTGCACAGTAGCTGATAGACCCTAAGAGCAACACTAAATTTCAATATGTTAATAGATTGCTGAAAAAGACAGGCAGAATCTATGTAGGAGCTTCTGCTGAAATCCGGGAGCAACTCATAACCACCTTGCATTCTTCACCCTTTGGAGGTCATTCGGGCCAAAATGCATGTTTGTAAAGGATTAAAGGGCTTTTCTTTTGGCCAAAAATGAGACGGGATGTGGTTGAATATATTCAAAAATGTGCAATCTGTCAACAATGCAAGGATGAACACAATGCATATCCAAGACTCCTTCAGCCCTTACCAGTTTCTCAACAAGCTTGGAATTATATATCAATGGACTTCATTGAAAGATTATGAAGATCAAAAGATTGTGATACTATCTTAGTGGTCAGACAAATTCACTAAGTATGGGCATTTCTTAGCTTTATCACACCCTTTTTTCAGCCCTTTACATAGCACAAGTATTCCTGGACAACATTTTAAGGTGCATGGTCTTCCTAAGAGTACAGTGACTGATAGGGATAAAAAAAATTTAAGTCACTTTTCGCAAGCTTTGTTTAAAACCTTGGGAGTATCCCTAAAATTCAGTACTACTTATCATTCTCAAAGTGATGGCCAAATGGAGAGGCTAAATCTATGTATGGAAACATACTTGAGGTGCTTTACAAGTGATAAACCTGAGAATTGAAGAGCTTGGCTAGCTATGGCAAAGTGGTGGTACAACACTTCTCATCATTCCAACTTATCTATGTCACCACATGAGGCATTATATGGCATTAAATCTATACAATACCTATGGGACCTTATTTGGATTTGATTATTCTAGCAGCTACTGACTTGGTGCAGCAACGTTCTCATATTTTGTAGATACTTAAGGATCATCTTCGCAAGGCTCAAGCTAGGATGAAGCATTATGCAGGTCAAACGAGATTAGAAAGGACCTTCATAGTGGGAGAATGGGTGTATTTGAAGCTTCAGCCTTATAGGCAAACTTCAGTGATCAGCAAACCAAACTGGAACCCTGCACCACATTTTTATGACCCCTTTCAAGTAACAGAACGAATTGGAGAAGTTGCTTACAAGTTGAAACTTCCCCCACATGCTAAAATGCATCCAGTTTTCCATGTTTCACTACCCAAAAAGCACATTGGAAGGGGCTTGATTTACAGCAACTGAGTTACAACAGTTGCAGCAGCTAGAGAAGTTGCATCATTTAGTTACCTAATTTGGGCAATGAAACATATCAACCTTTAGAGCCCGAGACTATACTGCATAGAAGGATTGTCAGCAAAGGAGCTCAACAGACTGTCTAATGGCTAGTAAAGTGGAAGGGCTTAAGCTAGGAAGACTCATCATGGGAAGATCAAATTTTTGTGGAGCAGCAATTTCCTCTTTTCAAGTCTTGAGGACAAGACTTATTTCAAGGGAAGGGAATTGTCAAAATAATACCCTTTTAGCTCAATGATGTCATTTTAGTATAGGAATTGATTTTAGCAAAGTTAGTTAAAACGGTTAGTTTATTTTGGCATTAGACAAGAAATTTCCTAACAGTTGCAGCACTTGCCTCTTGTTATAAATAGGTAGTGATATTGTTGTCTAGTAGCTTGATGTACGAGTTGTTTTCTTCTTCTTGAAGTTTCACTCCCTTTCATGGTTATTTCTTTTTCCCTCTATACTGTTCATTCTCATCTTATCTAAATCTAGTATCTTCATCTTTTTCCTGCTCTTTTCTCTGAATTCTTTCTTTCTATTTTTGGTATCTTGTCTAATTTGTTACACAAGTTGAAGGAAAAAAATTGCCCAATTGTGGTGGCGGGCAACTTTGATCAAATATGTAGTCAGGAGGACAAAAAGAGAGGCCGTATAATGAAGAAAAGGCTAAAACATTGAAAGGTCTACTACACTAGTTAGGCCTATCTAAGATTCGAAACCTTGGGTTGTGGTTCACTTGGACCAATGGAAGAAAGGAAAAATATAGAGTCTATGAGAGGTTGGATAGGGCAATGGCAAACTAAGCCTAGATACAATCCTTTCCAAAGGCAATAGTCAGAAACTTGCCCATTTACATATCAGATCATGGCCTAATGGTGTTGTATACCCAATTTAGTCATACAAGAAGAAGACAATCCAAGCCAAGACCATTTGAGAAATTCTGGACAAGAGATGACAAGGCTTGTAATATCATTAAACAAATATGGAAAGGAGACGCGACCCATTTTAGAAATAAAAGGCACAAGGAAAATGTCAGGCATAAATGAAGAACGGCGTCGCACAGCAATTAGCAACAAAATTAGTTAGTTAAAGAAGTAGTTAGTTAGTTAACTTCTGCCCTATAAATGTAAACACAGATGAAGGAATGATTAGGCTAGAATAAGATCAATCTTCATTTTTCTTTATTCTGCTTCTTCTTCATTCTTATTTTCTTTCTCTATTTCTCTTCTCTTTTCTCTTTTCTCTCCTCTCTGGTTTTCTTGATCCCACCCCTTTCTTTTCACAATTAGAATGGTAGCTCAAGCTTTAGGATCTCAGTTGTGATCCTTGAACTGAAGCTGGTGACCTGAAGCTTGACATTTGGTATCAAAGAAGGTCAATTGGAGGATAATGGCCGAAAGTACACGGGGAAAAGCTATGGAAGAGCAATTCAAGAGAGAAGAAACCAAATTGTTGAATGGAGTGAAAAATTCCAGGAGCAGCTCGTGGACATTCAGGTACAAATGGCAGAGAATAGCAAGAGGGTGGATGCCAACATTGCTAGTCTTCGTAACAAGTTTGATGCATGGATGAATTTGGTGACAAGGGATAAACCCTTCGAATGATCAATGGTGGCGAACAAAACACCCTTGCTTCCCACTCTAGATGTGAGTTTGAGAATTGGGGTGGAGAATAAAACACTAATTCCTTCAAGGGTTAGGTGGAATAGAACAAGCTATGGTAATAGCTTCTTTAACCCGAAGGTAGAACTGCCCTTCTTTGAAGGAGATAACCTAAAAGTGTGGGTTAGGAAATGTAACAAATTTTTCTTGATATATCAAGTGGAGGATGATCAAAAGGTAGAAGTGGCAGAAATGTACCTAACCAGGAAGGTGGATGTGTGGTTCCAAAGTGTCAAACTCATGACGGGCCAAATTTCTTGGAGAGAACTGTGTGAACTGCTTTACAGAAGGTTTGACAAAAGGGGAGTTCAAGATGAAGTTGAAGAATTTAATAGATTTCGACATACTGGAACAGTGAATGAGTACCAAGAAAACTTTGAAGAATTGAGGACACAAATGCTGGCCCATGACCCAAGGCTTCCTGAAAGCTACTTCATCTCAAACTTTGTAGGCCTCAAGGAAGAAATCAAACCCGTGGTTAAGATGATAAAACCTCCTTCTCTGAAGGAAGCTTTTGAAACTACAATATTACAAGAACAAATAGTTGAAGTGAATGCAAGGAAATACAAAGGACTGCCTAAGATGTATTCTAAGGAAACTCTAACCCAGGAATGACTACACCTGGTCCTTCTAAGCCTAATGTTAGTACTATGACCAAACCTACTAGCACAGGCGAATGGGAAACAAAGAAGATATCACCCCAAGAAGTTCAAAGAAGGCACAGCTAAGGGTTGTCTTTCAAGTGTGGGGAGAAATTTGGCCTAGGACATGTATGCAAGATGAAGTAAGCTATATTTGTACTGACTGAAGAATATGGTGATCAGGAATTTCTTGCTACCAAGGAGTTCCAAGAGGAAGCAAGAAAACTAACAGATAATGTCATAGATATCTTACTGTATGTACTGTTAGAAAATTTGAAGAGCAAAACAATAAAAGTGCAAGGGGAGATATAAGGAAAACTAGTTAATATTTTGATTGATATCGGTAGTACCTACAGCTTTATACAATGGAGAATGGCTGAAAGGGTGAAACTATAACACAAGGCTGCAACCCCATTACATGTGACTATAGCTGATGAAACCAAAATTACTAGCTATGGAATTTGTCCTGAAGTAAAATGGAGTATACAGAACTACCAATTCCATCATGATCGAAGAGTAATGGAATTGGGCGGATAGGATATTATTCTTAGAGTCGACTAGATGTATCAATACAGTCCTATCACATTTGATTTTAAGCATATGTACATCCAAATGGTTCAAGAATGAGAGGAATTAGTCTTGCATGGAAAGGCAAACAATCCAGATCTGAAATTGGTTAAGGGGAAGGACATCTCACCCTTCTTGAAAGATCAGAAACTAGGCCAAAGCAAAGTGACATTGTTTGCTATCAATGAGCTTAGCATGGAGAATGAGGAACTATATGAAGAACTGTATGAAGAAGATCAAGAGTTCTTAGATGCCAAAAACTACTAGGAGAGTGCCATGGAAATTCCTAAGAATGTGGTGGATGCATCCCTCCATGTACTGTCAGAAAAATGGAAAAGGAAAACCATCACTCTCAAGGCAATGCTACAAGAAACAATGACCAACATCCTAGTAGACATGGGTGACATAAGTAGCTTCATCCAGTGGGCATTGGCTAGTAGATTGGGACTGAAACAAGTGGGGGCTAAACCACTGCATGTAACCATAGCTAATGGCACTAAAGTCACCCGTTATGGGATCTGTCCCAAGGTCCAGTTGTTCACACAAGAGACAGATTTTGAACATGATTTGAGGGTAATGGAGCTTGGAGGTTGGGATGTTATATTGGGAATAGACTAGATTAGCAAATATATTTCCATCACCTTTGATTTCAAAAAATTGTATCAAATGGTTCAAGAAGGATGAGAAATTACCATAATGGGAAAGGCAAAGCAACCTGCAATACAGTTAATCAAAGGCGAGGAAGTCCCTAAGTTGTTGGGGGAGAAAATAATGGATGTACAAGGATTCAACTCCTAACTATCAGACAACACTGAGAAGAAAAGAGGGCTCAATATCAAATGTAAAACAAAGAGGAAATTCCATGAAGGAGAGTTAGTGCATCTAGAGCTAAAACCATACAAACAACAGTTTCCAACTGACAAAACTCATTTCAAGCTTGTTTCAAGGAACTACAGACCCTTTGAAGTACTAAAATGTATAACCATTAAATGGATGTACCAGTAGAATCTAATCACATTTGACTTCAAAAAATTCACTATACAGATAGCTCAAGAGGAGGTGGCAGATGACCTTACAAGGATGTGTAGAAATGCCTAAACTCAAATTAATAGAAGGCACGGCAAATGAGCAGTTTAAGATAGAAAAAAAACAGCTACAATTGACTTTTCAAGAATCTTCAGAATGGGATTCAAAATTAGTCAATATGGACCCTGAAAAATTGATTGCATACTGAAATGTCCAATTCCAGCAAACTTTATGCTACATAGGAAGATCCAGCATTCATTAAACAATAGTTTCCTCACCTCTAGTCTTTAGGACAAGATTGAATTCATCCAGGGGTGTTTGTCAGGCATAGAGGAGGAACGACGTCACACAACAATTAGCAACAAAATTAGTTAGTTAAAAGTAGCAGTTAGTTAGTCAAAAGAAGCAGCTAGTTAGTTAACTTCTACCTTATAAATGTAAACACATATGAAGGAATGATTAGGTTGGAATAAGATCAATCTTCATTTTCCTTTGTTCTGCTTCTTTTTCGTTCTTATTTTCTTTTTAGTTTTTCTTCTCTTGTCTCTCTTCTCTCTTCTCTCTTCTCTCCTCTCTAGTTTTCTTGATCCCACCCCCTTCTTTTCACAATTAGAACGGTAGCTCAAGCTTCAGGATCTCAGTTGTAATCCTTGAACTGAAGCCGATGACCTGAAGCTTGACAGTAAATGTCAAAGTCCAAATAACAAATGCCCAATTAAATAGCTGAAGTAGAGACACATTTGGTAAGCCAGAAAATAAAATAAAAGACAGGATGGGGAAGTTGAAATTCTAGTAGAAGAAAAATTCAAGAAGGAATGGTGCAACAGGAAGAAGCACAAAAACATCGAGATAAGTTGCAGGAAGAGATAGAAGAATTGAACAAGATTGAGAAAGATTACTAGCACCAGAGAGCAAAGGTGCAATGGATTAAAGCAGAAGAGTGTAACTCCAGTTTCTTTCATAATTAGGCAAGAAAGAATAGGGGTCAAAATTTTATTACACAACTAAAAATCAAGAGGGAGTGGACAAGTAATCAAGAAGAAATACAACAAATCATCATGGATCACTTGAGGAGTACGTTAAGAGATGAATCAAAATTCCCAACAGATGATAACAAAGGCCAGTACTGCCAAGAGTTTCTACTTAAGCACATGGATCAAAGGCTAAATTAGGAAGAAATGGATTTTCTGAGTATGGCGGTTACGGATGAAGAAATAAAGCAGGCTTTTTCTAAATGTCAAAATGGAAGGCACCGGAACTTAATGGCTTCCCAGCAGGTTTTTACCAAGAATATTGGGAAATTGTAGGGGAGAAAGTAACACTAGCTATTAAAGAATTTTTTCAGAAGAAAACCATGCCACCAGAGTGGAATGAAACAGTTGTAGTCTTGATTCCAAAAATCCAAATCTATCCGAACCTCAACAGTTCAGGCCAATTAGTTTTTGTAACGTTATTTACAAGGGAATTGCAAAGATATTGGCAAACAGAATGAAGGGCTTAATGCAAAATTTGATATCCATTAATGAGAATGTCTTAATAGCTCATGAGGTTTTGGAATTTATAAGGAAGAAGAAGAAAGGTGGCAAATGTCTAGCTACTTTAAAGTTAGACCTGAACAAGGTGTATGATAGAATCTCTTGGTCTTTTTTGGAAAGCATTTTGATTAGATTTGGTTTCCCTATTGACTTGATAACTATGGTGATGCAATGTGTTACTACGGTTAAATACAAAGTTAAGTTCAATGATTGGATGTCCAAATCTTTTGAACCAAGGAATGGTCTCAAACAGGGATGCCCACTCTCCCCTTTCTTGTTCATTCTATGTCAACAAGCATTATCAACTTCATTACTCCACGAAGCGAGTAACACATGCCCAGGGATCAAGATTGGAAGGAAAGTCCAGCAAGTATCGTATCTTATGTTTGCAAATGGCTACCTGATATTCTTCACAGTCACACAACAAGCGGTTGAACGGTTGAGGAGATTGCTGAACACTTATGCGGCATGTGCAAGCCAAAGGATCAATTTTTGGAAATCTGCTCTGATGCTGAGTCCAAACACTAGTAATGAATGGAGGCAACTCTTGGCAACAATGTTCAATGTGTCAAAAAGGGAATTCTATGGAAAATATCTTGGGCACAATTTAGATTTGTCTCAACCAAAAAGATCATCTTTGGGGATTTGCTTACAAGATTAAAGGCCAAGTTGGTAAGGTGAAAAATGGCAAATTTATCTGTCAGGGGATGGATAACACTAGCTAAGTATGTACTTGCTGCTTTACCACCATATACCTTGGGGGCCTGTTTGATTGTCAATGATTCTTGCCTTGGAAAGTAATTTGTTTCCTTAGTTTTAAATTCCTGTGTTTGGTTAGTTTGGAAAAGTAATTTGATTACTTTCCGGTGTTTGTTTCAGTTTTAAATTTTTTGAAAAAATAATCAGATTCCTGAAAATAGGGAAAATAAGTGTAACATTCCAAGATTCTGATTCCTTACTAAAAGTTGTTATTTTGATTATTTTTTTAGAATTTTAATTTAAATAAACATATTTTTTACTCTTAATATTATTTCATCTATTTTTTCTCTTTTGACTCTCACGTATATTTTATTTTTAAATTATTAGTCATGTAATCTTCTATTTTAATTATTATTTTTTTTAATTTTTAATTTTTTAAAAAAATTTACTTCAAAACTTTTTTCTATTCAAATTCATAATTTAATAAAATTTAAAATTATGTAAATTTTTATTTTTTCACATTAAATTTTTTGAAATTGTGGTTTGATTTCATCTTAAATGAGGCTCTTTTGGGTTTAAATATTATCATATATTACAATTGACAAAATTAAGAAAATTTTAAATTATATTTTAATTAAAAGACTAAAAATAGTTGTCTCTATCATTAATCACTATTATATTAAAGGAAAAAGTTTGTCAGTCGATTTTAACGTAATTATTATAAATATTAAGGATTAAATTATCTTTTTATAGTCCTGTAATATTAATATTAATATTAATATTAATATTGAGTAATTAAAATATGATTAAAGTTCTAAATCTTATGAACTTTTAAAAAGATTATCTATTTACTATGTATTTATTTTTAGCAATTTGAAGATGGTTAAAATTTATTATTCCTTTTAATAATTTATTTTTCAATGGTATATTTTTTCATAATTAATTAATTATTTTACTCTTTTCGTAGTAATTATAGAAGAATTTTAACAGTAATATCTATATCCTTAATTAAATCATTATCACTCATTTTTTCTTCTTTTATGACCTTATCTACTCCCCACCCCCACCCATCCTAATTTGACTTTTTTTATATATTTTTTGAATTTTTGCGCACTATGAATTGTATTTTTGTATTGTCATTTTATATTTATTTATAAGAGTTTTAGCCTCGTGCTTTATGATTTTTTTTAATTGTTTGAAATTTTACAATTTTTGTTTTCGCTAAACTTTTAACAATATGTATTTAACAAATTATTAACAAATTATTGGACATCCCTTCCTACACTAGTATAAAATAAGAAGAAGAATATGATAAATGTATATGCCAAATAAATCATATTTAAAATATATTTATAATTCATTGTTACATTAACTTTCCCATAAATATTTAGGTAAGTATTCAGAATTCCCATAATTAAATTTCTAAAATTCAAATTTCCTAGAAAAATATTCATTTCTCTTAAAATTAAATTCCTAAAAATCATATTCATATTTAACTTTACTTTCCTGCTAACCAAACGAGCTCTTAGGAGCTTTTAGGGTCCCAGCCCTCATAGCTAAGTCAATTGATAAGTTTTTGGCGCAATTCATCTGGAAAGGAGACAAAGATGGACGGGGAATACATTGGAAGTCCTGGCAGAATTTGTACATATCAAAATTTGGAGGACGACTTGGCATGCGGTCTATAGAGCAGCTGAACCAAGCTTTCTTGACTAAATTAGTCTGGAAAATCCAAACTGAGAAGAACTCCTTTTTCTCAAAAAATTTCAGAGCTAAATATTGTTCAAGGGAGGATTTTTGGAGCATAAATCAAGAACATAACTGGTCTTGGGGCTGGAGGAACATAGTATGGGGAAATAAATTACTGCTCAAAGGTTTGAAATTGAAAGTGTGCAATGGCAGAAGTATCAATATTCATGATGATTGGATCCCGAATATTAGAAACCCCTTGACTAAAAAGGTAGTCTAAGCAGAGAAAAATCAAAGGAAACAACAAATTTTGGTTTTAGATAGTAGTTACGAGCGTATGCATTGCTTCTTCATCTGCCAAAGTGGGAATATCTCATTTAGGCAGTTCCAAAGTCCAGCTCCTTTCGCAGCCACCGTCAGCCTCCACAACTCAACACTCGCAGTCGCCGCCCCTTCTTGCCCTCACCAGCGGCCAAGGAAGTGAGCTTCGTTGGGACGGCGGGCAGCGGCTAAGGCACTAAAAACTTCTTCTGTTGTCGACAAAAAGCTGCGGGAAGCGGCCAAGGAAGTGAGCTTCTTTGAAGTTAAAGTTTCCATTTTTAAGCAATAAACGAGGGCTCTAATACAAACTTTGGCCAATTCAAACAAGAAAGGGACAGCCACCTGCAACACAACAATCTCTTTGTCTTCTCCCCCATTCTCCTCTGTGGAGAATGGGGGAGGTACCTTATTTTTTTAGGTATTTTCTTTGTTTTACTTTTCCTTCTGTTCGTAGTTTAGTAGTTGCCTCTGATGGGAAGTTATTTTTCTTGTTATTTTTCTGTTTTTGTTATTTTTCTTGTTATATTGTAGAGGTTTTTTGTCTCTAAGTTTCCTTCTTTTGTAGTTTGTTGAGGAGATTAATTTCTACCTCTGTTTTAACTGTTATTTTAGATTTAGCTTTAGATCTAGGTACTTATTTATTAAAAAAAAAACAAAAAAAGAGAGAGAGAAAAAATGGAGATCGCCATCTTGTGATGATGGTCGGTCAAAATCTGAGGAGATAATGAAGTAGAGGATGACGAGGATGATGCGGAAGATGTTGGTCTTCCACAGCATGAGGATGAAGAAGAGGAGAGGATGGAGATGATGATTAACTTGATGAAGATGGGGAGGAAAAGTCATGCTGTTGATGATGATATTTTGACTTCCGTATTATGATGAAGATGATAGGTTGTAGATGAAGATGGTGAAGAGAGGCAGATGATGATGTTCTTCTGAGGGTGGCGGCGGACTGAGGTTGGGGGAGAGCAAAATTTGGGTTTTTTTTTTTTTTTTTTTTTTGGGTGTTGCTGTCAGATTGGATTCACGCAATGGCATGCGGTGCGAGTTAGAGATTGAGTTCTAGTTTCTTTCATCCAGTGCCTTTTGTAGTGGGCTCATTGAGATGAGTAGCATCCCTTTTGTATAGTATTAGTGATCCGATATAATCGGGTTTTTGTACTTTTGGATTGTTCCTAGGTCGTCTAGGTTGTCAATCCTTCCCGCTCGTCGGGTGTCTTCCCGCTAGTCGGGTTTCAATGGTTCTTTTCCCGCTCGTTGGGTTGCCCTCGTGGGCTTTTTCTGCCCCTTGTGGGCCTTTGGCCTCATGAGTTATCGCGCTGGTATCCAGTTGCAACACCATGAGGATTTATTAGCCCTGGTGGCTATGTAATTTGGCAATTCACGCCTTGTTAATACACTATCGTTTCCCAAAAAAAAAAAAAAAGGTAGTCTAAGCCACTCAATCTGGAAAGTTTTTGGAAGAGACTATCGAGCATGAAACTATCTTCTAAAGTGTTATTCTTCATCTTGAAAGCTTGCCACTCAATCTGTCCTATTTCAGACCGACTAATTAAAAGTGGTGTACTTGTACCCAAGATGTGCTTTTGGTGTGGATTGGAAGAAGAAAGTATCTCACATGTATTGTTAGACTATGAGATGGCCGAGAGAACTTGGAGGTGCTCCACCCTTGGCCTTAATTTTGACTTGGGAGAACGAATGCATTTTAGAACATGGTTTCAAAGGTGGCTAACATAATCTGATAATCCAGACGATATCATCCTATCTGGATGCATAATCTGGATGCTTTGGACCGCTAGATGTGACACTATATGGAATGGAGCTGCCATTACACCTATTCAAATTTGGGTACGGGAGAGAAAAAAGTTTAAGGAATTTAAGGACAGTTAGGATAGAGATAAACAATCCTCACAGTACAGGCAGATGGTGGGAAGCAGAGCTTACAAAATGGAAAAATTCGAAGTTGTTTGGGACTGGAATCCAGGACTGTTCATAACTGATCAGCAAGCGACAGGACAAGAGTGTACACTGATGGTTCATACAAATATGGGGCAGAGGAAGCATCCATGGCTTGGATTGTTAAGGACTCTCAAGACCGTGTTCTAGTAGCACAGTCTAGGAAAGTCAAGGCTATCTCACGTACTCAAACGGAACTTGCAGCTATTCTTCATGCAATCAAGGAAGTCATTTCCAGAGGATAGATGAGTTTTGTGTTGCTAACAGATTCACTTTATGCAATTCAGTTATTAACAAAGCGTCAAGAGGCCCCATTGACCTTGAAGGATATAGTATTAGATATTTCCTAGGTCAGTGGTGGAGCAAGCTCACAAATTAGCTACATCCACATCTCTAAAGCTGTACTAATTTGTGGAGTGAAATACATGAACGTTTTTCTTCATTAAAAAAGGTCTCTAAAATGGTTGTCCACTTGTCCTTAGCCCTTCCTCAGGATGAAACATGTTTTTGTGAGCCTAGTCCTCCTATCAATATACTTTTGGAAGTGGATAATTTTAAATATATATATATATATATATAATTCTATGAACTCGAAGATTACTTTATTTACTCCTAACATGTTTTGTTGAGTTTCAAATTACGTTCAACAACTAGATTTCATTTGTCCCTTCCTTAGTGATGTGTTATCAAAATACATTCTTACTAGGGCGTTATTTCTTCCTTAAGATTTTTGTGCTAAATCAAATTACGTTAGGTTTTCATTTTCAATAATAAGAATATTTTCTGGTCCTACTTCCTTTTCCAGCTTTGTCAAAAATAAAGCAAAATAAACAAAAACATAAATGAGATAATATATTTGTCGCCTTCAAATATACAGAGTCTAGTTTATAATAATTGAATTTCCAAATTAATCGAAAAGATACAAAAGGGGAACTCACTACCATCTTACCACAATAGCCCCAATGCAAACCTTGCTTTATATCCCCTGGATAGATTCTAATACGTCTAGCCAACACAGTACAACTTCTACAAGTGCTTCCCTAAAATATGGGTGCTTGCAGGGTCGAAAATGACACCATTTACCTAATGGAAACTGCAGGTAATTGTAAATGTTGGTCTCAACAGCTTTTCAATCTGGCATTCTATGTCAACAATGAAGAAAATGTGCATTGCACTGCTGTACATTGCAAGTTAGCAATGCCAAGACAGTACATGAACTTTCAATGCTATTTTTTTTCTTTTTTTTTTTTGGTTTTCCCTGCATCACATGGTCAATCAATTCAAGTACATATTTGTAAATGCAAAGTCTTGGACAGACCCACTAGCCATTGAATTGGTCGAGGGAACAAAGGTCCGACATAGATTCATAGCAGAATTCCAGCTTCAATATTCAGACAAGAAGATGAGAAGAGAACTCAGCTTCCAGTGCTTAAATGTCTTATAAGTTACATGCAAATGGCATTTGCCTTGCTAGATTTGTTTTAAGAAATTGAAAAATGAAGTAAATGATTATCAAATAAACTAACTTCATGTATGCCCTGCAGATAAAGATCAAGGAATGGCCTAAGGGCAAATAAAACAGGAGATGCAATTGAATATAACTTAGACAAAGTCCAATGCAGTAAGGAAACATTGGCAAAGTAACACCCCAAAAGAAAAAACCAAAAGAAACAAAGAAAATCACAGAATCAAATTTTAAAAAAATTAAGAGTGGCAGTACATGAAAAATAATCAATAACTCCAAAACTGAGAACTCTATGCTCGCATCATTCAAAAAACAACTCTGGGTCCATCAACTCTCAAGTAAATACCCAACATATTGATGCCAGACCTTTTCTATTTTTCTTCTTTTTTTTTTTAATTTTTCTGTAAATAAAACTTTTCCACTTGATACATACTTATTGCATAAGGATCATATAACAAACCCTATCCTGCATAAATAACCGCCTAGACACAGACATTTTCTATATAAGAGTGGCATTCAAAAATTATAGGCACCTCAAAGTTTCCACAAGAAATTTGATGGAAAAAGATTCAAGTTTGCAAAAGAGTTATTGAGCTCTGAAGACAAACAGACAAAAAGCAACATGTATGATTCAGTACAAAAGTTATAAATGTACTCACCCTATCGTCTTCACTTATTGTTCACAATCTCCTGCCTTCTAGCTTCAAGTTCATTTAAATTATTTCGTACAACTTGAACTTTTGTTGAGAGATGTTCATTATGGTTTTCTACATCTTTCAAAATACTAAGAAGCTGCTCCCTATATGCTGCACTCAGTCTTTTCTTCACCCGAAGTTCTGCAGTTAGCTCATGAATTCTTTTATCTTTCTCATCCTTCAAAATATCCCAACAGAAATTAGTCAAAACTGATGATCAAAACACCTCATTAAATATACAAGGGATTTTGCCAAAACAAAATATGACAAATTAATATCTACATAGCTCAAAGGATAAAATTATATTTAAAAAAAAAATCCTACTGATGAGATACTAAGAAAAATTATAACTCAAAAACAGTAACTGGAACAAACCAAAATAATAATAATTTTTTCCTTTTCTTTCCCATATAAATGGACCATAATGTTCTAAATCATCAAAATGAGTAGGGCCACTGTAGCCATTGAAATAAAGAAATGCTTTAACGGGAATGCCACTAATAATGTTGGGGAAACCCCATCCTCCAGTTTTGCATGACTTTTCCATTATCTTCCCCCTCACCCAACCAAAGAAAGTAAAAGAAAGAGCCTTAAATCCAGTAAATATTAAGCTAAATTTATACCATGGAATTCAAAAGATATCCTCCAAGACAAAAAGTACTACTTCCTCTATCCCAAAAAAGAGTGCACTTTTGATTGAATACAATTTTTGTTTAGTGATAAGGTACAACACATTTAATGCACTATTAAACATATAATTTCCCATTTTTATCCTTACTTTTGGGGGTTAAAAACAGTGGAAACTACTAAACTATTGTAATTGTATATTTTTAGCCATTTAACTATTTTTTTGATCCAATTGCCCACTCAATTGATAATACTGGTCATTTGTGACTCTTTTATCAATTTAAGCCATTAAGTCCAAACTGGACCACGTCACATGAGAAAATTGTGACTGAATTAAGGGTAATTTTTTCCAAAAGAAAAAAGCTCATTTTCCCTCCCTCACTTCCATTTTCCAATTGTCCTCTGCTACCATCCACCCTCCACCTCCTTTCAATGGCCAAGCAACAAGCTACCACCACCACAAGTCAAGAGAAGAAGCCTACAAATTCCTCCAACTCATTCCCAATCTAGATAGCTCCCTTACCAAATCAAACCCTATTCGTAACATACCACCAAACCCACAAGTATTAACTTATGACTCCAACAGTCCAACTCAATTGAAGAATGAAAAGTCCTAAATTGACTTCCACAACAGTTGCTTAGTTCTCTTTAGTGTAATTTCTAGGACTTTTGTGAGCACCAATTTTAGGAACCTCCTAGACTGATAAGAAAAAGTAGTGATGGAGATATCGTCACCTTGTGTTTGTAGCGGGTCTTTTAGCCATTAAGATTTTCATGAATAACTTGATTATAACTGGTGGAAGTGTTAATGGTATTAATGAGGATAATTGGGAGAAAGGGTTATCTTTATTTTAGTGATTGTGGTTGTTTTGTGGTTAGAGGCTGAGGAAGGCAGTGATGATGGTAATTGGAATCCATGCCACTGGAATTGGTAGAGACAAAAATGATAGCGTTTTATTAGTAAGATAGGCAAAGAAGTCTGTCGTTTTTTTTTTTACACAATTACCCTTAATTTAGTCAATAATCTCTCACATGACATGATTCCATTTGGACTTAACAACTTGGATTAATAGAAGGGCCACAAGTGATCAATTTTATTTGTTGAATGGCCAACTTGGTCATAAAAATAGTTGAGTGGCAAAAAGTATATGATTAAAATAGTCTAGTGGCCTCCAAAGTTTTTTGCCTTACGTCTTAATGTTGGGACTTACACTGTTAAAAATTTAATCCAATTTTATTCAAAAAATAGACTCTTGTTTCTAAGACAAAGAAAAGTTTTGAAAGTTGTGACGGAGAAGTACCTTCAAATAGACAGAAGTCCTCCAAAGGTTTCTCATATGTTGTACCATGCCCTTAAGGGCAAATGAAGTTGTGGAGGAAGTTTTTATAAAAAATCCACCAATGTATAACACCACTAACAACAAAATAGATGAGCTACAATAACACAATAATAGTTGATTTTCATTTATATTAATTGGATGGATGACTTTAAAAATAATTTTTTTTCCACACCTGCCAATTTTCTGTTTGCCTTCTTTTTCTCTATTGGAATTCCAGTTTCATGTTCCATATTTTCTAGTTTTCCAGTAAAATAAAACATCAGTCATTACCAATCTCAAGAACTTTTTATTTTGACTATCAAAAGGCGGAGTAAAATGTATTCACAAAATTACTTCACGGATTTTACCTAATTTTCCTTTCAGTTGAAAACCGAAACATCTAAGAAGAAAGGTAACTGAACAATGTTCTAATAAAATTTTTAAGTGAAACCTATATCAATTATGAAGTACTAATTAGCATTTTAAAATACCAATCCAAAAGTGATGTCTCAATTTTACCCCAGTATGGGGTGTTGCTTGACAGACCGAACCCATTGACCCCACCCCCACCTGAATGATGGCATGTGGTTTGAGCGTAGATCAATGCTAATGAATAGTTAATACCATACTTAAGAAGGAACATGTAAAGCATCTCTTTGACAGAAAGTAAACCAGAATTCTCTAAGGAATTATCAGTTTCATTAGCATTTCTTTGGAGTGATTGGCATAAATGTGGAGGAATAGAGAAGAAGTGACAGATATAAAGCTGTGAAAATGCAGTTAGAGATAGAAATTAGCTAGCTTATATATAAAGAGTAACATGTTAATACAGTTTAAAGACCTCTATGTCGCACAGAATAGCATAGGTTACAAAAGATAGGCTCAGGTAGAGAAGAAAATGATGTCATATAAGTTGATCTAAGAAACAAAAGGAATTTTGTAACAAAAAGAATAAATAAATAAGAAACAATAAAACCAATATTATGGTTCCCCTTGTTATTAAAAAATCCTGACAGCAATAATACTACAGTTGATACAGTATGGAACACAGAGCGCGTTTCTTAAGAAAACAAATATATTTGTATATGCACTTCTGTTGCTTTAAAAAAAAAGGAAAAAATAAATAAGCAAAAGAATGATAATGACAGAAGAAAAAGAAATAACTGATAAGACATTTAAAATATTTTTCCCCTTGTTATTTTGGGCTTTTTATTTCAAAACAAGATTGATATTTTTAATGAAAATTAAAAAAATAATAATAATAAAGTTTCTCCTATTCTTCCTTAATAATGAAGTCAATTTTCCAAAGATTGACTGTAAATTTTGATATTAAAGAATCAGACTCATGTCATACATAAACAACCCTCATCCTAAGAAATTCTACCCACCACTATAAGCAGAAAATAAAGTACCAAAAACCAAAAAAAAAAAAAATGTAACATAACCATACACATCACCTGGAAAGTCTTCATCCTTCATTCTCCATCCACTAGTTCAAGTCATCTCATCACTCTTCTTTGATCATCATCTATCATTCTCAACACAAATTTAAATAGCATTCATGTCTAATCTACACCCACACCACACATATTCACATCATTCTGGGAAAACCTCAACATGAGTAGTGGGAACCAACTCGGAGTCCTGTCTTTCATTTTTTGGTAAAAAGTTTTTCTAAGATAAACATGTGGCAAAACATCAAAGAATTCCATTTCCCTAAAATTTACTTTCTGCCTTCTTAGCACATTGGCTTTGAGGGTGTTTTCTTAGGAGAAATTTGTAGATTCTATTTAATTATGACCAGTCGATTCCTGCAAAATGGACTTCAAAGTCTATTCATTTCATAGATATTGAGTGCCTTATTTTTGGAAGCCAAATAAAACCACAATATTTTTTACTAAGAATGTCATAAAAAGTCCTCTTTCCTAAGTCATCGGTTCCACGATGAAATTTTTTTATTGTAAAAGCAAGTCTATCACAACAGATTTAAGTTTGTTCAGATATTATAAAAGCTTCTACTGGATGAAACCACAATATTTTTTATTAAGAATGTTATATTGTTGTAAAAAGACCTCTTTCCCAAGTTATTGTTACCATGAAGGAAATCGATTGTAAAAGCAATTCTATCACATCAGATATAAGTTACTTCAGATATTATAGAAGCTTCTATTTTATAAGCAGTTCTATTATATTGAACGAATTCAATACAGAAGCAGAATGCTTATTAAATGTTGTGAACAGTAGCCACAGGCATAGATGCCATATGCAATGGCCTTTCTTAATTAACTGAAAATCGAATCACAAGTTTATGTGGGTTATGTTCCTTGCATTAACATTTACAATAAAACCTGTATATCAGCTTCACTAAAATATAAAACCATGTGCTTCATCAAAAATTACTTGAGTTCCAAACAAAACTAAGGTCAATAGTTTTCAGCAAGATTTCAGCCATTTAATTGCAGGAACAATCCTAATTTCTATTTTCAAAAGAACCTAAACAAATTCATTAAGAAATGAATTTGGAAAACTGCATAAAAACACTAAGAACCAAAAAAAAATCATATTAAATGCAGTCAGGGGAGAAAGAATAAACAGATCTGAATTGGGCTGACGAAGCCCAAGCAAGTAAACTATTGACAAAAAAACTTAATGGAGAACAAATGGAAACAGGGGAAGCGCCCATAATGTTTTAATCAATCATCCCGTGCTCCTCAATCCAAGAATTTAGCACACGTCTAATAAGAACAATGGTTTAGCATTAATATAAACTAGAAAGCATGCTTTTTCAACACTTTGAGCATGATCAATTTTTGTGAAAACTATGCGCCTTTGCTTTGCTTCATTTAACTGTAATCATTCTTGCTAATTTCAGATTGTTGTCATTTATTTCCTTACTGATTATAAAATGTGTGAAGTTGGAGACATTGAGGGGACAATACTAGGCTGCCAAGGTAGTATTTTGCTATTGTTAGATTTTGAAGTCTGCTAGTCTTGTCTTATTAATCAATTTGCCAATATCAAGAGGTGTAGGGAGGAACTTAACCCCAGAGGCTTCTTCCGCCGATAATTTTTCAATCGAAAGTGAAGAGCACCGCTGGCTACTGTTTACATTCTGACTGCATATAATTCGTTAAGCTCCGATTTCCATGTCAGAAAGTGAAAGAGAGAAAGCTAAGGAAATACTTCAACTACTTTTTGAAAAGAAAAGGTATCACCTGAATCTGCGTTCAATTACTATAAATTCAAGAAACATAAAAACTATAGTTGATTGTTAAATGAACACATGAAATTTTAATATGGCATTGGTATCAAGCAAGAAAAGTTAAAACAAAAAAAAAAAAGAAATAAAAATAGTATGAGTCTAATTAGTTTTTAATATGGTTCACATATGTGCATTTGTTCATGCAGACACTGTCATATGCTTAAGCAATATAACATACAAATTTCCAAGTTAGTGATGGAACATTAAAATGTGGAATAAGAAACTTACAAAAGCTGGACGTCTCTTGGGCAAAGAATCCACCAAGGGATGATTATGATCCCTTACAAATTTTCTAATTATCCATAGTCCAGGCTTCTCTCTCTTGATCAGGATCATTGCTGTACAACCTTCCCTTCGTCTGTCCCGCTTCTGACTGCCAACATTTGCTGAACTTTGGTTATTAGTCCCTCGACATCCAAGTCCACGGGATATAATCAATCCATCTCGTTCAGACTTACGAGAAGACAGAACACGGGTAACAAACCCAGTCCGTCCAGCAAACTCATCATAATATGCTCTTGCTGCTTCTTCAGATTCAAACACCATACCTTCATATGGTTCTTGACTTTTTTCAACATCACATAAACTTGTCTCCCCAAAAGCACAGGGATCTATTCTTCCATTGCCATCATCAACCAACATTTCCACATCCACTATGAGATATCATCAAAGTCTCATCAATATAATTGAAAATTTTCTCATTAAAAAAAAAAATGGTAATAAGTTTTTTGAGTTAATTGTTCTAGGTAGTTTTTAATTGAAGATTCCTTTTACTAATGCCTAGCATAAGATACCAAAACAAATAAGTCAATTAACTTATGCAAACAGACCAATGTGAATAAAGTAGCGAGTGAAAACTCTAAATCAAAACAAGCCAAAATTTTGAAACTTGCACTCACATTTGAAATATTATTTTTTTCCAATTTTTTCTGTTGATAATTTAAATTTTAAGTCAAAACTTATTTATGAGAGTAGTGTACCATGTCTTTTAAAATTATATTTTAACCAAAAGTAGTTGAATTTATGCATACAACCTTCAGACAAATGAAATGGCTTTAACTAGTCATAAATTGTTAGTTTTAAATCCATCATCAGTTAATGAACACAATTGAAGATACCACATGAGTGGATTGATTTAGATATATTATCTAAATGGTTCACTCATCGAATTGAATAATTGGAGGGATTGGTACAAATTATTGAAAGATGCAGTTTTTTCAATCAAGTATAGTTTCTCTGCAAGCTCATAGCCTCATCCAAAACAAACAAAGTTTATTGGCTTTTTTCTCTTTATTTGGATATAAGAAAATAACAACTGAAATCCATTCTAAAATCTGATTTTCACCATCAACTGAAGATAAATAACGGGCCCATATTATTATTAAGGCTGTTCATTGGTCAGTTTCCTCGAATTTTTTGGTTTAATCTGTTCGACCATTTTTGAAGCCCATGCTGAAAACCAAACCAAATTCAGTCCAATTCGAATTCGAACTAAAAACCAAATTCAAACTAAATTTGGTTTTCAGTTTGAATTCAAATTCAACCAAATTAACGGAATTTTGTGAATTAGTACGAATTCAATTTCGGCCGAATTCACATTCGGCCAGCCAAATCCGAAACCAGGAAACCAAAAATCACCAAACAACAGAAATCAGAACAAAAAACCAAAGCCATTTTCAAACCAGATTGCCCTCTACCATCAGTCTGACGGCCAAAGAGGAAGGATTTTAGTCCGTACACAAAAGAAATTACCACAACACAACAGTCACATAAACATTATTTTCTTATGCAGTATGGAATGAACACTAGTTTTCAAACCAGTATGGAATTAATTTTCAAACCAGTGGTGCAATATTTACCGAACCAAAAAATTAGCACATCTAAAAACTTAGCACAAAAAAATATTTACAGAACCAAATCAGTATACACAGAAAAAAGGCTATCGAGATGATGAGGCCTACCATTAAGCGGTGTGAGGTGACGGCCGAGAAGCCGTGAGTCACGGTGAGAGGTGCCAACCGATTTAGTGCTGAAAGCCGAAACTCCAATTGTTGGCCAACCAACTGAAGACCGAGGAGGCGAGGACGGAGACGGAGGACAAGGACGAGCGACGACTGACAGCAGAAGAGGAGAGGCGCAGACGGGCGACGACTGACGAGTAACGACCGAGGAATGGAGAAGACTGAAGAGCGGCTAAAACTTGTATTCCATCATGATGGTCCACGAGCTGACGAGAACGATAGTCACGGCCGGCGGTTGAAAAGCGGCCAGTGCCGACTGTCGAGTGTTGAAGGAATGAGGGCGGCGGAAGTCTGAAGAGGCAACAGAAGAAACCCTACTTGCAATTGGAAAATAATTTTGGCAAGTAAGGTTCTAATTTTTTAAAATTGGAAAATCATATTTATACGATACCTAAATAAATTTTATTCTTAATTTGATTCAATCAAGATAGTTATTATTATAAGAGAATATAGGATTTTGTCAGGCATTTAATAAAAAATAATGATACACACAATGACTAAATGGAGTGACTTCTTATAACGACTGATGTGTAATACTAACGTGAATGTCCAGGTCATTCCTACTTTCACAAAACAAAAAACAGAAAGTAAAATAAAAAGCCAAAAACACATAAAAGAAAGTCAAATAAAAATCGGGCAGATCTCCCTTCTTCCACGGTGAACTCCTCTTCCGGCAGATCTCTCTTCTTCCCCAGTGAACTCCTCATCCGGCAGATCTCTCTTCTTCCACGGGGGAATTCTAAATTGCAAGTTGGTAATTTTTGCTGAGCACTATAGAGCAAGAAGTGGGCTCCTCAACTTATGCATTTTTTGGTTTCAATGGTAATTTATTTGAACGAGGAAATTGTTCGTTTCTTTTCCTGTTATTCTGCTTGCTAATAATAATACTATCAGTCAGACTCTTTTGCCTTTCTATACAAATGTGTGTGGTATTGGTAAATAGTGTTGAATTTGAATATTCTTTCGCTTTTGGTTTGTGCATACTCCCTATATTCCTTTGGTTTTCAAGCTTTTTCAAGATGCAATATTTCTAATATAATGCAGGTGCTGCTGGTGTGTGGAGATTGGATGCAATTCATGAGGCCGGAGGTTGGGAAGACCGAACCACAATCGAAGATATGGACTTGGCTGGAAATTTGTATGCATTGATTCTATCAAGGTAATGAATTTCTTCTATTTTTTTTTTCTTGGCATTAATCTATGCTCTGGAATTTCACGTGTTGCCCACCCAAATATTGTACCATTTCCAATTTTGTCAACCAAAATGTATTCTATGGTGTGAATGATCAAACATGCAGTCATCCATCTTTGTGGATAATCTTCTGTCTTTATCCTTAGCATTGTCATCTTAAGTTCAAAATATGCTTTAATAGGCTATAGAACTATTATGCATTTGCAATCTTCATTTTGTATAATCAATGTGATAATATCTCATACTGCCCGGGGAACAAATTGCTTTGCGATGACCAATTTTCATACTAATGCACAAAGTGCAGGAACCAAAAATTAATGGAATATAACACGTTGTGCAATGTTCTATATTTGAATAAGTAATTGGAAAGGCTGCAATGTTCTCTATGTTTAGGTGCAATAAACTCCAAAAGCAAGCAGCAATTCTAGATTCAATTCTTGCTCCTTGATGTTGTTCATATCCTTTGTGTTTTTGCCTCTGTTTTCTTTGTTTTTCCGCATCTTTGTTTTGTGTATCTGAGTCTTCTTTCTGTCCATAATCTCTTCGTGATTGTCTTCTTATTTTCGTGTTGAAAAACTAAAAAGAAAAAAGTCATCCGTTGAAGAGAATCGATTCCAAAACTGCTCGTAATTTTGCTCTGAGTTTTGCCCAAACTTTTCTGCCCCGTTTTCTTTCGCTTCTTTCTTGTTTAAAAAACCTTGGTTCTGTGCTATATTGCCTTGTGAATATTGCTTGATAAAGAGGAAACCTTGGTTGTTGAATTGCTGCTACAAAAGGTGTGTAAAAATCCAGAAAACCGTAGCTACAAGAAGGATTAGCAAAACCCGACTTTCTGTCTTGTTTTCTTGAACCCAAGTTTTTGCCTAGATTTTTGCACTCTATCTTCATGTGATTAACACCTGAGTAAGAAGGCTTCGTCTTCTTGAAATTTACTATCAATTTGTGCTACAAAACGTGAAGAAAACTGCTGCAAAATCCTGAAACCCGTAGCTGAAAAAAAAATCCAGAAAAAACCAACATCATACTTCAAGTTTCTGTCCAGTTTAGGTGTTGTATCTTCTTGTGGTTATTACCTAAGTAATAAGGATTCTTCTTCTTGAAATTTACTATCAATTTGTGCTGCAAAACATGAAGAAAACTATTGCAAAATCCTAAAACCCATAGCTAAGAAGAAAAATTCAGAAAACCTAACTTTCTGCCTTTGTTCTTAAACCTGATTTTCTGCCCAGATTTTGCATTGTTTCTTCGTGTGATTATTACCTAAGAAAGAAGGCTTCGTATTCTTGAATTGTGCTATTGAATTGGTCTGTGAAAATCGTGAAACCAATAGCTAATTCTTGCTAAAAACCGAGAGCAGCCACAAACCAAAAACCCCAGCTTTATTTCTGAATTCTGCCCGATTCTTCTTGATCCTTGATCAAGTTGTTTTGATTTTATGAATTTTGTTTGTTCTCCTGTTGGGTTTCTACAAGAAATTTTATTGGAACAAAGAAATTTGTCTTCATTAATGTTATAACAAAAAAGAGTTCATGCCTATGAAGCTTCCATTTTCATATTCTTTGAATAATGCTATATTTCAGTTTTTCCTTTATGGTTAATTAGCATAATAACATCTGGTTTGGATATAATGTTACTAGCCTTGAATGTTAGGTTTTGAAGGAGTTATATCCTTAGAATACCTATCCTATAAGTTCATTGATCTTACAATAGTGGTAAAATTATCCGTATGGTTCTTTTAATATTGAAAGTGATGGCATTGTTCGTATTTGGAATGCAGCCACTTACAGGTGATTTATATATTTTAAGTTTTCTAAGTAACTAGTTATAATGCTCCTAACATTGCCGTTTTCCCTTTAGCAAAAATTATATTGTTTGGATGCTAGTTAACTATTATACGACTTCGATGGTTGGAGTAAAATATGACATTTTTGTAAAGGCAAAATTGGAAATGAGAGGGATGAGGACGTTTACTGGTTCATATGGTTATTGCTTGGACATTTGCGGAGTGTTTTTTTCTTGTCTTTGTATACTATTCAATATTCTTCAACTTGTGTAAAAGATGAATGATAAATATAGTCTTCTGACTTTTCCCAATATAATTCTGTGTGCGATTAAAATAACTTGTACAATTTAAATTCATAGCTAAAGTTACTCCGTAGTATTCATTTGTTAGATATTATGAAATATCCGGTGTTGGATTTTAACTTTCAGCAGAAGAAAGAAACTGGTTTCTCAAACCTTGATTAATCACTGGAGATTATTACTGTAATTGAGATCTGATTGGGGAATAACTATCATGGGGGAATTGAGATATTGACAGTGAAAAGAAAAGTTTAATCCCCAGACTAGTTGTTTAGGGTTCAAT
Source organism: Gynochthodes officinalis (assembly GCA_020080225.1). Taxonomy (NCBI): domain Eukaryota; kingdom Viridiplantae; phylum Streptophyta; class Magnoliopsida; order Gentianales; family Rubiaceae; genus Gynochthodes; species Gynochthodes officinalis. The sequence continues at coordinate 38,663,325 of CM034619.1, read as the reverse complement.
TGATTTCTTGTATACACAATTGTGTTATCCCTTCTTGTTAGACGAGCATTCATATTTTTTTTCTTCATTGTCTTGGGAAGTTTATCATTGTAGATTCTAGCTCTTTTTTAATCTGAAGGTGGTTTTTTCTGGATCTAGCAGAAAAGAAGATTGATGAGGCTCCAAAGAAAGGCATCTGTGCATGTTCCATATTGTGAGAATGTAAGTTTGTGTCAGATTCAATCTTTTGGTATCTCTTCGTTACCTGGTTGTGGAATTTGTGGTGAGGAAAAACAATAATTTGTAAACATTTGTGTACCTCATTGTTACATGTAATGCCTTGAACAGTTTCCAAGTTCTTAAGATGTATGTGTGTTTTACAAATTTGGTTTTAATGCATATTTGTAGCTGGAGAGTTACTTCACATAAATATAGGCCTTGTGGCCGAGTACTATTGAATGGCTTGTACATTGGCTCAAGTTTCTTTGGTACATTTGTTACTAAAAATCTCTTTTGCTCCTGATGGGGTTTGTTGTTAATTTCTAATCCCATGTGTGCTTTTATTGAACGTACATGAACGTACATATTGCATTTTGTTTTGCTTGCACTTTTGGTTGGTCATTTGTTGCAAACGCTGGCGTGCTTGTTCTGTTTAATGGCTTCTACTACAGTTGGGATAGCATTTCTAATTTGTTTACATTTCTCATTAGGGAATTTCTCTTATGAATTTGGCGATTGCATGTTAATTTCCTGCTAAGACCACTCTGGCTAACATTGATCTATGATGATGATCTTGGAATTTTGACATTATATTATTTTCCTCTGCGTTCTACTATGATCCATAATGGACGTTAGGTGTCTGCTTTTTTAGGCTAACATACCTGTGAGGGTAGTAGTTTCAGCACTCCAGCATACTGTTTTATATAGCTACGAGCTAAAGGCCATACCGTTTCTGTTGTCCTAATCTGACCTGCTATTGTGAGGACACGACCTTCCATTGTATTCATAATTCAGCTCACCAAAAGTTTCAAGGCTCTTGCGAGGTACAAAATACAATCACGGTTGCTTGCTACAGTACTTGTATTCTCGCCGTGCAGGCAGGACAGTAAGGTGTCAACCTGGTTTCTCTACTACTCCTACTACTACAAAAAAAGTTGAAACCTATTCCTAAACTTAATGAAGCAACTTGAACTTGGATTGAGAATTTCAAACCAAAAAAAGCCTCAAGTTGTGCGGCACCTGCGAATTATGACTAGGCCTATTAGTGAAGCAGGAATGGTTACATCTTTAGTGCCAGGAGCTAAAGAGATATGGCGTAATAAACAAATATTGGCAGTTCAATATCACAGAAGATATACTAGGGGTTTGAATTGCTAGTAAATAAAAATGACCTAATCCTATGATCCGGTTTTTACTACATACACAGAAGTCCTTGCGTAGTGTGTGAAAAGGTGGGACAGAATGCCCAATGTCATCGGACACACATAGACGAAAAGGAAGAGCTTAGAAGACCTTAAGCCATCAACACGTTTAGCAGCATGAGAAGTCTAAGCTCTAAGCTACCTGGTAAAAGATTCGAGCGGCAGAGCAGGCAAGCAAAAATAGTCAAAAAATTAAAACTAAATTTAAAACATTCATAAGCAATGAATCAGTAACCATTCAGAATCATCTGATTCTCTCCTACAAAAAGAGAGTAGTAGCCTAGGATCCTTTTGACAATTTGTTCTAGCAGTAGTACAACTCTCTAGTGTATTACACAAGAAACCTAAACAGGGAGAGTCTTAAACTGTATTTACAGACTACCTAACAAGTAATGTGTGTACAAACTTATCCAATGAATTTCTATTCTTAGAAAAGAAGAACAATGAATAAATCTTAACTATACTTTCTTCTCATCAGTCCAGCCAGCATTACGAGCTCGTTCCTCCCATTGCACAGTGAGCTTGCGCTCTTCTGCCAATGCTGCTTCTGCCATATGCCATGCATCCTCACAAGTACGCATAACTGCATTGCACTTTATTGCTTCGTTTTGGTATTGTGATGATGTTCTCCTCGACTCCATAATTAATGCCTGAGTGTGTTCCAGGGTATAACGTGTCACAATTTTTTGTAAGCTAATCTCCTCTGAAAGCAAACTGATAAGATCCTTCTTCATTTCCTCATTCATCTCAGGATCCTCGCTACTACATTCTGCATGAAAAATTAGAAAACGATTAGTAAGTTTAGGGAATGAAAACATATTCTTTCAAAAGACTCACTGTTCTCATGATTATAGACAGAAATACAGCCAAATGTTGAGACATTCTACATGCATCTGAATACAAACTGATGCCACAGGTGCCATGCTGCCTCAATAATTATTATTGCCCACCATTTTCAACCTTTGCTGCAACATTAAAGGGAAAGAAAAGGCTACCATGAAATGATGAATTTACTGATAAACACTATGAGCATCGGGCTAAGAATTCACCGATTTTTGTTTCTTTTCTGTTTGATCTGGAATTCCTCGTGGCTGGATGGCGAACTTCTATGCCCGATGAAATTATCGGCAGAGAAAAAGAGAGAAGAAGGGGGCGGAGAATTCACCGTTTTTTTTTCTTTTTTGTTTGATCTGGAATTCCTCGTGGCTGGATGGCGGACTTCTCCACCCCATGAAGGAAATCCGCAGAGAAGAAGTCCTATCCAGCATAAATCCGTAGAGTGTAATTCCAGCTATATTGTTCTCAAAATATGTCACTGGACGGCAGACTCTGTTTTCTGTTTTTTTTCCTACCCAAAGTACAGACATGAAGTTGGCATCGGAGTCCACGTCGGAGGCATGAAGAAGAAGCGTGGTTCACTTGCCGATTTTTGTTTCCTTTTCTGCTTGATCTCTATGAATTCCCCCGGTGGCTGGAGGAAGGAAATAGGGAGAGAAGAAGGGAGAAAGAGAGTGGACGGCGGTGGAGTCTGTTTTTTTTTCTTTTTAGTTTTTGCTTTTTATTTTACTTTCTGTTTTTTGTTTTGTAAAAATAGGAATGACCTGAACATACACGTTGGTGTTACACATCAGTCGCTCCATTTAGTCGCTATCTGTATCATTACTCTTTAATAAATTCCTTCCAACTCTACTTTTTTTTTTTATAATCCATTTAAGTTAATTACTCTTCACCACCTACAAATTATACAATACATATAACCTCCTTCTACTAAAGTCGAACGATTGCCCAAAGCCAGGGCAAATCAATTTCAAAAGCAACCAAAATCAAGAAGTGGAAAATTGCTAAGCCAGACGAGGCAGTGGAAGTAGTACAAAGCCGAACGAAGCGCTGGTGCGGTGGAAGTAGCACGAAGTCCCGCCATCTGAGATTGAAAGTTGCTTTGACAAATCTACGAACAAATTGATTTGGGACAAAGACAAAGCTATTACTTCAGCATCAAGGTCCTCTGCTGTTGCTGATCCATGTTAGCTCTCCTTGTCCACAACAACTCCCCACCACCCATCGCAGCAACAGCCTGTGCATAATACTCCAGGGCCATTGACGGGTCATCATTACGTAAATAAGCAAATCCATACTGCCTAATTATACTAGATGCCTCTGTATAAGCATCCATAACTCCCAATTTTGCGTAGCCCCAGCACCTTTAAAAAGGACACCATGGTTTGCTAATGCTATGCATATGTGGACAAAATCAATGCTAAGGGGGCGTCTGACTGAGGGAAGGGAATGAGAAAGGCAATAGAAATGATAGTGTGGACAAAATCAATGCTAAGAGGGTGTCTGACTGAGGGAATGAAATGGGAAAGGTAATAGAAATGATAGTAGTGGGGAGTAATAGTGGAGTTTTTTATTATAATTCTTCTACTTGGTTTGTGCTGGGAAATGAGAATAATTACTAATAATAGTGGTTGGTTTGTGTGAGGAAATGAAAATGATTATAAATTAATTATAATAATTAGTATTAATTAATTAGTTAATTATTTATTATAATATTAAATTAATTAATTATTAATAAAAATATTATTAATTAAATTAATCTTAAGTAATTATTTAATATTAATTATAATAATTAATAGTAGTAAATGAGATTAATTAATATTAATTATAATATTAAATTACAATATTAAGTAAATGAATGATTAATTAAATTAATCTTAATTGGTTAATTTATTATTACTTAATAATAATAAGTTAATAATAAATTAATTTATATTAATTATATTAATTAATAATAATTACTTAATTAGTATTAGTTAATTAATTAGTATTAATTATAATAACTAATATGAATTAATTAATTAGTTTTAGTTAATTAATTAGTTAGTAATAATTAGTAATTAATTAATATTATCAATTAATTATTTATAAATTAATTATACATTATTTATAATAATTACTATTAATAAAAGGAGATTAATTAATTATTAATTAATTTATAATATTAAGTAAATGAATGATTAATTAAATTAATCTTGATTAAGTAATTTATTATTACTTTTAATAATAATAAGTTAATAATAAATTAATTATATTAATTATAATAATTAATAATTAATTAATTAATTTATATTAATTATATATAATTAATATAAATAAATTAATTAATTAGTTAGTTAGTATTAATTAATTAATTATTAAATTAATTTAAAAAATGTAAGCATTCCTTACCTTCCATACCTCCTAATATTGAGGGATATGAGGATTACCCCATGTGGGGGTAATCAAAAGTGGGAAAAAGTGGGTCATCTCATTCAATTCCCTTGAACTAAGCTGGAGAAATGGAATGGATTCCATTTCTTCCATTCTATTCCCCCACACCAGGCAGCCCTTAAATCCTTTATCTCCCATATCCTTATACAAATACTGAACTGCTGGAAGAAGCTAAATGCTTAAAAGAGATACATAGAGATACACCAAAGGATCTTTTCCATTTTTTGTAGAATATGATTTGTCAAATTTATTTACGCACATCTGTAAATCATCCAAAGCGTAGGGAGAGAATCCCTCACTAAGAACGACAAAAGATGAGCCATCAGAGGAGTCTCATATAGCAAACAACTTTAAACAACTGGTTGCATTGATTCGTGTCTGTGAAATTTTACTTTTCTTGAAGTTCTTGAATTCGGCATATTACTTTAGCTGCTGTAATGTAATCTGAAAGGAGATTTGTCAGAGCAACCTTCAATCTCACGGATGGCGAGACTTCATGCTACTTCCACCGATTTGCCATGGCTTAGCAATTTTCCGCCTCTTGATTTTGGTCTCTTTTGAAATCGATTTGCCCTGGCTTTTGTTTGGGTAATCGTTCGGCTTTGGTGGAAGGAGATTATAAGTATTGTATGTGATGAGGAGTAATTAACTCAATGTGGATTATAAAAAAAAAAACTGAGTTGGAAAGAGTTTATTAAATGCCTGACAAGTAATTTATCAGGATGATCCTGATAAATCATATTCTCTTATTATAAATATTCTCTTATTATAAGAACACTCATACTGATATGGTTCTTGGTCAATGAAATTTTACTATGGTCTTTGAAACTCTTGAGCACCTTGCTACCACTTTGCCTTACAAGAGCCAACCTTATTACTAGGTCCTACTTTCACAATTTGCTAATCTAATATTTCATGTACTTTACACTAGAATTACCCAATGAAATCAATATTCCTTTTCTTACTTCTCCAATCTATTCTTTTCTTTGAACCACATGAAGACTAATTGCCTCACTTGAATTTCTCAAAGTTACTTGGTTTTTGTAATTAATATTTTTCTACTCATTAGCTGAAGATGCACAGGCACATAATTTGCTCTAAAAATTGGGCCTTTCTCCCCCAAACTTATTGCTACTTCACAAACATTCGTAGCCTCTAGAGCAATTTCTATATTTTCAATATCTAGAGTTTCTTCCATGAAGAGTTTGTCATTGATCTCCATTCCTTTCTTTTGATAAATTGTCATTGCCCCCAACATTGTCTTGCTCAACTTTATCATCATTCCTTTAGATATCTGCAATCTAGTTAAATCTATCAATGGGATGATTTCCAAGGGAGTCATTTTTAGTTTCATTTATAATACTCACTTTTAAGCATTCAACCTTTTTCATAGTGTGGGAGCATGACTTGAAACTATGAAAGTTTACTTTCTTACCATCGACTCTTAAGGTAAGCAACCCTTTCTTGGCTTCAAGTAAAGAATTAGTTGTGGCAAGAAAAGAGGTTTAGCCTATTCTATAATGTCTCAATTGGGTTATATGATGCTAGCTCCAGATATGGCGTCTTATCAAAGTGCTTTATTTCATTTGATGTCCCTAGAGTCTATAATTGCTTAATAGACTCCTGCAACCATGACATATTTTTTGCCTTGAGCATAATTTCTTTTCAAAAGAAAGGAAAAATAATAAATTACACAAAACAAAAAAGTTTTTTTTTTACGAGGTACAAATAGAAATAGGAATTTCCATTTATTTGTTATGAAACCGACCACTTATCAATTGACCCTTTTATTTGGGAATATTGTCTATACTTATAATTCTGAGCTTCATGTTACTCCACCTAAGTGACACGTGAGAACCAAGGCATCCCAATTAGATTCATTGGAATGACAGTTTCTCGTTTAGAATCTATAAAATCAGTATTTTGATCAAATCACACATCGTCGTAGACTAGGCCTTCTAATTTTTTAAGGGATTTATCTAAAAGATTCACAATATAACTAGGAAGGTGTTCTAAATACCACACATTGGTAAACTAATATTGTTTCATGATATCTCAACTGGCAACATTGTCTCCTTTGGATGAATGATCAAAAGAACCCCATTAACTTTAAGTAATAAATATTAGTTAACTTTTGAGACAAAAGAACTCCCATTCTATCAAAATATCCAATATTTCAAAACATATTCATGGATTGCTCTCAGTTAGGAATATAATAATTAAGAAAAAGAGAATATGATAATCAATGTGATTAAACATAACCAAAATTGGCTAGTTATAATTTTGAAATTGAATTATTCTTTTTGAATTGGTTATTAAGGAACACAAGATAAAGGATAAAAAGAAACATCGATTGAAAAATAAAATTGCAAGATAGGATTTATCTAAATCTAAAGTATCAATTCCAATAATTATTAAATTTAACAAAAAAAGATCAATTTATTTATACAGAAAATGGTTTGATATAGGAATTATTGAGATTTGTTATTTGTTTAAATTAGGAACCACAAATTTTTTGGTTCATCACATTCAAGCATTTACGATTCATGTGATGGTATTAATACTTCTGAATGGTGTTCTATTTGCCTTAGCTCTCGATTGATACCAAATAAAGCAAATCTTGATTTTTATTTTTCTTGTGATGGACTTGGAAAAGAGGGTACATGTCAAGTATCGACTTGGGATCATGTCTTCTTAGGACTTCTCCTGGCACATTACTAATTCTCCTGACGTAGATCTATTTGTTGTTAATACATCGATAAGAGTGTTGTTTTGTTAGATAACTCTTCTATATAGTTCATTAATATCCAAACTCATTAGTTTACCCCCATCTATTTGAATAATTGGTCTCAATTCAGGAGGAAGAACTAGTAATAGACCCAAAATCATCCATTCTGGTTCTATATTTGTTCTAATAAAATGCTTAGTTAGTTCTATATGTCTAACCAAAAAATTATTTCTTCTTCCCACCTTTCAATATTCTCATTCATTTCCCGTGGGACCTTCTTCTTGCCAAGTCTACTTTTTCGATTATTCCCATTCCCTGGAATAGAGTACTATATATATATATATATATATATATGTTCTATTCTATTTTTTATTTTTAACACTCTATTTTTTATTTGTAACTACTTAACTAATAGAAGAAAAGGAAAAGGGTGATTTGATGATACTTGATCAAATGATTGGACAATATGATTCATTATTTTGCTCTTTTCTTTGGGTGTTTTTGCTTTGGTTCTTGAGACTTGTTTTATAGAAATAGTTATTAATAATTGTTGTTTTAAGGTCAATTTATTCACCCTTTTAGATAATATTTTTCCTTGTTCCCATCCACCAAGATAACATGTTCTTTACTATAAGAGAAGAAACCAAAATACTATAAAATCATCCTCCATTGATTTATGGTGTTTCTGCTTTATTAACAAAGAATGAGGAAAAGACTGACATGGCTAAAGACATGAGCATCAAGAAGCAAGTGGAGTTTGATATTGAAACTTCTGAAAAGTTCCCAAGATAAATCCAGAAAAGGTCAGGTGGAGCATAGTCTATTTCCAGTATCAGTAGTAAGACATTCTTGGATTCAGCAGGTGGAGGAGAGTTATGAAAGGGATAAGGAGTGTAGGAATTTGAGATTGCCATGATACATGGCTGTATTATGTGTTAATTGTTAACAATAGTTGAATCTCAATACTTGGCAATAAGATCTTTTAGAAGATATCACTGACACTAATATATACTTGTGATTCTCTTTTAGTTTACAATGATATCCTATTTTAGTCATGAATCATCCCTTAGGCTTACCTAAGTCACGTCTTATCTCAAAGGAAGCTTCCATGGTTGACAAAATCTAAATGCCTCTTCATGCTTTTTTCCTTTCTTCTTTTTGTTATTAGTCAACGTGTTAGTGGAGTGTCTCACTCCAAATGTGCATAATGAAAAATAATTCTTAGTGCTATTCTCCCAAAATGAAAGATAAACTATCGCATCAACCACCGCCAACTGCCCTCCCTCACCACTCTCATTCTCACGACCACCACATCTCTTCCTCCACCACCACCTATTTACAATGTAGTGGTCTGACCTCCTATCCTACTCCTCCACAGTCTTTCTCCAACCCAACCTACATCCCTATCTACTTTCCTACTGTAAATCTCCGCAGTGTTTGACATTAACTGTAATACTACTTTTGACCTGCCTAAGCCCTTCATTTCCACAACCAACCTTGAAGTCATTGACATTTTTTACTTAAAAATATGTATCAAGAAATGGGTTGCCTCAAAAGGTTACAACTGAATTGGGAACATAACAATCCAAAATTCAATAAGCATCAGTGTGGCAACAAACCCATTCAGCATCAATGATGTTGTTTGGCAAAAAAATATTTGACATGTTGATGTATCAAGACAAAGGCAAGGTTGGGTTGCCCCATTATTTTGTGGGTTGGCCCATTATCAAAAATGTGATTTTAAAAGAAATCATGAGTTGTAATTTTACGAGTTATATCAACAACATGTTCATTCCCCGAGAAGGTCAAATCAAAATTCCTATGATAAAATAGGGGCCTTCGAAGATTCAATCATTTCTGCATGATTTCTTGTTCATATCTCTCATCAAGGGTTTTTGATCATTATCGCTTATGTTTTTCGATAGGCATGGACCCTGTAAATGAGAGGAAGATGTTTCAGCAATTAGTTAGAGTAGCTAGCAAACCAAATATGCCACAGTAACTTAGTAAGTTGTGTTTGTCTCCTATTTTTACTCTGATGGTTTTCAAATGAACCATTTAGAGTCTATCAATCATATGTAATCTCTCCCAGAAGTAACTATGTTTGTGATATAAATACAAGTAGAAAAAGTTAGATACATTGATCTAATGCAAATATGATATGCAAATACATTATAGAAATGCTTTACCATCTTCAAATTCGGAGAGATCCTCCAAATTTTCTTTTATTGTCAATGAAGAACCAAGAGAATCTGCAGGGTTTTTTTCTTTATGATTTTGAGACTTGTTGCTGGAGTCTTGAGGTAATCCCTTTCTTTTCTCTCCCAACTCCCCCAATCAGTTTATCTATTCAAGTGCTATTTTTCTTCAAGTTGTACCATTAATGGAGTTTTCTCAAGTTTGGCACTTTTTTTGACTTCTTTATACCTTTGAAATGTTTTTACCTACAAAATTCATCAAAACAAAAAATTAGTGCCTATTTATCTCAATAAATGACATGAAACTCCTTGTTTTTGGGTTCATTTAAAGAATGCAAAATAATATTCTTCTTTCTAGAATTACCTTTTCGATGGCTTATAAAGTTGAATCAAATTATAAAATCTAACAGTTGACAATAATTAGACTTGTTATATTAATATTTAAGATACTCATTCAAATTTAAAATTAACTCCATAATATGTGTACTTCTAGTTATCAATTTTGACAATTAAAATTACAAAGTCATTACAACATTACTATATGACATATCTTTTTCTACGATTTTTTTATGGCACTAATAGGACTTATAAAGTTTATAACATGTTTAACCATTATAGCAAAACAATAAAAAATGAAAATAAAATAAAATTTAAAATATTTTAAAGAAGTGGACATTAATTTGGTATAAAGGAAAAAAAAACATATTTAATTAAGAGTTAGTGAATATAAGAGAGATTCAATAGTAACAAAAAAGAAGAGACACAAGTATTGTAATGTAGGATGGATAGCAGTAGTGATGTGGATGACGTCAAATATTGGAAAGAGGATCCAATTGTCTTGCCCTAATTTTCGGTCAAATCAGAACCCTTCCATCGGACACCTGTTTCAATCTACCCCAATCGGAGAATACTAGTAAAAAGAATAAGGATCACAAATGAAATCCCATCTTCACTATTATAATCATCATTGTAAGTTAGAGCCTTGTCAAATGTCTCATACAATAGGTTTAGGATATATTGCTCCAACACTTTTATTGTTTGATGCATCCATGAAAAGTTCATTTAATTCTCTATTAGATTGAATATTTTGAAAACTACGTTTCTTAACTAGTGTGAAATAGCAGTTTTCCTCATTATTCTCTTTCTCCTTAAATTCATCCAATTTTAGTCCAATAAAGCCTTAAACTTACTACTATAATTCTACTTACTTAAGATATGAATTTTTAGGATTTAGCAAAATTAATTAAAATGATAGTAAGTTATAATTTTACTTAAATTTCAAATATAGAAAACTATGTAAAATATACAATTATTTGATTTCACTTGCTGTTTTAAGATAATAACTTTCAGAGAGAGTTTAGACAAGTTGTCAAAAATGGCATTTATATAATTTATGTCTACATTTATTTAGGCATTTTCTTTAAATTTATAACTGTTAAAAAATAGAAAGTGAGATATAGAATATCTACTTAAAATAGATGCCATTTTTTATTTTTTTTCTCTTTTTATTTCATTTATTTTAAATACATGAGATTGCAAAGAAATCAAAAAAAAAACACTTTTCAGAAAGTAGACAAAACAAGAAGACTTAAAGTTGTCTTGCAATCTCAAGAGCGAGATCAACAACTTTTTGATATGTCCTCTAATAAGAAAATATTACATAGTAATAATATACATAGTGAAAAAGTTTAATAATTAAGGTGATATTTATATATTAAATAATAGGGCGGTTTTAACTAGCTGGGAAATTTTCTCATCGATGGTTAGGCAGGAGACAAGGTCACGGACTCTTAGGTTGATGGGTGGAGCTGTTTGGCAGAATTTGAAAGATCTAGTTCATGGGTTGGATGAGTCATATGAGAATGGAGGCTGAGCTGACTTGGTAATGCGGAAGAATGTAGCAAGGAATGGAAGATTGGTGGGAGCTATAAGTGTCCCTCCATGAAGTTTCATTGCTGTGGATTGGAGAAGGAATGAGATGAAAGGAAAGTAAGAAGTAAATTGAGAGGAGATGAAAAGATGAAGGTAGGGGACAATGTATCTGCAGTCATAAAAAGAACTTTACCAGAAAAATGCAATGATTTAGGTATTTCACAGTGCCCTGTGTGATTAGTGATCAGAAAATTGAATAAGGCAGGGGACATTGTTGAGGATATGAAGATTTTGGGGATTTTGCCAAATGTGGTTACTTACAACACTTTGATCAGTGGGTTTTGTAAGAGGGTTAGAGCTGGAAAGATGTACTTATTCATGTCTTTATATTCTATTATAAAAGATAGCCTAATACATAAAAACTCCTGTGGGATTCAGAGAAACTTAGTGCATGAAAGTTTTTATAGCTATTAAGAGCATTTTCTCCTATATTTGCAAGATTTAGGGAAAAGTTGAGCCATTAAAATTTAATGTCCCACTTTTTCCTTTCTTTTGAATTAACTTATTCGCAAAAGATCATGAAAAGGCCTTTGTTATTCTTTATCTGGCACCATTTACCATTTGGTTTCTAGGTACTTATTTGATCTTTATTTTCATTATGGCCCTGGATCCTTTGTAATATTTGTTTGTATTATGTGATATACATTTAATATCTTTACATAATTGATCTTGTTTTTATTACTTTGATAACCTTGGAGAATTGATCGATCAAATCAAGAACATAAGCCTTGACTTGTTCAGTGGACATGTTAAGTCTGTAACCAGTAGCAAGATCATTTTGCTGACCACAAAAAATGGACAGAACCTCTAGAAGCATAAGAATGGTTGAATAATTCCAATTTAAACCTCAGGAGAAGAACTTACTCTGTAAACTTCCTCTATTAAGGCTCATGCACTCCACTGGCTCTTTTTTAGTAGTAGATACTTTGAGGTCATGGAAATACTAGGGTCAAGCTCCTTAATGGGCTGAATAAAAGAATTGTGAAGGATGTTTTGGTGAAGGTGGACAAATTTATTTTATCAGTTGATTTTATAGTATTTAATATGGAAGAAAACAAGGATGTAACAATTCACAATTGGAGAGTGATGACTTGATCACATTCCTGAACCAAGACCTTCATAGATAGAAATAGGCATGAGGATGATGCTCACCTCTAAGTTATATAAGTTTTACCAAATATTTTAGTTCTAATTGTGCAATGAATGGTTAAATTACCAAAATCTTTCAACTTAGATGAGAGTTTCCTCTTAATAATAGCACTACATTTGAGAAGGAAATGGTCTCATAATCCTCTAATTTATGTTGTTTCAATTATAATTCCCCCAAGAATTTATCACAATTGTACATTTTCTTAAGAATCTCTAGGAAAGGCACATTTATGTGAAACTTTTCAATATCTTAATAAATCTGAATCTCCTCAACAAGTTTGTATTTTTCTAACCTTTGAGGGACTGGTGATGGTAGAAGGTGATCGAATTCCTAAACCAAGACCTTCATATAAAGAAATAGGCACGAGGATTATGCTCACCCTTAAGTCATACAAGTTTTACCAAATATTTTAGTTTTAATTGTGTAATGAATGGTTAAATTAACAAAATCTTTCAACTTAGGTGAGAGTTTCCTCTTGATAATAGCACTACATTCGAGAAGGAAATGGTCTCATAATCCTCTAATTTATGCCGTTTCAATTATAATTCCTTCAAGAATTTAGCATATTTGTGCATTTTCTTAAGAATCTCTATGAAAGGCACATTTATGTGAAGTTTTTCCAATATCTTAATAAATTTGGAATCTCCTCAACAAGCTTGTACTTTTCTAACCGTTGAGGGAATGGTAATATTAGAAGGTGATCACATTCCTAAACCAAGACCTTCATACATAGAAATAGGCACAAGGATGATGCTCACCCCTATGTTATACAAGTTTTACCAAAAATATTTTAGTTCTAATTGTGTAATGAATGGTTAAATTACCAAAAATTTTTCACTTAGACGATAGTTTCCTCTTGATAATAACACTACATTCGAGAAGGAAATAGTCTCATAATCCTCTAATTTATGCCATTTCAATTATAATTTCTCCAAGAATTTAGCATATTTGTGCATTTTCTTAAGAATCTCCCAGAAAGGCACATTCATGTGAAGTTTTTCCAATATTATAATAAATTTGGAATCTCCTCAATAAGCTTGTAATTTTCAACCTTTGACGGAATGGTAATAGTAGAAAGTGATCCAAGAAGTTAAAGTTCTTCTCCATAAACTTCTGCTCTTAATCTTTAGAATCTTCCTTAACTCTATTAGTATTCTTCCTCTTCACAAGCTTCTCTAACTCTTTTTTAGCCATTTACTCCTCTTGCTCTATAACATCATTTGGTGCTTCTTTTTCAACTTCTTCAATGACATTTTCAACTGCCGTGTCTTGCATATTTGATCTCAAATTGTTTCCCACTTGACAAGATCACCACACACAATGTTCCTTGCTCTTATCTCTTGTGTTAATCTTTGTATAACTTGGTAGAGTTCCAATAGGTCAATTTCCTATCACATTAACAATTTGTCAAATTATAGCCTCTAAATTACATATCAACATTTCTTGAGTGCTAAATCTGTTTTCCAATGAAATCAAAATATCCTTAGTAGATGTCTTGTCGTTTACCTTAGAAAATTGAGATGATTAGTTTGGGATGTAGAGAGGATCAATTGGTTTTGATAAATTAGAAGGACCACCATTTTGGTTATTATTCGTCCATCCCAAATTTTAGCAATTGGGATTGGGATTGCTTGTTGTAATTGTTGATATATTTATCCGAGTCCAATTTTAAAAAGCATTAATTTGTTGTGTGATTTTCTTGGCACATTTGACAAGATATAACCGATGTTGATTTGAAATTAGTCATAAAAGTTGACATTTTCTTGGACAAGATAAAGACTTTTATAATTATCAACCTCATATAGTCCTCCCTTTTTTTTTGTGAATTACATCTATTATTCCTGTGGTTTGTGAAAACTACTAATTGAATTCCGAGATTTGGAAAAACTACTCATACTCTCTTTAGCCTAACGACCATTAAAGTCAATTAATGAAGTAAGTAAAACAACAAAAACACCAACCTATAATACCCCCTCCCCCCTCCTAAGATTTGTTTTAATTACAAAATAACCTTTAAAGTATTAAAAATTTTATTAAACAAAATTTAATAACTTTATTTCTTTTTTTATTTCTTTTCTTTTCATGAGGAATAATTTTATAATCTTATTTTATATCATAAACCAATAAACTAAAAAAGAAGAAGAAGAAGAATATAACATCAATATGTACCTTTAGAATTTTTGAAAACTAAATAATAAAATTAATAATTTTTCTTACTATATTACTATTTCATCATCTTCAAATTTGAAAATTCGTATTTTCTAAATTTCTTATGATCCTTCAATATTAATCCACCACTACTATCCTCTTAAATGATTAAATGATTAAATAATTTTTTTTATTATTTGTGTATCTTTATAAACTTTTAAGAAATAATTATTTATTTAAATCTCTTGTAGTTTTATTTTAGTTATTAGAATTTGATGTAATAGTCCTAAATTTAAGAATTATTTTAGTTATTAAAATTTGATGTAATGTCATAAAACTAAGAATTATATTTATTAGATTGAACTTAAATTGTTTGAATGGAAATGAAAAAATAAGTATAATAAAATATTGCAACATCTAAACTTTATTTGTATTTTGGAAAGATGTTAGATTGTTAAATTGTGTAGAGAATTGTCAGAATTGTGTATAAATTTTGATTATCAATAATTGTTATTAACATTTTTATAACACTAATTAAATAAGAAAAAAGTAGGGGGTATCTATTTTGTTAAACTTTAGGGTCCATTTTGTAATTAAAACAAACCTCAAAGAGTTAAATATAATTCAAATATTGTAGTTTAAAGGGTAGTTTAGGAATTTCAAACAAATTAACCATTGACTTGGTCAAAAGTCAATGGTAAACATTAGTCAACTAGCGGTATGGGGTTAAATGTTATGAATTTATCAAATTTAAGAGGATACTAGTAGTTTTTCCAAATTTCAGAGTTTGATGGTACTTTCCACAAATCACAGGGTGATGTAATCTAATCCAAAAGACTAGGAACACTTTAAAAATTTGCCCAAAATATGTCTAAGGGAATGCTAGTTTGGATTGGTGTAATCTTGACTCACTATCTATAAAGAAATAAGAACCTTGGTATGAAACACCATAATCAACTACACTAAAATTGGTTGATAAGTTTAGTTTGAACGCCAAAAGTATGGAAAAAAACTTCATAGAACTTGAACCCAAAGATGAGATAAAACTCACAATTTTTAATTATTCAAAGGCTTCTAAAAGAAAATTGACCAAAGCAAACTTACACCTTGACTATGTGCAAATCTCCCAAACTATGGAACGTCTCATGTTTCATTGTTCTAGAGTGAAACAAATTTGGGAGCTAGCGCATGTGGATTGGGTTCGGGTTCTGCTGCCAGTTAATTTTTAGCACTGGTGGCAACAACTTTGTTCTAGGCGTGGGAAGAATGGCTGGGATGAAAGGATACAATTCACAGCGTATCTTATGTGGATGATTTGGAAGTGTTGGAACATGTAGGTGTTTCAGAGAAAATGGATGCCAGTACAGGATGTAGTGGAGCTGGCAAGACATGTGTAGTTGGAATTTATTCCAGCACAAATGGTTGTTTAAATACCTTTTTTCCTTTTGTGTAAAGTTTGTGTTTTTAGGTGTTGCTTTTGCTGTTTTGGGTTAGGTTTCTTGTGCTTGAGCTGGTTTCTGCTATTTCATAACCAAGTTTTGGTCCTAGTATAGAGGGCATGCTGCCGAATTTTTTAGGGGTAGGTTGGTTAGTTAGGATCATGGGAAAGATTAATGGCTGACAACTTTATTGCCAGGAGAACTAGATATGGAGGTAATAGATACCCTACTAGGAGAGATTCCTTTCAATCTTAGTAGGGTCTTTATTTCTTCTATGGTGTAGTTTTGTGGGTTGGTGGATTGTTATGTGACATGTTGTCATTTCGTCTTAGCTAAGTCTAGAGCTAGGAAGAGTCCACATTTGGGGGACATTTGATTGTAAATGTTCATTGTTTCTCAGTTAATTTCATTATCGACCGTTCGTTAAAAAAAAAACAGACTTCTAAAAAAAACAGTACAAAAGAAGCCTATTTATAGGCTACAAAAAGTTTTGAAAAGTCCTAAATATCATTGTCTACAAACTAGAAGAAATAAAGATTAATTTGACTCACTAACTCCTAAACTAGACTTTGACAAGACCAATAAAAAGATAATAAAATATGCATTGTAATCTATTAATTACACACCATTCTAAATGATATATTGACTGAAAAATTTGCACATTGGAATGGTGCTTTGACCAAGAGTGGGAATTCTTGAATTCAGGTAGATGTATGCACCTTGAGCTAGTTTCCAAAACTTCATTAAATACTTCTTTGAATGAATTTTCAATAATGAATTTTCGTCCCCCTATGCCTCAAAATGGATGATTGACCTTGAATTTGAAATCTTGAACATTTGACTATTTGACATTTGAAGTCTTGAATTTGGACCATACTCCATTGAATTGGATGTGAAATTGGGGCCGAGTTCACGTCTTTGGTCGAGTTCTTGTCTTTGGTTGAGTTTTAGGGCTGTAAATGAACCAAACCATCCCGAACGAAACTTGTTTGGGATCGGCTCGTTTATATTTGAGCTTGTTCGAACTCAGCTCAAGCTCGATTAACTTTTCTTTATTTAAGTTCAAGCTCAGCTCGAACTTGTTTATTAATGTTTGCGAACACTTAAATAAATAAACATTTAAAATAATATACTAATATTACACATATATTATTAAACAATACTATAATATTAATATTATACATAATATAATATAAATATTAATATTATACATAATATAATATATTAAAATAATATTATACATATAATAATATTATTATTATTTTAATATAAAAATTTAAACAATTCAGGCCAATCCACGCAGGTTCAGCCCTTCAAAATTTTGTCTTTGGCTGGAGAGGTCTCCTCCCTTTTATAGATGCATTGCATGCAGGCCAAGCCAAGCACTTTCGATAATTCTGTCTTTGGCTGGAGGGGTCTCCTCCCTTTTATAGATGCATTGCATGCAAGCCAAGCCAAGCACTTTCGATGTGTGATTCTGGATGGAAAAGTAAAAGCACAACGCAAGGAATCAAACCCACATTCACCAACATAGCAATGCAAGGCACTAACTAGTATACCACACCAAATTTCCTTACATATTATCAAAAAACATTTGTATTATATATACTATATTTATATTATTATTTTAATATAAACGAACATTAATCGAACTAGTTCATGAACACTAAATGAGCTTGTTCACGAACATAAATAAATGAACATATAGCTGTTCGTGTTCGTGTTCGTTTATTAAACGAACACTAAAATGTGTTCGTTTATTGTTCGTTTAACTTAACAAACGAACGTTATCGAGCTCGAACATGAGCTGTTCACTGAACGTACTAGTTTGTTTACACCCCTACCGAGTTCGTATCTTTCGCCGCTTAGTTCATATCATTCCCCTCCTCTTTATAAGGATTTATCCTCAAATCTTCAGCACTGGCATGATAGGGGCTTAAATCAGAAACATTTAAGACATTATGAAAATCGTACTCACTCGGCAAATCAAGTTTGTAGGCATTGTCATGGACGCGCTCTAAAACATTGAAAATGCCCATCTTCTCTTGGTTGTAACTCATATTTTCTTTGTGTTGGAAACTTTTCTTTTCTCAAATTTAGCCAAACCCAATCTCTTGGTTAAAAAATGAGCTTATAATGCCCAATGTTGGCCTATTGTTCATATCTTCTTGTCTTCTCCTTGATGTTAAATCTTGCCTTCTCATAGATTTGCTTCACAAATTCAGTATTCTTTTTGCCATCTAAATTCAATCTCTCACTCATTGGCAAAGGTGTTAGATCCATTGGAGATAATGGATTAAAATCATAAACAATCTCAAAAGGAGAAAATTTAGTGACAGAATACACATTCCTATTGTATGCAAATTCAATATGAGGTAAACAATTATCCTAAATCTTAATGTTCTTACTAATAATCGATCTTAACAAAGTAGATAAAGTGCGATTAACAACTTCAGTTTAGCCATCAGTCTGGGGATGACAAGAGTTTTGTACCCAATTTTCCCCACAAAGTTTTTCAAAAATAATTAAAATTTTTGGTGTCTCGATCAGACACAATGATTCTTGCCATGCCATGCAAACGGAAAATTTCTTTAAAGAATAAATCAGCAATGTGTGATACATCATTCATTTTGTTGCATGCAATAAAATGAGCCATTTTTGAAAACCTATCCACAACCACAAAAATTGAATCTTTTCCATGTTTAGTTCTTGGCAAACCCAAAACAAAATTCATTGAAAGATCAACCCTGGCTCTTTTGGAATTGGCAAAGGTATGCATAAACCATGAGGTTAGATATTTGATTTGGCCCTTTTGCAAATGACGCAATTTTCACAAATTTTCACATTAATTTTCATTTTTGGCCAAAAGAAATGTTCTTTCAAAATTGCCAAAAGTCTTGGCTATACCAAAGTGTCCCATAAGGCCTCTACTGTGCGCTTCCCTAATTAATAATTTACACAAAGAAGAGTTAGGAATGCAAAGCTTGGATTCTTTAAACAAAAATCCATCATGCTTAAAAAACTTCTCAAAAGAACCTTTTTCACAAGCTTAGAACACTTGACCAAAATTAAAATCACCACGATACAACTCTTTAATTTGTTCAAAGCCAAGTATCTTAGATTCAAGAGAAGAAAGCAAGGCATACGTCCTAAAAAATGCATTGACTACAATATTTTCTTTACCTTTCTTATATCGAATGATATATGGAAATGTCTCAATGAACTCTATCCATCTTGCATGCCTTTTGTTTAGCTTATATTGGCCTTTCAAAAACTTTAATGATTCATGATCAGTGTAGATCATGAACTCCTTAGCCTATAAATAGTGTTCCCATGTTTTCAAAGCTCGGACCAAGATGTATAACTCTTTGTCATAGGTAGGATAGTTGAGAATTGCCCCTCTTAACTTTTTAATAAAGAATGTCACAGGTCTTCCTTCTTACATCAAAACAGCGCCTATCCCAATACTCAAGGCATCACATTTAATTTCAAATGTTTAGTCAAAATTAGGCAATGAAAGCAAATGAGCATTAGTTAAATGAAATTGAAGCTTTTGAAAAGCTTGCTCTTGTTCTTCATCCCATTTGAACCCCACATTCTTTTTGATGACCTCAGTTAATAGCATAGCCAAAGTGCTAAAGTTCTTGACAAATCTCCTATAACAGCTTGAAAGACCATGAAAGCTTCGCACATCACTAAAACTTTTGGGAGTTGGCCATTCTTGAATTGCTTTCACCTTTTCCATATCAACTGAAATACCATTGACAGTTACAATGTAACCAAGAAAATTAACCTCATTAGTGCAAAAGGTGTACTTCTTCAAATTGGCATAAAGTCTCTCCTTCTTGAGTACATTTAAAACACATGTTAGATGTTCAAAATGGTCATTCAAACTTCTTGAATATACCAAAATATCATCAAAATTGACAACCACAAACTTTTCAATGAATTCGCGCAAACCATGATTCATTAAGCGTATGAAAGTGCTTGGAGTGTTAGTTAGGCCAAAAGGCATCACTAACCATTCATACAAACCATGTTTTGTTTTGAAAACAGTTTTCCATTCATCATCCTTTTTCATTCTAATTTCCATTCATTACCATTTTTCATTCTAATTTAATGGTAACCACTTTTCAAATCAATTTTGGAAAAGATAATTTTTCCATATAACTTATCAAGCAAATCATCTAATTGAGGAATAGGATGGTGATATTTTACCGTTATGTTGTTCACTACACAACAGTTTATGCACATTCTCCACAACCAATCTTTCTTTGGCATCAACAAAACTGGCACAGCACATGGGCTTATGCTCTCCTTAACCCATCCCTTGGCTAACAATTCTTCAACTTGCCATTTAAGTTCTTTGGTTTCTTCGGGACTCGTTCTACAGACAGGCTTGTTTGGAATTGATGCTCCTGAAACAAAGTCAATTTGATGTTCAATACCACGAAGTGGTGGTAATCCTTTTAGAACTTCCTTGAGAAAAGATGTGAACTCAGTGGCCAAAGATGAGAACTTGGCCAAAGACATAACTTGGCCCCAGTTGTGAACTCAGCCCCAATTTCACATCCATTTCAATGGAGTGACGGTCCAAATTCAAGTGTGCATTTGGTCAAAGTTGAAGAGTGACGGTCCAAATTCAAGACTTCAAATGTCAAATATTCAAGTGTTGAAGATTTCAAATTCAAGGTCAATCATCCATTTTGAGGTATAGGGGGACAAAAATTCATGGCTAAAAATTCAATCAAAGAAGTATTTAATGAAGTCGTGGAAGCTAGCTCAAGGTGTATGCATCTACCTGAATTCAAGAATTCCAACTCTTGGTCAAAGCACCATTCCAATGTGCAAATTTTTCAGCCAATATATCATTTCGAATGGTATGTAATTAATAGATTAAAATGCAGATTTTATTATCTTTTTATTGGTCTTGTCAAAGTCTAGTCTAGGAGTTAGTGAGTCAAAATTAATCTTTATTTCTTCTAGTTTGTAGACAAGGATATTTAGGACTTTCCAAGACTTTTTGTAGCCTATCAATAGGATTTTTTGTACTTTTTTTTTAGAAGCCTTTGGATAATTAAAAATTGTGAATTTTATCTCATCTTTGGGTTCTTTGAAAACTTTAAAACTTATCAAGTTTTCTTCCAAACTTTAAATCTTCTAAACTAAACTTATCAACCAATTTTGGTGTAGTTGATTATAGCATTTCATACCAAGGTTCCTATCTCTTTATAGATAGTGGGTTAAGGTTTACACTAATCCAAACTAGTATTCTCTTAGACATATCTTGGGCAAATTTTCTAAGTGTTTCTAGTCCTTTGGATTAGATCATATCATAGGGTAGTAGATGTAATTCACCATTTTTTCTTTCATTCATCTCTGTGTAGGCCACTGATAGATGTTTGTTACCACGTTTTTCAATTAACTTATAAGCTTACTCTACAGATTTTCCCATCAAAACACCTCTAGCAACAACATCAATGGTGGCTTTTTTTATCCTCAGCAAACTATTATAAAATGTGGAAACTTGAATGCAATAAAGAATACCATATTATGAACATCTTCTTATAAGCTCCTTGTACCACTCTTGTGCCTTGCACAAAATATCTGAATCTATTTGTCAAAGGTCATAATGTATTCCTCATTTTAAACATCTTACTTCATGAAAAGTATTTAGATTGGAAGTATGTAGTAACTTAGCCTAAGTGGTGATTGAATTAGGTAGTGATGTAGAAAACTTTGATCGAGGCTCATCTCTCAGTGAAAACGGAAATATCTTTAAATTAATAATATTGGATGATGTCCCACGCATTTTGAATGTGTCACAAACTTCCAAAATAATCCAAATATGCTTATTAAGATCTCCAGTGAGAAACTCATTGAAATGTGTTGTTACTTGCAATGATTAAATCAAAGTTGGTTTCAACTCAAAATTTTGAGTTTCTACCTCTAATTAAACTACACTTGACTATGTTTCTCCAACTTCTTATACTATTTGTTTACCATTTTCATTTTGGATTCTTTATTTAATCTTGGCCATAGCTTGATGTGTCTTTCCATCTTCATTGTAATCTACGTGCAAATTTCATCAATCTTAGGATCAAAGAGTAAGACCTTCTTCGAAGAACTTATAAGCATGCACTAATAAGAAAAGAATCTCCAACACCTAAAAGTAAAATGAACAATGAAAGAAAGATTAAAACTAAGTAAATTAAAGAAAAGATAGCTAAGAGTGTCATGTTCTCGGCAACAGTGTTAAAAACCTAATCGATAAGTTTTAGTACTCTCATACTGATCATAAGTATGTATACATATCAATTCAAATAGTAAACGAAGAGTAAATGTATTGTCTCCCAGGGACTTTCGCACACAATTGACTTATCCTTCATAATTACTTATTTAGTTCAAAACTAACTAGTTAAATAAGTTGGTTTGTAACAAGTAAAATGTTCAAGTTTCAAAATGTCAACCGAATAGTCCCTTAGTACACTAATTCGCCTAAAGCTAATAAAAGGGAAAGAAAAGAAGAAGAGTAAGGCCTACCCAAGTGACCTTGTCTGTACTCAAGTGTAATTAACGAATTTTTAACCCTTTTGATATTGTTAGATACTTTTATGTTGACTTAGATTATGAGCTCATGATACTAATTGTTATAAATACTCATTTTTAGATTATTCTTGTCATATCTTTGGGCAAATCTTAAAGCCCTAGATTAGGACTTGAATATTTTTCATATTTTGAGAGGAAAAATACTATTTCATTAAAGATTTATTTATTTGCTTGGAGATTAAGTTGTTGGTGCTTCATCATCTTGTAGAAGGAATTTTCTACTCTTGAATTTATAATCTCTTGTTCTATTTCTTTGATTAAATGCTTCTTTCATTAAGTATTTATAATTAATTTTCTTATTTCCTATGTTGATGTGATTATTCAATCACTTGTTGATATATGTTATGAGTCATGTAAATTAAGATAAATGATCAAGTTTTGATGTGATAAATATGCAATTTAAGTGGCCAATTATTGCATGTTATAAATTTTTGTGTACGATCTTAGATTTATAAAAATAATTAGATCTTTGATATTAAAACCATATTAACTTTAGCTTAAAAATAAGAAAAGTGAATTACTGAATTTAGAAATGTTAGGATTCATGATATAGTGGTTGGGTAGTCTGGGAATAGTCACTTACTACAATTCTTTTGTTGACTAAGGAATGTACCCGTAGCCGCTACCAAGAGTGTGCACTAGGTAAACCCCACCTTTATGTAATAAATAGTGACTAAAGTGAAAAGAGCATTTGCCCTCTTAATAGTACTAACTCATGTGTTAGATCCATAGTTTATAAAATCAGGATTTTACACAGAATCGATTTAGGGTAGCAGAATCGAATCGGTGGGATCGGATCGTAGAATCGTAAGATTCAACAAAAAAATGAGAAAATATAATTTATAAATTCTTTTTAAAATAATTATTAATCAATATATGAATGGATATGTAGAAAATTCATATATAGTTTATAATTAAATGATTTTATTTCAATTTTTATTTCTTATAACATTTTATATGATTTTTTCAATATTTTAGTTGTTGGCGCAGTCGAAGGGTATTTATGTTTAATTTATTTATTTATTGTTAAAATCTAATAAAAGTATGATTTAACCAATTAAATTATTTATATTAGTATATATCTTAATTTTACTTAAATATAGAAAGTTTTTTTTTGAGTAAATTTAATTATATTTTATTTATATAATAAGGTAGAATCGTAATTAGAATCGGGATCGTTTTAGTAAATTAGGATCGTAAAATCGTAGGATCGGTGGGATCGGATCGGGATTCTGACAACTTTAGATCAATTAGATAAGTAGAGAGGAACAATCTTTTTATTCTATTCTTAGGAATATCTTTATTATTCTTGTTTTACATTTTTATTTTTGCCCATTGATCTATACAAGTATAATTATATTTAGTTCTATTTAATTTTTTTCTTCCTTCTCCTTTACTTTGTTTTTTTTTTTTTTTATGTACACTGGAGTATTTATTTACTTGGAACAAAAATATCCTTGTGGTATCAGTCCTAGTTCCACTATTACACTATTGATGATGTATACCTAAGTCTAAATTAAGTAGATTTAGATTTCACAACTTATGGTTTTTTGAACCAATTTTGTTATTACCTAGTCTAACTATCAAGGGAAGAATAAATTTGATCTAATGGCCAATAATGACTCATCTAGGATAGAAAAAAAATCAAGGGATAAGATGAAGAGCGTAACTTAAAACCAATCATACAATACCTGGGAGCTAATGAAAATTGTGTGGGAGGGGGGAGGGAAATAAATTGAGAAGAAGTCTCATTTGCTTGGATCTTGAAGAGAAGGTTTAGAATTCAAGAGATGCTTTAGATCAAATTCATTCTTCTCATGTTTTGTTAGGGGATGAAATCTCACGTTTTCAAGTAAAGTTTGGTTCAAACGAGCCAAGAAAATGAGCCTTATATTACTTTCCCTAACTATGTTGCAATACACATTTAAAATCGTATTCTTGTTTAACTTTAGTTTTTTTTTCTTCTTCACCTTCTATACTTGTCTCGAGACTTTTATTTAGATTCTTCTCCTCTAATTATTACCATGAAACTAAGAATAACACTAGAAAAAATCAAACAAAAAATAGCACAAGGAAACTTTTAAAATTGTATTGTTGTTTAACTTTAGTTTTTCTTCTTCTTCACCTTCTATACTTGTCTCGAGACTTTTATTTAAATTCTTCTCCTCTAATTATTACTATGAAACTAAGAATAACACTAGAAAAAATCAAACTAAAAATAGCACAAGAAAACCTAATAAACAAAGGTATCAAATTAAATTTGAGAGAAAATGCATAATATATTTTGCATTTATGTATGTGCTTACGTTGAGGTAGTATTTGGCACCCACACTTATTTTTTGGGGGCTTAACATAAGTAAATCAACCTTTTGATTATGATGGAAAGAGTGAAAATAGCAATAATATTGGTTTCGATTAAGTTGTAAGGTAAAATAGAAATCTGTCTTCTTCATGTCCTTTGTTACTAGTGGTTTTTCATAAGTGAACTTTTTGATAAATATAAAAATTATTATATTTTGATAAATTAGCTAGAAATGAATAAATAATTTTATAATTTTGATTCAAGATATTCATTATTCAAAAGTATATTGGGATTCAAAAAGAATTGCCTTCTTTAACCACATTAGGGAAAAAAATATCTACGTATAACAATTATACAATAAAGTGTAAATATATAATGATTTCTATAGAAGGAAAAAATTACTTTTTTCATCTCAGAAAAAAAAAATCTACTTTTGGTGCGGTACAACTTTTTTAAATTTATAATATACAACATACTTTATACATAATTAAATATATAATTTTACATTTTGATTCTTACTTTTTAATTCAGGTGATACATGATCATTATTAATAAGAGTAATATATGAATTTTGCACTAAAAATTAACTCTTTTTTTGGGATAAAGAAATTTTTTGAAACTGAATTTATTTTTTAGAATGGAGGAAGTATTATTTTATTACTAATAGCTAGATTGAAAAAAAAATCAAGTATCATAAAATATCACTTATCATGCAAGTTCAGACATGTTTACTCCGAATGTTACATTATTTGCTGGGGGTCGTTGTATTGGGCAAGACGAGACGTAGTGTATATTTTTGTGAAATATATATATCATTCCTATATGGACTTCAAATCAAGTTATAGAGAAAACAATATTTTTGTCCCAAGACTAATCATATTCACAAAATTTTATTGAAATTTTTGCATGATTAATATGGTGTAAGAAGCTATGAAATAACAATTAATAATATTATAAAAGTTTATTAAAATTTTTGACTGTGTATAATATTATTTAGGAAGAGGTTGAAAGTATTTTATTTTGTACTTCTATGTTTTTAATATAAAACGAGTCAAAAATTATTTTGAAATCAAAAATGGAAAAATATAGAATAAAATCACTGTATATACAAGAGTTTTATATTTTCTAAAATATTTGTTCAGTTTTCAATATAATTCTTGTCTCATAATTATATTTCAAAAAAGAGTTAACGACCAAAATGGTCCCTCATATATCAACCAAAATGGTTCATCAGATATTGACCAATGAGTTTTTTAATCCATCACTTTTAAAACGAAAAAAAATAGTTCTTCAAATCTCATAAATATACTATTTTTGTCATCCATCACTATTCCGTAACTATTCTGATACTATTTCATCACTATTCCGTAACTATTTTGACACTATTCGAACGGAAAAACAAACGGATGACCAAAAGGGTACATTTATTAAATGTGAATGACCATTTCTTCTATTTTAAAAGTAAATGACTAAAAATTTATTAACCATATATATAAAAGACTATTTTGGTCATTAACTATTTCAAAAAATATAAAAATACATTTTAAAATACTATTCATATATACAGTTTTATAACTCCACTTGAAAGGTTGGTTTGAATTTTGCCTACCATATACTATAATAATTTTTTTCCCTGTTCCTAAGGTAACAGCGTAAAATATTGAAAAAAAATTCTGCTCTCTCACCCCAGTGTAACAATGTAGAATTTTTTTTGTTTTATAATAACTTAGGAACTGTATCCCGTTGTCTGCGCCCAACATTTGACCCCCATAAAATAATTATTCTGGATGGCATTTTGTATGATCTCGTAATATTGTTGCATGGAAATGTTAACCCAAAGTAAAAGTCCATATCAGTCACTTAGAAGAGGGGACATGTGTGCAGAAATCCAGGCCTGAAAAAGAGTTTTATTTGAATTTAGCATTCACTTGCTCATTTAATGCCTTCACCTACACTTCACCATTTTGAGAAGCTGCAGTTTGATTGCATTCAATGTGCTCTTGCTTCCCTTCTGCTATCTCTCTCTGTCTCTCTCACCCACACACACACTCGCAACCACTTCACCACCCATCTTCCACCTCTTCATTCTTAGCTACCATAGCTTAAACCAAAAATCCTCTTTACATTTCTTCAACTCTTACAGGCCAGCAGTTTCAACTTCGAAGAAGAAAATACAGAGCAAAAAAAGCGTCAAATGAACTTCAAAGCAGAGTTTTCAAGTTGGATGGATATGTGTAAAGGAAAATGCTATCGATCGGAGTATGCCAGCTATTTCTTTTTGCTTTAAAGGGCTGGTCGTTGAGTAGATTAAGAAGGTTGCAAAAGATGCCAAAACCTTTTCTAGCATTGTTTTAAATGATAAGGGCAGGAAGCAAAGGACGGTTGATTAGAAATCTATGGGTATTGCAAGATCCTCATGCCGGTTTCGGTATGTTAGTCTTACTTAGAAGCTTTTAATGTCTGGTCTTGTTTAAGTTGGCTGCTCTAGCTTTTTCTTGGTGAAGGCAATTTACCTGTGTTGGCTGAGTAATTTTGCTTGACCTGGAGAATGAAGCGGAGTTTAAATGTCGGGATCTACTGTGCTAAAAAGGTGCAGAAAAGGGGCAGTAACTTCTGTTTTGTAATTTTTGGGGACATTGCATTTTACTTTTAGTAGATGTTTTAAGTTTCTGGTAATGGACGTTTTGAGGGGCTTGTTAGAAGATTCTATATTTTGTTCTGCAAAGCTTCTCACCGACAAAGCTAAATATTTTGCATTGGTCTTAATCTTTGCTATTTCTTGGGATTTATGGGGAAAAGTTTTGGGCTTGGGATCCATGTCTTCAATTGCTATCTCATATGGTGAATCTGGTCCAGTTTTCTGTGGCCTGAAGTCAGATGGTTCACATCTTGTGACTTGTTATGGTTCCAATTAT
Organism: Gynochthodes officinalis; assembly: GCA_020080225.1. Classification (NCBI taxonomy): domain Eukaryota; kingdom Viridiplantae; phylum Streptophyta; class Magnoliopsida; order Gentianales; family Rubiaceae; genus Gynochthodes; species Gynochthodes officinalis. The sequence goes on along the minus strand of CM034619.1, from coordinate 38,635,234 downwards.
GCTATATTGTATGGAACTCCCCCTCATATTCCTTTTCTAGGCCTAACAGCTGGAAATGGCTTCATTTGTGGACTACTAATGCACGCTAACCAACCATATTGTTGGGGAAACAGTAATTTCGTTCAGATGGGAGTGCCTCAACCCATTGTGAATGGGTCTGAGTACCTGGAAATAAGTGCAGGAGATCATCATTTGTGTGGCTTGAGAAAACCTTTAATGGGATTTCGCAGGAATATTTCACAAGTCGACTGTTGGGGTTACAACATGACTAGGAACTATGAGTTTAATGGTCAAATCCAGTCCATATCTGCTGGTTCAGAGTTTAATTGTGGATTGTTTTCTCAAAATAGAAGTGTTATTTGTTGGGGTGATGAGACAAGTAGCAGAGTAATTAGCTTAATACCGAAAGAAATGAGGTTTCGGGATATCGCAGCTGGTGGTTTCCATGTCTGTGGGATACATGAGGGAACAAACTCTAGGACTATTTGTTGGGGAAGAAGTTTAGACTTTGATAAAGAGATATCTTTGCAGTACTCTGCATCTCTTAATGTCGACTTGGCACCAAATGATCCGATGCTTGCTGTTGTTGGGGGAAGGTTCCATGCTTGTGGAATTAGAAGTTATGATCATGGAGTTGTTTGTTGGGGTTATCATGTTGAGAACAGCAGTCCTCCTCCTAGTGGTGTCAAACTTTTTGAGATTGCTGCTGGGGATTACTTCACCTGTGGTGTTCTTGTGCAGACTTCTCAACTTCCCGTTTGTTGGGGTGCTGGTTTTCCTGCATCTCTACCATTAGCTGTTTCTCCTGGTCTATGCAAGCCAAGACCATGTGAACCGGGTTTCTATGAATTAAATAACGTAAGTGCTCCTTGTATGTCCCCTGCTTCACGCATATGCCTTCCCTGCAGTGGTGGCTGCCCTGCTGAAATGTACCAAAAATCTGAATGCTCTTCTACGTCTGATAGGTTGTGTGAGTTCAATTGCTCAAGTTGCACCTCAGCTGATTGCTTCTCAAATTGTTCCAGGGCTACTGGGGGAAAAAAACAAGGGAAGTATTGGTCTTTCCAGCTCCCAGTTATAGTCGCAGAGATAGCCTTTGCTGTGTTCTTGGTCAGTGTTGTATCTTTGACTTCAATTTTATATGTCCGATATCGGTTAAGGAACTGCCGATGCCCAGGGAAAAACTTCAAATCCAAGAGAAGTAATGGGACTGGTTCCTTCGACACTGAGGGTGGGAAAGTTAGGCCTGACCTGGATGAACTTAAGATTAGGAGAGCCAAAACGTTTACTTATGAAGAACTTGAGAAAGCCACAGAAGGTTTTAAAGAAGAATCACAAGTGGGAAAGGGAAGCTTTTCATGTGTGTTCAAAGGGGTCTTGAAGGATGGGACCATCGTTGCAGTTAAAAGGGCTATTATATCTCCTGACATGAAAAAAAATTCGAAAGAGTTTCATACTGAGCTAGATTTGCTTTCAAGGCTAAACCACGCTCATTTGCTCAATTTGCTCGGTTATTGTGAAGAAGGTGGAGAGAGGCTTTTAGTTTATGAGTTCATGGCTAATGGATCGTTACATCAACATCTCCATGGGAAGAACAATGCAACGAAGATGCAGTTGGATTGGGTGAGAAGAGTTACTATTGCTGTCCAAGCTGCTAGGGGGATTGAATATTTGCACGGTTATGCTTGCCCTCCTGTTATTCATCGAGACATAAAGTCCTCAAACATCCTCATAGATGAAGAACACAATGCTAGAGTTGCTGATTTTGGCCTCTCCTTGCTAGGACCTGCTAATAGTAGTTCTCCACTGGCTGAGCTACCTGCAGGAACTCTTGGCTATCTTGATCCCGAGTACTATAGACTTCACTATCTCACAACAAAATCTGATGTTTATAGCTTTGGTGTTCTGCTTCTGGAAATTCTAAGTGGGCGAAAAGCAATTGATATGCAATATGAAGAAGGAAATGTAGTTGAATGGGCAGTTCCTTTGATCAAGGCTGGAGATGTACAAGCAATTTTAGATCCAAATCTGAAAGCACCATCTGATCTGGAAGCTTTAAGAAGGATTGCAAATATTGCTAGCAAATGTGTAAGAATGAGAGGCAAGGAAAGGCCATCTATGGACAAGGTCACTACTGCTTTGGAGCGAGCACTTGCACTCCTGATGGGCAATCCAAGCAATGAGCAGCCGATCCTGCCTACTGAGGTAGTCTTGGGAAGTAGCAGAATGCACAAGAAATCTTCTCAAAGATCGTCAAATCGGTCAACCTCCGAAACAGATGTGGCAGATACAGAGGATCAAAGATTTGAATTTAGAGCTCCTTCATGGATTACTTTTCCTAGTGTAACATCCTCTCAGAGGAGAAAGTCCTCAGTTTCTGATGCAGATGTTGAAGGGAAGAACCTAGAATCAAGAAACTTGGGAAATGGCACAATTCATGGAGATGGGTTAAGAAGTTTGGAAGAAGAGATTGGTCCAGCTTCTCCTCGGGAACACTTGTTCTTGCAGCACAACTTCTAACAACTTGGAAAACACAGAAAATACATGTTAAAATTTCTTGGCGCTACAGTTTATTGGGGCTTATTTTCTGGAAAGCAGAAATGTTGGCATATTTCTTGATGATTCTGGATATTTATCACCAACAAACAACACCCATTCTCTAGTTTGATTTTGTGTATTCCAGTCTGATTATGCGCTTTACTGTTTGAGGAAAAATTAGAGTTTCATGATGCAGGTAAAATTTGTACTCTTTTAACATTCTTTCTCCCGCTTAAAATTAGTTAACTTTTTTTTTAATAATTTTATTTTATTACTACAGTACATAGGTAGGTTCTGATCCCTGACAAATCAGTTAACCTTATATTAATTATGTCCCCACCTTTGTGAGTTGGTAATGTTGCCGATTAGTCTTTGTATGTTTAAAAAATTACCAACATCCATCTGGCCTCATTCGCCTCGAGTCGGGTAACTAAAAACGACATCTCTTTAGCCGCAACGGCAATGAGAATCAACTAATAAAAATTGCGAATTTTTTATTTAAAAAATAAAGAAAAATCACTAAAAATTATTACATTTACCCCAAAAATTTGAATTAATTATGAAATGACCCTTATAAATTTATTACACTAAAATTCAAAAAAAATATATATTTTTAATCCTTTTCGGTTCCTTTTCAAAAGGAGGATTTCATTTAATTTTGAACAAATGTTTAGAAACAAATTTTTTATCCTGCATTATTTATCCACCTGCATAACCAAACCATTACATTATTATACTAATTTTTTTTTTTTGGCAATTACTATTTATTCAGTAAAGTATTTGATGAAGGCTATATCCCACCTTGTTAGTGTAGTCTGAGACCTTATCCTCCACAACCTGTTAAGTTATTATGGTTTGAAACTCTTTGTCTTCTTGAATATTAAATGTTCCTACAAAATAGATCCAAAAGTGATTCTCCAGGGTAAATGCTCTAATGCTTAAATTAGCACTTAGTATGTATGTCGTATTCTCAATTTGCCAGAGCGAGTCCCCCTTATCTAGATGTTTTCGTGGCTTATATATCTCCTTCCTCCATTTGTGAAATTCGTTATCACGTTTTAGCACGTTGGCTATAACTGTAATTGTTGATTGCATGTCGTTATATTTCTCTGTGATTTTAGCATTTTGTTATGCACTTATGGATAAGCACGACCTCACTGAATTCCCACCTTGTTAGTGTAGTCTAAGACCTTTTCTGTCTTAGTCTAACATTTGGTGTGATTTCGGTGTGTTTCTATTCTCAATTTTTATACTTAGATCTAAAGTTCAAGGTCTAGTTGGGGAACATGCCTTTAGCTGAAGTTTAGGTCTTTGACCTTTATATATTGCTTAGGTTTGGACTTTAGACGAGATGAGATCCCGTCTCGTGTATTGCCAAGATCCAACCTTTAGTTTGAGATAAGAGATAGGATCCCATATAGATCACAAGCCTCCCAAACCTTGGCGTGACAATGTCAAGCTGAGGTCTTGTCATGACTAGGGTTTCTAGGTTTTTAGAGATAAAGATAGGCGAGATAATTTGAATCGCTGCGTTTGTCATTTGTCAATACTTATCGTATCTTGTGTAATCAGATAATGCTCATCTTTTAAAGCTATGACATTTAATGCCGTGGGGCCCTAGAAGATTTGGTTGAGACGCATACGAAAGTTCTAGGGTTCCATATAAAATGTTTGCGTGTTTCGCATCTAGGTTTTCATTGTGTTATTGCTTTCTTTGCCTTTCCAAAGATAACGGTACATGAACAACCATTGGATCCCCATCAAAATCTGCATTAAATCATTAGAATACTATCTCGACCATAATTTGCTTATTTCATTTATTTTTAAGACGCGAAAATTGGAATCTCTTTCATTTTATTTCATTAATTTTTGCTAAGAACCTATAAGTTCTAAGTCAACCTTTTGCTCTCACAAACTCTAAGGCCTTCTTCTGATGAAAAGCAGTCTGCTTCCGACTAGTGTCCGATGAGGCGATCTTTGTCTAGCAAACCATCTATGTATGTGCTACCAAGGAGTTTTAAGGAAAGAAAAAGTAAGTATGTATTCTTCTTGATCTATGTCTTCTGGATTTTCAAGATGGAAGGACAAAATTGTATCCTTGGTTGACGAGGAAGATAGTTCTTTTGGCTCATTTGGTAAAAGGGAATATTTCTGATTATAATATGGGTCAATCCAGTAGGAGAAGGTTGAGTAGGAGGAGATAGGTAGTGGTCTTATTTAGTTTTGATGAGAGGAGTAGTGTGCATGAGGATAGGCTAGCTTCTTCTGGGGTTGTGAGTTCGTCGGAGGAGAAGCAAGACGAATTTGTTACTCAGCCGGCAGTGGCGTTTCCTGAAAAATTTACACCTACTCTGAAGCTCTTACTTTAGTTTTTGGAGAATTTGAGATTAGGGAACTTAGGAATAGGTTCCATATTCTTAAGGAATATGGGGCCAGGGCTGCAAGTTCTGAGTGGATGGTATGTTACCCTCTCGTAAAGTACATGGCCGTTTATGAAGAATATCTAAAGGCTGGGATAATGTTTTCTTTGTGTAAACTCGTCATTGACATTTTGAAGTATTATAGGATAGCCTTAGTTTAGCTAGCCGCGAACTCAGTGAGGACAATTATTGGGTTTGAGGTGTTATGCCAATAGGGGAAGATAGATAGTTCAGTAGACCTATTTAGATATTTTTATTGTATGAAGAGGTTTGCAAACTCAATAGGATATTTTGCCTTTTTTTCGAGATCCAAAATTGAGGCCGTGAAGTTTTCAACCCACCATGACTGGAAAAGAAGGTTTTTCTTTTAAAGTTTGAAGTTTGTGGGTTGGATACGGAGTGGTTCTATGGAGATGCGACTGATACCTACAAGGATTGCAGAAAACAGAACCCTTTAGGCTGTACTTACATACAATTCCGAGAAGAAAGAATCCGCAGTTATACTGAGGAGGAGTTTGTTAAGTACAAGATAAGCTCAGCTGTTGTAGAGGCCAAATCTCGAATTGTTCAGTTGAGCAGAAGAGAAGAGCATAAGGGTAGGACTATTATATTTTGGAATATATTCTCGTCATTGTTGTTTTAATTGATTTGTTTGATTTTTCTTTATTGTACAGTGGTGAAGTTTAGTGCTTAGTCAATGGTGGCCCATCAAAGGAAGCGCAGCCCAGTGCTAAAGAGGCCTCTTCTTATGGGAGAGTGGTGGTGGTGAAGCATTCGAAGAAGAAGGCTGGGAAGAGGTTAGCCGAGGTTGAGGCCTCAGCCAAAGGAAACAAATTGAAGGTCCCTAGTAGCGAGAGAACACCTGCCCAGGGATAAACTGAGAATGTGACATCGGAAACAATGTTTCATATCTTCATACCAATGGGGGACGCACTAGGGGTGATGGTCCAAGGCATGGAGGACTATCAGAAGAGGTTGGCAGAGATGTCAATGGCCAACCTTAACAACAATTTGGCTTTTGCAGTGCCACAAGTACAAAAATATTGGTAAATTCGTGTTTCTTTATGAACACATGTTAAAGTTGTTGTTATTAACAGATTGTTGGAATTGCAGGCACTAGCTGTATGGACGGAATTCGTCCATAGAGCTAATCAGTTGCTGGTGAGGGCCTTTAGACATGAAGTTGAGGTTACTCAGCTAAGGGAGGCTGAGGCAGCTTCTCCGGAGGTGAGGAGGAAGTTGGAAGGAGAGGTAGCTTCCATTCATCAACAGCTGGAGGAGAGGGAAGTGGAGGTCCAAAAACTTAAAAGCACCGACCAAGGTGAATTCGCAAAGTTGCTAGTGAAGAAGGTCTTTCACACATAAGATTTTGGGCACTTTGCAGTGAATTTGTCTCAGGTGGCTAAAGAGATTGGACGGCATGATGAAGTTGTTGAAATTCAAGAGAAGTTTTTAGCTCTTAAGTTGAAAGAGTTGCCTAGCTATGATCCAAGGCCATAGCGAGAGCTGATAAAGCGTATGTTGATACTGTGAAGGGTTTGATGGCTCCTTCACATTATTACAACATGTGGCATCTTAGAGCTCATCCATGACTTTGGAGGAGCTTGATACTTGTGTGGTAGGTGTGGACCTGGAACTCCAAACTCCAGAAGGTGAAGTTCTAGGAGGCCAACAGGAAGCCAAGATCTCGTCTCGGGGTGAAGAGGCCCAAAAAGTGTAAGAAATCAAATATTGCACGTACTTTGACATATACTACCCCCCTTTTTTGAAGTACTTGTCTTCCAAGTACTTTGACATGTACTACCCCCCTTTGGAGTTGTTGCTCCACTTTGATAGCTGTGTGTACCATATCTTGCAACTCCACATAATGGTAAATTTCAACTCGATTTTGGATATCACGGTTCAAACCATTCAAAAATCTAGCCATGGTTGCTTCTCGATCCTCCACCACATTGGCTCTTATCATAGCAACTTCTATTTCTTTGAAATAATCTTCCACACTTTTGCTTCCTTGCCTAAGCCCTTGAAGCTTGTTGTAAGATCTCGATAGTAATGGCTAGGCGTAAATTTCTTTCTCATGATTGCTTTCATTTCTTCCTAAGTCTCCTCGGGTCTTTCACCATTTCTTCTCCTACTTATCACAAGTTGATCCCACCATGTTAATGCATAATCGAAAAACTCAGTGACGGCAAGTTTTACCTTTTTGAGATCAGAGTAGTGGTGGCAATCAAACACAAATTCCATCTTTTTCTCCCATTCAATATAGGACTCCAGGTAGGATCTTCCTTGAAAAGGAAGGATTTTTATCTTGATGGCACCAAGGTTGTTGTCTTCATTTTGCTTTCTCCAAGTTGGTCTTCTAGTGCACCCAAAAGATTCCCTATCAAACTCATCATCAACTTCATTTTCCATCCCTTGTGTTTTACGCCTTCTTTGGGTGTTGTCGGTGGTATGTGAACGAGCCATTTGAGATTCCGCCTCCAATTGATAAATTTTTTCATACAAAGGTTCAATCTCTTGTCGTAACAATCTCCTTATTTCTCCCATCAAGGCTTCGATTTGTAAGTTTTGTTAATGATCCTCCTCATTGGAATGGTGAGACATTTTGGAAATCCTGTAAGAAAATTCCTCACAACTAATAATCACTCCACTCACGATTAAATTTTCTCACAAACGAGGTTTACACTCATTACTTCTTTTAAAGTTCTTTTTGAACTTACTTGAACGATTATCAAGTGAGAGTGTGACTTTCACACCTAAAACTTATCAAACAATTTTTGTGTTCTTTTAAGTTGTGAAATTGAATGCACCAAGGAATAAGAGAAGATCACAACTTGAAAGATAGACAAAGATAAAAAGAATAGTGAACTAAATGAACAATGGAATTTTATCCAAGGCTGATTGAGAAGAACTTTGTTGATGAATCTTTTGGCAACCTGGATCACAAGAGAAAAGATTATTAGATCTCAAAAGAATTAGAACTTCAAGAAATGATTTTTTTTTTTGCTGTCCACTTCTTCTCTTTTTCTTTTTTTTTGGCCTATTTTCTTTTTCTTTTTTTCACTTTTTTTTTAAACGAATAAAGTCGAAAAAAGAAGTGGAGACGCAAATGTGAATTCTTAAATTCCAAACCTACTGCTAAAAACCTTGCCAACCTGTAACAAAATCCACTAACAAAAATGTGAATCTGGATTTTCAAGAAAGTCAAGAATAGGAAAGGATAAAATCAAAAGAGGAAAACAAAAGAATATGCAACCCCTAGAACTGGCTCCGATACCAAATAATGTGAATCCAAATCCAAAGGATTAGGAACGCTTAGAAAATTTGTCCAAGATATGTCGAAGGGAATGCTAGTTTGGATTGATGTAAACCTTGACCCACTATCTATAAAGAGATAGGAACCTTGGTATAAAACGCAACAACCAATTACACCAAAATTGGTTGGTAAGTTAAGTTTGAACACCACAAGTTTTGAAAAAAACTTGATAAGTTCTAAAGTTCTCAAAGAACCCAAAGATGACATAAAACTCACAAATTTCTTTTATTACTCCATTCTGCTCAAAATAGTACAAAAGATGCTTATTTATAGGCTACAAAGAGTCTTAAAAAGTCCTAAATATCCTTGTCTAGAAACTAGAAGAAATAAAGATTAATTTTGATTCACTAACTCCTAGACTAGACTTTGTCAAGACCAATAACAAAATCTACATTTTAATCTATTAATTACACACCATTTTAGATAATATATTGGCTGAAAATTTTGCACATTAGAATGGTATGTTGACCAAGAGTTGGAATAAGTAGATTCATACATCTTGAGCTAGCTTCTAAGACATTATTAAATACTCATTTGATTGAATTTTCAGTCATTAATTTTCATCCCCCTATGCCTCAAAATGGATGATTGACCCTTGAATTTGAAGTCTTCAACACTTGACTACTTGAATAATTGATGGGCTGGAATTTGGACCAACTTTAGGACCAAAATTGATCTTTGACTTGGATCAAGTGCACTCTTGAACTTGGACCGTCACTCCATTGAATTGGATGTGAAGTTGGGGCCGAGTTCTCATCATTGGCTAAGTTCGCATCTTTGGCCACTGGGTTCGTATCTTTGGCTATCGAGTTCACATCTTTGGTCGCCAAGTTCATGTCTTTGGCTAGAAGTTCACATCACTCATGGATGTTCACATTCTCTTCACCCGCTTGAGATGTTATAGAGTTCACAGCTAAACTCAGCGGAACTAAGATTACAAGTGATTTTCTCGATTTTTGATTTAGCAAGGTGGTTTTACCAACCTTGAACTGAGTTCAGGGCAATTAACATTCCCCTACTCGATTTAAAAAGAGTGAATGTAAGAACGATATTTTATTCATCAGCCAAAATTTTAGATATAAAAGCATTTTAAATTACTGACATGCCAGACTTGGGGTAACAAGTTCCCCCATTGTGGCTAAGCAGTAACTTCCGAACCTTGATACATCAATGACCCGGTAGAGACCTTCTCAATTGGCTTCTAGCTTTTTAAGCTTTTAAGCTCGGCTAGCTTCATTTTTGCGTAAGATCAAATTTCCTGGGGTGAACTCATTGATTTTCAGTTGTTCATTATAATATTTTTCCATGGACTATTTATACTATGCTTCCTTTACCAAGGCTAGATCTCGGCAGTCTTCTAATAAGTCTAGATTCAACCAAACCTCTTCTTCATTAGCCTAGACATTAAAGGCTACAACTTTGGGACTTGGAACTCCAATCTCTGCTAGAATGACAGCTTCTAAGCCATGTGTCAAGCTATAAGGGATTTCCTCTGTTGCCATCCGAGGTGTGGTGCGGTAAGCCCACAAGACGTTTGGAAGGTTTTCTACCCAATCTCCTTTGGCTTTATCTAGTTGAGTCTTGAGTTCTTGTAATATCATGCAATTTGTAATTTCGACTTGGTTGTTGGCTTGTGGGTGTGCAACGGAAGTGAAGTTTTGTTTGATCTTAAGCTCTTCATACTAAAAATGGAAGGGATGATGTGAATCCAATCTGAAAAGGATTAGAAACACTTAGAAATTTGCCCAATATATATCTAAGGGATTGCTAGTTTGGATTGCTGTAAAAAGCGACCAACTATCTATAAAGAGATAGGAATCTTGGTATAAAAATGCCACAACCAATTATACAAAAATTGGTTGATAAGTTTAGTTTGAACGCCACAAGTTTTGGAACAAAACTTGATAAGTTCTAGAGTTCTCAAAGAACCCAAAGATGAGATAAAACTCACAATTTTAATTACTCAAAGTTTGCTAAAAACAGTACAAAAGATGCCTATTTATAGGCTACAAAATTGTCTTGAAAAGTCCTAAATATTCTTGTTTAGAAGAAATAAAGATTGGCTTTGGCTCACTAATTTCTAGACTAGACTTTAAGAAGACCAAAACAAGAAAATCTGCATTTTACATCATTCTAGATGATATATTAACTGAAATAAGGGCACATTGAAATGGTACATTGACCAAGTGTTGGAATTCTTGAATTCATGTAGATGCATGCACCTTGAGCTAGCTTCTGAGACTTCATTAAATACTTATTTGACTAAATTTTCAGCCACGAATTTTCGTCCTCCAATGCCTCAAAATGGATGATTGACATTGAATTTGAAGTTTTCAACACTTGACTACTTGAGTAATTGATGGGCTAGAATTTGGACCAACTTTAGGACCAAAATTGATCTTTAACTTAGATCAAATGCACTCTTGAACTTGAACTTTTGCTCTATTGAATTGGATGGGAAGTTGGGTCGAGTTCGCATCTTTGAGCTAAGTTCACATCATTTCCTCCTCTTGAGAAGGATTTGTCCTCAAATTTTCAGCACTTACATGATAGAGACTTAAATCAGAAACATTGAAAACATTATGAACATTGTACTCACACGGTAAATCAAGTCTGTAGGCATTGTCAAGGATGCGCTCTAAAACTTGAAAAGGCCCATCTCCTCTTGGTTGCAACTTAGATTTTCTTTGTGTTGGAAACCTTTCTTTCCTCAAATACAACCAAACCCAAACTCGAGGTTAAAAAATGAGCTTATGATGCCCTTTGTTGGCCTTTTGTTCATATTTTCTCATCTTCTCCTTGATATTAAGTCTTGTCTTCTCATGGATTTGCTTCACAAATTCAACCTTCTTTTTGCCATCTAAATTCAATCTCTCACTTATAGGCAAAGGTGTTAGATCCATTGGAGATAATGGATTAAAATCATAAACAATCTCAAACGGAGAAAATTTAGTGGCAGAATGTACATTCCTATTGTATGCAAATTCAACCTGAGGTAAACAATCATCCTACGTTTTGATGTTCTTACCAATGACCGACCTCAACAAAGTAGATAAAGTACGATTAACAACTTCAGTTTGGCCATTGGTCTAAGGATGACAAGTAATAGAAAACAAGAGCTTTGTACCCAATCCTCCCCCCCCTCCCCCCCAAAAAAAGTTTTCCAAAATAACTCAAAAATTTGGTGTCTTGATCAAACACAATGGTTCTTGGCACGCCTTGCAAACGAAAAATTTCTTTAAAGAATAAATCAGCAATGCGTGATGCATCATTCATTTTGTTGCATGTAATGAAATGAGCCATTTTTCAAAACTTTTCATTTTTTCGCCAAAAGAAATGCTCTTGCAAAATTGCCAAAGTTTTGGCCATACCAAAGTTTCCCATAAGGCCTCCACCGTGTGCTTCCCTAACTCTTAGAGAGTGCATCAGCTACAACATTTTCTATACCTTTCTTATATCGAATGACATATGGAAAGGTCTCAATGAACTCTATCCATCTTGCATGCCTTTTATTGAGCTTATATTGGCTTTTCAGAAACTTCAATGATTCATGATCAGTCTTCAAAGCTCGAACCAAGGCGTACAACTCTTTGTCATAGCTAGGATAGTTGAGAGTTGCCCCACTTAGCTTTTCGCTAAAGTATGCCACGGGTCTTCCTTCTTGTATCAAGATAGCGCCTATTCCAATACCTGAAGCATCACATTTAACTTCAAATGTTTTTTCAAAATTAGGTAAAGAAAGCAAATGAGCATTAGTTAAATGAAATTTAAGCTTTTGAAAAGCTTGCTCTTGTACTTCATCCAATTCAAACCCCACATTCTTCTTGATGATCTCGGTTAAAGGTGTAACCAAAGTGCTAAAATTCTTGACAAATCTCCTATAAAAACTTGCGAGTCCATGAAAATTTCGCACTTCACTAACACTTTTAGGAGTTGGCTATTCTTGAATTGCTTTCACCTTTTCTATGTCAACTGAAATGCCATTGACACTTACAATGTAACTAAGAAAATTAACCTCATTAGTGCAAAAAGTGCACTTCTTCAAATTGGCATAAAGTTTCTCCTTCCTAAGCACACTTAAAACACACGTTAGATGTTCAAGATGGTCATCCAAAATTTTTGAATATACTAAAATATCGTCAAAATAGACAACCAAAAACTTGCCTAGGAACTCACGTAAAACATGATTCATTAAATGCACTAAAGTGCTAAGTGCATTAGTTAGGCCAAAAGGCATCACTAACCATTCATACAAACAAAATTTTCTTTTTTAAAAGTGATTTTCCATTCATCACCTTTTTTCATTCTAATTTGATGGTATCCACTTTTCAAATCAATTCTGGAAAAGATAATTGCTCCATATAACTCATCAAGCAAATTATCTAATCGAGGAATAGGATGGCGATTTTTTACAGTTATGTTGTTCACATCACGACAGTCTATGCACATCCTCTATGACCTATCTTTCTTCGGCCCCAATAGAATTGGCATAGCACATGTACTCATGCTTTCCTACACCCATCCTTTGTCCAACAAGTCTTCAACTTGCCTTTGAAGCTTTTTGATTTCTTTGGGACTCGTTCTATAGGTAGGCTTATTTGGAATTGATGCTCTCGGAACAAAGTTGATTTGATGCTCAATACCACGAAGTGATGGTAATCCTTTTGGAATTTCCTCGGGAAACACATTTTCAAATTCTTGCAAAATAAAAATAATGCTGCTCGGTAATTCATCGGTCAAATCATTAGTGGTCAAATGAGCTTTCTTATACAAAATAAGTACAAAAGGTGATTGAGAATTTAGAGCATTCCTGATCTTACGTTCTTTTTGCAAATACACAAAATTTTTCTTCTTTTTCACTCAAGATAAGTGCTTCTTTTCTCTCATTTTTGATCTTTTTCTTTTCACTTTTTTTTTTCACTCAAACTCTCTTCATTCTCTTTGTTTTTGCATTTTCTTGTAACCTTAATTGATCTTCATAAATTTGACTAAAAGTCATAGGTACAGGAGTTACATTTATTTGATTATGAACAAAAGAGTACTTGTTAGTAAAACCATTGTGACTAATACGTCTATCATATTGCCATGGCCACTCGAAAAATAAATGGCTTGCTTGAATGGGAACCACATCACAAATCGCCTCATCTTGGTATTTCCCAATGTGAAATGGCACCTTTACTTGCTTGGAAACACGAACTTCTCCACAGTCATTAAGCCATTGGAGCTTGTATGGCTTTGGGTGCTTTGTTGTAGGCAATCCTAACTTTTCAACATAAAGACACTAGCTATGTTAGTACAACTTCCACAATCAATTATAACACTGCATACCTTCCTATTAACGTAGCATCTTGTGTGGAAAATGTTTTCCCTTTGTGCCTCGTCATCCTCCTTGACTTGCATATTAAGGATTCGCCTAGTGACCAACAATTCACCATGGATTGGTAACTCCTCTTCTTCCGATTCTACAAGACATGGCATGGAATATGATTCTTGCTTGTCCTCCGTTTCATATTCTCCATCACCCCTTATCACCGTTGCAAGCTTATTTGCACATTGGCTTGCGATATGACCCTGCCTTAACACTTGAAACATTTAATGTCACAAGTTCGAGAGGTAGAGGGTTCATGGTTACCTTTTGATGTCCCTTCTTTTGGGGTTGTTTTGGTTGGTTTTGAGGAAGTTGTAGGCTTCTCCTTTTTCTTTGAAGAACTTGTCTTCCAAGTACTTTGGCGTGCACTACCCCCTCTCTTGAGTTGTTGATTTACTTTGACAGCAGTGTGTACCATATCTTGCAACTCCACATAATGGTACATTTCAACTCGATCTTAGATGTCATGGTTCAAACCATTCAAAAATCTTGCAATTGTTGCTTCTCGATCCTCCTCCACATTGGCTCTTATCATAGCAACCTCCATTTCTTTGAAATAATCTTCCACACTTCTGCTTCCTTGCCTAAGCCCTTGAAACTTGTTGTAGAGATCTCGATAGTAATAGTTTGGCAAAGGTTTCTTTCTTATTTCTCCCATCAAGGCTTCGATATGTAATTTTTGTTGATTATCCTCCTCGTTGAAATGGTGACACATTTTGGAAATCTTGCAATCAAATGGTTAAAAAAATCATCACAAATAGTAATCACTCCACTTACACTCAGATTTTTTTCTCACAAATGAGGTTTACACTCGTTACCCATCTTAAGGTTCTTTTTATTTAACTTACTTGAATAATTATCAAGTGAGAGTGTGACCTTCACAACTAAAACTTATCAAACAATTTTTGTGTTCTTTTAAGTTGTGAAATTGAATGCACCAAGGAATAAGAGGATATGACAACTTGAAAGATAGATGAAGGTAAAAAGAATAATGAACTAGATGAACAATGGAATTTTATCCAAGGTTGATTGAGAAGAACTTTGTTGATGAATCTTTTGGCAACCTGGATCACAAGAGAAAGGAATATTAGATCTTAAAGGAATCACAACTTCAAGAAATGAAATTTTTTTGTATCCACTTCTTTTTTTTTTTGTATAATATTTGGGCGCTATTGTTTTGTTCTTTTTTTTTGCCTCTTTTTTCTTTTTTTTTTTCACTTTTTTTCTGAAAAGAATAAAGTAAAAAAAGAAGTGGAGATGAGAAAGTAACTTATTAAATTCCAAACCCACTGCTAGGAACCTTGCCAACTTGTGACAAAACCTGCTAACAAAATGTGAATCTTGATTTTCAAGATAGTCAAAAATAAGAAAGGATAAAATCAAAAAGGAAAACAAGGATATACAACCCTTAGAAATGGTTCTAATACCAAATGATATGAATCCAATCCGAAAAGGATTAGGAACACTTAAAAATTTGTCCAAGATATGTCTAAGGGATTGCTAGTTTAGATTGGTGTAAATCGCGACCCACTATCTATAAAGAGATAGGAACTTTGGTATAAAAATGCCACAACCAACTACATCAAAATTGGTTGATAAGTTTAGTTTGAATGCCACAAGTTTTGGAACAAAACTTGATAAGTTCTAGAGTTCTCAAAGAACCCAAAAATGAGATAAAATTCACAATTTTAATTACGCAAAACTTGCTAAAAGCGGTACAAAAGATGCCTATTTGTAGCCTACAAAAATTTTCTTGAAAAGTCCTAAATATCCTTGTCTAGAAGAAACAAAGATTGACTTTGACTCACTAATTTCATTGCATAGGAAGTTGGGGCTGAGTTCGCATCATTGGCCAAATTCGCATCTTTAAGTTGAGTTCACATCAAGGGATCATCTGCAAACTGTTTCCCATTATTTGAAATAATTACATGAGAGATACCAAATATGCAAATGATTTTACTCCACACAAACTTTAGAATATTTTTTCCAATGATAGTAGCCAAAGGTTCAGCTTCTAGCCATTTAGTGAAGTAGTCGATGATGACTATTAGGAATTTCAGACTTCCCGTGCTTTGGGAAAAGACCCAAGAATGTCGATTCCCCATTGTGTGAAAGGCCACAAACTTTGGATATTAATTAATTCCTTTTGTGGCCTTCTAACTATGGGAGCATGAAGTTGGCATTTGACACACTTTTGTACGAAGTTATAGGCATCCTTAAATATGGTTGGCCAATAGTATCCCCATCGAATGATTTTCTTAGCGAGCATGCGAGGTCCTACATGGCTTCCATAAGACCCAAGGTGCATTTTTTGGAGTATATAACTGCTTGCTGAGGTCCAATGCATCTGAGTAATGGCTAAAGGTGAGAACGTTTGTTAAGGATGCCATCTTGTATTACATACCGAGGTGCCTTTAACTTTAGTTTCCTTGCTTCATTTTTTTCATATGATAGTTCTCCATTTTGCAAATATCTTCTCATGAGAGTCATCTAGTTATTTCCCACTTCCTCAATGGTCATTGTGGCCTTTTCTTCAGTGCTTTTGCAAGGAAGTACCTCCACTAAGGCCTTTTTGTTTAGGTGAGAAAAAGCTGATGATGCCAACTTGCTTAGAGCATCAGGTCTCTTAATTCTCAATCTGGAGATTTGTACAATCTTGAAACTGTCAAAGAGATGACTAAGTTGGCACACGTTGTCAAGATATTTCTTCATTTGGGGCTTTTTAGCTTCATAGGAACCTTGTACCTGATTGACCACTACTTGAGAGTAGCTGTATACTTGTACCTCCCGTGCTTTCATTCTTTGGGCCAGATTTAGACTTGTAATCAAAGCCTCATATTTAGCCTCATTGTTAGTCGTTTTGAAATCAAAACACAAAGCATATGTGATTTTTGTGCACATCGGACTTCGGAGCAACAGCCTAGCCTCACTGCCTTCTTCATTAGAAGCGTCATCTACATATAAAGTCCAGGTCCTTGAGTCTTGTATCCCTTTTTTCGTTGACTCGAGCAATGGTGGAGGATTGACATCCGATGTCTCTATAGTAGGCATATCAACTATGAAGTCTACTAGAGTTTGATCTTTTATAGCTGTCCGAGGCTGATAATGTATATCATGTTCTTCTAACTCTATGGCCTATTTCGCCAACCTCCCAGAAGCTTCTGGTTTGGAGAGTAAATGCTTAATGGGTTGATCAGTGAGAACACATATGGGATGCGATTGGAAATAGGGTCACAACCTCCTGGCAACATGAATTAAGACTAGGATTAACTTCTTTGCTAGAAGATACCGTGTCTTTGCCTCTTGAAGGGTGCAACTAACATAGCATATTGGTTTTTGCACATCGTTCGTATCTTGGATGAGTATCACGTTGACAGCATTAGTAGAGGCCGTTAAGTATAAATATAAGATTTCCCCATGTGTAGAAACCGTGAGTGCTGGCAAACTTGCCGAATGTCTTTTTAACTCTTCAAAAACTTTCTGGTAAGTTTCATCACTTGAAGTTCTTGGCCTCCCTTAATGTTTGGAAGAATGAGAGATGCCGATCTAT
This sequence comes from Gynochthodes officinalis, assembly GCA_020080225.1. Lineage (NCBI taxonomy): Eukaryota > Viridiplantae > Streptophyta > Magnoliopsida > Gentianales > Rubiaceae > Gynochthodes > Gynochthodes officinalis. Next base: position 38,618,042 of record CM034619.1, on the reverse strand, counting down.
TGATCACAACAAGAATCTATTTAGGGCTGCTAATGATCCGGTCAACTTTTGAACTTCCTCAAGGTTTAGAGAGGTGTCATCTCGGCAATGGCCTTTATTTTGTCTGGGTTGGATTCAATCCCTTTCTTAGAGACCATAAATCCCAAAAATTTGCTAGATCTTTTAACATGGTTCGTAAAGTCTCTTATAGGTCTCAAGGTGCATTTTCACTTTTCTTTGACTTTATTACCATGTTGTCCATATATACTTCCAAATTCCTACCAATCTGGTTGGAAAACACTTGGTTGACCAGACGCTGATAGGTTACTCCTTTGTTTTTCAATCCGAAGGGCATCTTTTTATAGCAAAAAACTCCCATCTTTGTGATGAAAGTTGTCTTTTCGGCATCTTCTTCAATCATTAAGATTTGGTGATAACCCTTGTAGGTGTCGAGGAACATAAGAACCTCGTATCCCGATATGGCTTCAACCTTTTGGTTAATTACTGGCAAAGGATAACAATTTTTTGAATAGTACTTATTAAGGCCAGTATAATCAATGCACATTCACCAACTATCATCATGTTTTTTGACCATTACTAGATTAGATAACCAAATTGGGTAGAATACTTCTTTGATGATATTAGATTGGAGCAATTTTCTCACCTTTTCATTGACCACAACATTTCTGTCTAGGGCTAACGATCTTTTCTTTTGTCAGATAGGCTTCACCCAGGGATCAATGTTGAGCTTGTGTGTCATCAAAATGGCGCGATCCCTGGCATATCCTCGAGGCTTTGTGCAAAAATTTATTTGTACTGGCGGAAGAGATTAATAACGTGATCTTTAATTGTAGGCAGTAGTGTAGCTCTCACCTTAACCATTTTGTCAGGATGGTTGTTATCAATTACAACTTCTTGTATCCCACATTAAATTTCTTGCGGTTCAATTGGGTTTTTTGCCATATCGGCATATGAGGAATTCTGAGGTATGACCTCAGAATTTCTAATAGTTTCCAGTGATGTGACCTCAAGATTTTTTAAGAGAACTAATACATCCTGTTTTTTGTCTCTTTTTCCCAGAGGCAACACCTTGGGGTTAGGTTATAGCACCTTTGGAGTTTGAAAGGCATGTACACCTTTCATCAAAGCGGTTTTTCCCTTGATGGCGATACGCATGAACTCTCTTGCCAAATATTGATATCCTCGTATAGACACCACTCCATACTCTGTTGGGAATTTCATGACTAAATGGTAAGGTGATGATGAGACCTCAAGAGCCATTCAATCTACTTGATGGGAATCTAGGAGCTACTCAACCTACTCACCAAATTTTTGATCTATTAAGGTGCATCATGGGGCCGATAGCGAGAGTTAGAGCTACATAATTTCAAGAAACCATTAAGTGGTTTAAATTCAAGACATTCAAACTCATCAAGTATGCAGTCAAAACTTGCAAGTCATTAATTTATTGCAAGTGTGATTTGAAGAACAATAATTTTGCCTTGACCGAATTCTAGTTTGATAATAGCCCAAGTTATTTATTTAATTTTTGTGAATTTATTTTTAGAAATTTATTAATTCTTGAAGGGCCAAAACATAAATAGTGAATAGTGTCATGAATAGTGAAATTATTAGGTAATTTTGGTAGACAAATTTGTAAGTTTGAAGAAAGCCTTAAAGGGCCAAACTTCCAAGTCTAATTGGCTTTAGGATTTTTATTTCTTTTTTATTTTTAAGGCTACCCTTTAATTAATTAAAGGAAACCAGCCACCCACCCCTTAAGAATTAGATTAGGATTAGGATTTTTTTTGTTGTTGCCTTTTAGCATATTTTTGTACTCTGTAAATATGGGCCATCGGTCATGAATAAAATAGACGATTAGAAGATTTTGTGACATTATGTCCTTGAAAGTTTGAGTGATTTAATATCTTCGTTCTTGTAAAGAACAATTGGCTTATCAAATTTGACTAGTTTGTGGTGCCTTTGAGTCTTATCAATCTAGTCGAACCCTAAGTTGTGGCGATGCTTTATCCATTCGATCTCAATTCCGCCGGTTCTAGCAATTTCGCAAGTTAAGTCTTGGGTCCTATTTTACTTGTTGCGTATTGCCAACTCCATATAGTCATGAGGTGCGCATCAAGTGACCAAATGGCGTTTGCCTTGTTCATCCACGATATTCCAATAATAGTATTGAATAGAGATAGGGCATCCACGATATAAGAATTTATCATTATAGTTTTGTCTTGGGGTAATCCTCCACTGTAACTGCTAGGCTAATAATGCCCATTGGATGAACAACTTCATGGGTGAACATCACTAGAGGCATATTAGATGGTTTTAATGCTGCGAAATCGATTCTGACTTGCAAAATAATCAATATATAGGACATCAATTGCACTACCATTGTCAACATAAACCCGATGTACCTCGCAACTATGGCCTTGATAACCAAAGCATCATTATGTGGGCTAATTGTGGGAACCGCATCATCTTCTGAAAAAGAGATGACCATAGAAGGTTTGAGGCGCTGGTGGATTAGTTCTTGAGATGGGATCCTCCTAGGATTAGCTTTAATCGCAAACTGCAATTGTCCCTCTGGGTAACCGCCAAATATGGCGTGGATAACACTAGTGATGTTGCGGTTGTCATGTGGTGGATGTTGGGATATTAGCTATTGAGGTGGATTGCCTTGGTACTGTTGATATGGTTGATTCATAGAAGGATCCTATCTTTGTTGATAATCAGCTTGATTTGAAGACGGACCTCATCCACCTTGTTTACCACCTCTTCCTCTAGAATGGTAACCGCCTCCAGGGCCTCCAGACCGAGGTTGGGCTCTATCAAAGTGACAGTGTCACCTTTGAACATACTGAACATGCATCTCATTACGGATGCACTCTTCTATTTCTTTCTTGAGGTCTTTGCAGTCTTCAGTATCATGGCCGTGATCATTATGAAAAGCGCACCACAAATGTCGTAGTCTTTTGTGTGGTGCTGTAGTTAACGAAACTAGAGGTTTGAAGAAATCTATATATAGATAGAATCTCGATACTCTTCTTTTCCTAGATTTGGGGTTCCAAATGACCCTGATTATAATTCAGCCTATCAAGGCGCTCTCTTGGGTGTTTTTCCCTTTAGTATCTTCTTGATGCTTCTTCTCATTTTTCTCATTTTCTCACTTTTTTCTATTAGCTTATTCTCCTTGGTATAACTTTCCACCATTTTCCATAGAGTTTGAGTGTCAGTTGGTGTGTCCCTCACTAATTTAGTGTAGAAGGGTTGGGGATTCAAACTATTCATAAAGACCAAGATTACCAACTGATCAGTTCGATCGGCCACCTGCAGGCTCTCATCATTAAATCTTTCCACATAAGACTTCAGGGATTCGCCCTTCCCTTGTTTAAGGTTCATCAGATCTACTGTTGTTTTCTGAAACTTCATTTGAAAGAAGCGAGTGTGGAAAAGTTGTGCTAATTGAATGAAGGACGAGACGCTGCTATGGGGCAAGCCATCAACCCACACCTATGCCTTTCTACTGAGATAAATGGGAAATGCTTTGCACATCACCTCTATCAGAGCGTTCTTAAACTTCATCCCATATTTGAACCACAATAAAAGAATCTAGGGGGTCAGAGTCCCCCTCATAAGATGGAATCCCGTCAGGTAATTTGAATCCTGCGGGTGTCGAATATTGCATGATGTCGGGCGTGAAGGGTGATGGAGCATCCCCTTCATCATCGGAATCTAATAACCCTTGGATATCATCAGCCACCTTTTTGTTGATCTAGGAAAAATTGTTGTGTCGGGTATGTTTTGGGTCGTGCTTCGATCTAACCCCTGAACGATTATTTTGATAATTATCATTGGCATGAGAAGCTAAAACCACTTTCCCATTGTTGTTCCTTTTCCGTTGGGCATGTCTCCGATCATCTTGTTTTGTCCCCTCCTTGGATGGACACTTATGATGCCTAACCTTACGGAATTCATCAAATTGTGCACATAAAAGCTTTTTCATCATCTTGATATTTCTTCCGTGCTGGTGAATCACCTCCATTCGAAGTTGTGTGCTATGAATGTTCACTTTCATGGACGGAGAGATGTTCAGATCATTTAGAGATCCCCCATAAATGTAATGGATTATTTTTGGCAAGGCGTGAATGGTTACACTATGCCTATCCTTGGCTGGTTCCTTCAGCTATTCTGCACCCTTGAGATCTGGTGTTCACCATTTTTTTGTTTGCAGTATTCAAAAAATCAACAAAAGAGATTGCGAATATTCTTTTAGAAAATAATTCCCCATAGAGGTGCCAATTGATGAAGGCCGTATCCTCAACTCGCTAATTGATTCTGGTCTAAAACTCTTTGTCTTCCTGAATGCTAAATGTTCCTGCAAAATAGATCTCGAAGTGGTTCTCCGGGGTAAACCCTCTGATGTTTAAGTCAACACTTAATATGTATGTTGTATTCTCAATTTGCCAGAGAGATTCCCCTTACCTAGTTGTCTTCCTACCTTATATATCTCCTTCCTCCATTTGTGGAATTCATTATCACGTTTTAGCATGTTGGCTACAGCTGTAATTATTGATTGCACGCCGTTATATTTCTCTGTGATTGTAGCATATTGTTATGTACTTATGGATAAGCATGACCTCACTGAATTCCCACATTGTTAGTGTAGTCTGAGACCTCGTCTGCCTTAGTCTAAGGTCCCATACACTTGGAGTGATTTCATTGTGCTTCTATTCTTAGTTTTTATGCTTAGATCTAGAGTTCAAGATCTAGTTAGGGAATATGTCATTCGCTGACCTTTGGCCTTCATATATTGCTGAGATTTGGACCTTGGATGAGATGAGATCCCATCTTGTGTGTCACTAAAATCTAGCCTTTAGTTTGAGATAGGAGATAGGGTCCCATATATATCAGTATTCAAGTGATTATATTATTATTTTGATATTCCTATAATTTTGTGAGTGAGAACAATTGGTTTAAATTTTGATCTCCTCTAGTGTTGTTTACTTAATAAATATAATATAAATTAATAGTAATGAATAAAGAATAACTTATTTTTTAACATGATAAAGGCTTGATTCACAACCAGATTGGTTAGCTTTGGCCTGAATGCTTTTCATTCTCTTTATCAATGTGTTTGCCTACAAAAACAGATCTCGAAGTGGCTATCCAGGATAGATGGTCCAATGCTTAAGTCCAAATATCTATCTTAATTTCTTTCCTCATGAAAAAAAAATCCCTCTTACCTTGTATCTCTCGGAGCTTATATACCTTATCTCTAAAATTTGTGGGATTTAGTTGTAACAGCTAACTACGGTTGTAACGGCTGATCACACGTTATTATGTTTCTCCATGATTACACTACAAGAAAAATAGCCTTTAGTAACCAAAATATTGGTGACGACAATCAATTTGGTCATTAAATAGCTGCTTTGGTGACCACTGAGTGAGTTGTCACTAAATTAAAGTCGTCATAACATCTTTAATGACCAAATGGAAAATGTCGTCACCAAGTCGTCATTGAATGTGGTGGCGCCAAAAAAGACCGGGAACTACACTACAATTAGTGACGACATTTGATCTCGTCACCAAAGATAAGCATCAATAGTTTAGTGACGAAAAAATGTTGCCACCAAATGTTAGAAAATTAGTGACGACATTTTGTGGTCACTAATTCATAAATACTATGTATATTTTATGAATTATAATTGTAGAATGGTTTAGTGACGAGAAAATATCGTCACCAAATGTTACGAAATTCGTGACGACATTTTGTGGTCACAATTCATAAATACTATGTATATTTTAGGAATTATAATTGTAGAATGATTTAGTGACAAGAAAATATTATCACTAAATTGGTAGTTGTAGTGAATAAGGAATTTACCAAAATAATAAGTAAGAAATTGGGTTAAATTATGGTGAAAGAATGATTGGGCTATGTAATTTATTAATTGGACAAAAGTTAACTTTTTAAATTTATAGTTCTTAATTTCTAATAATTGCACTAAAACACCCAAATATATATGAATTTGCCTACATTATTTGACGTTAAGAATAGAGTATTTTTTTAGATACACTATCACCTACTTATAATTAAATTTCTTTGACTAAGAATAATGATGGACTAAGCATATTCTTTTGTTGACAAGAGAACCTATAGCCGTTACCCAAGGGGTGCGCACTAGGTAAACTCCGCTCCTGTGGAATAGCCCGCAAACCCTCACAGAAGAAGTAAACCGTACTAGGGAAGTCTTGTGCGACGGGCTCAACCAAGAAGGTGTCAGCAGGGGGACTTGAACTCGTGACCTAACATTTACACGCTCACTCGCCACAATAACTTGGCTACCCCCAAGGGGGCGGACTAAGTATATTCTTCCTTGTGCCAAACTTAGCTTACTTGTATTATAGCTCTAAATTTTTAATAATTGCACTAAGACACCCTAACATTTTTGTTTGTCCATATACTTGTACTTCAATCACACAGTCTATTAGTATTACAATACATTATTAAGTAGTATAATGCAAGAAACTAATACATGAAGAAGAAATTTTTATACTTAACTTTTTAAATTTATGGCTATTAATTTTTAATAATTGTACGAAGACACCCTAATTTGTTTGAATTTGCCTATATTATTTTACTTCAAGCATAGAGTCTTTTTTTAGATACACTATCAATTAATTATGATTTTATTTCTTTGGGTAAGAATAATGATTAGACTAAGCATATTTTTCTTTATGCCAAACTTAGATTACTTATATTATTACTCTTAATTTCTAAAAATTGTACTATGACACCCAAATAGTTATAATCTTTTAGTTCATGTCTCTATATATAAAATTTTAGTGTATAATATTATTAAATATAGAGATATAAAATATTTGTTTTGGTGTGTAATGAAATTAAATATTATAAAATTTATTAACAAGATATGTATTGGGCCATATAATTTGGGATAGATTAAATAAAATATTTTGAGCTAAATTGATTGGGCTACAGTTTATATAATGATTGGATTTGTTTGGCTAAGGATAATGATTGGGCTATGAATTGGGCCAAACTTAATTTTTTAAATTTATGGCTCTTAATTTCTAATAATTGCACTAAGACACCCTAATATATATGAATTTGCCTACATTATTTTATTTCAAGCATAGAGACTTTTTAAATACACTATAAATTAATTATAATTGGATTTCTTTGGCTAAGAATAATGATTGGACTAAGCATATTCTTCCTTATGCCAAACTTAACTTACTTGTATTATAACTCTTAATTTTTAACAATTGTACTAGGATACCTTAACATTTTTGTTTATCCATATAATTGTACATTAATCACACAGTCTTTTTAGTATTACAATACACTATTGATTAGTACTAATTGGCTTTCTTTGGCTAAGAATAACAAATGGACTAAGTATATTTGTCGATTTGGGTTGAGCTTTATTGGCTTATTTATGTTATGGCTCTTAATCTAACATAATTATACTAGGACACCTTGAGATTTATGAACTTGTGCACATAAATTTAATTACTTTAAGCACATAATTTTGTTAGTATTAAAATATACTATTGATTAACGGTAATTAAAAGTTTTGGCATTTATTACAAACTATATTTCTTTATAAAAGTAATTATAAAGTAGTTAGTAAACAATTTGTTTTGAAGTTAATACATATATATATTAGTTAGTAAATAATATAGTTATAATAAAACTAATTATTACATAACATAAGCAGTTTGGTGCATATATACACAGTTTTATGCACACACATAGTGATTGGGCTAAGTATATTCTTCCTTATACTAAACTTAGCTTACTTATATTATAGCTTTTAATTTCTAATAATTGTACTAGGATATCCTAACATTTTTGTTTATCCATATAATTGTAATTTAATAACAGTCTTTTTTGTATTATCATACAACATTGGTTAGTACTAGTTGTTTTTTTTGGTCAAGAATAACAATTGCACTAAGAATATTCTTCATTGGGTTGAGATTCATTAACTTATTTATGTTATGGTTTTTAATTTAAAATAATTATACTGGAACACCTTGAAGTTTATGAATTGGCACACATAAGTTTTGTTAGTATTAAAATAAACTATTAATTAATGGTAATCAAAAGTTTTGATATTTATTACAAACTATATTTTTTTATAAGAAAATTAGGAATAAAAAATACATAGTTTCAAACTAATTACAACCACTAATGTAATATTATAACAAAAGTAGTGATTAATACATGTACATATATAGTTAGATGTATAATGTATAACAAAAAAAGTAAATACTTATACAATTATACTCTTTTTGTTCCAAAAAAAGAGTTCAGTTTCACAAATATATAACTTTTTATTTTTAGTCAACCACATAGAAGTAAAACTCATTTTATTCCACTAATTTCCTCATTAAATGTATGGTATATCATACACCCTTTAATGTAATCTATCTCATTAAGAGTATTTTGGATATTTTGTTGAAAAATCAACTTTGACTTTTGAAACTTGATTATGTTTTGAGACAAAAACTTTTTTAGAAACTAAACACTTTTTTTTTTCTAGGGACAGAGGGAGTATATATATATACATATAGATATATATATATATATATAGTTAGGACTAAAATGTATAGTATAAGTAGTTAATACATATTTATAGTAGTTATGTGGTTATGTAGTTATAATAAAAGTAATTATTACAAACTATAATTACTTTTGTTGCATATGTACACATGCTTATAATATACATAATTTTTTCAATTTCAACATGAAAATATGAATATTATTTTTTCGATAAATTATTTTAAAAAAAATTCACTTTAGACATTTAATAACTAATTAGGATTTGATTACTGGTAAAAAAAAGTAAAGATTTTTTAATAATTAATAATTAAATGAAAAGTTTACATGCTTTAAAAACAAAATGAGGGAAAATAAATTTAGTTAAGAGGGAAAAGCGGGATGTTAAAAATTAGGAGGCGCAAACTTTACAACATTCTCCGCCCAAACTTTACACTTAAACAAAATTTCAGTTTAGCAATAGTACTGAAAATCAGACTTCTCTCCCCATCACTTCTCCGCCCTTTACAACATTCTCTGCCCTAACTCTGCTTTCTCAATTAGCCAGCTAACTGCCCCCCTCCAGCAGCAGCTCACTAAAGAAGTAGAATTGGTGCTATTTGGTTGTCGGCCGTTCTTTTCTCTCCTCCATTGTCCCCTCCTGCTCCTGTTAGAACCACCAAAGCTGCAGATGTAGTCTTCCGGCTGTTTCTTTCACAATTTCTGGCTAATTCCTCCTCGGCCTTCCCCATATTTTCTTAGATCTGAAAGCCCACCGCATTTGAGCTTGGAAAGTGACAGCTCGCAACTACCACAATCACCATCTGTGCCATCAACCGCGTTTCTGAAATTTTTGGTAATTTTTTCGCATTGGTGCCTAAGTTCCAAAGCTGACTCTTTTTTTTTCCTTTTTCTTTTTGTACTTTAATTTTTGTGGAATTTTTTCCGCATTTTTTTAGCCTTGGTGGTTTTTGCATTTTTGTTGTTCTATGGTGATATTGTGGCTAAAAATTCTGTTGTCGTTCCCATTAATTGTTGGTTGAAACTCTTGTTGGGCTATGCCTAAACTTTATGGGTTTATTGTTGTTCTGGAAGTGGATTTTTAGAATGTAATGGTGACTGTGTTTTGCTAGAATTTTTCTATAGTTTTTGAACTGTTTCTTCAGAATGTAATGGCGACTTTTTTTTTTAAGAATTTTTTTCTGGAATATTTTGACTAGCCTTTTCCCACTATTTTTCTGGATTGATTTTTCTGGAATTTTTTCTGTAATTGTTGGACTGTTTCTTTAGAATGTAATGGTATTGTGTTTTTAATTTTTCTTGCAATTTTGTCATAATGTAATGGTAACTTTTTTTTTTTGGAATTTTTTCTAGAATATTTAGATTGGCCTTTTCTTGCCTTTTTTTTTTCTGGACTATTTTTCTAGAATTTCTTCTGCAATTTTTGGATTGTTTCTTTAAAATGTAATGGTGACTATTTTTTTGGAATTTTTTCTGCAATTTTTGGACTATTTTTGATAATGTAATGGCGATTGTTTTTTTTTTTTGGAATGTTTAGACTGGCATTTTCCTATTGTTTTTATATACTAGTTTTTTTGGGTTTTGTTCAACAATTTTTGGACTGTTTCTTTAGAATGTAATGGTGACTGTGTTTTTCTAGAATTTTTTCTGCAATTGTTGGACTGTTTCCTCAGACTGTTATGGCGGATTTTTTTTTTGGAATTTTTTCTGAATTATTTAGACTTTTTTTTTGTTGGAATTTTTTCTGGAATATTTAGACTAGCAAACGTTTGAAAGGAATTTTCTCAAGAAGTCTACCTATTGAGGTTCATACCTTTTTTCTTGAACTCAAATCTATGTTCATACGTAGCTTTAGTTTTAGATTATGTAGAGAAATTCTATCATTAATGTCAATTCTAACTTTTGGGGAATTAAATCTATGAGTCCCTTTTGCATTGTTGCTGGAATCTCCTCAGTGATACTATTATCTATGCTTTTCTTAAGCATTATTACTTGTGCACTAATTCTTCATCTCCACAGAACCTGGAAACCTAGTGAACAACACAGAAACCTTAAGACTGCTTGCTTAGTTTGGCTGAACATTATCAGCTGACAGTACCTACTTAAGAAACAAAAAGCTTTTCCTGATTTCTACAAGAATCAAGAAATAGTGGTAATTTTGCTTTGATATCCTGCAACAATTGGAAATTGTTTTGTAGCTCTTGATTTATGTTTTGATTTTCAAGGTGATTACAAGAACCAAGAAGATAATTGCCTTGCATGGTGTTGATATCTTGCAAATGTCCAAATTACTTCCCCCATAGTCCTAAGTTACATTAACATATATGATAGTTATATCTCAACAAGACGAAGCATTCCTTTGGTATTTTTGTATTCAGTGTACTGGCATGCAACTATGCTGTTGATATGATTTTAAATGTTATTTTATTAACTATATGTTAAATCTCCAATTTTAACCAAGGAATGCACTTTCCAGGAAAGTTTGGCATGAGTGGTGCAGTTTATTGGCGGATTTGGCACATGTACCAGACCACCACTCTTATGCATTCTAATTGGTAATCTTGGTTTAATAGGAATGCATCCTGTGCCATGTGCTGTCTTATGATTCTGAGTGGCTCACTTTTCCTTGTCCTTGTTAATGTCAAAGTCCAGTTCTCCCATCTTTGTGTTTCTTGGTGTCTATGAAGGATAGAAGCCTTACTTTGGTTTATGCTTTCAGAATATATGCGTGGGGGAAGTATCTATGATTATCTGCATAAACAGAAGGGTGTACTCAAGCTTCCAGCCTTATTGAAAGTAGCTATTGATGTTGCCAGGGGAATGAACTATTTGCACCAGAATGATATAGTCCACAGGGACCTTAAGGCTGCCAATCTTCTGATGGATGAAAATCAGTTAAGAAAGGTTGTGATATGGTTAAATTTCTATGATGGTTTTTCATTTTTATATTTCAATCATTAAGATGTGCCATTTTGAGAGTAAATGATTAATATTATCTTAGATTGCTATCTCACTCTCTTTCGTCCATTTGAAGCCAATTATACTTGACTGAGATTTCTTTCTTTCCCATTTTAATTTTTAAAATCATTAAATTCCCATATTCAGGCTTGTGTAACATTACTTATGTGCTTGCCTAAATAGTTTCATAATGTCAATAATATTTGCATCAAGCTTGCCTCTGGGCTGTAGACCACTTCATCTACATCTTAATAAATGATGAGTGTGTATTTGAGCTGATAGGTAGTTAAGGTTGTGGATTTTGGTATAGCTCGAGTGGAAGTTCAATTGAGACTGATGACTGCAGAGACAGGAACATATCGTTGGATGGCTCCAGAGGTTTCATTTTTTCTGTTGCTTACATTTAATTTATCAAGCTGGTGCAATCAGAATGATTTCTTGTTCTTGTTCCCGAAAATGATTTCTAGAATTTGTTCTGCAACTTTTTGACTATTTATTTAGAATGTAATGGTGATTGTGTTTTGAGCATGTATACTGTGAGGCCATGAACTCTGATATACAAACCAAAATACAATGAGATGGTACATTTTAACATTGAAACCAAGTTTGTACCTTTTGTTCTCCTACACCTATTGGTTATTGCTTCTATTTTGTTTGTAAGGCCAGGAGAGAGATATCCTTTATAGGTTTTTTTATTTCAGCAATATGCGTGTTTATTTTAATTTAGCATTCTATTCATTTAAACATTTAAGGACTTTTAATATTTAAGACCGAAGATGAATAGTTTGAAAAATGCCTTCTTGTGTTTTCTCTTTTGTTTAACTCTTCCTTTCAAGGAGAATTCTCTTGTCAGATGGTAAAGTAGTGGTAAAGTCCAATTTATTATATGCCAAGTATGCTGTTGTTTTATGCTAGACATTTTGGATTAAATTTTTGAAGACCATTTTCACTATGTAAGACAAAGCTTGTAGTGAAATAAGCTTTTTATATTAGATCAAATCTGAAAAAATAGTACTTTTTATATTATATGGATAAAAAAAAGCCTAATCATAAAAAATTTGCTTATTGGTTCTGAAAAATGTAAGTTGAATGTATTGTACATGCAACTTCAGCAGAGGCCTACAATGAAATAATGGCTTACTCCTTGATATTGTCCTGCTGTTGCTATACTTGTTGCATCAGACAAAAGCTACGGAAAAGCTAAACATCACTATAAGTCCCAAAAGCCCTGCATCATTTTGAATATTTGTTCTGAGCATCTGTATTAGAGGCAGGAATATTTTAACTTTACCTGTAGTCCACTCGTATATCTAAAGCTGAACCCATAATATAACATAAAATAATAATAATAAACCTTTACCTAATATTTACTAGCATTTATAGGTAGACAGCATCTTATTATTCATCAATTGCAGGGAGGCCTTTTTGATGATTTTCTTTCGCACCTAATGTGTTGTTGTTTTGCCCTTGTCCAAGAATATAGAGAAGTGGAGATTCGTGGCCTCTATGGTAAGCTGTAATCCTGTCTGTTATGTTTTTAATTTTGGTGGCATATAATGCATTCAATCTTCAGTTCTCCTCATTCATGATGAAATTTCTTTAAGCTTGAAGTGCTATTTGAATTACTCATTTTGTATATTTACAGTGCTTTTTCATTCTTCTGTTTGTACAAGGAAGGGGTGCAAGCATAGATAGTGACTGTATAGCTAGGGTTGAGAGAAGGCGGGAAGCCATGGCGAAGTCCATCACCCCTATTCCTACAAAATTCTTGTTTTAGAGGGGGCTATGGGTATCAGGTAAGGGGTATTCATCCTTTCAACTTGCTTGTTTTCGATCCAACTCTTCTTGCCCGTAGTATTAAATTTTGTTGTCCAAAGAGTCTTGTTTCTAGCCAAGGCTTCTTGTTTTTTGTCCAGAAAACTATTGTCTTGTTCAAACTTTCTTCCTAAACCATATTAGGCTGTTCAAATTTGGTGTCTGGCCGAAATATTGATACTCTAATAGTTTGATGTTCTTTGTCTTAAAATTCTTGTTTGTAATCACTACTTTATTTGGTGAAAGTATATCGTTGTTGCCAAAAACAAAAAAAAAAAAAATTCAGCCGAACATTTCATTTTAGGTTTGCTTGAACTTAGAAATGTAATGTTCCTAAGGTAGACTATTTGTTGTCTCACTTCTTTTGTGGCTGCACCATATGTATAGTCCATCTTTTTGGTTTAGTACTAATGGAGACAAGTTACATACTTCTTTTAATTCACTAAGCTTGTGATGGGGTATGTGGACAAGTATGTCAAGGTATACATATATTTCAGCTGTGGTTTGTTCTTGCATTTGTTTTAGAGTCATGGTGTTATTAGATAACTAAACTATCCTTGTAACCAAACTAACATTTATGGCTTTCTTCAAAAAAATTGATTTTTTGTTTTATGTTTTGAATAAATCAATCTTCACACTTTCCTTGGCATGTACACAGTGGACAGATGATGGAGCTCTTCACACTTTGTTGATGGTATTTGGCAATCTTTTTTATTCATTATATTATGTGACTCTTTTGTATTTATGGAACACTATAATATGGTAGCTTTATGTATGAAACATTAACAATGGTTGCTTGGCAACAATATTTTGAAGGTGCTTTTTGTAAATGTGGCTATACCTCTTTTGGATTTTAGGGCTGCTTTTGGAATGTCACTCTAGTTGTTTTGGATTTTGCTTGCTAGAAGTGGGATGCATCTATTAGATAGCTCTAAAGCTTTTCATTTATTTTTCCTACAAGATGTAGGATGGATATCTTGTTGATTAGCTACCACTTTTTGGATGATATTGTCTCTTACATAATGTTTTAGTCTTGCATTCCCATGTAGTTGAATGAATTACTTTTCACATTTGTGCTATACACTTATCTTTTTATTGTTAGTGTAGTTGTGGTATTTACTTTTATGGATGTTTATTAATCTTGGATGTTTATGAATGTTGGATGTTTTGGATTTTGATTTATAGTAACTAATGCTACTTTACCAAGAACGTCGTCAAAATAGTCATCGCTATTTGATTTTTCTACTTTTATTTGTTATTGGAGTAGTCGTGGTGTTTATTTTGATATATGTTTATGAATGTCACATGTTTTGGATTGTTAGTAATCGTGAGTAATGCTATTTCACCAAGAACATCGTCACAAAAGTTGACACTAATTTATTTTTCTTCATAAATTTATTGACTTCAAATGCAGTCAGCAAAATATATGTTATCACCAATTTCTTTTGTAATTTTATAATTTACTGACAACAAAATTTTGTCACTAAAATAGTGGATGAAATTACTTTTATTGACAACAATTATGGTCACTAAATGTCGTCACTATTGCGTTCATTCATTCACTTATTTGTTGATGACAATTTCTCGTCACCAATCGCCCACTTATTTAGTGACGGCAATTTTATCGTCACCAATTATGCTTGTTTCCACTGATGACAATTTTTCGTCATCAAAAGTCGTCACTATTTCATTTCAAATTACAATATTTAGTGACCACTTCTATTGGTCACCATTTGTGTCAAGTGACCCAAACAGTACTTAGTGACCACTTTTTTTCGTCACTAAAGTCGTCACCAAATTCGTTGACTTTATAGCATTTAGTGACGACAAATTGTCGTCACCATGTTGTCACTAATTAGCGTTGACTGATCGATCATTAGTGACCAGTAAGAACGTTTGGTGACGACAAAACAACCTCTTTAGTGACCAAAATTGTCGTCACTAATTTGTGACCATTTCGCATGCGGTCACTAAATTGACCTTTTAGTGATAACATTTTTTTAAGTAATCACTAAATACCTTTAGGTCGGAGCATTAGTGACCAGGGGGTGACCACCCAATTTGTCGTTACTAAAGACTTTTAGTGACGACAATTGTACTTTTAGTGACCAAAATCGACTGGTCACTAAAGGTCATTTTTCTTGTAGTGTTATCGCATATTGTTATTCCTTTATGGATAAGTATGGATTTTCCAAGTTCTCACTTTGCATGTGTGGTCTGAGGTCCCACATACTTAGTGTGATTTCAATATACTTTTTCCCCAAGCCTAGAGGTTAAGGTTCAATAAGTAAACATGACAATTGTCGAAATCCGAATCTAAGACATGTCAGTGTCAAGGTCATCATGTAGAGCTCTTGTACATTGTTTTAATTGAAGATGTAGAGATCCTGATATAAAACATCAGAATGTAGAGATCCTATATATATCATAAGCCCCCTAGACCTTGGTGTGACTATGTCAGGCTGAGGTCTTGTCAAGATTAGGATTTCTAGGTGATTTGGAATAGGGATAGACACTATGATGTGAATCACCGCGTCTGCCGTCCAATAGTGTTTATTGTATTAGGTATAATTTGATAATATTCATCTTTTAAGGCTATCACATTTAATGTGTTTAAGAAGATTTTGATGAGACACGTACAAAAGATTTAGAGTTTCTTGTAAAAAGGGTGTATATGCCAACTTTAGGGTCTTTTTTTGTTTAATCCTGTACTTTTTTGCTTATGCACACTAAAAAGTCTCTTGAATCTTTTTTTGTTTGTCCATCTCCGACAAGTGTTTGTTTAAGTGAAGCCTTATGCAGTAAATCGTTCGTTCGCTTTCAACAGAAAGAAAAGTGAATATGTGATGTGATTTCGACCCCGAAGATATGATTCACAATTGGAAGGATTGGAAACACTTAGAAGTTACCCGGGATATGTCTAAGAAAAGCTTAGACTGGATGGTGTAAACCGCAACCCACTACTTATGAAATAGATAGGAACCTTGGTATAAAAACGCCACAACCAATTACACCAAAAATTGGTTGATAAGTTTGTATGAATGCTACAAGTCTCCAAGGAGAACTTGATAAGTTCTAAGTTCTTAAAGAACCAAATGAGATAAACTCACAATTTCTATTGCTCAAAACTTGTTTTTAAAGTAGTACAAAGATGCCTATTTATAGGCTAAAATAAGTCTTAAAAATAAATCATAAATATCCTAGTCTAGAAGAAATAAATAATAATTTGACTTTCTAACTTCTAGACAAGACTAATAAAAATTTTGCATTTTAATATATTAGTTACACATACTTCTAGATGATATGTTGGCTAAAAGCAAGATACATTGGATTGGTACGTTGACCAAGTGTTAGAATGAGTAGGTTCATGCACCTTGAGTTAGCTTCTAAGACTTCATTAATACTCCTTTGACTGAATTTTCCAAGGCTAAATTTCGTCTTTTAATGGCTCAAAATGGATGATTGATCATGGAATTTGAAGTCTTCAACACTTGACTACATAAATAATTGTTGGCTGGAATTTGGACCAACTTTGGACAAAAATTGATCTTTGACTTGGATAAGATGCACACTTGAACTTGGACTTTCGCTCCATTGAATTGGGTAGAAAGTTGGGGCCAAGTTCGTAGCTCTGGTCGTAGAGTTCGCATCTTCACTCGCAGAGTTCCCATCTTCGCTCGCAGGTTGGGAAGTTAGCGCCGTAGGTCGGGAAGTCTATGCTGCGCATCTTTGAGTCGAAGGTTGGGAAGTCAGGACCGAGTTCACATAATTTCCCCTCTCTTGAGAAGGATTTGTCCTCAAATCTTCAGCATTTGCATGATAGAGACTTAAGTAAAAAATATTGAAGACATTATGAACATCGTACTCACTTGGCAAATCAAGTCGGTAGGCATCATCATTGATGCGCTCTAAAACTTGAAAAGGTCCATCTCCTCTTGGTTGCAACTTGGACTTTTTTTGTGTTGGGAACCTTTTTTTCCTCAAGTGCAACCAAACCCAATCTCCCGGTTCAAAGATGAGCTTACGACGTCCCTTGTTGGCTTGTTGTTCATATCTTCACGTCTTCTCTTCAATGTTGAGTCTTGTCTTCTCCTGGATTTGCTGCACAAGTTCAGCCTTCTTTTTGCCATCTAAATTCAATCTTTCACTTACAAGCAAAGGTGTTAGATCCATTAGAGATAATAGATTAAAATAAACAATCTCAAAAGAAGAAAATTTAGAAGCAGAATGCACATTCCTATTATATGCAAATTCTACATGAGTCAGACAAACATCCCAAGACTTAGTATTCTTACTAATGACCGATCTCAATAATATAGATAAGATACGATTAACGACCTCAGTTTGGCCATCGGTTTGTGGATGACAAGTTGTAGAAAACAATAGTTTTGTCTCTAATTTCCCCCATAAAGTATTCCAAAAATAACTCAGCAATTTTCTATCTCGGTCGGATACAATGGTTCTTGGCATTCCATGTAAACGAATTACAACTCAGCAATATGTGAGGCATCATTCGTTTTATTGCATGCAATGAAATGCGCCATTTTTGAAAATCTATCAACTACCACAAAAATTAAATCTTTCCCATTTTTAGTTCTCGGTAAACCCAAAACAAAATCCATTGAAAGATCAACTCATGGCTCTTTTGGAATCGGCAAAGGTGTGTACAAGCCATTAGGTTGAACCTTTGATTTTGCTTTCTTGCAAATAATACAGTCTTCACAAATTTTCACAACAAGACTTTTCATTTTTGGCCAATAAAAATGTTCTTGCAAAATTGCCAAAATTTTTGCTATGCCAAAGTGTCCCATAAGTCCGCCACCATGTGCTTCCCTAACTAACAATTCACGCATAGAAGACTTAGGAATGCAAAGCTTGGACTCTTTAAATAAAAACCCATCATGCTTATAAAATTTTTCACATGAACCTTTTTCACATGCTTGGAATACTTGACAAAAATCAGAATCATCACAATATAATCCTTTAATTTGCTCAAATCCAAGTAATTTAGAATCTAATGAAGTCAATAAGGCATACCTCTTTGAGAGTGCGTTGGCTATAACATTCTCTTTACCTTTCTTGTATCGGATGACATACGGAAAGGTTTCAATGAACTCCATCCATCTTGCATGCCTTTTGTTAAGCTTATGTTGGCCTTTTAGAAATTTCAATGATTCATGATCAATGTGGATCATGGATTCTTTAGCCCACAGATAGTGTTGCCATGTCTTCAAGGCTCAGACTAGAGCATACAACTCCTTGTCATAAGTTGAATAGTTCAGAGTTGCCTCACTTAGCTTCTCGCTAAAGTATGCCACGGGTCTTCCTTCTTGCATCAAGACAGCGCCTATTCCAACACCTAAAGCATCACACTCAACTTCAAATGTTTTATGAAAATTAGGCAAGGAAAGTAAATGAGCGTTGGTTAGTTGAAATTTAAACTTTTAAAAAGCTTGCTCCTGCTCTTCTTCCCATTTGAATCCCACATTCTTCTTGATGACTTCGGTTAATGGTGCAGCCAATGTGCTAAATTTTTTGACAAATCTTCTATAGAAACTTGCGAGGCCATGGAAGCTTCGCACTTTGCTAACACCTTTAGGAGTCGGTCGTTCCTGAATTGCCTTTACTTTTTCCATGTCAACTGAGATACCATTAGCACTTACAATATAACCAAAAAACTTACTTCATTAGTGCAAAAGGTACACTTTTTCAAATTGGCATAAAGCTTCTCCTCCTTGAGCACACTTAACACACATGTTAGATGTTCAAGATGATCATTCAAACTTCTTGAATACACCAAAATTCCATCAAAATAAACAACCACAAATTTTCCAATGAATTTTCTCAAAACATGATTCATCAAGTGCATAAAAGTGCTTGGTACGTTAGTTAAGTTGAAAGGCATTACTAACCATTCATACAATCCATGTTTTGTTTTAAAAGTAGTTTTCCATTCATCACCCATTTTCATTCTAATTTGATGGTAACCACTTTTCAAATCTATTTTGGAAAACACAATTGAACCACATAATTCATCAAGTAAATCGTCTAATCGAGGAATTGGATGGCGATATTTTACCGTTATGTTGTTCACGGCTCGACAGTCTATGCACATCCTCCATGACCCATCTTTCTTTAGTACCAATAGGACTAATACAGCACACAGACTCATGCTTTCCCGAACCCAACCTTTGTTCAACAAGTTTTCAACTTGTCTTTGAAGTTCTTTAGTCTCTTCGAGACTCGTCCTATAAGCAGGTTTATTTGGAATGGAAGCTCCTGAGACGAAGTCAATTTGGTGTTCAATACCACAAAGTGGTGGCAATCCCTTCAGAACTTCTTTTGGAAATACATCTTCAAAGTCCTGCAAAATAGAAACAATACTGCTTGGTAGTTCACTGGCCAAGTCGTTAGTCCTCAAATGAGCCTCTTTAAACAAAATCAGTACAAAAGGAAGTTGAGAATTTAGAACACTCTTGATCTCACTTTTTTTTTTGCAAATACACAAAATTTTGCTTCCTTTTCACTCAAGATAAGTGCTTCTTTTCTCTCTTTGTTGCTCTTTTTCTTTTCACTCTTTTTTCACTCTCTTTTCACTCAATTCCTTCTCATTTTTCTTTTTCTCTTCCTTTTTTTTCTGCTTACTTTTTTTTTCATCTTCTTGTAACCTCACTTGACCTTCATAGATTTGATTAGGAGTCATAGGAACAAGAGTTACGTTTCTTTGATTATGAACAAAAGAGTACTTGTTAGTAAAACCATCATGTTGGACTCTTCTGTCATATTGCCATGGCCTTCCCAACAACAAATGGCTTGCTTGCATGGGAACCACATCACAAATCACCTCGTCCTCATACTTCCTAATGCGAAATGGTACCTTCACGTCGTTGGAAACTCGGACTTCTCCACAATTATTAATCCATTGGAGCTTGTATGGCTTCGGATGCTTGATGATTGGCTAACCTAACTTTTCAACCATAGAAATACTAGCCACATTAGTATAACTTCCACCATCAATTATGAAACTACAAACCTTTCCATTAATATAGCATCAGGTGTGGAAAATGTTCTCTCTTTGTGTCGCTTTGTCCTCCATAACTTGCACACTAAGAACTCGCCTTGTAACCAATAGCTCACCCTGGACTGGCTCCTCCTCATCCGATAGGCCAAGAGCTAGTATGGAGTCGGATTCATCTTCATCTTCCGTCTCGTACTCTCCATCATCCCTTATAATCATTGCAAGCTTGTTCGGACATTGACTTGCAATGTGTCCCCTGCCTTGACATTTAAAACATCTAATGTCACGAGTTCAAGAGGTAGAAGGATCATTGTTACCTTTCGAAGTCGTCTCTTTTGGAGTCATCTTGACTGACTTCAAGGAAGTCGTAGGTCGTTCCTCTTTCTTTGGAGTACTCGTCTTCCAAGTACTTTGATGCATAGTACCTCTTCTTTTGAGTTGTTGCTCTACTTTGACAGTCGTATGTACCATATCCTGTAACTCCACATAATGGTACATCTCAACTCGGTCTTGAATATCTCAGTTTAGTCCATTCAGGAATCTAGCCATGGTGGCTTCTTGGTCTTCTTCTACATTGGCTCTTATCATCGCAACCTCCATTTCTTTGAAATAATCTTCCACACTTCGGCTTCCTTGCTTAAGCCCTTGACGCTTATTGTAGAGGTCTCGGTAATAGTAACTAGGCACAAATCTCTTTCACATGATTGCTTTCATTTCTTCCCAAGTTTCAACAAATCTTTCACCATTTCTTTTCATACTTAGCACCAATTGATTCCACCATGTTAGTGCATAATTAGAAAACTCAATGACAGCAAGTTTTACCTTCTCGAAGTCGGAGTATTGGTGATAATCAAACACAAACTCCATTTTTTTCTCCACTCAATGTAAGCCTAAGGGTTGGATCTGCCATGAAAAGGAGAAATTTTCATCTTGATGGCATTAAGATTGTTATCTTCTTTTTGTCTCCTCCAAGTTGGTTTTCTAGTGTGCCCAAAAGATTCCTTATCAAACTCATCATCTACTTCATCAAGCTCTTCATCTTCCACCCCTTGTGTTTTTCACCTTCTTTGGATGTTGGAGGTGTGGGAACGAGCCATTTGAGATTCTACCTCCAATTGATCAATTCTTTCATGCAAGGGTTCAAGTTCTTGCTGTAGCAATCTTTTCATTTCTCCCATCAAGGCTTCAATTTGTAAGTTTTGTGGATGATTTTCCTCATTGGAATGGTGAGACATTTCTGAAAATCCTACAAGAAAAATCTTCACAAATAATATTCACTCCGCTCACACTCTCGTTATCTCGCTTAAGGTGATTACCAAAGGAGAGAGTGACTTTCACAACTAAACTTATCAAACAATTTTTATGTTCTTAAGTTGTCAAGATGAATACCAAGAAAATATGACAAATTAAAGATAAGAGAACTATGAAAAATGAATATATCAAGAATAAGAGTAGGAAACAAATTGAAGAACAAACAAAGTTAAGAAACAATGAACTAGATGATCAATGGAAATTTAGGCCAAGGTTGGTTGAGAAGAACTTATCGATGATTCTTTTGGCAACCTGGTTAAGAAAACAAAATATTAGATCACAACTTTAGGAAATGAAAATTTTGTATCCACTTCTTCTATTTTTTTTTTAAATTTTTGGCCAGTACTTTTTTTTTAAATATTTGGCCAGAATTATTATTATTTTTTTAATTTTGGCTAGAATTTTTTTTTAATATTTCGGCCTTTTTTTTATGTAATAAATATAAAAGTGAAGATGAGAAAGTGACTCCTTAAAATTCCAAATTCACTGCTAGGAACCTTGCCAACCTGTGACAAAACCCACTAACAAAAATGTGAATCTTGAATGTCAAGAATTAAGAACGGATAAAAATATAAAAAGGAAAACAAGGATATGCAGCCCTTAGAGATGGCTCTGATACCAAATGATGTGATTTCGACCTTGAAGATATGATTCACAATCTGAAGGATCGGAAACACTTAGAAGTTGTCCAGGATATGTCTAAGGGAAGCTTAGACTGGATGATGTAAATTGCAACCCACTACCTAAGAAATAGATAGGAACCTTGGTATAAAAATGCTACAACCAATTACACCAAAACTTGGTTGATAAGTTTGTATGAACACCACAAGTCTCCAAGGAGAACTTATAAGTTCTAAGTTCTTAAAGAACCAAATGAGATGAACTCACAATTTCTATTGCTCAAAACTTGTTTTTAAAGTAGTACAAAGATGCCTATTTATAGGCTAAAATAAGTTTTAAAAATAAATCCTAAATATCCTAGTTTAGAATAAATAAATAATAATTTGACTTTCTAACTTCTGGACAAGACTAATAAAAATTCTGCATTTTAATATATTAGTTACACATAATTGAGAAAACACTCAAAATCGTCCTCCACATTTCACCGAATAATCTTTTTCATCTTCCATTTTTAAAATGGGAACAAATAATCCTTGAAATTTCAATGATCAAAATTTGAAGGAAAATTTCAGAACTAAACGTTCCCGTTTATTAAAATTTGAAGGACTAAAAGTTCCCGTTTATTTCACAGATAGTACCAAAAGTTTCGATTTATGAAATTTGAAGGACTATTTGTTCCCGTTTTAAAAGTGGAGGATGAAAAAGATTATTTGCTGAAATGTGGATGACGATTTTGGATGTTTCCTCACACATAATTCTAGATGATATGTTGGCTGAAATCAAGATACATTGCATTGGTACGTTGACCAAGTGTTGGAATGAGCAGGTTCATGCACCTTGAGTTAGCTTCCAAGACATCATTAATATTCCTTTAACTAAATTTTCCAAGGCTGAATTTCGTCTTTTAATGCCTCAAAATGGATGATTGATCATGGAATTTGAAGTCTTCAACACTTGACTACGTGAATAATTGTTGGCTGGAATTTGGACCAACTTTGGACTAAAATTGATCTTTGACTTGGATAAGATGCACACTTGAACTTGGACTTTCGCTCCATTGAATTGGGTAGAAAGTTGGGGCCAAGTTCGCAGCTTCGGTCACAGAGTTCACATCTTTTCTCGTAGAGTTTCCATCTTCGCTCGCAGGTCGGGAAGTGTGAGTCGAAGGTCTGGAAGTTAGCACCTCAGATCGGGAAGTCTGCGCTGTGCATCTTTGAGTTGAAGGTCGGGAAGTCAGGGCCGAGTTCACATCAATATGTCTTCCTCTAGATCTCTATCTGATGGATTATCGAGATAGGAAGATAAGTCTATTTCCCTGGACGATGAGGAGGGTAGTCTGGTTGGCTTGTCCAGCTAAGGGAGTAGTTTTGGTTACGATATACGACAATCTAGTAGGAGAAGGTTTGGGAAAAGAAAACAAGTACTGATGTCATCAAGTTCGAAGAAAGAGACCAGTTTAGCTAAAAGTAGACAAGTCTTGTCAGGGGCAAGCAGTTCATTGAAAGGTGAGAGAGAGGAATTTATTGCTAGGCCAATAGAGGCATTCCCAGAGAAATTTATGCCTACGGCTGAATCCTGTCTGCGGATTTTGAGGAAGCCGAGGTCAGGGGACTTAGGAAAAAATTTCACATTCCTAACGAGAATAGAGCTAGGGTTGTAGGCCCCAAGTGTAGGTCGCCCCCCTGTTGGGTACTTGGCAGTGTATGAGGAGCACTTAAAGGCAGGGATAAGGTTTCCTTTGTGTACACTTGTGGTTGATATTTTAAGTCACTATAGATTAGCCTTAGCCCGGTTAGCCCTAAACTTGGGAAGGATGATTATGAGTTTTGAGGTGTTGTGCCGAGAGGGTTGAATAGAGAGTTCCGTAGATTTGTTTAGGGTTGATCCTTCGGGTGTCGAGTAGACAAAAGCAAGGTCCTTCTTCAATCTTGGAGTTGGTGTCTTTCTAAAGAAAAAAGTAGTTCAACCTAGAGGATGATACTAGGACCTACACTCTGGTAATTATTTCGAATTTTATACTTTGGTAGAGAATTCATATCATCTGCTCTGTGTCATATTTGATTTCCTACACTTCTCTTAGGCAGCCAGGGAGATGGAGAGGCATGATGCAACCATCAAGATCCAAGAGACATTCTGGGAGCTAAGTTATAAGAGCTGCCTGGATATTACCCACCCCGAGGTTATGACGAAGGCTAATAGAGCCTATGTTGACACTGTCAAAGGATTTGATAGTTCTTTCACATTGTTGTAGCATGTGGCGTTTCAGAACTCGCTTATGACTTTGGAGAAGCTTAAGGCCTGTGATGTGGATGAGAACCTAGACATCTGCACCCTTGAAGGTGAAGATGCAAGAGACAGGCCAGAGGCCGAGACTTCGTCTTGGCGTGAAGGAAAACAAAAAGAGGCTTAGGCCTTTTTATACTCTTTTTTTTAAAATCTTTATTGTAATGACAATTTTGACATTAATGAAATTCTATTTTTCATTTAATTCTTATTATGTCATGGTCGATTTTTACCTTTGAGGGCTTCATGAGCAAACGTAACTAAGGACATGCTAGGTGGTTTTAAGGCACCAAAGTCAATTCCTAGTTTGTGAAAACAATCAATATATAGGACATCAACTACACTACTATCATCAACATATATTATGTGTACCTCTTTAGTAGCAATTATGGCTTTAATCACTAAAGCATCATTATGTGGGCTAATGGTGGGAACTGCATCATTTTCTGAAAAAAGTTCTGACCTCAAATAGTTTAAAGTATTTGTGAACCGGTTCATAAGGAGAGATCCTTCTGGCATTGGCTTTAAATGCGGACTGAGATTGTCCTTTTAGGTATCCTCCAAATATGGCATGAATAACACCAGTGACATTGCGGTTATCATGTGGGGGAAGTTGAGACGTATGCAATTGTGACGGATTGCTTTGGTATTGTTGATATGGTTAATTCATGGGGGGAACCCACCTCGGTCGATAGTCCGTCCAATGTGAAGACGCACCTCATCTGCCCTATCCTCCATCTCGTCCTCCAATTTGGTAACCACCTTCTCGGCCTTGAGACCGAGGTTAGGCTCTACAAAGTGAGAATGCCACCTTTGGACATATTGACCAAACATCCTATTACGAATGCAATCTTCAATTTCTTTCTTAAGATCTTTGCAATCTTCAGTGTCATGTCCGTGGTCATTGTGAAAAGCAAACCACAAGTGTCGAGGTCTTTTATGTGGTGCTGCAGTTAGAGGAACTGGGGGTCTAAGGAGATCCCTATGTATAGATAGTATCTCGAAGTGACTTTTGGTGAGCATAGTGAGATTCTTATCTTGAATCCAAGGTTTCAAGCAACCAAGGTTATAATTTAGCCTATAAAAAGTGCTCTTTTGGGTATTTTTTTTTCCTTTGGAATCCTTTTAATACTTTCTCTCATTCTTCTCATTTTTCCATTTCTTCTTAATGGCTTCTTCTCCTTTGGTATAACTCTAAACCATTTGCCATAATGTTTGAGTATAAATAGGTGTGTCCCATGCCAATTTAGTATAGAATGGTCTAGGATTCAGACTATTCATGAAGGCTGAGATTACCAACTAATTAGTTCAGTCAGCCACTTGGAGGCTTTCGTCATTGAACCTCTCTACGTATGATTTTAAAAACTCATCTTTCCCTTGTTTGAGGTTCATTAGATCCACAATAGTTTTTTGAAACTTTTTCCTTTGCTCTTTGGGTATTTTTTTCCTTTGAAATCCTCTTGATACTTTTTCTCATTCTTATCATTTTCCTATTTCTTCTTATTAGCTTCTTCTTCTTTGGTATAACTCTCAACCATTTGCCATAATGTTTGAGTATAAATAGGTGTGTCCCATGCCAATTTAGTATAGAATGGTCTAGGGTTCAGACTATTTATGAAGGCTGAGATTACTGGTGAGCTGGATCGGTGTGTGCAAAAGTGCGTCAAATTATAGCTCAAACTCACACAAATTACACCTAAACCTCACTTAATCAATTGTAGTAAAGCTTAGGGATCATTCTCCACAGGGAAGGGGACAAAACAAAATTTAAGTGCAACTAATTATTTGCTATCTACGTTAACTAATGCAATGATTTAGAAAGTGACATTTAACTAACTAAAACAAGGAAATAAACACATAAATGAGGAAGGAGGGTGATCCTTGGGTTCAATGCAAGGGTTTCGGTTACTTTGACTCCTAAGGGCAACCGAGTGTAGGGCATCTTAACTAAGTGGCTACATCCGTTCACTCCAAATCTCCTTTCGGTCTCATTGAAATTATAGAATGAGGAATCTCCTTTCGGTCTCATCCCCACCTAGAGCACATTAGCGCCTATGGCTTCCACACAACTCTAATGCACAATTCTAGCCCTAGATGTTTTAGCCAACTACTTCACATTCCCTAGTTCAAGTGTTTAATCTAAGAGAACCACCTATTTTTCACTCCACATCTCCTTTCGGTCTCAATGGAATTAAAGAATAGAAGATCTCCTTTCGGTCTCACTTCTACCTTTGCACACTAAAACCTATGGCTTCCACACAATTTTAGTGCACAATTAAGCTTATATGGTAGTTGTTTCTTTTCTCAAACACCTAAATCTAAAGAATGTTAGGTAGTTTTTCCTACTTTTGGTCCAAATTCATGTATATTCTAAAACACACACGAACACCAAGAACACACACTAAATGTGGCCACAATTCAATGCATGCTAATCATTAAATACAAGTAGGAAAACTTCAATTAATGCAAGCCCATCACTCTACAACCCACAAGGAATCAAAATAAACCTAATCCATACATCAAACACCAAGAATCACCCAATATAAATTAGCCTCTCATGGCTTCAAACAACCAACAATCATAAAGAGAATTAACCATTGAAAGCATAAGAAATTTGTAAGAAATACTTCCCTTAATCAAAAGATTGGTGAATCCAACAAATTCCACACTTAGCAAGCCAAAGCAAATCCAAAGATTGAAGTGTTGAAGAGCCACAAAATGCCAAACCCTAGCCTCTTGGAAAATCCCCTCAAGATTGGGAAAATGTGCAAATAAACAAAAACTAACCCTAACCCTATCCTACTTTTCTTGTTTCTGCAGAAAATGGGGTATTTATAGCCATAGGGACGTTGGGGAGCAATTGTGAAGCTTCCAAAACATTAGGGAGCAAAATACAAATGTTATTTCTTAGGCGCCGAGGAGACTCAGCGGCGCTCAAAAGTTTCTGCCCAACATCTCTTTTTTCGCGCGTTGTTCTGATTTTGTCCAGTTTTGGTCCCTTTCCGTCCAGAATTTGAGAAAACTTTATTCATGAACGTTTTTCCTCTCTTTCTCATCTTTCCATATGATTTTGAATCATCTCATTTGGACGTCTGAGTCAAGAGTTATGAGCTCTGGAAGATGGCTGATTTTTCTTCCTGTTTTCCTCTTCTTTGGTTCATGCCTTCTTCTGCTTTTGTCCAGTTTTGGTCCATTTGCTTTCGGAATTTGAGAAAACGTTCTTCATGAAATTTTTAGCTCTATTCCTCATCTTTCCATAGCATCTTTAATCACCTCATTTGGACATTCTCATCAAACGTTATGAACTCCCGAAGATAACTGGTTTTTAACCCCTTTTTTCCTACAAAACCAATAAAAGATGAGAATCACAAATATAATGTGATTTCTCTAATAAACATGGCATATCTCAATAAAATCTATGTAAAAGCGTGAAAAACACATATATAAGTTTATGAATATTTGATTCTCATCAAATACCCCCAAACTTAAACCATTGCTTGTCCCCAAGCAATTTTCTACGCATAGCAACAATATGTGGAATGTATTCATTGAGACATGCATATTCAGATTCTCATCTAAAATTTTTTTATTTTTTATTTTTTTTTAATTTTTTTTTTTATTAGTGGCAAGTACTAGCTTAATTAGGCAACCACTCGTCGCCCCATTCTACCGAACAATGCCTATTGAGAGTTTTAAGAAATGAAAACATCTTAATGTCTCCGAGTTAGACAATTTCAGCACGTAATAATGCAATGCATGACCCTCTTCTTTCTTGTTTTTCTGTACTAATCTTCACACATTAAGTGATGTGTGTGTGTGTGTGATGGAGGTAAATGTTCATGAACAATGCAATGCAAGAACTGAGTAGAGGTCACGAAATCATGCCACTAGTGTGCCCTAAAGTTGCATAGAAAAATTTCACTTCCTTGAAATCCTTAAGACTTTTTATTCCCTCTTTCCCCTAAGTTGTCATGCTACCATCTAGGCAATGTTCATTACATTTAAGCAACCATCATGACATTATACTTAGGGTACTTCCTCACTCATTTACAATTTTTTTTTTTTTTTTTGCCAAGAGTTTTTCCGGCTTTTTATACTTCTACCACTCATACGAGTTCACTTAAGAGACATCCCCTAAGAGCATTCTCATAGCGGAGTGGCAATTATTCAACAAAACTGTAAATTTCATAAGCAAAACTAATAACAAGCCTAAGCCATCTTCCAAGTTTGTGAAGTGAAATTCTATAACTTTAGGGTGGACTAGGGGCACTACATTTACTCGCAACCGCATCATAATCAATACACTACATCTCACAAACACTCCTCATTGACGTGCACTATAACAACACCATTTAATATGCAAAACTTTCCTCCAAATACAAGGAATCAAAAGACATGCATTACAAATTTCATGCCTATTCAGTCCAACATTTTTCTTCATTGACTAATGCTTTCATTTCTTTACTTCTCGCATGCATTCGGTCGGTAAAATGTTTCTTAAGTGGTGCATATTTCAGCCATTACTTGCCAACCATTCAAAAGTTCCAAAAACAAAACAAGCAACATCTTGAATATTTCAATGAAAGCCTCAATTTAAGCCAATTTCACCAATGGAATCTCATGTATTTTCTTCCTATAAACACCCCCAAACTTAGGTTACATCAAAAGCTTTAAGCTTCCACCCCCAAACTTAAGATGAGCATTGTCCTCAATGCTTCAAAAATGCATGCATGAAGGGTGGGGCGGGTGGGAAAGAAGAAATACATGTTTTCGGTTGCAAAATTGTGAAATAACTTAAAGCATGTTGCATGATTGCGTATTCACACCTCCCCCAAACTTAAGATATGTTGCATGTTAAGCACTAAAACTAGGGGGTGCAAAAGTGTGATAGGCATAATTTACCAAAACTAATTAAAGAAAATAAATTAACAAAATGCAGAAAAATAAACTTTAAACCTAAATGCAATAACATAAAATAGAAAAGAGAATATTTACAAACTTCACGTCGTCCAAACTCAACTCAAGTGTCAAAACATCTAAACTAAGGATTGCACTTAAGAAGATAATGCCACATGAGAAAATTGCACACAATGGTTTAGGCATTGACATTTGATTACTCAATGTGTGCATGATGCTAGGCTTAAAGAACTCATCAAGTTTTTTTTTT
This sequence comes from Gynochthodes officinalis, assembly GCA_020080225.1. NCBI lineage: Eukaryota > Viridiplantae > Streptophyta > Magnoliopsida > Gentianales > Rubiaceae > Gynochthodes > Gynochthodes officinalis. The sequence continues at coordinate 38,588,291 of CM034619.1, read as the reverse complement.
TTTTTTTCACTTAAAACTCAATTTTATATGCAACATCATGTTGAGAGTCACTAATCAATTTCTAGGATTTCAAATGAATACAAAAAAGTTGACAATTCATCCAAAATAACTCATTGAGGCATTTTGTCAAACACATGATGTGCATGGTGAAAAACTTGAAATTTCACAAAATTAGCAAGCACCCTAGCCTAAAAATTTAACAAACAGCCCAAACAATCCCAATTACACAATATTTCATCAAATATCATCCATAGAAATCATATTTAAAGAAATTCAAAATCATCATTGTAATGAAATTTGAAAGGTTCAACCATACATACCTTGGATTCTTGGATGAATTTGATGGTGGAAATGTGTTTACAAAGGTGTTTGGATCACTTAAGATGGATTGGACTTGAAGAAGAATGTAAAATGCAAAATGTGGATGAAAGGTTTTGAGAGAAAATTGCAAAAACAAAGGTAAGAAATGAAGAAAAATGAGTTGGAAATGATAAGTGCGCCAACGGGTATAAAATGCGCCAAAAAGACCGCCTCTGCGCCAAAGAGACACTTGCATGATTAAAAAGACATGTGATGTCTTTATTCATGAGGGGACATGGCCAGTTAAAAGACATGTTAAAAGTTCGAGTTTTTTTTTTTTTATTTTTTTTTTAACATTTCATCCCTTGTCTTAGCAAACATGCAAACTACATGCATCAACCTCTACATCCACAAGAAACAAAACAAACAAAACAAAACAAAAACAAGAAACAAAACAACACAAACCAAAACCAAAACCAAAACCAAAACCAAAACAAACCAACACAAAACAAAATGAAACAAAATGGACTAAACTAAAACAAAAGGATACGCTTGGGTTGCCTCCCAAGAAGCGCTTGGTTTTAACGTCGCCGGCTCGACTCAATCCATTTCATCCTATTCCTTGCTTTATTCTTTTCCTCACATGTTTGGCCTTCTCTTCCAACAACATTTTTTTCATGCCAAACAAGGGACTAATACCCTTAATATCCTCAAGGGTACACCCAATGGCTTCTTTAAGAATGCTTAACCCCAAAAGCTTTTCTTCTTGTTTAGATTCCAAAGGAGATGATATTAACACAGGCAACATTTCATGCTCTTCCAAAAATGCATGTTCCAACCGAGGGAGTAAGGGCTTCAACTCAAGCTTGGGTGGCTCATCGACGACGCTTTAGCTTATCTTCACCATCGCCACGAGCAACTCTTGGTTTATTTCAACCACTTCAAAATCTTCCCTATTATTTCATAAATGGACTCATCTACAAACCAATTCTTAACCATCTCACGAAGTTGTCCATCTATTCTATTATCTTCTTCATCAAACTCAAGGGGAGTTTTGGAGGGAATAATTGTCTTCATTGCTTGAGATTCAAAACACCACTCCTCCTTCATCATTTCACCAACACCTTCTTCTACCATATCTACACGGAAGTGGTCCAGATTCTCTCTTGGATAATTCATGGCATCATTCTCATCGAACACCATGGTCTCGTGCAAGTTCAACCTCATGGGATGGTCTTCTAAAAGCTTTGTGAAACTTCTCATCTCAAGCTGGATTTCTTCCATCTTTTTCATCAAGAGTTCTTCAAAATTTGGGTTTACATCCATGGGATTATTCATTTGATTCCCAAATCCTGAAGTTTGCCATGATACATTAGAAAACGATGGCCCGAATTGTCCCAACTTTGATTGCTTTGATTATTCCAATTTTGACCACCTCCTTGGTTGTTCCAACCTTGATTTTTACGCTTGGTAGCTGCCATTGTTGCCCAGCTTTTGTTGAAATTTTCTTGCTGCCCAAAATTATTCATGAAGTTAACGGGTTCGATCTGGCCAGATCACATTGATCCGTATGGTGGTCTCCTTGGCAAAGTCCACATATTAAGACCGGATTCCAGTTCATCCTCGCCTCCAATGAATTCATCCTATCGGTTAATGCAGCCAATTGAGCACTAATGTTTGAGCCAATATCAAACTCTACAAATCCCCCTTCTTGATAGCTCTCAGCTTCAACTGGGTAAGCACTTATACGGTTGTTGAACCATGGCTCTAATGCATAATCATTGAAATTAGGCTCTAAGAATTCCCCAAACAACCGTTCTCCTTGTTTTCCCTGTTTGGCCATTGAAAGTTAAAACTGAAAATATATACAAACACAAACAAATCTTTTCTAAATATATACAAAAACATAAAACTAACAAACAATTAGAACACCTAGAAAAAACTAGTTTCGTTGCCCTTCCCCGGCAACGGCGCCAAAATTTGGTGAGCTGGATCGGTGTGTGCAAAAGTGCGTCAAATTATAGCTCAAACTCACACAAATTACACCTAAACCTCACTTAATCAATTGTAGTAAAGCTTAGGGATCATTCTCCACAGGGAAGGGGACAAAACAAAATTTAAGTGCAACTAATTATTTGCTATCTACGTTAACTAATGCAATGATTTAGAAAGTGACATTTAACTAACTAAAACAAGGAAATAAACACATAAATGAGGAAGGAGGGTGATCCTTGGGTTCAATGCAAGGGTTTCGGTTACTTTGACTCCTAAGGGCAACCGAGTGTAGGGCATCTTAACTAAGTGGCTACATCCGTTCACTCCAAATCTCCTTTCGGTCTCATTGAAATTATAGAATGAGGAATCTCCTTTCGGTCTCATCCCCACCTAGAGCACATTAGCGCCTATGGCTTCCACACAACTCTAATGCACAATTCTAGCCCTAGATGTTTTAGCCAACTACTTCACATTCCCTAGTTCAAGTGTTTAATCTAAGAGAACCACCTATTTTTCACTCCACATCTCCTTTCGGTCTCAATGGAATTAAAGAATAGAAGATCTCCTTTCGGTCTCACTTCTACCTTTGCACACTAAAACCTATGGCTTCCACACAATTTTAGTGCACAATTAAGCTTATATGGTAGTTGTTTCTTTTCTCAAACACCTAAATCTAAAGAATGTTAGGTAATTTTTCCTACTTTTGGTCCAAATTCATGTATATTCTAAAACACACACGAACACCAAGAACACACACTAAATGTGGCCACAATTCAATGCATGCTAATCATTAAATACAAGTAGGAAAACTTCAATTAATGCAAGCCCATCACTCTACAACCCACAAGGAATCAAAATAAACCTAATCCATACATCAAACACCAAGAATCACCCAATATAAATTAGCCTCTCATGGCTTCAAACAACCAACAATCATAAAGAGAATTAACCATTGAAAGCATAAGAAATTTGTAAGAAATACTTCCCTTAATCAAAAGATTGGTGAATCCAACAAATTCCACACTTAGCAAGCCAAAGCAAATCCAAAGATTGAAGTGTTGAAGAGCCACAAAATGCCAAACCCTAGCCTCTTGGAAAATCCCCTCAAGATTGGGAAAATGTGCAAATAAACAAAAACTAACCCTAACCCTATCCTACTTTTCTTGTTTCTGCAGAAAATGGGGTATTTATAGCCATAGGGACGTTGGGGAGCAATTGTGAAGCTTCCAAAACATTAGGGAGCAAAATACAAATGTTATTTCTTAGGCCGCACAGGAGACCGCCGCGGCGCTCAAAAGTTTCTGCCCAACATCTCTTTTTTCGCGCGTTGTTCTGATTTTGTCCAGTTTTGGTCCCTTTCCGTCCAGAATTTGAGAAAACTTTATTCATGAAAGTTTTTCCTCTCTTTCTCATCTTTCCATAGGATTTTGAATCATCTCATTTGGACGTCTGAGTCAAGAGTTATGAGCTCTGGAAGATGGCTGATTTTTCTTCCTGTTTTCCTCTTCTTTGGTTCATGCCTTCTTCTGCTTTTGTCCAGTTTTGGTCCATTTGCTTTCGGAATTTGAGAAAACGTTCTTCATGAAATTTTTAGCTCTATTCCTCATCTTTCCATAGCATCTTTAATCACCTCATTTGGACATTCTCATCAAACGTTATGAACTCCCGAAGATAACTGGTTTTTAACCCCTTTTTTCCTACAAAACCAATAAAAGATGAGAATCACAAATATAATGTGATTTCTCTAATAAACATGGCATATCTCAATAAAATCTATGTAAAAGCGTGAAAAACACATATCTAAGTTTATGAATATTTGATTCTCATCAATTACCAACTAATTAGTTCGGTCAGCCACTTGGAGGCTTTCGTCATTGAACCTCTCTACTTATGATTTTAAAGACTCATCTTTCCCTTGTTTGAGGTTCATAAGATCCACAGCAATTTTATGAAACTTTTTCCTTTGGAAGATGTGTGTGTGGAAAAGTTGCGTCAATTACTTGAAGGACGAGATGCTACCTTGAGGTAAGCCATCAATCCACACTCGTGCTTTTCCACTGAGATATATAGGGGATGCTTTACACATTACCTCCATTGGAGCATTTTCAAACTTTATCACATATTTGAATTGCGACAGAAAATCTGAGGGGTCGGAGTCTCCCTCATAAGATAGGATACTGTTAGGCAACTTGAATCCTGCAAGTGTTGGATATTGCATAATGTTAGATGTGAAGGGTGATGGAGTGTCTCCTTCATTATCTAAACCTAGCAAACCTTGAATATTATTGGCCACTCTTTTGTTGATCTAAGGAAGGTCATTGAGTCGAGGACGTTTTGCACATCCTTCGCCCTGATCCTAGAATGATCATTTTGATAATTGTCGTCGGTGTGGAAAGCTGAAACCTCCCTCCAATAGTCATTTATTTTCCGTTCAGCATGTCCCAGACCGTCATGTGTTATACCAGCCTCAGAGGGACGCTTATTATGTCTAACTCTACAAAATTCTTCAAATTGCGCATAGTTTTGCTCCACAAATGCCCTATCATCTTTTTCATATTATCTACGTGCTAGTGAATCACCTCGATTTGAAGTTGTGCACTGCCAGTGTTTGTTTTCACAACCGGAAGGGAGTTCAAGTTGTTCAGGTCCTGTTAACAATAGCCCACCATGTTTAAGTGAGATGGTGGGCTATTGTTAACAGGACCTGAACAACTGTGTCATGCCCCTCCTTGACTAGTTCCTTCCATAGTATTTCATCCTCGAGATCTGGTGTTCACTATTGCTGAAATGTTGAAAACTGAAAGAGGAGATTGCAAATATTCCTTCGAAAGAAAACTTTCACTGATTTCTCATAGACGGCAGCACCAATTGATGAAGGCTTGATCTGCAACCCGATTGGATAGCTTTGACCAGAATGCTTTCATTTCCTTGATCAATGTGTTTAATCAATGTGATTGAACTATTTTGAAAGAATGACAATATCTTAAAAGAGAAACATTCAATTCTAATGATTTTTTAAGCATTGAAAGAGAAAAGGAATAAATACAATTTTTATATATAAAAAAATCAATCCTAATTCTATCTAAAAGAGCCTTAAAAGGTTGATTAATTAACAAAAGCACTAGTGCATAGAAATGTTGTCACTCATGCTATCACGTTGCCAGTATGTCTTAGCATGAATCAAGATGTAAATTTAGTGATTTTTTTACCCTTTAACCTCTCTAAATTTTGTTTTTGTTGACTTGGATAGCTTGTTATGAAACTTTTAGGTCTACACTCTTATAAATACCTATTTGAGGAATAATTTTCATAACTTTTGTACTTCGGAAAACAAAATTAGATCTTAGAGCTATGTAAAAGTTTTTTTTTTTTTTTTATAGTTTTGGAAGAAGAAAACTGCAATCTTTAAGATCTTGGCTTTTGACTTGAAGTTTAATTTTATAGGTTTCATTTTTTCTTGTTAAGGGAAGTCTCTTACACTTTATTCTTGAATTGTTTGCTAAATTTATTTAATTTGGTGGTCCTTTTACTAGTTATGAGTGGCAAAATTTTTATAATTCTTAAGATTGATGATAGTTCATTGATTTTGCTTTATTCTACTGATTTATATTATATGCCATATGAATTAATGTCTAATATCATATTTTAATGTGAAATACATTCAATTTATTGAGACCTCATGAATTGTGTGTGGTGAATTTTTATGTTTGATTATTGATTTTCATGAAAGATCTTCCTATTTGGTTTAGTAAAAGAAGAAAAACACTCCTCTGAAATTTGACTTCCAAAGTGCCCATTTTACATGTTCAAGCACTTTCCATTTAAGTTACACCATTGATAGAAATTTATCAAAATTGATCTTTTTTTTCCTGTGTTAATTATTATTGTGGTTTATGTAAATTATAGTCTAATATTATGTTTTAAATGTCTTGAATGCAATTTACAAGGTCTAATAAAATATATGTTTTAGGCTTTTGTGTAAAATCATGTTTCATATCAAAAGTGAGTGATTTGATATTAGAGTTATAGTACTCTAACCTAAGATAGGTAGAGTGAATTGATTTTCCCATATTTGTTAAATGATGTGAATTCTAATGATTTAGTAAAGTAAGAATATTTTTCATTCTCATTCTATTTTAGGCCCCAGATATAGAAGTTAAAGAGAAAAATAAGATAACTACCCCTTAATGAAAAGAATATTCACCATTTGACCCTAGGTAAACTGTTCTCGAACCCTTAGGTTGGAAGTAAGCCTGTATGATAGATCTTGAAATGATTTTCTGGATAGATACTTTGGTGTTTAAGTTAGCTTTAGGGTGGTTCGATAGATGAAGGTAGTAAAATACAAGAATTAGGGTTTTTTCCTTTTACCAAGCATGATCATGGTGTAAATATATCTAAAATTTGAGTTGATAAGAATGTGTTCCCATAAGAGTTTGAGGTGAATTATAATTTGTTAACTATGAAACCCTTCATGGATTGGACCTCATAAGCCTTGCATGATAGGCCAAAGTCTAGTACCCATCATAAGCCTTTGGTCAAGTTGAGGCCTTATCAGTACTACAAATGTTAAATAACATCATCCAAATCTCGAATGCAAAATAAAGAGAAATGATGAGTAGTGTCACATTTGTCGTCAAATGGGCCTTTGTGCGTAATAAGTGAAGTTGACAAGATGCTAGCTCCAAGACACAACATGTGGACCAATGGGAATTTGAAAAGACAAGGCATGATTTTGAAAGATAAAAAGGAGATGACTCTTGACTTACCCAATGCAAAACCCAAATCGATGACCTTGTCTAAGCAACCATTGAAGATAGAGGAAAGAGAAGCGAAGGTAGCAGCAAGGAAAATAAAGCTACTGGAGCAGTGATAGGCATTACCCATAGAGAACTTTCATTGGCAAAGAGTAAGCCAGGGTCGCCTAGACAGAAGTTTCCCATAACAGAGATGAGGAGGGAGTGTACTCTAGGCCTTTGGTTGCGTATTCTAAAATATTTACCCCAATAGTTGAAGGTCATAGCATCAACTCTAGGGGAAATTGATGTCAAAAACCTTAGGAGAAAGTAATATACCCAAGGAATATGGAGTAAGAGCTGCAGAAGATTAGATTGAAGAGCTTGTTGACATCTAGTGAGGTACAAGGCTACATATGAAGAACAGTTGAAAGTGAGACTAAGATTTTCCCTATGTCATCTTATGTCCAAGATCCTAAGACACTACAATATTTCTTTAGTCTAACTAGCCCCTAAATTGATAAGGATAATAATAGGATTTGAAGTATTGCATTAAGAATGGTGAATTTAGAGTTCAATAGGCCTCTTTCAATATTTTACTGCATGAAGAAGTTTGCAAACTTGGTGGGATTTTTTTTTTTCTGAGGTCAAGTAGTAAGGTTGAAAAATCAATGACCCATTGTGACTAAAAATAAAGGTTTTTCTTATTTAGGATTGACCCTTGTGGGATGGAGATGGATTGGTATTATGGGGAGGTGAACAACACTTACAAAAAGTGGAAGAAATATAGCTCTCTAAGTTGAGAGTACATAGAACTCCGAGAGAAGAGGGTTGCAAAATTCGTAGAAGCAGAGCTAGAAAAGTATAGGTTGAGTCTGGATATAGTAGATGTTGGATATCCAATCTTAGGGCTAGCCTAAAAGAAGAAGTAGAAAACAAAGGGTAGGAATACTATACTTAGAGACATTTAATTGATGATATGTAAGGTAACTAACCTATGCTTGTATTGTTTATTTGCATGCAATGGTTAATTTTGCCTTTAGTTTGGAAAAAAAAAAGATTGCATTTGCTCCACAAAAGCCTCTAACACTATGAACCTCAAGAAAGGAACCTCATTCTCTAGAGGCCAATAGGCGGCTTGGTCAGCTAGAAAAAGAGCCAAGAAGAAGGTCACAGAAGTGAAGGGTTCGGCTCTCAAAGGGAAACGAATCAAAATAATTGGGACCACAGAAAAGGCTGACAAGAAAGCTACTAAGGTTAGCTTCTCAGGAACAAGGATAAAGGTCCAAGGGATAGAAGAGTAACAAGATAAGATGGTGACATACTTATATTGACATTAATTAAGATGGACCAATCGGACATCCCTCAGGTAAGATGTAACTTCCCAAAAGAATAAATTCCTTAAAGTAGCAGGCCATAAATCATGAGGCCGAGGTCTATCACCTGAAAGAATTTGAGGCCTCCTAGCACAACTCGTTGGTTGATGGATAAGACTCATTGACACAATTAGAAAATGAAGATTTGCATTGACAGAATGAAGCCCTTCAAGCCAAGATTAGAAGGCTAAAGGAAATTAATAATGGGGAGTTTGCAAAGCTGTTGGGAGGAAATTGTTCTGCACCCATGATTTTGGTACCTTTGCAATTAATTTTAGTGAAGCAACCATGGAATCAGGAGGCACAAGGCCGCCATTGAGTTCCAAGAGAATTTCCAAAATTAAAACTAGAAGATTTAACTAGATACGATTCTAAAGTGTCCTCAAAAGTCAATAGGGCCTACACTGAGGCTGTGAGAGGATATAATGGGCCCTTCTCTTTGTTGGACCACCTTGCATCTCGGAATTTTTCAATGACAATAGAGGAGTTGCAAGATTACAAAGTAGATGAGGACTCGGACCTCAAGACCCCAAAAGGAGGGAAAGATCTCAGGGATCAGAATATCTTATCCGAGACCTCACTTCCAAGGGAGGAGACCCAAAAAGAGGCTAGTCCTTTAGTGCCCTGTTGTACTCTTGACATTTGTTTTCTTTGTTTTTTTTTTAATGATAATGTAATCAAAATTTGTTTATTAATAAAGAATCTTCAATTTCATTTTTCTTCCAAAACATTAGGGTATGTATGGACAGACCTCTCAAAATACATTTTTTCACTTTCCAAAATACTTTTGTAGTTTCTAATACATCTTCTATCTTACAACCACTATTTTGAAAAATGCAAAAACACTTTTTGAAAAATTGTCGATACAAGGCTTTAGTTTTCCTTCAACATCTAGACCTATAAGAGTGGATGACCAAGTAATACCTCTGGAAACTAGAGTGGTATCGCTACAAGAGGTCATAAATAAATTTGAGATGAAAAACAGTAAACTTAAGACTCAGGTCTAATACTACAAAGAGTTAACTGAATCACTAGAAAAGGAGAAAATAGGATAACAAGGGATGATGGACAATCTAAAATGATAAGAATGTGCCTCTATTTGCAAACTAAGACACATAAAACGAAGGTTTCAGAGCTTGCCTTCAAGGTCTGGCAATTAACCTCTGAGGTCACGTGGTGAGAAGAAGTTATCCATGCTTTTACACGAGAATTATAAGGACATCGAGGCAAAATTCGAGGTTTCCAGGAGATTATGAATTTATTGAAGAAACCAACATATGAACTGAAGTTTGAGTGCATGAACTAGAAATAGAAAGTAGAAAAGATGGAGGCATGACAATGGGGTGAAGACGTGAAATTGGATTCAGAACTAGAAGAACCTATTGGAAAAATGATAACTGATCTAGAATTTTTAACTCAGCAGGGCCACAAGATAGCAACTAGTATAAAAAGAAAAGAGGCCTTGCTAGATATGTACATGAAAGATAGGTTTAGACTTGTTGTAGAAAATCAAATACAATATGTAGCGGAATTTTAAAATTTTTGATTTCATTCAAGGATCCTTACGAAGTGATTTCAAACTAATCGTGAAGAGTTTTACCTTTTATTGGTAGTGGATGATTTTTTCTCGTATGGAGTTGTTTGCTCGTCAAATCACAACAACACCCAAAAGAGCCTTGTCTCTATGGTATCCACACGATCATATCCAAGTTCTAAGTTAAGTGTCACACAATTAACTAAGGAAAAAGTAGCAAAAACTCATAAGTGCTAGCTTGGATTTTTGCCTTTGGTTTTTCAACTTCCAAGCTTCTCTAAGTTTCAATTTTTCTTGTTCTTTTAACACAGATGCAGCAGCTGATTTTTCTTCCAAAGAACATCTAAAAAGTATCTTGTTTTCTTGATGAAATTCTTGATTGTTTCTTCAAAAGAAACACCACAAAATTCTTTTGCTAAACAAGAAAAGGGAGTTCGATTTTTGGGTTTCCTTTGCTGCAGAATTTTCTTCTCTAAGAAAATCTATTTTTGGCTTTTGATGCAGCAAGGAGAATGTGATTTTTAGCTCAAATTACGGTTGAAGGCTGCTGAAATTTTAGGTCCAAATATATAGAGAAATATTAGGGCAAAACTTTCTTCAAAAGAGTTTTACTTGAACTCCAAGTTCTAATTTATTTTGAAACTTTCTAAATTTCAGCTTTCCAAATTTCATTAGTTGCTAAAACAAGAATCCCATTCTTATTTTGCTACTAATTTTTGGCCATTACATGAATTAATAAATCCAAAATTATTTTTGATTTATTAACACAAAAAAAAACCATTTAGAAACCAAAACCAAATACTGATTTATACTGAAACCCATATAGAGTCCTATTCGTAATAGGATTCTTAAATTAACTAAAATTCATTACATGAATTTTATATTTCTTTTGGATATGATCTAAGTGTATAACCCAATAGGTTATTATAATGTTGGCAATGACATAAAATCTATTTTATGCCATAAACATTGATCGGTGTCTAAGAACACATCAATGCTACCTAAGTTATAAGAATATTAATAATTCAACATTACTTTTCTTGTGATAGATGTTACCATGTAATTCAATACCGTTGCCCTAGATATCTTGATTGAACACAATCCATGGAGTGTGTCACACTCATATAATTCAATTTTTACATTTCTTGATTCCCAAGTAGACACATTTAAGCAAATGAGCTTGATATCACATATCGACTCATTTGAGCACAGCCATGCATTTTATGGTTTCACTTAATTAAGGGGCTCAAAGATATCACTCCCATTATATAGGAGGGGCAAATTCTATCTTGATCACTCAACATCCCACTACATGATTCATTACATATCCAATTGCCACTTTTATAGTTCACCATGTTACAAGTAATGTTTAGTAACATCAAAACATACAACTACTCATGTTGGGATCTTTGGTGACCTTAAGTCTAAGGATCATTTACACCAGCATCACTATGAGAAATGCTTATGACACTTCATATAATAACCCATGTAGCATTTCTAACGACGGGTTGATTCAGTACATAGTTCTTTAATATGTACTTATGTGTTGACTTGATATCTCATATCATGACACTTTTCATTAGTCATTACACATACTAGTCTTAATGTATTATCGTTGTCCCATTTAATGATAATACTTGACTAGGGATATTTTTAGAATAATTAAATTCTTGGGATATTATTATATTTATTCATAAAGTGCAGATATGGAAATAAACATAATAATAAATTGCCATAAATTATAAATATTATGATACAATATATGCCTAAATCATCTTGATATGATTGGTTCTTAGGGTATAACCCATCACTTGTAGAAGCAAAAAGAAATAAAGAATAGTTCTCAACAGAATGTATGTCATGTTTGTTGAATAACAATGGAATTTTTTCATTCTTTTATCAAGTTCTTCACCCCTGATGGTGTTCATAATAAATTGATTTCTCTATGTTTGGGACCCCTATGAATTTTTGAAGATATGCAACTTTACTTAAGTTGAACTAGAGCCGCATGTGAATTCGTCAATTTATTAAAGCCCAAAATGATTCAAAGTCACCTTGAATCGAGTTTTGGGATTCTTTGGCCCTTTTGTTCGATTTATTTAAAAAATAAAACAACCAAAACTTTATTAATATCATTGTTATAAAATTAAATCATTGTCATAAAATTAAATCATCTATAGAATCTTTTTAAATTGCTAACATGCTACATGCAGGCAACAAATCTCCACCCATAGTGGATTGCTAGTAGCTTCCTATTGCGGATGCGTCAATGATCCTGGACGGACCTTCCCAATGGGATTGTAATTTGCCTACTTTTGTGCCCTGCTAATGGCGTGAACCCTTGGATAACTTGTTCCAAAAACTCACTACACACGTTCTGCCCCTTGGATCAACCCAACTGGAATCTTTCCTTGGAGATGGTATGTTCCTTGAAGGTGGAATAGCTCCTCAACCCCTAGATAACCTGTATCTAAGAACCTTGGAATCAATTAATGGAAGAAGACCCGAATTTCCTAGGGAACAAATCTAGGAAAGTCTAAGAGCCAACAAACACACAAATTGGTTCTGTAATTAAAACTAAGCCCAATGATCTTAAGGGGTTCTAAGGAAAATAGTAGTCAAGCCAAACCCATTATGGTTACAACTTGGAATTTGGCTCCAAAGTCTAATTAACAAGACCCAATTACACTTAGTACATTAATAAACATGGTCTTGTCAATCTTGGTCTTCTCCCCATCCTTTTGGGCCGTTTGGATGAGTCCATTCAAGGCTTCCTTCATTTTCTTTGTTCTAGCCCTTCTCATTGGTCCACCAAGACCTTGAAGTGGATCCAAGCGTGTTCTTGAGACCTTGCTATTGTCATCATGCTTCGGGCTCGAAGTCTCTTCAATGCTTGTTGAATTCATATCAGCTAACCTCGTGTTTCCTACGTTCAAGATCCCCTAGTTTGAATTCATTCACCTTTACTCTCTCATTGCAATACTTAGCTATGGCTTGTTTGTATTGTGCTTTTCAATAGAGGCCAAGTTTTGACATTCTTCCAACAAATCAAGGTTCAATTGCATTTTTTGCTCATTGTGGTTGAGTTGAAAGCCATTAATCTAGGGCTGAGGAGACCGATTTTAGCTAGGATGATGATTTTAGACCCATACACCAGACTGTAAAGAGTTTGGTATACCCGAAAAGAAATTAAGAAGGTGTTCTATCCAGTCTCTCTTGGCTTTGTCTAGCCAAGACTTGAGTTTTTGAAATAATGTACAGTTTGTGACTTTGACTTGGCTAGTGGACTGAGGGTGTGCCACTGAGGTGAAATTTTATTTTATCATCAACTCCTCACACCAAGACCAAAATGGATCATTTGTAAACTGCTTCCTATTGTTTGAAACAATGATATGGAAGATACCAAATCTGGAGACGATCTTGCTCCATATGAACTTTAGAATATTTTTTCTTATAATGGTGGCCAGGGCTTTAGAACATTTTTTTAGGTAGCTTGGTGCTTCAGAAAATGGGTTGAGTATGTCTATCGCTGATTGCAGAAAAGGTCAGCTTTGAATGTTAATAAATTCCATTTGTTGTTGCCGAATTATGCGAGTGTGAAGTTGAAACTTTACACATTTCTGGACAAAATTATGAGCATCTCAAAACATGGTTGGCACTAGTATCCCCACTTGATAATCTTCTTTCCCAACATATGAGATTATATATAACTTCGACAAGATCCAAGATGCATTTCCCTTAGGATATAGTCTATTAGTTGGTGCCCTACATACTTCAATAGCAGATAAAGGTAAGTTCACTTATACAGTATGCCTTCATGCAGGACACACTGAGGTGCTTTGAGTTTCAACTTTCGAGCCTTATTCTTGCCTTCTAGTAGTTTATCGTTTTGCAAATAGCACAAAATGAGAGTCATCTAGCTATCTCTCCTTTCATCAATGGTCATTACCACCTTTTTCAGTACTCCAACATGGGAGCACTTCGATTAAGACTTTCTTATTCAAGTGGGCAAATGCTAATGAGGCTTACTCAAGGTGTCACCCTTTTTGTTCTTAGATTTTGGTATCTGCTCGATGCTGAATGTTTTGGTACTCTAGCTTAGCTAGAGCCCCTTGTCATGGTACTTTTTCATCTGCACCTATTTGGCTTCATAGGTTCCTTTTATTTGGTTGACCACTACTTGGGAATTACTATAGGCTTTTATGTCATATGACTTCATTTTTTGAGTTAGTTTTAATCCTTGATCAACACTACTTACTTTGCCTTATTGTTAGTTACTTTGAAGTCAAAGCACTAACTATATGTAATTTCTATCCCTTTCAGACTTTGAAGAAGTAGGTTAGTATGGCCTTTTTCATTAGAGGACCCATTAACATATAACGCCCAAGAACCTAATTGGTTATCTTCTATAGGAGGTGGTTCTAACGAACTGGATTTGCCCATAACACTTCTCCTTTCAATGGGCATTTCGTCTATAAAATCCATTAAGGCTTGTTTCTTTAGGGTACCTCGGGGTTGATATCATATATCATGTTCCCTGAGTTCAATGCCCAACTTCACTAATCTCCCAAAGGCTTCAAGTTTGAAGAGTATCTATTTGATAGTTTAGTCTGTTAACACATAGATGGAGTGCGTTTGAAAATAAGGCCTCAACTTTCTAGCTACACTGACTAAAGCTAAAGCCAACTTCTCTGTTGGGGCTGTGTCTCAGGTCTATGCAAGGCTTTACTAACATAATACACTGGTTTCCTCTCATACTAGCACTGCACTAACAACATTATTTAAACTTGCCAAGTAGAAATAGAACCTCCCCTGGTTAAGGCATAGTTAGGGTTGGCAAACTGGTCAGATGGCTTTCAACTCTTAAAAGGCTTTCTGGCATTCTTCGTTCATTTAAAGCCTTTGACATTTTGCAATATCTAGAAAAAGGGTAAGTTGCGGTCTACTGATTAGGAACTTGTTCAATGTTGTTAAGAATCCTATTAGCCTTTGAACATCTTTGATTGTGCGAAGATGTATCATCTTGATGATGGCTTTGAGTTTCTTGGGGTTAGCTTTGATTCCTCACTTGGAGACGATGTACCCCAAAAAAAATTCCTGAGCCTATTCTAAAGGTACACATTTTAGGATTCAGATGCATACCTGTTTCTTTTAGGGTTTGCAAGGTTTATTACAAATTGACTGGCACATCATTGACCTTCTTTCTTTTGGCCATCATATCATTAACATAGAATTCTATATTCCTACCTATCTGTTTGGAGAAAATGTGGTTAATGAGTCTCTGATATGTGGCCTTGGCATTTTTCAACTTGAACGACATCTTTTTGTAGCAATATATACCCATTTTACTAATGAAAACAATTTTTTCTGCATCCTTGTACTCCATGAGTATTTGGTGATACCCCTTGTAAGTATCTATAAGCATCAAGATTTCATATTCCTATATAGTTTCTACTTTTTGATCTATAATAGTTAAAAAGTAACAGTCTTTGGGCAATATTTATTCATATCAGTGTAGTATATGCACATGCATCAAATGCTATTGTGCTTCTTGACTAATATTGGGTTGGCGAGCCAAGTTGGATAAAAAACCTCCTTATTATATCTGACTAGAGCATTTTTTCCACCTTTTCATTGATGATCTTTTTTCTTTCTAGATGAATATCCTCTTTTTCTATTGGACAGGCTTGAACTTAGGGTTAATGTGTAGCTTATGAGTTATCAAGGTAGGTGGTATTCTAGACATGCCATTGTACTCCAAGCAAATACCTCTTTATTTCTTCGTATCAGACTAATGATCTTCTTTTTCACCTTAATTGGCATTGAGGCTCTAAATTGAACTACTCGATCTGAATATTCCTTATCAATAGGAACTTACTGTACTTTATCTCTTATCTTCTGCTTTATCTAGTAGATGAATGCCTTGGTGTTCTCAAAGTGCAACCTTGGGATTTTTGGAGGTCACAATTTCCATTTATTCTTTTGTACTTATTGTTTGGATTGAATGCACACTCCTCATCTCAGCCATTTTTGCTTTTAACTTCTTGTGCATGCATTCGTGAGCCACATACTAATCACCATGTACAGAGGCTACTCTATACTCCATAGGGAATTTTAGTACTAAATGATATAGGGACCATATGGTTTTGACTTTCTAAGACATCCCAATTATAGTATTGAAAGGGGAGTGTGCGTCCATGACATAGAATCCATCATGATTCTTTTATCTCTGGGGTAGTCCCTACAGTGACGGCCAACGTGAAAATTCCCATGAGTGTACCACAGCATGGGCAAAATAATCAATGACATGCTCGTGGGCTTAAGAACTCTAATGTCAATTCCCAACTTTCAGAAATAGTTTACATACGTAACTTTCACTGCACTTCCATTATCAATATACACTATATATACCTCTTTATTTGCGATTATAGCCTTAATTACTAATTCATCATTGTGAAGGCAGATATGAGGCATCGCTTCTTTCTCAGAGAAAGTAGTAACTTCAGATGGTTTGAATCTTTTTTGGACAGGAGAATTCTCCTTTCAATAGTCTTTATGGTAGCTTACGATCGCCTCTAGAGGTGTCCCCTGAAGATAGCATAGATTATACTCATGACTTTTCTATTATCCTACCGGTGGTGTATTGTAGTGGCTGCTATTGCTCTTGGGGTTTTGTTTGAGGTGATTGATTCGTGTTGGGATCCCACCCCTCATTGTAATCTATTTGAATTCCAAGAACACATTGTGCCCTAGTTGATACGAACCTTACCCCAATAGGAGTAAAACCCAAATCTTACCAGAGTTGTAGGTTCCCGAACCGTCCTTCTTGTTGAACTGCTTTCTTTGAGGCAACACCCAACCCTAACCTGTGGGTTGAACCCTGCCTATAGCCCTCTATAACCCCGCGAGCAATACACCAAAACCCCAACGATTTGAAGCTACCCAACGGAACCAAGAAGTACGCACAAAACCTTGAGAGAAAGAAACTCAAGGATTCAGCTTTTGAATTGAATCTAATCGACTCTCCCGAATAGACCCAAACAAGTTCTTTCTTAGAACTAGAAGAAAAAGCACGTAAGGCTCTCAGGTTTGTAATTTTCTTAAGTTGTATTCAAAGTGACAGCTGAATAGCCTTTAAATAAGATACAAGTGTGGCCAAGCTAATTCAAAGACCACTAGGGTTTGGATTGCTTGCCTTTAATTGACAAATTCAGCCCTCTCACTAAATAAATAATTAAATCCTAACCCAACTAGGACTGACTTAATAAATAAATCCTATTCCAACACATAAAAAGAAATAACTACTAGACCAAAATAAAATAAAATAAAATAAATGATTACATGACCGAAATTATGGATTGTCCACAACACTTAGTACATTAACGACTCGGTCATGTTGAAGAAGCTTCTCCTCCTTGGCATGTACTTCACATATGAGTTGAGCCAAAGCTCCTTGCATTTTCCTTGTACGTGACCTCGTCATTGGACCACTCATGTCACGTAAAAGGTCGTGAGAACGACTTGTGGGTATAGGCACTTGATCATGCACAGCTTGTACGTCATTCTCTCCATTATGGCCGTTGGCGATCCTCTTATCTTCATCACTAGTATTGGCCTCTGCCTTGACTACCAATGTTATATCCATCTCTCTAGCCTCTATGTCTAGGTTGGGGTCTATCATAACGTGGTTGTCACCTTTGGATCTATTGCTGCAATGTGCCATTTTTTATGCAGGTTTCAATTTCTTTCTTCAAGTCATTATAATCCTAAGTTTTATGATCATGGTCACTGTAGAAAGCACACTACAAGTGACGAAGTTGTTTACGAAGGCCGCAGTTATTAGCACTAAAAGTCTCAAGATATCTATGTAGATGGCCAAGATTTCTTGGAGACAGGGTTCTAATTTGCCCTGGTTATAATTATGCATATCAAGTGTACTTTTGGCCATGTTAAGATTGTCTCTACCCTTAAAAGTCCTCTTGTTGTTGTTGTTTTTTTCTTCACATTTTTCATTATCCTTTTCGCTGATTAGCCTTTTCTCTTTTTGTATAACTTTCGACTATTTGCCAAAGGGTTTGGATATCAATAGGAGTATACCGAGCCAATTTAGTGTAGAAAAAGCTAGGATTCAAACCATTCATAAAGGCCCAGATAGCCAATTGATTTGTACGACTCTCCATTTGTAGACCCTCATTATTGAACATTTTCACGTATAATTTCAACGACTCATCTTTCACTTGTTTGATGTTCATCAGGTCAGCAACTATTTTTCAAACGTTTTCCTCTAGAAAAAAATGGGTATAAAAGAGTTGTGCCAGTTGCCTGAAGGATGAGATGCTGCTTTAGAGTAAACTATTTATCCAAACATGAGCCTTACCCTTGAGATAGATAGGTAATGGCTTGGGCATTAACTCTATCATGGCATTTTAAAACTTCATTGTATACTTAAAAGGAGACAAAAGGTATAGAGGATCAGAGTCCCTATCATATTCCTCTATCCCATATGGCATCTTAAAGCCTGTGGGATTTGGGTAATTGAGTATATGAGATGCAAACCATAAAAGGGCATCATCTTTAACATTTGACCCCAGTAAATTCTAAATATTATCTCGGACTCTCTTGCTAATTTGTGGGAGATAATTGGTGCGAGGTTTTTTAGCATGATTGTGTGTCATTGCATTGAGGTGGCCACCATATTAGTTATCATCAGGTGTGAGTCAAATGACTCTTTCCATCCATCAATCGTTGGCCTATAACCTTTATCCTGATTTTCACATCTTTGATTATCTCCCATGGACCTTTTGTTTTGCCTTGCTTTCTTGAACTCGTCAAATTGAGCTCGATTATGTTATAAGAACACGCACTCATCCTTGTTATAATAGTTCTCTATCTACCAATCATAGAGGCCTAAGACAAAGCGACGGGGTTGGTCATCTTCACAAGTTGGTGCTCATTCAAATGTCTCAAGTATGTCCCCCAAAGGTTTATTGCCAGCTCCGATAGGATCGGAGCAATTGGATCAATCTTCCTATTGACCCATTCCACCAACTTGCTTACAACCATGAGAATGGGTATCCACTATGTTGCTAATATTGTGATGTCTAAAGTTAAGGGAGGGAATGACTTAGCAGATATACCTTCTGAAGGGCAATAACGGATAAAATAAGAGTTATTCCCACAGACGACGCAATGTGATGAAGAGAATATCCACCACTTGACCCAAGGTAGATTGTTCTCGAACCCTTTGCTTGGAAGTAAGCATACAAGATAGATTCCAAAATAGTTCACAAAATAGATACTTCAATACTTAAGTGAGTTTTAGGGTGGTTGGATAGTCGAAAATAGTAAAATATAAGAATTAGGATTCCCCCCCCCCCCTTTACCTGGTGTGATCATAGTGTATTTATTCTTGCAATATGAGATAATAGGAACATGTTTTTGTAGAATTTTGAGGTCGATTATACTTTGTTAATTGCGAAACACTTCATTGGCTAGACCTCATGGGTCTCGCATGATGGGCTGAGTTTCAGTACTCATCGCCCTTTGTTTTAATGAACTATTAACATTACTTGACAAAAATATTAGGAAATTAAAGTTATCCTAGTCTAATCTTAGGAATAATATTAATATCTTGCTTAGAGCTCTTTGTTCTAGCTTTTTGCTTGGTTGACTACTTGTGATTTCCTTTTTAGTTGTGTTTAGTTGAATTTAATTTGATGCCTTTTTTAGTATGGATCTTCATTTTATTGAATTGTTTCTATTTTTATACAATTTATCACTAGAACTTCTTAAATTAAACTTTTTCATTGTATCGATCGTATTTCCTCTTTACAATTGACAAGTGGAACCTAATTTACAACACATCAAGTTTTTGGCACCATTGTTAAGGAAATGTGCCAATTTTTGAGTTCTTAGTGCTTTGTATATTTATTTGTCTTGTTACAAATTTTCTTGATTTTTAGAAAACTTTTCTAGTTGGTGAATTTGCCCCTTTTTTTGGGTGTATTTTGATTTTCGGTTTTTGTGACTGCCTTTGTTGATACTTTTCCTTTTTCTTTTTTTTTTTCTTCTTGTTTATGCTAAGAATAAGATTTCCATTACAAGTGAAATTTAATCCTAATCTAGAATTGGAAAGACATCTAATGCAAACAAGGGAGGAGATTGAAAACATCAATATGAAGGGACAAAAGCGACCAAAGGCTAGGTTATTTGGTGATTTTTCTTAATTTAGATTTGAGAATGTAAATAGATTTTGTGAGATTGAGATGGAAAGTTACCAAATTCCATCTCAATTGGTTGGTCTTATATAACAAGGAGCAATATTTAAAAGTTATGAGAATGAGGACCTTAATGCTCACATAAAGACTTTTCTCTTATTCTTCACAATACATTGAAGCAAAATTGTGTCCCTCAATACGCAATTAGGAGGATCTTGTTCCTTTTTTCTCTTATAGGCCAAGCCATGTCTTGGTATGACTTTATTTTGAGTCATTATATCACTTCAATTAATGAGCTAAGGAAAATTTTTCTTACCAGGCACTTTTTTCCTTCTAAAATAGACAAGTTTTAAGTGGATATCTATCAATTTAGGCAATGTGAAGAAGAGTCCTTTGGGAATGCCTGAGAAAGGCTTTAAAAATTGGTGAGGAAATACCTTAATCATTGAATGGAGAATGACCATAATTTATAGGTGTTTTATAATGGTCTTACTGGGGAATCAAGGATTATGGTCAATACTAGTACTGAGAGTACACTCAAGAATAAGTACGTGGAAGAAATCTGAGAGCTTTTTGAGAGGATAGCAAAGAACGGGTATTTTAAATCCAAGGATAGGAAATTCCTCCTAAAAACAATTTGTTTTCTTAGAGTTGGATGGAGTCACCAAATTAGGTGTACAAATGGTCGCTTTGACTAAAAGTTTGAGTAGTTTTGAAGTTAAATTTAGAACGCAGCCGATGCTTCTTTGTGGTTTGTGCCAAGGAGAGTCACACTAACTAACGTTATATGACTTTTGAAAAATCAAGATGTTGTCAATGATAAGCTTAAAAATATAGGTATTTCATTCTTGTGCTAAAAATTCTATGCATGGGAACCTACCCAAAGAGTCAATTGGTGTGAAAGTTGATAAATCACAGAATAAATTTCTTGATTCCTGTGGGTTATGTGTTCTTTCTTATATTTCGCAAGGTATGCTTGAATATTCTAAACGGTAAACTTTTGTCTCCAACAAATGATTTCCAAAAATAGTCATCTAATGATAATGTAGGTGGGGATGCAAAGAGGTCTCCTAAAATTAATTTTTTCCAAAAGTAAGAAGAAGAAGAAGGAAAAGAAGCAAACACATCTACCTTGTAGAATGATTTATTTTATGAAAAATTTTAATTGCAAGAAGATCAAAATGGATGGTAAAAAGTCGAAATTTAACTTGCAAAGTGGATATAAGTTAGATATCTATTACTCTTGTTGATCATTCTTGGCATCATTGAAGTGGCATTATGTTGAGTCAGTGACGTTAAAGCCAAGCACATATTGGGAGGCAACCAAGCAAATAAATATATTTCTTCGTATTCTTTTCTTGTATGTTTAAGTTGAATTTTCATTTCTCTAAATTTTAATACTGATTATGAGTAAATAAAAATGTAATTTGGCTCAATTGATGTTATAGAAAATTTTTAGTCATAAGCTAAGTTTAGGCTTAGAAAATTATGATAAAATCTTTACATTTATCATTTTTAAGGTTAAATTCATTGTATGATTGAAAATGTGATTCTTAGTTCACTATGTTCATTTTTTTTTGCTTTTGAAATGTTTTTTTATCGTTCAAAAGTTTCATGAATTAATTAACATTTTTTTGATGACTTTAAGATGATTTGAGGTTGTTGTCATGCAGAGTATGTTGAAAAAGTTGGAAGTGAAAAATGATCTCAATAAATATTTTTTTTTTTTTTTAAAAAAAGTGTAACAAGAACCTACCTATAGTTGACCTGGTGCCAAAATGGTGCCTATGAGTCATGTTGGCAGCACGACTACACTGTAACTTTTAGAAGGGTCATGCTAATAGCTTGACCCCGTCTTAACCCCTCCTCCCCTTTTTTTTTTAAATTTAATTTTATATTTTCATTTATTTATTTATTTTTCATTTGCTAATTGTGAATCTTCTTCTTCGTTCAATTCCTTATTCACCATCCCCAAGACCTTTCCACCTCAAATTTTCATCATTCAATCATTAAAACACAAAGTTTACACTACAATCTTGAAGAACATTTCAAAGAATACAATATTAGGGATAGGAATTACACAAATCTACTTAGAACCTTTTCTCTCTTAAACCACCTCAAGAACCAATCAAAACTTCATTCAATTTTAACTATTCCTAGCCATTAATTTTGATAATTTAGGTATAGTGAACATTGTCAAACTTGTTTTAACCTAAATTAATACATGATTGAGGTCCATTTAGGATTGAATATTTTATATTTGCACTCTCCCAATGCCTCACATTTTCAAGGTGTGTATAAGTATCTCAAATTCATCCTTTATCATCTCTAATGCTTCAAGTAAGAAATTTAGCCTCGTTGATTGTATTTCCTAAATTTTGATATTTTCTTGAATTATTATTAATTTTGTGTAATTAATGATAGTTGAGAAGACGGTTCTAAATATGTGTATCACTTGGAAATAAAGTTTCTTGTGAATGAATGATACTTCTTTTGAAGTTTATGAGTAATTTTGGATGACTGTATTATTGTGGTCTGCTTGAATTTCTTCAATGACACTTGGAAAAATGAGAGAAAAATGGAACGCATGAAGAAGAGGAGTGAAATTTCCTAATGGAGTAAATGGATGAATAATTTGTAGCTTTTCACCATTAATAGTTTTTCAAATTTGAAAAGAATTGGCTTATTCTTGGACTAGTTTTAGGTGAATGTAGTTTTTGAGCTTTAACATTGGCAAGAGGAACATTAGATGAGTGTGAATTAGTGAATTTAAGGAAACTTTTAGTTTGAACGGTCTTAATTTTAATTGTTGTGCATCTTATGGTTGCCATTCATTCAAGTGTTTCATTTGCTATACTTGAGATTAATGGATGTCATAATCACATTATTTGTTTGTCTCATGATTCATAGTCTTTACTTTGTTTAGAATGAATAAATGTTGAGTTAAATTTTTGGGCTTCATATGGTTAGTGTGCTTGATACACTTTTTTTTGCTCCTAGTGTGTTGAATTATGCCATGTTCTAAGTTTGAAAAAAAATTGAGGTGAAATTATTTCTTTTGGTTTGATATAACATGGAAAAGAAGCAAATGGAAATGTCCAAGTACGAGAGGAAGATCCCACTTTCCAAGTTAACTCAAGCTTTGGCTTCATCATCTTCATAGTCCCCAACACTTAAGTAAATAAGGGCCTCCACCTCCGCCTAATCTGACCCTTAATTTTTACATCAACAAAGAAAAAGGAAAGCAAAAAAGAAATTATTTAACACTTCCTTATTCAAATTGCGTTGCTATGTAAGAAGAAAGATAAGTATACTGATTTGGTATACTCTAAAGACGCCTTTGTTGATGAATACTTGTAGAAATTGATTGCATTTTGCAAAACTACAAAGGATCTTGTGGAGGTGTTACAACTGAAGAATCAAGAATGCTAGATCTTTCCGAAGACCCAAATAAGGCGTACGTGGAAATTGTTTGGCAATTCTATTCTAATTTCTATCTCAGGATTTTGCTAGGAGTTCGAGGAAAGGAGATTAGGATAAGTTCTAAGTCATTACGGAGTATTATGGCTTTGAATGGAACATCCATATTTTTTGAACGCAACGTTAAGAAGTTGATGTGGGAGTGGTTAATATTGAATGGGAGCCAAACCCTGAAGCCACATTCAAGTTAGGAACTGAACCAAATATGAATAGTGATATGGGAAACATTCTGTTGTTGGTTCCTATCCATGCTTTCGATGACTAAGTTATTCTTTGGCGTCAATTCATCAAATTAAGGATTATTTCTTTAAGTCACAAAAATAAAGTCACTATAAGAAACGAGGCTTTGATTTATGTCTTCACACAAAACAAACTGGTGGATGTTGGTGACATAATCATGAAAACAATTAAAGATAGCTTGAAAGATTGTAAGATTAGAAGCTAGCAATTCCCCTAATTGATTATGAATTTATGTTTACAAATGAGAGTGCCAATTGACCAAGGAGAATTGGTGGTGCAAGATTGAGTTAACATGGACATAACTACAATAATTTCTACTGAGAAGTGCAAAATGGACAAAATTCCTCCTATTGCTTCCGAAGCTAAGAAAATGGAAATGGTGAAAAGGTCATCAAGAAGACTACCAAGGTTGAAAAGATGCTTAAGAGTTTGTTTGAGTTTCCCAGGAAAGCTTGCTTGGTCCATGGATTGGATCTGCCAATGTAATCAAGCTATGAAGAGGAAGATGAGATCCTTGAAGTGCCACATGGAGATGGAGTGGGACCTGGCCATGGAACTTCAACTTAACTTTTCTTCATAGGATTTCATGGGTGCAATAGGGACAATGCATAATTTAAGTTAGGAGGAGGGTGAACTAGTAGACTTTGATGGAAATTTTTTTTTTTTAATGAGTAGGATGGAGTTTTTAATTATCAATTTTAATTTAATGATGCCATGGTATGTTTATGAATTTAATGTTTTTTTTTTGGGTGTGTTTTTTTATTTTTTATTTTGTTTTTGGTGAGAAAATTTTTCACTTTTTTGTTATTAATTGCGAGATCATTGTGAATACTTGTAAATAAGTTTTTGAATCAAATTATTGAGTAGGAACTATGTACAATTTATTTTTAGATGATAAGGTTAATATTTTTGTGGAATGAATGATGACTTCAATATCATGTTTTGAATAATTCATTAACTATTCTATAAAGTATATATAATGGGATTTTCTATGTCAAGATATTCACCTCTCGTACTTTCAAGAGAGATCATGAGCACCCGAGGAAAATATAGAAGTGCCAGCCATTAAAATTAAATTGAATTAAATTTTCAACAAGATTCTATTTAACTTCTACCAATTGTTGGTCAAATGTCATGAAATAATTTTTTTGACACAATAAGGAAAAATTGCGAACAAAGAGTTTAGTTCTCTATTTACTACTTGTGATGAAGTTGTGTTGAAAGTCCTTAACTTAGTAGTGACATTCATTTTATTTAATAGGATTTGATATAATTTCTACAAATGTTGAGATTTTATCATAAGTGATTATGTGAAATGTTTATGATTATAAATAGTTATATTTACATGTTTGTTTTGTGATGTTCAATTCAATTTCTTGTTTTGGGATATGTAATCATTTCTTGTATAAAAGCCAATGATATGAAGTTAATTGTAGTGGACTCATAGTTTGATTAAGATATTCAAAGCTGGATGTGGGATAAACTTGATTATGGATATAGGCTAGTTATTAACTTTGAATATAAATTTGACTAGGTTATGAATTCCTTTGCCCGTGAATGAAGGACTTGAGTGAGATAATAAACTACCCAAAATATCTTGTGTGGAATTTGTTATTTGATTGATTCAACTTTGCTATTTATTACTGGAACTCATTCTAGGTTGAAATGTAGGAACTCAAATGTGCCACGCAGGAATTTTAAAATTTTTTATTTCCTCTAAAGATTCTTACGAAGTGATTTCAAATCGATCGTGAAAAAATTTACCTTCACTGGTAGTGGTTGTTCTTTCTTATGAAAACTTTGCTCATCGAATCACAACACAACCCAACAGAGCTTTACCTCTATGGTATCCAACACATGATCATCTCCAAGTCCCAAGTTAATTAGCACACAATTAACCAAGGAAGAAGCAGCAAAGGAACTGTTGGTGCTAGCCTAGAACTTTGATTTTGACTATCAGGTTTAGAAGCTTCTCCAAGCTTTGGTTTTTCTTGCTTTTTCCCACACAAGAAGTGACTTTTTTTCCTTCTAAAGAAAAGTAGAGAGGCATCTTATGTTCTTGCAAACTCGGCTGCAATTCTTCTCAAGAAAAGGCCAGAGAGATTTTGCTAAAGACAAGAAGAGAGGTTCGGTTATTTTTAGCTGGAAATTTTTTGCATAATTTTTCTTTCTCAAAGAAAATAGCTTCGGCTTTCTCGCTGCAGAAAATGTGAGTACTTGATTCACACGTTAGGGTTGGAGGTTGCAGAAATTATAAGTCCAAATTTATAGAAAATAGATTAGGGTAAAACTTCTTCGAAAGAGTTTTACTTGAACTCCAAGTTCTAATCTATTTTGGAACTTTCTAAATTTCAACTTTCCAAATTCCATTAGTTTCCAAAACAAGAATCCTATTCTTATTTTGCTTCTAATTTTTGGCCATTACATGAATTAGTACATCCAAAACTATTTCGGATTTATTAACACAAAATAAAACCATTTAGAAAAACCAAGACAAATATCGATTTAAACTGGAAATCTTCTAGAGTCCTATTCGTAATAGAATTCTTAAACTAACCAAAACTCATCACATGAATTTTATACTTCTTTTGGATACGATCTAAGTGAGCAACCCAATAAGTTCTTATGACGTTGGCAATGAAATAAAATCTATTTTATGCTATAAACATTGAGCTGTGTCTAGCAACACATCAATGTTACCCAAGTTATAAGAATATTAGTAATTCGACATTACTTTTCTTGTGATAGATGTTAACATGTAATTCAATCCCTTTGCCCTAGATATCTTGATTGAACACAAGCCATGGAGCGTGTCGCATTTGCATAGTTCAATCTTTGCGTTTCTTGATTCCTAAGTAGACACATCTAAGCAAATGAGCTCGATATCATATATCAACTCATTTGAGCATGGCCATGCATTTTATGGTGTCACTTTATCAAGGAGCCCAAAGATATCACTCCCATTATATAGGAGGGGCAAATCCTATCTTGATCACTCAACATCCCACCACATGATTCATTACACATCCAATTACCACTTTTGTAGTTCACATTGTTACGGGTAACGTTGAGTAGCATCAAAACATGCAACTCCTCATGTTGGGATCTCTAATAACCTCAAGTCGAAGGATTTCTTACACCATCAACATATGAGAAATGTTTATGACACTTCATATAATAACGCATGTAGCATTTCTCATGGCTGGTCGATCTAGTACATAGTTCTTTAACATGTACCCATGTGTTGACTTGATATCTCATATCATGACACATTTCATTAGTGACTACAAATGCTAGTCTTAATGCATTATCATGGTCCTTTTAATGATAATACTTGACTAGGGATTGTTATAAAATAATTAAATTCTAGGGACATTATTATATATATTCATAATACGTAGATTTGAAATTACACATAATAATAAATTGCCATAAATTATAAACATTATGATACATATATATGCCAAAACAATCATCACATGATTAGTCTTTAGGGCATAATCCAACAAACTCCCACTTGAACTACGACCAATCAGTCATGTCACTAATGACTAATGATCTAGCATAATGATCATGTCTCTGTTGCGTTAGAGGCTTTGTCAATGGGTCAGTGATGTTATCATCGGTTAGTATTTTGCATATCTTCACATCTTCTCTCTCAATCATCTTTTGGATGAGATAGAAGTGTCGAAGTATATGTTTGGATCGTTGGTGAGATCTGGGTTCTCTTGCCTATGCAATGGCTTCATTGTCATCACAATAGAATTCAATTGGATCGGCAATTGATGGGTGTCGAAACCACCAAAAATAATCCTTCTCTGGGCTAAGTTCTGTAGATAGCAGTGAGAGGATCGAATCCACAGAGATTGGTTAAACTTATTCCTTAAACAAAATAAAATAAATAAGGGGGATTTTTTGTATTATGAAACTAAGAAAAACTAATGAAGACAACCAAACAAATTAAATAACTAACTAAAAATATGAGGAAAAATTAATATAGAGAAGCTTCCAACCAAGAATTAATTTCGGTATTGATTCTTTGAACTGATCATTGATTCAAAAGATAGGCTCTTTTATCTTGAATAAATTGGTTATAGTTGTTGAAGATCCGTCCTCTAACAACCAATCTTTTCTTACTTTTTCAATAACCTTCGGATCTGTCCTATGAGTTATTTCTATTAATTGCATTAAGATTAAAAAATACCCAATTACTAACCAGTAAACAGGGAAACACCTTATTTATTTACGCTAGAATATATATTTTCATAACATATAATCTAAGGCGTTGATTACCTTTCGATGTTGTTATTTGTCACTTGAATTAGAACAATCAACCAATGATTAATTATTCTAAATGACCATCTACCGAATTCAACTATCAAACAATAGGCATCTTGTCTAATAATTCAATCCAATAATATAATGAAGCATAGAAAATATATAAATACTTAAGAATAAAAGAAATAATAAAATTACTGAAATCTCACAATTGTTGGAATCAAACCTCAACAATTAATCTTGATTGGAAAATAAGAGTTTAGCTAGACATAGTAGAAAAAAGTACAAGAAAAATCAAGGGACTGCCCTCTTTGTTCATCCTGTGCGGCTTTTTGTCTTTTGCCCACGTTACGGCCGTTTATTTGTCTCTAGCAAAGAATGAAGCACGCCTGCTATTTTCTTTATCTCCAGGAAAGAATGAATGAATGAATGGCCACAGACTCCCTCATCATATAGGCACGGTTGTTTCCTATTTCTTTTCCTTTGTTTTCCAATTGCCGCCCGGCTTTTTTTGTTTCCATTTTTCTTTGTACAGATTTTGCCTTGTTTCCTTTTCTTGTGCGGCTTTCTTTGTTTCCAAATTCAGCTGCCTGCTTGTTTTCTTTTTTTCCTCTTGCTG
This sequence comes from Gynochthodes officinalis, assembly GCA_020080225.1. NCBI lineage: Eukaryota > Viridiplantae > Streptophyta > Magnoliopsida > Gentianales > Rubiaceae > Gynochthodes > Gynochthodes officinalis. Next base: position 38,559,516 of record CM034619.1, on the reverse strand, counting down.
CTACTAGAGTTTTCTTCTTTCTTTTGTGGCTTCTTTTTGTTTCCTTTTTTTTTTCTTTTCCTTGTGCAGCTGCTACAGCCTTTCTTCCTCTTTTGGACATTGCATCTTATTTCTTGTTAGCAAATTGTAGCCACCCTTTTGTTTCCTTGTTCAACTGCCTACTTGCCTTTTTTTTCTTTGTTTTCTTTTCTTTTTTTTGTTTCCTCTTCCTTTGGCTGCTACTTCTTGTTTCCTTTTGTCTTTGTTTCCTTTTTCTTAAAATTGCTTCACCCTAACCATTAATCATAAAAATAATTAATGTCCTTATAAACAAGCATTTTAATCAAATAAAACACAAGAGAATTGTCCCAATAAATATGCAATTATACACACTATCAGTAATTTTAGGTAGAACCCCAAGTTCAGTTATGAACTTTTGATCCAACCAGCCTCTTTTTCTTCTTCTGAAGCAACGATATACTCAATCTCTATTGTAGAATCGGTTACTATAATTTGCTTTGAACTTTCAGCTCACATCAATACTATTTAGGCAAAACATATAACTTGACTGCGATGATAGTCATTCTTGTCGGCTTGGAAGTTTCTGTCAATGTAACTAATTACATTGAGCTCTTCCTCACCTCCATATATCAAGAATGTATCCTTAGTCCTTCTCAAGTACTTAAGGATATTTTGATAGCGATCCAGTGACGTTCACCGGGATCTACTTGATATCTGCTCGTTATGCTCAAAGCATACGAGATATCGAAACGAGTACATAACATGACATACATGATAGATCCAATAGTTGATGCATATGAAACTTTACTCATGTGTTGTCTCTCTTTTTGTGTCGAATGATACTATTCTTTTAAGATAGTAAATCCATGCCCCATAGACAAGAATCCTTTCTTAGAATCTTGTATGCTAAACCTTTTTAGTACCTTATCTATGTATGTACTTTGACTTAGGCCAATCAATCTCTTTGATCTATCTCTATAGATCTTAACACTTAATATATATGTTGCCTCATCTAAGTATTTTATTAAAAAGTAACTTCCCAACCAAATCTTTGCTGATTGTAAAGAAGGGATGTCATTCCCAATAAGTAGTATGTTATCCACATAAAATACTAGGAAGATAATAGTGCTCCCACTAACCTTATTGTAGACACAAGGTTCGTCTTCATTCTTGATGAAACCAAACTCTTTGATTGCATCATCGAATCGAATATTCCAACTTCGAGAAGCCTACTTCAATCCATAAATGGATTGTTGTAGCTTACAAACATTTTCATCATTTTCTAGATCGACAAAACCCTTAGGTTGTGTCATGTACACATCCTCGAGAAGATTTCCATTAAGAAATGTAGTTTTGACATTCATTTGCCACATTTCATAATCATGGAATATAGCTATTGCAAGCAAGATCTTGATGAATTTAAACATATCAACTGGTGAAAAGGTTTCGTCATAGTCTATAATATGAACTTACTTGAAACCTTTAGCAATCAAAAAACCCTTAAAAGTGTGTACTTCACCATCCATGTCAGTCTTTTACTTGAAAACCTATTTGCACCCTATGGGTTTTACCCTTTCAGGTGGATCAACCAAAGACCATACTTGGTTTGTATACATGGATTCCATCTCAGATCTTATGGCTTCAAGCTATTTCTCAAAGTTTGGCCCCAATATAGCTTCTTGATAGGTTGTAGGCTCATCTTGATCCATTAGCAAGATGTCTATTGAGCTGGTACTTGTTTCACAATGGCTTGTGGTGTTCGCTCAATTTCCATCTTATCAAGTTCAGCACTGTTTTGTGGTTCTTGAACTTCTTCAAGTTCCATTTGTCTCCCACTGGATTTTTTGGAAATAAACTCTTTTTCTAGAAAAACACTAGTTCGAGCAACAAACACTTTGTTCTCCTTGGGATTATAGAAATAGTATCATTTTGTTTATTTAGAATACCCCACAAAATTGCACTTATCAGATTTGGGTCCAAGTTTGTTGGAGACTTGACATTTAACGTATGCCTCACATTCCCAAACCTTCATAAAAGACACACTAGGATGCTTCCCAGTCCATATCACGTATGGTGTCTTTTGAACTGATTTAGATGGAATTCAGTTTAGTGTGCAGATAGTTTTAAGTAAAGCATGTCTCCAAAAGGAATTTGGAAGATCTGCATGACTCATCATAAACCAAACCATGTCTAACGAAGTTCGTTTTCTCTTCTTGGATACACCATTCCATTGTGGTGTTCCTGGATGAGTGAGTTGTAAGACTATCCCACACTCCTTTAGATAGTCATCAAACTCTTAGTTTAAGTATTCACTTCTTCGATCAGATCGAAGTGCTTAGATACTTTTGCTAAGTTGGTTTTGTACTTCATTCTTGAACTCTTTCAACTTTTCAAAAGATTTAGACTTGTGTTTCATAAGATACACATAGTCATATCTACTGAAGTCATCAGTAAATCTAATGTAGTATTAAAAACCAACTCTAGCCTATGTATTTAATGGTCCACATACATCACTATATATTAGTTCTAATAAATCACCTACCCTTTCACTATCTTTTGTGAAAGGGGCTTTAGTCATTTTACCTAATAAACATGATTCACATGTCTCGTACAATTCAAAATCAAATGAGTCCAAAAGTCCATCTTTATGGAGTTTGGAAAATGCAATTCTCGTTAATATGGCCCAAGATGGACTTTTGAAAATGCAATTCTCGTTAATATGGCCCAAACAACAATGTCTGAGATAAGTTGGATTAAATTTATCTAATTTAATCCTTTTGGTATTTATGTTACAGATAGGCATGTCAAGATTTTGGACATAATGCCATGAACTAGTTGTGCACTACCATAAAAGATTTCATTTAAATAAACGAGCAACAATTGTCCTTTATAATAAATGAATATCCAATATTGTCTAAACAAAAAATAGAAATAATATTCTAGGTAATGGAAGGCACATAATAGCATTTATCTAGTTCTAAAACAAGCCCCAAAGGCAAGTTCAAGTCATAAGTCCCTACAGCTAATACAACAACCCTTGCTCTATTTCCCACTCGTAAGTCGACTTCGACTTTAGCTAAAGTCCTACTTCCTTTTAGTTCATGCACATTTACACAAATATGTGAACCACATCTGGTATCTAATACCCATGATGATGAAGTAGATAAATTAACTTCTATAATATGAATACCTAAAATGGAAGTTTCCTTCCTCTTCTTCTTAAGATCCTAAAGGTTAACTTTACAGTTTCTCTTCCAATGTTCAGTCACCCCACAATGAAAATGGTTCCTTTACTTAGTTACCTTTCTTTTAGGTTCCTCGGGTAAGGGTTCCTCTAGGATATATCACTTTTTCTTTTGCCTGAGGACTATCTTCAAGTTCCTATACCAATCCAGGAAGTTCATTTCATTCAACTTGTCCTTCTCAAGGATAGATCGCAGTGAGTGTATTAGTGTCAGTGTTTGATACCATGGTTATCTACAACACAAATATGCAAAATAGTGTTATGAATGCAAACATTTAATATGAACTTTTGATTAAATTTTACTCCCACTATTTTTCTCAAATTAATAACCCTCAATATTAATTTTGAAAGATAAATCTCGTATCTTTCTAGTGGACCAAGATCCATATTTCACCGAATTTTGAGTTAGCTTTGGCCAATCGTCCAAAACTCAGCTATTTAGATAGACAACACTTTGTCAATTGTGTCCCATAAAACTCTTGGATAGTTAGGTAAACAACTCTTGTTCTAACTTATCTAATAAGCCAAGGCCCAACTCTATGCCTCTAGATCTCAATCGTATTGAGTCCACCTAGTTAAGTCAGACCCAATGATTAGTAGTCAGACATTACTATTATCCCATTGCTTCTCACTAAGATTGACCACGACAGTTTTCTTTGGCAAACCTACACGTAGTCAATCAAAGCCTTGACAAGTGCTAAGCATTGGAGGGCATCTTAGACTTAATATTCGTTTGAGGGATTTGTTAAATACTTACCACTTTATGTAAATTGGTTATTGTAATTATTAGTCTAATTAATCACATAATTTTCTAACTAATTATTACAATCCTAATCACATTATGTGATGAAAATATTAGAAGCAAGTCCAAGATCATCCAACAAACCAAGACAACTCCCCACTTGAGACGTCCACAATTTGATCCATTGCAAGACGTTGGAAATCCTATGACTAGATAAAGAATGCAAGCCGCCTTAGCAACTCTTATAACCGAATTTCAAGCTAAGGAAACAATGAAGGATAAGAACAACCAAGGTGATTAGAGAAGCTTCCAAATCCAATTCAAAAATGGAGAGCTCCATTTGGCCAACACAAGCAAATCCAATCCACACTTGAATTATGGTTTAGGAAGTATTTCCTTTTCTTAGAATAGTAGTTCTTTTTAGTAATTGTTTCTTTAGGTAGTTAGTTTCCTAAAAGGGCAAGGAGTTCTAATCCTTCTAGAGAATGGAATTCTCCTTGGCCAAATCTATAAATAAGGCCATTAGCCACACAAAGAAGACACAACTTTTATTCAATACAAACTTGAGAGCTTTTGCTTTTCTTTTAGTTCTAATTTCAGAACTAGCTTTGAGTCTTTGAGGATGGCCTCTTAGGTTCATGTCTAACCTATTTTGTTGAGTCTCTTTCCCTCAACAATTTGAGCGTGCTTCTTGGTTCCAAGGAAACAATCCAACTCACAAACGGGTTTTGGATTGATCCTTCGAGTGTCAAGTAGATAAAAGCAAGGTCCTTCTTCAAACTTGGAGTTGGTGTCTTGCTAAAGAAAGAACTAGATCAATCTAGAGGATGATACTAGGACCTACACTCTGGTATTTGTTTCGAATTTTATACGTTTGTAGAGAATTCGTATCATTATGCATTTAACCAATAAACATACATTGCATTCATCTCATACATGAAAGACGGTGAAAGTTTTCTTAAAAGAATACATAAAGATAAGGGCAGCAAAAACATCAATTCTTTCAATGAACTCAAGCCTGCGCAAATCTAAGGGAATAGCGAAGACTACTCCTTGGCTACGGAAATCAAACATAGAGTTACCAAAGAATTTTATAAGTCATTTCCTGTCTGGGTTAAATTGATTAGAATTTAAATTGGTTGTAAATAGTAGACTTCTTATGTAGCCAAGGATGAAACATGACTTCTACTGTTTATTTTAATTTCAGTATTTATATGAATATGTTTAATTCATATTTTACTCGCATATATTTGAATATTTACATGATTATATTTAATCCATGTGGGAAGTTCTTAAAGTTTTAGTAACTTGAAAGAACTAAATTTTTACATAAATAATTATTTTAATAATAATTTCAAATTGAGATTTTAGGTGATGATTGGGAACATAGTGAACTTTCGAATCTAAAACCTTATGTGAAATTATTATTAATATAATTAATTAGTGTAAAATTGATGCATAAGTGATAGGCATTGATAGTATGTGCATATATGTCTGTAGAACTTTGTGTTCAAAGGAAATGGTTTCAGCATCTAAGACAATTGTAGCTGAACTGAACAAAGGAGAAAAGTTGAACGGCGATAATTATGAAATTTGGAATATGAAAATTCAATATTTGCTCGAAGAACAAGAAGTACTAGAAGCTCTTAACCAAGTTATGAAAGAGCCTGAATATGGAAATACTGCTCAACATCAAAGAGATAGAGAGGCATTTGTTGCATGGAAAAGAAAGAACTCTCTTGCTCGCATTACGTTGTTGAGTAGCATGGACAATGATGTTATGCGAGAGTTCAGGCGTTTTGATAATGGCAAAGATATATGAACTGCTTTAGCAGCAAGGTTTGGTAGTACATCGATTACCAAACTGAGACAACTCACTGTAAGGTTTGACTCTTATAAGAAACCTCATGGAGATACAATGAAACAACATTTGAGGAAGATGTCAAACATGATTACTGAGTTGAAAGATGCTAGTCACATATTAACCGATGAGCAACAAGTGCAAGCAGTAATTTGTTCCCTGCCTCAAAATTGGGAGCATATGAAAGTCCACTTGACCCACAATGAAAATATTAAGATTTTTGAAGATACGGTGCGTCATCTTGAGCTAGAAGAGGACCGCTTGTTAGCGGCCAAACTAGAAACTGATATATATTATGCAAATTCTAGCTCACAAGGAGCTTCGAGCTCCAAACGCAAGTATCAAGGTGGGAAGAAGAAAGGCAAGGGAAAAGCCCCTTCAAGCAAAAAGCCAAAGCTGAACCAACATGGGAAAAGAAAGCGTTCTTTCAAGAAAAATATTTCAACTATGGTAAGAAGGGGTCACTTTGCTCATGATTGTACCGAGCCAAAGAAGGTACAAACCCTTCATACTTTTGAAAATACAACTTATGTATCAAGTTCTGTTTTACTTACTGAATCTCATCCTTTGTGGATTGTAGACTCAGGCGCCACAAACCATGTAGCGAAGAAAAGAGATGCCTCGTAAAGTTCCGACGAGTTCCACAGGGAACCAAGTGGATATATGTAGTGAACAACTCTAAAGTGAAAGTAAAAGGAATTGGCACCTACCAATTAAATATGCGTGGTGGGCGCACATTGTTTCTACATGATGTCTTATATGCTCCGGACATACGTCGGAATTTAGTTTCTGTGTTGGTTTTGGCTAAGTTTGGTTTTAATTTAAACTTTCATATCAATGGTGTTGACTTGTCTTTGGGAATAAGTTATTATAGTTCTGGATATTTTCTGGATGGTTTTATTGTGTTGGATATTTTAAATAATAACATTAATGTATGTTATTCCTTATTCATGTCTTCTAATTCTTATGAAAATGATGTGAACATATGGCATTCTAGACTTGGTCACATTGGCCAACATAGAATGAAAAGGCTAGCCAAAAGGGCTTATTAGGCAACATTGAAAGTGTCGATTTGCCTATTTGTGAGAATTGCCTGGCAGGAAAATCAACACGAAAACCATTTGGAAAATGAACAAGAGCTGAGGTTCCTTTGCAATTAATCCATTCTAACATTTGTGGTCCAATGAATGTAAGAGCAAGGCACGGGGCTATATACTTCATCACATTTATAGATGATTATACTCGATTCGGTAGTGTCTATTTGATTTCTCATAAATATAAGGCATTAAGTAGCTTTAAAAAATTTATGAGTTTGGTAGAAAATCAATTGGACAAGAAAATAAAAGCATTGAGAACCGATCGAGGTCCTGAAGATTTATCTGACCAGTTCAGAAATATTTGTGATGAAAAAGGAATAAAACGACAGTTGACTATTCCTAGGACTCCTCAACAAAATGGTGTTGCGAAAAGAAAAAATAGAACATTTCTTGAAATGGTTAGGTCTATGATGGCACAAGCTAATTTGCCGATCACCTATTGGGGTAATGCATTATTAACTGCTGCCTATATACTTAACCGAGTGCCTACTAAATCAGTTATTTCCACTCCATATGAGTTATTGACACGAAGAAAACCCAATTTGAGTTTTCTCAAACCTTGGGGCTGTACTACCTATACTCACGATACCTCAAACAAATATGAAAAATTGGGTGCAAGAGGTAAAAAGAGTATTTTTATAGGATACTCTGAGCACTCCAAAGGGTATGTGTTTATAGGTGTGCAAGATAGTGGGAGTATTACTGAATTTGAATCACGAGATGTCACATTCTTAGAAAATGAATTTTCTAAAATGGGCGAGATAGGTAAAGACCTATCCTTATATGAAACTGTGGAACAAGATAATGGGATTACTCCAATGGTACGAGTTAACACACCATCATCATCTCAACCACTAGATGAGATGGTACCACCATTATCTAATCCGAGTGGAAGCATCATGGAACATGATGTATTACAAGGCGAACAACCTTTGATACGACGATCAAGTCGTAAAAGCATTCCCCGTCGACATTTTGACATTGAAGGGGAAGCTTTCATGATTGTTCCACAAGAAAATGATAAGCCAAGGAATGCAAATGAGGCTCTAACATGCCCTGATAAGGAAAAATGGATACTAGCAATGGAAGAAGAAATGAAGTCAATGAGATCAAACCAAGTTTGGGAACTGGTTGACCTCCCAAAATGACGCAAAGCCATTAGGAACAAATGGGTTCTCAAAATAAAGCGTAAAGCTGATGGCTCGATAGAAAGATACAAGGCACGACTTGTAGCGAAAGGGTATAATCAACAGGAAGGAATTGATTATGAAGAAACTTTTTCCCTTGTTGTAAGATTTACCTCAATTCGCCTAATTCTGGCTATAGTGGCAAGTATGGATCTTGAATTACATCAAATGGATGTAAAGACTGCTTTTCTTAATGGAGAATTAGAAGAAGAAATATATATGGAACAACCTGTTGGTTTCATAACAAAAGGCTAAGAGCAAAAGGTATGTCGACTTTTAAAATCGATATATGGCCTTAAGCAGTGATCGAGACAATGGTATATACGTTTTCATACAGCCATAATATCATATGACTTTGTTATGATTGACGAAGATCATTGCGTATATATCAAAAGATTCAAGGATCAATATGTGATCTTATCATTATATGTTGATGATATACTTATTGTTGGAAACAATAAGGAGTTTATAAATATTGTGAAGAATTGGTTATCTTCCAATTTTGAAATGAAAGACATGGGTGAAGCTACATATATTCTTGGAGTTAAGATTTCAAGAGATCGTTCGAAGAAATTATTATCTCTTTCACAAGAGACATATATAAATAAAATCCTTGAACGATTCCATATGCAAGATTGCAAACCCATAGACATTCCTATTGCAAAAGGTGAAGGATTGAGTTGTAGAATGTGTCCAAAGACTTCACAAGAATAGGAACATATGAAACGTGTTCCATATGCTAGTGCTGTTGGAAGTTTGATGTATGCTATGATGTGTACAAGACCGGACATTTGTTTTGTAGTTGGAATGGTGAGTAGATACCAATCCAATCCAGGTCAAGCACATTGGGTTGCCTTCAAAAGAATCCTAAGGTATCTAAAAGGTACTGCCGACTATTCATTATGCTATCAAGGAAGTGATCTGTCCCTTGAAGGCTATACTAATGTTGATTGGGGAGGAGATTTAGATGAGAGAAAATCAACCTCCGGAGTTGTTTTCTTACTAAATAATGGCGCCATATCTTGGAGTAGTAAGAAACAAACGTGTATAGCATTATCAACAATGGAAGCTGAATTTGTAGCACTTTCAGCAGCAGTACAAGAGGGTGTTTGGCTTAAAAGATTTTATGATCACTTAGGTGTTGCTAAACGTGCTGCAAATCCAATATTGGTTAACTGTGATAGCCAAGCAGCAATAGCATACACTAAGGATCCTAAATTTCATTATAAGACCAAACACATCGATACCTAGTATAATTTTTTAAAAGACATGGATGCACAAAAAGAAGTGAACATACATTACATATCTACACATAGAATGATAGCAGATCCTATGACAAAACCAATCCCTAGAGATGTGTTTCTTAATCATGTGAAATCTCTAGGATTGTGTAGAAGTTAATGTACTGAATATTTTGTATTTCCCAAAAGTTCACAATTTCATGATATTTTCTTAATTATTGTTGCCAAAGAGTTTATTCAACATTTATGCATATTAATGCTTTGTGCATTAACATATAATGCTTTGTGCATTATATTTTTTGTTTGAAAGTATGTCGGACAGATGGAAGATTAGCCCACTCACATGGGTAATCGCCTCTATTGCTGTGTGGTAATAGAGATGAGACAATTTTAAACTTATTATCTATGTGATAATTGAGAGCTCAAGTTTAAAATATGTATGTCGCCTTAACAAAATGTTAAGATGAGGTCATAATATTGATTATGATCGAAAATGAAATGAACCACAAATTTCACTTTATCTGTCTTTAATGCTAGATGTGAGTTCTGATATGAGTAGATATGTGAACTCAAGTTAGACATGGTGAATGTCTGAACTACCATCTTACGGTATTAAATGTAAAGACAGATGCTCCATGGGAAAGTAGAGAATACCGTAACACATATTTCATGCTATGTGTGCATAAAACGACCAAATGAGTTGGCGAAAGTTTTAATCTCAACTTTCAAGCCGTGTGAGACTCACGAGGATAGGTCCTCAATTGAATGCCCTTGTGACTCTTATCTTATTCTTAAAATTTTTATTCAATGTTTGCTATCTTAGAATGTTGCCCACGATCATGAGTGATGCGATCTAACAGGACATTTCTAGAAAAGCAATTGAAGAAAGAGGAAGATCAATTTGTTATTTGTCACATTCTGACTTGTATTCACAGGCCGGCCAATTATGATTCTTTTGAGTTCAATCATAATTGTGAATACAATATATATAATATTTAAAGAGATCAGAAAGAAATATAATTTGGCTGATTGGTCTAGGGTAATGCATACAAAAATCTACTCTAAATAATTATACCCAAATATGAGTTGCTATATATTCTTACCAGATGTATAGCATCAAGCTCTCAGTGTATGCTGGTCGCACAGATTATTTGCTTGTATGAACTTTGCATAGAAGAGAGAGTTATAGTTTGACTATCATGGGCGAGTGGGAGATGAAAGAAGTAACTCCAAGTAACTCCCATGAAGTCAAAAAGGCAACCCATGTTGCCCACTAATATCATAATTGCAAAGGCAGTTAGATATACCAAGAGTCTAAGGAGGACTACCAAGAGTCTAAGGACTTCTATAAAACCAAAATAAAGAAAGTGAGCAACAAGAGTGTGTGGTGCAGCAGAAAAACTATAAGAAAAGTTTTTTCTTATTCTCTCTAGTGCAAAGGAAGCATTTTAATCTGTGAATAGTGGATATCGTTCCTTGCAAGATTATATTCAGACCAGTGATACAAGTAAGTTGTTCTTGGGTTAATTTTTCCGCACGTATTTTGTATACGATAATTTGGAATATGTTTCCTACACTATCATTATGCAATGACATTTTTTGGCCACTGATGGAGCTAAATTGTTGTACCTAAAGGAGAGTTGATATTAAGGGTGTAAGATGACATTGCTGGTTTTAAGGTTTACCTTCCCTATTTTAGACTACGATCAATTAGTTGAAAAGTTTCTTTTGTCTCATTCTTTAGTTTTGCTAGATCTAGATGAGCCAACTCCATGGTCAAAATGGAAGCTTAAGCTCTTTTCTTTTCTAAACAAGAAATTGAAAAGGTTAGTTGATGAATCTTATTATGATGTTCATGATGGTTATGATGAAAAATCAATGATATTGGTGATCAACAACATGAAAGGGATATCACAAGCTATCTGATGAGCAAATAAAGAAGGTCATTGAGCTAATGACATAAAATTAAGTGCTTCTTGAGAGGCAACACAAATTGTTCATTTTCAATTGTTTAATAGGTCATGTTTCTGAAGTTGTTTTAGGGTTTATATTAGGTGTCTAAGCAATTTGTGTTGAGAAAATGCAGTCCATGTTGAAGAAGTGACAGAATTAGTGCAATTTTTAGGCATTGAAAGCATTCCTAATAAAAAGGACAGTGCCTTGGTGTTGTAAAATAGCACAGAGGTGTGCCTTGATAAAACAAAATAAAAAATTCCCATTGCAGTGCTACTAACTTGCATCATGGTATGATTATGATAGAAAAGAGAGAGAGAGAGGGCGTACTATGGAGCAATTGAAAGTCACCGAGGCGTGCCTTAAGTTATGTAATTGGTAGAAAGTTATTTTTCAACCCTAAACTTCCATTTTCCACATTCTAGACTTCTTGAACCATTGTTCTTCATTTTTCCTCCATTTTACTTCCCATTTGTAATTCATCCAATCTTTGACCTACTTGGTGGATATTCCCGTATTTTTGTGTTCTCCTCAAAGACATATTGTAAGCTTCTTTGGTGATGGAGCAAATTGGTGGTGATTTAATTATATTTTGTTAACAATTCTCAAGTCGTTGATTTTCAATTGGGTATTCTTTCCCCACTTTTCTCTATTATGGTGTAAATATTTTTTGTGATAATCTCTTATTATTGTCAAAATATTAACTCGTTGAATGTGCTAATCACCCTTATTGAGTAAAATTGATCTTGTTGACATTGGTAACTTTTGCCTTGCGTTTGTATTTGGAAATGTAATTTTGAATGTGCAATTGTGTTTGAATTACTTGATTGGGATAGAATTACCATAAATCTTATTGCATTAATATTTTTTGCAATTTTATGGTTAATTATGCAAGGTAATATCAAATGACCAATTTTGCATCTTCTTTCTTATTTGCAATTTGGTAGGGGCATAGTATTCTTGTTTTTGTCATTGCATCAAGAAAATGGAGTAAATCTCATGAATCCACCTCATATGTACCTTTTAGTTTTGATTAGTATAGATTCGAAAGTTTGGATGCTTTTAAAAGTTATAAAAGAGATTTGGTTTAAAACAAACAACCAATTCTTAAAAGAGAAATGTATTGTTGGGAAAAAACGATATCACAATCTTGTGAACCTACGAGGAAATGACTAAACACGAACAAAATAGCAATCTAATCACAATAAAAATATATCAAGAATTAGCAACAGCAACACAATAGATTTTTAACGTGGAAAACTCCCTCAATGTGAAGGATAAAAACCACGGGATCGATCTCGGAGTCTACCCAAATTTTCACTATATAATTTTAAGTACAAAACCTAATTCCAACTCAACATATGAGCACCACAATTTCCATAAATAATGGAATCAACAATATAGCAAAAACAAGCTATATCAAAGCAAACCCAAGAAGGAAAAAGATGAAGATGGTGAAATCTCACCCAAACCTCTCACCTTGTATTTCTCTATCGAAAAACCCCTACTACATCTATATTTATAGGCATCAAGTAGAGACCCAATCCAAATCGGATTAGATCAGTGTTCCAAAACACAATAGAATTATTTAAAGGTTCCAAATCTTAAATGAATTATGAAAAACATCAAATTAGAATATTAGATAAAATCATCTAATCACATTCCAATATGGACACAAGGCATAATCCAACTCTTTTTCATGCTTTCTTCCAATTTTATACAAATCCCTACATGGGCTGGACACAAGGCCCAAGGCCTAACATGTATGTGCTTGGTATTACATTGCACATAATTGTTAATAGAGATTGGTAAAAACTAATTAATTAAGAAACCTAAACTGCCACAATACTTGTTTGAGAGTTTTATGTTAATGCCTCTAAACATAAAGACTTTCAAATGTTTGTCATAGGCAAATGGGTTAAATTTGATTCTAAAACAATTAATGCATATTATAAATTGCCTAATTATTAGCAAGATGAATATTGTCAATTTTTGTCAAGCTTCTGCTGATTGAAATGAAGTCATTACTGACTTAGAACAGGAACACAACTGAATTCTGCTAATGGTCGGGTTTTTCAATTTTCCGCCAATGCATTATTTGAGGAAAAAAGAACATGACATTATTTTGTTTGTGCTAAGTTGATGTCTTCTTCTGACTAGTCTAATGTTCATAAAGATAGGGCATTTTTAGTAAGGGCTAGTCTAGCTAGTTCGCCCATTAATGTACAAAAAAATCATTCATAGCTTCATTTTGCAGACTGTCAATCATTATAACATTAGCTTTGCTTGTCCTTTGTTGATTACGACATTACATAGTAAGTTGGAATTATTTAAGGGGTGAATGAAGAGTTATTACCACCTACAACGTCTTTTTATTGACATCATTTTGATATGCTGAAAGGTGAAATTTTTTATCCTAGTGCTTTTGAAGAGTGCTACAGCTACTCAAGAAATTTCCATAGCTCCACCAACTGCACCACCTAAAGTGTATTTCTCAATTAGAGACAAGTTTGGGTGATTATCATCATGAAACTGTTCAACTATATCAAGATTTTGCTCTAGTTCAGACTCAAAGATACGCTCACTTGGCACAATTTTAAACAGACTTCTATGTATAAAAAAATCAAACATTCAATCACTTTGTGCAGAGTTTGGGAGTTATGTTTGACAGAAGGCCAATCTACCAGTGTTTCTTCCTCCCATAGGATGTTATGTAAGATGATCAGTCTACAGACTAAAATCTTTGACTTTCTTATCATTTAGATAAGTTTTCTTTCCTTTATCTTACTCTATGCCATTGAGGACAATGTCATGTTTAAATTTAGGAAAAGTGAGGTGCTACGATGTCTAGAATAGTTTTTTTTTTTCTGTTTGATTTCTGTTTTTTTTTCCATCTATTTTGTTTGAGTTTGTTTTCTATTATAAATTTTAAGAAATTCCAAAAAAAATCAATGAAAAAACCAAGAAGATTTAGAAAAACATAAAAATAAAAAATTTGAAACATTATACACTTTTGGCGAATGATGAGCATTGGTTTAATTTATTTTGGCTTGTAGAGTTCAAACAATCTTTGAAATGTAGAGTTCAATTTTTATATTTGACTTTGTACTATTTGGAAAACTTGAAACTTTTAACACATGGTCAATGGTTTTTGATTGCTCTCATGTGAAGTTGGCGTGCATAAGTTGATATCTTTGGATCATATCTTGTCTTATGACTTGCCTAATTGTTTTTTGAAGCAAAATTTTAGAGTATGGCTTACTAGGGAAATGATTTAGACTTTGGAATGGTAGTGCCTTTCAAACTAATTCTTGAGACAAGAATCCTTAGCTTCGTTAATTAAGCCGCATATTTCCTTTTTATTTGTTTGAAAACTAAATATTTTAAGCTAGCCTTGAAACTTTCTCTATGGTTTTTAAATGAATGGTTGAGATGGGAGTTAATTGCCCATATTCATAGCTAGTTAATTGCCCATGTAGAGGAGGAGGAGGAGGAGGAGGAGGAGGGGAGGGGAGGCGATTGAATTACTAGGAGACGATTGAATTACTATGAGAATGAAAAAGATTTTCTTTTTTAAAATAAGAAAGGAAATAGAATGCATATAGTAAATTTTGGAGTTAATTGTGTGTGTGCTAATAAATCTAGGGGAAGAAGTTTTTTCTTTCCTATTTAATAAATTACAAGTTATTCAAGTGTTTAACGTGATTTCAACTGCTTTAAAGTCCTCTATCTCACCTTCACTCTAGCCTTTTATTATAGGCTTAAAAAGTCCTTTTGATTTTTAGTATGATTATGATCTCCATTACTAGAGAATGACACCAAAAATAAATTTAAGAGAGAACTGCTGATTTTGAACAATGGTGTACAAAGACGTTTAATTTTTGCATTTTACTCTAAATTATGGGTGATTATCTTTCAATATTCACACACGTGCCCAAGGATTTTTAGATGGTATGGAGTTGTCAGTTAAGTTGAGCTTATGCATAATCATGGTGATTACCTCTTTTGGTTAGAATGATATTCAATCTCTAAGGCCTATTAAGTAGCCTAAACCTTTAAATTTTTGTAATTCTTGCTATTGTATGCTTGGTGACAAGCAAATTCTTAATTTTGGGGATATTTGATAATAGGAAATTATGCCTATATATATATGTCATAATTGTTAATTACGATTTGAGTTAATGTAGAATAAGTTAACTTCACCTTTAAGGAATTAAGAAATTACAATTCATTTGGACAACAATTTTATTTAACAAAAATTTAACTTTTTTTAAATAAAAATAAAACACCCAAACACATTTTTATTTCAAAATTTAAAATTTAAAATTTAAAATTTTCCACTCAAATTACTCTCACATAATTTTAAAAAAATTTCCTTCCTATTTTTCCCTCTAAAATACATTTTCTATTAAAAAATAGTCATAAAAATTTTCAAATATTCTAATATAATTTTTTTTCAAATAAATCACAATCCAAATGAAGCCCATCTTGAGGCGGAAAGAATAGCAAAGAAGTTAAGAAAAGAGTAGCAACAATGAAACAAACTTGCAAGAGAATTGAGGGGAAAGAAACACTAAAAGACCAATTTTAGATAGAATGACATACACCATGGCATGGATGCAAGGTGTCAAGATGCCATGAAGATAAAATAAGAAAATCAAAGAGATTAGAATAAGTGAGTCACAACACTAGTCTTGGTGCACCACTGCGTTGTTGGGTATTTAATATAACCTAAATGTTTATTTTAATATAAGTCCAATAGGTAATAGACCTTTGTAGTGGGCATTATGAACAAGAGCCCATTAACTGGTTTTAATCTTAGTATATCCCTATATATATGCTAGCCGGAGGCAGCATGTTAGGTATTCCAAATTAGATACTTAGGGTATATTGCTTCTAACAATCGCATGTACTATTGCTTGACTTTAAGCCCTAACAATATTGAAGCATTAGGTATTGAAGATTTTGAGAAAAATTTTTCACGTTTTTTGAGATTAAAAACAAAACAAAAAATTTGTGAACAGTACCCGAATAGTGAAACAAGGATATTTTTGTCACTTTGAAAATTGACTTTTTGTTCCGGTGACTATTAGAGGCAAAGGAGGAGTCTTTCTTGTAGCTTTCGACGAGAGGAGTTCAACGATGCAATCTGATCGCTGATCCGATGGTGGAGTTGGTCGGGATCTGAGTTTGAAGTTTCGCAGTCGAAATCTTTCTCTTTAGATTTTGGAAAATTTAGTTTGTTATAGGTTGCAAGGCCACTTGAGTTTTTTTCTCCTTGAAGAGACAAGCATTTTGAGTGGTCACCAGTGTCGATTGGAGGTCGAACGATAGAGAATGGAGCAACTGAAATTCCAACGAGTTCGGGACAACTTGACGCGGTGAGTTAGCCACTGACTGGGGAATAATTGTTGATTGGGCACTGACTGAGCAGTATTTGCTGACTAGACGCTGACCGTTGACCAGTGACTGTTGACTGTTGACCGATGATCGTTGACTTTTTCTAGATTTTTTCGACTCTGATTTAGACTTTTAGTGACTGCTAAATTTTTCCTTTGCTGAAAATAGGTGCACTCATTCTAATTTTTCATTTTTTAATTATTAAAATGGAAAAACATATGCCAATTGAGATGGTCAAACTCCATACTTTTAGTGAGTCTAAATTTAATTCATGGAAACGAAAGACTCAGTTTGGTTTAAAATATGAACATATTTTTACACTATTTTGAGTACCTTTGCTGACACTACAGAGGAAGTAGATGAGTCTCAATGGAACAAGGATGATGACTTCTGCAAAGACTATTTATTAGACTGTCTTTCGGACCGTCTTGCATAAGTTTATACCAATTTTAAGACTACCAAAGAAATATGGGACAATTTAGATACTCAATTTAAGAAGGATGAGAAATTGTCAAAAACACATCTTTTTGACAAACTCATTGATTTCAAATTCAAAGAAGATATGGAAATCACTCCTTAAGTAACTGATCTAGAAAATTTAATATTTAAATTGACAAGTAAAAACATTATTGTATGTGATCCCTTTCTGGTTGGTGCCATTATTTATAAATTACAATATGCGTGGCATTCTTTCAAAACTGAGATGTACAAGAAGAAAGTACAAGTGGGACTGGATGATCTCAAATGGTTCAGTAGAATTGAGGATGAGAATCGAGCTAGGAATAGCTTGGAGATGGTTAGACAGCAACAATCAGCTGCTAATGCGGTATCAAATCCCAAGAAATTTCCTAAAAAATTCAATTCACCCAAGAGTGAACCTCAGAAATTGAAGGCCAAAAAGCCTATCTTTAAGAAAAAGAAGGGCAAGTGCTACAATTGTGGGAAGTGGGGTCATTTTGTAGGAGATTGTAAACAATCTAAAAAGGAAAAATCTAACACACCAAAGAATGAAGCAAATATGCTTTTGCAGAAGATTGAGCCTCAAAATTTTACTACTATGGTGGGAAATAATAGAAAGGCCAGTACTTCTTCAGAATAGTGGTTAGATACTGCGGCAACATGCCATGTTTGCAAGAGCAAAAAGTTACTTGATGATGTTGCTAAAGCAAACGAGACTATAACTGTGGCTAGTGGAGCAACGGAGACGGTGACTCACACTAGTACTACAAATATGAGTCTTTGTTAAGGTAAATTTCTAACTTTAAAAGATGTTAAAGTAGTTCCTACTATTCAAAAGAATTTAATTTCTGTTAGTCGCTTAGACAATGCTGGCATGAGCATATCTATTTGTGGTGGTAGAGTAACTTTATCTATTAACTCTCATTATTTTGGTTGTGGATTCTTGACTGGTGGTATGTATAGATTGAGTTCAATAAATGAAACGGTCAGCCAGGTAAGTTCAAATTTAATTGATCCTAAAACATTGCATAATCGGTTAAGACATGTGAACTACAAGAAAATGGCTAGACTAGCTAAAACTCATAATATACCTTTAGATACTTCAATCAGGTTTAACAGATGTAAAGTGTGTGCTCAAACAAAGATTACTAGAAAACCATTTCATATGATTTCTAGGAGTATACAACTTCTTGAATTAATATATTTTGACCTCTGTGACTTTAAAGGTTTCACAACTAAAGGTGGTTGGAAATATCTGGTCACTTTTATAGACGATTTTTTTAGATATTGTCATATTTATCTGTTAAAATCAAATGATGAAGTATTTGATAAATTTAAAATTTTCAAGAGTCGTGTTGAAAACTAATTGAACTTGAAAATTAAAAGGTTTAGGAGCGATAGAGGAGGAGAATATACATTGACAGAGTTCAAGGAATTTTATGCTTCATATGGCATAGTAATTGAAACTATTGCTCCTTACTAACCTCAATCTAATGGCATAGTTGGGCGTAAGAACAAGACATTAACTTAAATGTTAAATTCTATGCTATTGACAGCTAGCATGCTTTCTTGTTATTTAAAAGAAGCAGTTTTGACTACTAATCACATCCTGAATAGGTTGCCGCACTTTAAGTTGTCTTCAACTCTGTATTAGATATGGCATAAACATTCTTATAGATATGATACTCTTAAGACTTGGGGTTGTATTGCTTATGTGAGGATACTAGACCCTAGGAGACCTAAGGTGGGGCCTAGGACAAACACTTGTGTGTACCTGGTAGTGCAGAGGATAGTGTAGCTGATCGGTTCTTGGATTTATCAACCAATGTGGTTATAGAATCTAGAGATGCAGTTTTCTTCGAAGATAAATTTCTTCGAGATCAAGGGTTGACAGTACTAGGCACTATAAAAATAATTTGAAAATCACTTATAGAAAATGAATCAAATTCCTCTGACACTCGGATAATTTCTGAATTTGTACCTTAAAGAGTATCTACAAAAGAACAAGTTCCCAAGACGTTTGGTGAGGATTTTCACTTACCATTTAGAGGATGATCAATGCACTTATAAAGAAGCGATGAGATCTAGGGACTCCTTATTATGGGCAAAAGCCATTGATAATGAAATGAGCTCTCTGTTACAAAATCAAACTTGGCAACTAGTCGATTTGCCAAAAAGGGCTACGACTATAGGTTGCAAGTGGATTTTGAAGAAGAAACTTAATCCTAACAAATCCATAGCTTGGTATAAAGCATGTTTAGTAGCTAAGGGCTATACTCAAGTAAGTGGGGTAGATTATTTTGATGTTTACTCCCTGGTTTGTCACTTGACTACGATAAGAGTTCTTCTTGCTTTGGCATTTATTGAGTACTATGTTGTGCATCAAATGGATGTAAAGACAGTTTTTCTAAATGAAGATCTTATAGAGGAAATCTATATGAATCAACCTGAAGCATTTGTCATGATTGGTTTCGAGAACAAAGTTTGTAAGTTAAACAAATCTTTGTACAGTCTAAAACAAGCACTTTAATTATGGCATCAAAAATTTGACAAGGTAGTAATGAGCTTCGGATTTCGATCCATTTATTCTAATAAATGCTTTTATTACCGTTCTGTGTCGAATAATGTTGTGATTATTTGCTTATATGTAGACGACATGTTGATACTTGGTTCTGATCATTTTGCAATAAGTGACGTAAAAGCCGAATTGACAAAAGCATTTAACATTTCAGATCTTGGTGTGATAGACACCATTCTTGGTATGAAAGTACATTTTACAGAGTAAGGAATTACTTTTAGCCAAGCTCACTATACTGAAAAACTACTTTACACATGGGGATACAATGAATGTAAAGTGTCTGAGACACTGTATGATCCTAATAAAAAGGTTGAACCCCAATGAGGGAGCTAGCGTGAATCAGTTGGATTATTCTAAACTGATTGGTAGTCTCATGTATGCAATGACATGCACTAGGCCAAACATAGCCTTTTCTGTAGGCATGCTGAGTCATTTCACAAGTAATCCCAGCCCTGAGCATTGGAATGCTCTCACGCGACTTATGCGATATTTGAAGGGTACCTCTAACTATGCTCTGTGTTATAGAGACCATCCTCCTATCTTAGAAGGATTTTCTAATGCATCGTGGTGCTTAGAATTAGGAGACAGTAAATCTACCAGTGTTTATATTTTCACATTGGGTGAAGCAGCTGTTGCGTGGAAATCCAAGAGACAGACTTGTATTGTTTTGTCGTCTATGGAATCGAAACTTTCTGCTCTAGTTTCCACAGGAGGAGAAGCAGAGTAGATAAGAGAACTGATCCTGGATATTCCACTAACCCGTTTAAAGATTAATTCGTTAATTATGTTCTGTGATAATCAAGCTACAGTTTCGGTAGTGAAAAACTCACTCTTTAATGGTAAGAGGAGACATTTTAGGCTGAAACATTCCATGCTGAATTATCTCATAGAACACGATATCATCACTTTGGTCGATGTGAGATCGAAGGATAATACGGCTGATGCTCTCACAAAGGGACTAAACAAATATCGAACGTTCAAAATTGTGGGGGAAATGGGGTTAAAGACTATATAGACATGTCTTAACCTACATTTATGTTATTTTTTTAATTTTTGAATCTCCCTTTGTTGGCCAAAATAAGCACTTGATAATGTTTTGACAATGTTTATGGTTGTCAATATATCATTCCACGTTTGATGATATATCCTTTTTTGGGTGAGTTGTCTCATTTCACATATGATTAGATAATTTAATTCATTTTGAATGTTCTGTTTAAAGCGGTTGCATCATTCCATATCTGATGATGCTGTTTAACTAAATTTGGACTTGACAGCTATAACATTCCACATAGAAACATGATATGGTTCTTTTGAAAAGAAACTGTTTAGGTCTTGTTCTTATAAAGCAGCTGGACATTGATGCTTATTGGAATGTGATATTGATGCATATTGACATTGATACATACATATATTTATTTATTTATTTTCGGTCATTGTGGTATTGTGCCAAATTGTTTTGGTAGAACTAGACATTTTAGTTTGTTACACAAATGATTGGATTTACATGATATTCATATTTGGTAACTTACAGAAAATGACGAAAATGGAGGAGCTGATTCCAACTGGGATCCTGAATAGGATGATCTACTTGATGGATAATTCCTCTGGAGCTCTAGACTGTGGGGGACCATTATTTTCTTTTTAGTTGAATAAATAGTTCACTTACATATGAAATTTCCCATTTAGTTTGAATTTAGAGTATTTCTAAAACTCTTGTGTTCGAAGTTTAGAGAATTTCTAAAACTTTGATTTGATTCATTTATAAGTGAGACCTATTGATTGTTTGGTTGAGTTTTGATTGTGTTTAAAGAATTCGTATTTTTGAGTAATGAATCTTTTTGTGCAATGAATGATTCAATATTCTATTTTGAACATTACATTATCTATCTATTGGATTGTGCTATATGTAGAACAAAGGAGGAGATTGTTGAGTGTTTAATATAACCCAAATGTATGTTCTAATATAAGCCCAATAGGTAATTGACATTTGTAGTGGGCTTGTATGGGCAAGAGCCCATTTAACTGGTTTTAACCCTAGTGTATCCCTATATCTATGTTAGCTAGAGACAGCATGTTTACTATTCCAAATTAGATACCTAGGGTGTATTGCTTCAAACAATCGCATATACTATTGCTTGACTTTAAACCCTAACAATACCATGTCAATTTTGACTCTTTTTAGGCTTTTAATTATGTTTGGTGTAGGACTTCTAATTCTTCTATACATAGGTTAAGTTAGGGCTTTAAGTATTATTTTATCAATGCTGATTACTTGTTTTTTCCCCAAGAAAGTTCATATGAGAAGGAAAATTCATCCACAAAAGGATTAAGATTTGAAGGCTAAAACGAGGAAAATACCTCAGTAGAGTTTTTCTTTTTTTCTCCTTAATTTCTTGTATTGATTTGAGATGATGAAACCCTTGAATTTATCTACTGAGACTAGTTTCATTAGTGCTTTTGTCTATCGGAAACAACTAAATATTTAGCAACTACCAAAAATAGGATTTGTAAGAAACTAGTTAGGTCAACAACTTGCTACGTCTTGGATCAACTTTTGGTTTTTTTTAAAGTAGTTTTTCCTGTTTTAACTAACATTTCATTCCCCCATTGATTTTTACAAGTACAAATTAGTCATAAGAGCAAGAAAAAGAGGGTGAGGGAGATGCCCCTTTTGAGGTTAAGTTTGAAGAGATATTTCAAGATTCTATCTTATGTTTTTAATATTTCTTTTGTAAGTCACACTTCAACATTAGAATTTAACTCTTGTACGTAGTTTGAATCTCTAATTATCTTCTATATCTATGGGTTGTTGATATATAAATTGTCTACTTCATTTGTACTTAATTTCCTCTAATTGTTTGATCACTAATTGATTGTGTTTGAGAATTTCATTGATCTTGATGAAGCGAGATAAGATTCCCTAAATGGAGCATCCCATGATCTATAAATAACAATTTAGAGTTTTTTGAGGGAGGTTCACATACTATCAAAACATGAGCAGTCAATGAGATATCTAAATATGATGAGCTTCCAATCCTAGATGCCCAGGCATATAAGTGCATCGTAGACTTCGAGGATACAAAATGAAGCTTGACAAAGGCCATTGAATATATTAGATCTAACCAACTATTGACCTCAACCCAAACACATTGAGAATAATGGATATAAATAAAGCTAAAATAGTGAAATGCTAATCTTATTGTCCACTAGGTGCTTGAAAATTTGCCCTTCAAACTAGTTTGACTCACCTCTTCCTATACTTTATTTGGATTTAGTTTAAAATCTTGTGGCTCAACTTGAATATAAACTAGGTTGGATAATTCCCTGTGGATTCAACTTGTATTCATCTCTAGTTATTACTTGTCAAGATTAAAGATGGCATTATTGTCTAATGTTTCAAAATTAAGTGTTTTCATTTTACTGAACTACTAAGTAGTATTGATCCAAGATCATCAGTTGCCTATGTTATTAGCCAAAATAGTATAAACCCAATAGATCAAACATATATATGATTAGAATTTAGAGACAGAAGTGAAGAATCGTGTACCGATCTTTTAATCCATAATTGTATTCGGAAACAAGATTGATCATAACTAGATTCTTCCCCTCTATGACCCCCTTGATGAATTGGATTTGATGAATGTCTCTTTCTCTTGTAAACTTTATGAGTGGAAAGTGTTTCTAAAAGATTAGGGTTAGAAAAGAGAACCTAAACGATATTTATAGCTACACCCTAGACCCCTCATCAGAGACCACGCGAACTATAGCCCACACAAACCAGTCCAACATTAGACTAATTAAAAGACTTTATATCTGATTTAATTAAACCAAGCCTAAAACAGCATTAATTATTATAAGCTCATATAGAAAAATCTTACATTCTCTCACTTGGGCGAATATTAATTAAAGTTGTACTCTAATGTGTGCACATTATGCTAGTTTGGAAATTACTTTTAATTGTCAATCCTATCCTATGGAGTCTTCAACACCAAACCATGGCAGTAACTATATGTAATCACACAGAGTCATCCATGATCACAAGTGTTGTTAACTCTACTGATATGGTTTCAATGTAGAAGTGTGGTAAACCAGATAACACCTCATATAGAGTCAAACTTTATGTGTTATCCCTTTTGTCAGTTCCTATTCTCTCTCCTTTAGTGCCACAAAGTCTTTATGTGTCATTAGAGAATAAATTTATTGTTCCAATGAACTTGCATATATCTTATCTTTATTGTTAACTAAATTTTATGTGTATAAGACTTATGTCCCAAATTAATAACTGTATGCCCTTTTAGTCTATGCTCAAGGTTTACACAATGCCTTGAAACTTGCACTTTATGTTTCTATATGTATTCAGCATATAACCGGAAAATTCATTAAACTTTATTGAATTAAAATGCCAATGCACATGTCAAAATTGTCACCAAATGTAAAAAAGAATAGATGAAAACTTTATGAGCATAAATAACTATCAATTCCCACTAAATTATAGCATCTAATGTGCTATTAAGCCCATACTTTCGATATACCTTTCTAACACACATGGGCGAAATCCTTTTATTAGTAGGCCTGCAACCATATCATCTGTGAAAATATGCTATACTACTATGTCACCATTTTGTACTATTTCCTTGATAGTCAAGAACTTGATCTCCATATGTTTAGACCCTTTAAGACCTTTTTGATTATTAATAAATAATACTGTTAAATTATTATCACAATACAACTGTATGGGTCTATCTACAAAATCAAATACAACTAACTCCTTTATTAGATTACGAAGCCAAACGACTTGAGTAGCAGTTGTAAAGAATGCTATCAACTCCATTTGCATAGTGGAAGACGAAATCATCTTTTGTTCTCACTTTTCCAAGATACTACACCTCCTGCTAACTTAAAGATATAACCAGATGTTGATTTCATGTCATTCTCACAGCCAACAAAGTTGACATCCGTATACCCTGCTAGCTCAAGGTCCTGAACATGTCCACGTGTCAGCATGTAGTCTTTTGTCTTATTTAAGTACCTTAAAACCTTCTTGGCAGCTACCCAATGATCATGTCCTATGTTTGCCTGATATATGCCTAGAAGACCAATTGCAAAAATAGTGTCTGGTCTAGTACATACTTGAGCATACATAATGCTTCCAAGTGCACTAGCATAAGGTATGTTTTTCATTTGGAATTTCTCATCATCTGTTTAAGGGCACTGATACTTATTCAGTTTATCACCCTTGACGACGGGAGCAATTCCCAACTTGTATTCATGCATACTAAATTGTTCCAGAACACGATTTATGTAAGCCCTCTGAGATAAACCCAATAAGTAGTGAGAATTTATCCCTATGGATCTCTGTACCAAAGATAAATGACTACTCACTAAGGTTTTTCACATCAAAACTATGTGACAACATTTGCTTAGTCTCATGCCAAGCTGAGATCATTACTTGCAAGCAAAATATCATCAACTTATAATATGAGAAGAATGAAATTCCTACCATTGACCTTGCTATATACACACCAATCTACCTTGTTTTTAACAAAATCAGATGATGTTACAACTCTATTAAACTTTAAGTACCATTTTCTAAAAGCCTGTGTAAGTCCTTAAATAGACTTTTTAAATCTATACACAAGCTGTCTCGAATCATCAGCTGCAAAACCTTCGAGTTGAACCATATAGACATTCTCATCAAGGTTTCCATTTAGAAAAGCTATTTTAACTTCCATTTGGTGTAACTCCAAATCTAAATGAGCTACTATTGCCATGATCACTCTAAAAGAATCCTTAGAAGAGACTAGAGAAAAAGTTGCTTCATAGTCTACTCCTTCTCTCTAAGTGAATCCTTTGGCTACTAATCTGACTTTAAATGTTTCTTTTTGTCCTTTAGAGTCCTTTTTGGTTTTATATACCCATTTGCAGCCAATGTGCTTGTATCCCTTAGGTAATTCAACAAGCTCCTAGACATTGTTATTTTTCATAGATTGTATCTCATCCTTCATGGTATCTTTCCATAGATTTAATTGAGGACAAGAAACAGCCCCTGTATAAGTTACTGGATCTATCATGCAACCAATGTCATAATCATACTTTCCAAGATAGGCCATGTAGTCTGCTGGTATAGTTGACTGTAGTCCTCTTAAGTGGAGCTATCACAGCCTCATTCTGTTCTTGATGAGGTTAAGTATCATTAAGCATAGGCTCAATGACATTAACCTCAACTCCCACTAAATCAGGTCGTGATGTATAAGACTCCATAACTACATATGGAGCTCTGGCCTCCACAATAGTTTGTACAAGTAGAGAATTTGACGCAATGGTCTCCACCACACTATCATCCTTGGCGATCTATGAACAAGCATTCTTTTTGGCCACATCTAGTTCCAAGAACTTAGCTGTGTGTGATTCTACAATTCTTGTGCCTCCATTTGGGTTATAAAATTTGTATTCTTTTGAATGATCTGGATAGGATACAAAATAACACCTGGTCATTTAGAATTCCAATTTACTTAATGTTGGATTATACAACCTTATCTCTGCAAGATACCTCCAAACTCTGAGATTGTTTAAGCTAGGTTTACGTCTCGTCTATAACTCATAAGGTGTTAATGAAACGGCTTTGGTAGGAACTCTATTCAAAATGTAGAGAGCCGTTTTCAAGGCTTCTCCCAATAAAAACTAAGGCAAATTACTCCTACATACCATACTCGTCATCATGTCCATGAGGGAGCAATTTCACCTTTCGGTCACACCGTTTTGTCAGGATTGTCAAGCATGGTGAATTGAGTTATAATTCCATAATCCTCTAAGTGTTTGGCAAATGGCCCTTTAAGCTGTCCAGCATCACCATGCCTATCATAATATTCACCACCCCTATAAGACCTGATGACTTTGATAACTTTTCCCAACTATTTTCTTGACTTTAGTCCAAAATATCTTGAATTTGTCAAGAAAGTCAGACTTATCCTTAATCAAGTACAGATATCCATATTAAGAATAGTCATCAATAAAAGTGATGAGATAAAAATTTCTACACAAGGTCGATGTTTATGGACCACTAATGTTAGTATGAATAGTCTCTAAGAGATCAGAACTCCGGACTGCTATCTTTTTCTTAATTTTAGTCATCTTACCCCTATAGCAGTTTACACAATCCTCTAAATCACCTTTAAGCGTAAGTAGGATGTCAGCCTTCATCAAGCTTTCTACTCTTTCCTTCGAGGTATGGCTTAGTCTCTTATATCACAATGTATAACACTATTATTTAGGTAAAGGCATTTTGGAAACAACTTTTTCAACCATACAAACAATGTATATATCATTAGGAGCCAAATACAATTTACACAATCCATAAGACATAATGCTATCAACTTTATTTGAATTAAAAAAACATAGATACTATATTGCTTTTATTTCAAAAGAATAACCACATTTGTCCAAACTTGAAATATAAATTAAATTCTTTCTAAAGGAAGGTGTATAAAAAGTGTTCCTTAATATTAAATTAGAACTAGAATCTAATATTAAGATGACATCTCCCACGAACTCAAGTCAACTTTTTCGTTGTTTTTTACTATCAGACTTGATTCATCCTGATTTGGCTTCTTTTGGTTTCTGAACCTCTGTATGATGAACGCAACATGATTAGTTGCACCGCTATCTAGCCACCATGAACTGGATGGAGCTTCAGATATACTAGATTCACAAGCCAAAGCCAAATAATTATTACCTGTAGCTCACGCTTGGCTAACCAAGCCTTGTATTTGTCACAATTTTTTTTACGTGACCTTTTTTTTGCAGAAGAAGCAACGATCAGATTTCTTAAAAGATTTCTTCTTTGGACCTATTTTCTGAGTGCTATCAGTTGTCTTAGGAGTACTTTTATGAGTAGAAACTTTGGACTTCTTACCCCTCTTACCACTAGCACTAAAAACATACATGACCTGATGTCCCTTTTCATCTCTCAATTTTCCTTCCTCTACCACCACCCTGGCTATGAGATCACTGATAAACCAGGTCTCATTTCGGGAATTGTAATTTGTCTTTATAATTCCGAAATCAGGTGGAAGGGTATTGAGAGTTTGATGGACAATCACAGCTGTAGAAATAGTGATCTTAAATGTTTCAAATTATTCTGTAAATCTATCATCTTTAAGACATAATCTCTAACTCCACTAGTACCATCATACCTCATGTTGAAAAGAGTTTCATCATTTGCCTATTTGCAAATTTTTTTTTTCGGCATTGGTACTTTTTGCAGTAAGATCTGTAGACTTGTCCTTATAAAGGGCATCAAACATATCCACCAAAATCATTCCAAACATTATATCAACTTTCCATTTCTTAAAATTGGAACCAGTGAGAATCTCAATAGTGAGTGAGTTACCATTGATAAAAAAGTGACTGATAATAAGAAAAATATAAAATATGTAAGAATAGTGCAATTTAATATAAACCGTATAAGTGTACTCCACAAAAAAGTCACACGTATCATCATACAATCACTTTTGGGTAGAATGCATGACACATAATTGTAAACTTTCTACATGAGCAGCAGCCATGAGGACTTATTCCAATTCTCATGAATTCACCACCTTTGGGTGTATGAACCACTAAGATTAGTCATTTCTCAAGCACATGTTATACATGTATCCCTCCTTGAACTAATACCCAATCACCCCTTTTGGGAGTGTGATTGGATGTTAGAAAATTAGACATTCCACCACATTATGAGACTGATATTTCCATAAAACCAAGTAAGTGTGCCACTTTGGCAATCACTATCCAATTGAATTTATGAAATTCTCTCATACCAAGGATATTAAACTTTAGGTTAAATGACATTGGAGGCCACTCAACTTTTGAAATCGTATACTTATGGCCACTCAACTCACAAAATTGCGCGAACAGGCATCCAACTCATAAAATTGGCTACCGTGCCCATTCTGTTGTTTCTCTCATTAAGCAATCATTCCACGTGTTTTTTGAGGGGCAAAAAGGTTAGTATGGCACACATATATATAAGCAATGGTCAATGGTTCACTGGTCTTGCTTCGTTTCCAGCCAGCTTCTGAATCTTCGAATTTTCCAGCCAGCCCTTCCACATCTTCCATGTCTTCCACCTCTCAGTCAGAAAAGTTGAGTGGAAGGATTAAAAGCCAGTTTCATCAAAGTCAAGTGGCCAAATGCCACTGCAGAACAACAGCCTCGATTTGTACATCTTGGACGGAGAAGAATCCTGGGCGTCGATTTATTGCTTGCCCAATGCTGAAGGTGAGATTTAAATTGTTGAAATTGATGATAATGTGAATGGCTTACTGATTCCCAAATGACCCATTGATTATTAGGGACAAGGATGTGGATTTTGGGAATGGTTTGATCCTCCTATGTGTAGTAGAGCAGTGGCTACAATTCCCGATTTGCTACGAAAAGTGGACGGACTTGAAAGTGAGTTGGAGAGGATGAAAGTGGTGGCTAGGGAACATGAGTCCAGAGCAGCAATATTGGAAGATAAATTGCAGTTGATAGAAGCAGAACTGAAAAGGAAGAAAATGGTTGATATGTGCTGACTAGTTATATGGATGCTTGCAACTGTTATTGTAGCAAGCTATGTGATTAACAACATTATGAGCATTCCATCTGAAAAATGGTTGGAAATAGATGAATTATAGCCAGCACATAGTGGTGGAATGTGTGAATTTTTTATGAAGCACTTTTTAGAGTAATTGAAGTAGTGGTGTTGCTGTTAGATCAACAAAATTGTTAGAGCATGTGTCTATTGAGTTTTAGTTGTTAACGGTGAAGTTTAGTTTGTGTTAATTTTATGAATTCCAGTTGTTCTTTGCACATTCAACGGTACACTTTGTTTATAAAGAAATGCTATGCCCATGCGCAAAAACACATGAAATGTTCAATGGAAATGGCAGGATATACCAGAATAAAAGATGACAGGAAACAACATTGAAATGTAGCTTAACATGTGCAAAAAACAAGCCATTTGTGCCGTGGAATATACCAATACTCCAGCTGTCCAAAATGTCCACAATTCATGCACAAATGGAATTCAAACTAACACAACGAAACCACTATAGACCAAAGTGCAAATCACTATCACATGAAACTAAACAATTCATGGACCACTAGGTTCTGTCTACCAATATTTAATACAAAAGTTATGGCCCCCAAAATAAAAGCTATAGCAAAACAAAGTCTTTTTGACCACTCCATAATCACTGAGTATTTCCTCCTCTCAGCCGCTGTCCTCTACCAAATGAAGTTGTTCCTTCCCTTTTCCATTTTCTCACGGTATACGAGATTGGCTTCCCAAGCCAGGCGCAGTTTGCGTTAATCCTGCATTTGTCTGCATCGGTCAACTGCACTTTAGGCAAAGTACGCGGCGATCTCCTCAAGATTGTAGTTGGTGATTGAATCTGGCCTGTGGATGATCTTTTGCGCGGTGATCCCCTCAAAGGTTGAGTTGGCAGTGGCGGCTGGACATTTGCCGATGATGCTTGGGATTGGTTTGCTTGGGAATTCAGTTGTGGCTATTCAGAAGGTCCTTCACCCGTTATTGCTCTTTTCCTTCTTCTAAGCCTTTGCTGCATAACTGGTGGATCTGGTTGTGGAGTGCGGGCAGTATTTGTCACAACAACAAATTTGCAAGTTGATGCGTTGTGGCTAGTTAATTCACACTTTCTGCAACGGATTGTGACGACCTTTCTCATCTTAGTACCGTGATCTTTGCTCTCTGTTAAATCTCTTCTTCTAGCTTTTTTGAGCCTTCCTATCTGAACACATACAACAGGGGGATCTAGGGGAACTGAAATGTTGCTCTGTGGCCATATATCCTTTCCACTGATTGGATACAACACATTTTGATACACCCAATTGAATACATTCCTGCTATAAAACCATATGCACATCCATGTACTTCCACACCATGTTGCTTTAAAGCTGCGACCGCATGGCAGCAGGGTATACCAGATATAGCCCACAGACCACATGTGCACTCTCTTCTCCTTATGTCAACAACAAATTGTGCGCCTGTAGGTCCCCTAACCTCATATTCATCAACCCCATTATACGTTTTTCGCCACGCAAATGACTCTTTAACCCTGCCTTCCACTATTTTCCTAATCAAGGGTCCAGTTGGGTGGTCATATCTAGCCATAGTAGCCTTTCTCTTTTGAATCCTCTCCATTAGCATCTCTCTTATACTTTCCATAAGTGATGTAATTGGCCTATCCCTAGCATCTAGTATGTATGCATTAAATGACTCACATAGACTGTTAGTAAGCATATCGCACTTGGTAATGGGAGAAAAGAAAGCCTTACACCAATGCTTTGGATAAGGAGCATTCTTGATCCACACGAATGCATGACTGTCGTAGTCCTCCATTGCCTTCATTGCCATGTTAAATTGTTTCACATTCGTACTCCGCGCAATGGTCCAGAGCATGTTTTTCAGTATCTTGCCTGGATGATTTTTCTTGAAATTGCGATACATCTATTGTACGCACTACCTATGCTCTGAATTGGGTAGAATGTCAGCAAGCGCCCTATCTAAACCCTGCATTGCAAAGTAAAAAATAAGCAGGGGCTAGAATGGAAGGCATTGATACATAAAGCATGTAATGGACAATATGCATACACCTTTTCTTGATCGAAGATGAATGTGTATGAGAACTGATTCTCAATCCCAATATTTTCTACCAAGAGCGTTAGAAACCACTTCCATTGCTCAGTAGCCTCATTCTCAACCACAGCCCACACTATTGGCCACTAGCCATTATTTGGATCAACTCTCATTGTAGTCAAGAGCTGTCCTAGGTACGCACCTTTGATGTGACAACCATCAAGCCCAACAACTCGTCTGCAATGCTTGAATCCTTCTTTCAATGGCCCTAGGCAGCAATATAGCCTCATGAAGACACACTTACCACTAGAATTCCTAAATGGGGTATGCATAATTACCATTGTGGAATTAGGGTGTGCCCTCTTGATTTCATCACAATAGGCCCAAAGTTTATCATATTACTCAGCTGCCGAGCCAACAATTGCTTCCCTTGCTATTTTCCTAGTTCTGTATGCAACAACCTTCGAGATCGATACCTCATGATCTTCATCCACAGTTTGCCTAATCTCCCGAACAGGAATGTCCATGTTCGCTCTAACTCTCTTTTCATACCTTGTTGTTAGCCACTTTGCTGTCAAAAATCTGTTCTTTTGTGCATGGTCACAATTAGCATGTACATCCACAAATGTCCTCACAATCAGATCACTGGACTGCCTATCACTTTCCATTGATGCGTAACACACCCAGGGGCAACTACTTACACACTTTGTTCTAACTCTATGCCGTTCGTTTGTTGTGAATCTTATGGCCTTCCTCTGCCATATAGAATAATTCCGTATAGCTTGTTTGAACTCGATTGAGTTGGAAAATCTCTGGCCCAACTCGAATCATGGTTGCATCATGTCCCTAGCAACATTGAAATCCACATACCGAACCACATCCATTCCATTTTCATCATCACTTGAACCTTGGTTACTTAGAAGTTCACAGTCAATTTCATCATCCAGGATGGCACCTAACTCATTCTCTAATACCTCATTATGCTCATTTGCATTGCCTCCAGATGGCCCTACATTTGATGCCGGGGTATTATCACCTTGGGTTGATGTCCGGCCACGTATATTGCCACCCTTCTTTCGGTTGTTGGCACATGGACCACTTTGTTCTCCTGCATTGCAATCTGAATGGATCACTTGGGTAGGGCCAAAATAGTGTTTCTTGAGTTTCTTCATTCGCTGGACACGGTTCCTTTTGTCGTTCAAGCATCTCATCATCATTGCAATACTCACCATCCTCAGAGAAGTGGTCATCGTCTTCGCAATCGCTTTCAGAATCAGTACCCTCAGCTGCACGGGGCCTAACTTCAACTGCCTCATCAATGATTTTCTCTTTCCCTTTTCGACACACGGTAATATTCGTGTACGTTATATGCTTCAAACAGTATATATCACATTGCCTCTTATCATGTGCATACTGACAAAGTTTTAGAATATTTGAATCTTCTCGCAAGTACCTTCGGCCATTGGTCATTGAACCCCCTGGTTCTAAATAAAAGAAATTCATTTCATACGTGTGGCCAAGCTCAGAAGCCATTGCTTTCAACTCCTCAATAGACATTCTATTAGTTTCACACATGTCCACATAATCAACTTCACCCCCAACATAAGCCTTCGTAAATACACCACTCAATTGTCCACCGTAATGTAGTTTAATGCTAAAATATTCACTGTCGGATGCTGCATTTCGAACACATAATTGTCAACAAATACTCTGGTTTCTAATTGCACATTACAATGAAGGTTATTTACTATGTTTCATTAGCAACCAATAATAAGTCTAGCGCAGAAATACATCACATGAACGCATAACTATGAATTGAGTCAAGAACAGAGGTGCTAAGCAAAAGGGGGAACAAAGGTGATAAGTCCATTGGCCTACTCAGGGTTTGGACTTATTTACTGACGTTACAACATAATTCATATTCATTTCAAGTAGCATATGATACCTAAACCTACACTACAAATGTCTACCAGCCACAAATTGTGCAAAACAACCCTTCAAAACCACCATAAACAACCGCACCCCAACAAAACAAAGTTCAATCTATTTGTGAAGCACCACATTTAGCCCTACTATCAGATTCTTAAAACCCTAAGTGGTTTAGTCAAGAGACACATATCGTAAAGATTTTTTGGATCAACATAGGCGTCCCGTGGTCTGATTTGCCACCCCATGCATCCCTTCTGTCTGCTTCTTCAACTTAGCCTCGAGCACGAAATTTCTTTCAATCAATGGGAGTCCGATCGCAAGACAAACCTGTAATGTTTACAAGTGAGGGATCAAAGGTGCTAAGCAAAAGGGGGATCAAAGGTTCTATGCCGGAGAGTGGAGTGCCAGTGCCACACTGACATTTTTGCCCCTCAAAAAACACGTGGAATGACTGTCATTTGGCATTTAACGGGAAAAACTAACAGAATGGGCACGGGTAGCCAATTTTACGAGTTAGATGGTTGTTCGCGCAATTTTGTGAGTTGAGTGGCCATAAGTATACGATTTCAAAAGTTGGGTGGCCTCCAATGTCATTTACCCTAAACTTTATTTCTTACATAAAAACTTTATATGAAATTTTAAATCATATAAATACCAAGGGAAATACATTATTTAAATGCATGTAATCATGTTCTACAAAATATAAATTGAATATTTACATATTGATACACTTAAAAATCCATAAAAATACAAGTGAAAAATATTTCAATTTATACTAAACGTAAAAAAAAATCATATTTTGTCCAAAATTTCAAAAGTACAATGGTAGCTAAAAATATGCAAATTATATATCAAAATGTGGATCATGAAAAAATGACGTCAACGACACCAAAACCACCCAAAATGGGCTCAGACGTGCTTGCACACAACCCAAAAGGTTTTGAAAAAAAGGCCCCTAACAACGCTGTTGACGAGTGGCTAATGAGCGTGCCTTGATGCATGCATTTGGATGTGTAGACGGGCGCACGCTACGCACACCCTAATGCTCATTCCAGCACCTTTTTTTTAAAAAAAAAAATTAGCTAGACCAGTCTAGAACTAGGTCTGGGCCAACCCGCGTAGGTCTTCTGACCAACACACCCTCATGCACGCTAATGTATGCTAATGCGTATCCCTGATGCACACTGTCAAATTCGTTTCAATGAGATTGTTCCGAATATGGGATCAAACAGCAAAATAAAGCGTAAAATGTTCTAATCATGGTCTATGGCTAGCTCTGATACCATGTTAGCCTAAATAGTACAAACCCAAAAGATCAAATATATACATGATTAGAATTTAAATATAGAAGTGAAGAATCATGTACAATTTTTTGATCCATAACTGTAAGCAGAAATAGGATTGATCTTGACTAGACTCTTCCTCTCTATGACCCCCTGGATGAACTGGCTTTGATGATTGCCTCTTTCTCTCATAAACTTTATGAGTAGAAAGTGTTTCTAAAAGATTAGGATTAGAGGAGAGAACCTAACTGATATTTATAGTTAAACCCTAGCCCCCTCATCATAGGGCAAGCCAACTACAGCCCACACAAGTCAGTCTCACATTAGACTAATTAAAAGACTTTATATCTAATTTAATTAAATCAAACCTAAAATATCATTAATTAATATAAGCCCACATAGAAAAGTCTTACATATGTGTCATATGACTACCAATCATGCTCATGCCAAATGGTCACATGAGGCAAGTAACATCCTTTGACGCAACTTCCACCAACTCTAACCCACAATATGTTGCAATCCTATGAAACTTCGAAGGCAATGCAAGATGAAAAAAAGTTCAACAAGTAAAAATATCAAAACTCATTTTGTATTAATATGAAGGCAAATGTACAAAACTAGCAATCACTCCATAGGCTATAAAAGAATAATCTCGGTTTACAAAAAAAAAAAAAAACTCTATTCTATTATATTGCCATGATCTAAAAATCAGAAGTGACAGTTTTTCCTACCTCTAGTAAAAGATTATGGATTTTTTTTTACAAAAATTGCAATATTTTACAAAGATTATTCTAACCATGTTTTTACGTAAAGAGTACCATCTTTACATATTTATAGTACAAAAGATGAAAACTAACTCTTATCTATTCCATCATTGAAATCCTAGAATTGTTGTCTTCATCTTAATCTAATATGGTGTTGGGTGGTTAGCAAGTCCAGCCAAACATCTATTGATCTGAGATGTTGGAAAGATATCTGATGAGAATCAAATATTCATAAACTTAGATATGTGTTTTTCACGCTTTTGCATAGATTTCATTGAGATATGCCGTGTTTATTAGAGAAATCGCATTATATTTGTGATTCTCATCTTTTATTTGTTTTGTAGGAAAAAGGGGATAAAAAACCAATTATCTTCCGGAGTTCATAGCTTTTGATGCAAATGTCCAAATGAGATGATTAAAGATGCTATGGAAATATGAGAATGAGACCAAAAACTTTCATGAACAAAGCTTTCTCAAATTCCGAAAGCAAATGGACCAAAACTGGGCAAAAGCAGAACAAGGCAGAACCAAAGAAGAGGAAAACAGGGAGAAAAATCAGCCATCTTCCGGAGGCCATAACTCTTGATTCAGACGTCAAAATGAGATGATTCAAGATGCTATGGAAAGAGGATAAAGAGAAGAAAAACTTTCATGAAGAGAGTTTTGTCAAATTCCGGACGAAAAGGGACCAAAATGGGACAAAATCAGAACGACACCTGAATCCTGAAATTTGCAATTGCGTCCCTAATGTTTTGGAAGCTTTACATTTTCTCCCCAACGCCCCTACGGGTATTAAGACCCCATTTTCTGAAGAAAACAGAAGTAGGAAGTAGTAGGACAAAGTAGAGTAGGTTAGGGTTAGTTTTTACATATTTGCATTTGTTCCC
Source organism: Gynochthodes officinalis (assembly GCA_020080225.1). NCBI lineage: Eukaryota > Viridiplantae > Streptophyta > Magnoliopsida > Gentianales > Rubiaceae > Gynochthodes > Gynochthodes officinalis. The sequence continues at coordinate 38,523,253 of CM034619.1, read as the reverse complement.
CAACTCACACCCGTGAGTGTCATTTGGCCCTTGTGGCTCATGCAAACTTCAATCTTTGGTGTTGTTTTGGCTTGTAAGGTGTTTGGATTTGGTTGGAATCATCACTCTTTTGATTAAGGGAAGTATTTTCTTTCAATTCCTTGTGCTTTTAATGGCTATATCTCCTTGTGGTTGTTATTTGCTTGAAGCCATGAGTGGCTAAATTGTCTTGGGTGATTCTTGGTGTTTGATGTATGGGTTAGGTTTATTTTGATTCCTTGTGGGTTGAAGAGTGATGGGCTTGCATTAATTGAAGTTTTTCTACTTGTATTTAATGAATTGACATGCATTGAATGGTGGCCACATTTAGTGTGTGTTCTTGGTGTTCGTGTGTGTTTTAGAATATACATGAATTTAGACCAAAAGTAGGAAGAACTACCTAGCATTCTCTAAATTTAGGTGTTTGAGACAAGAAACAACTACCATATGAGATTAATTGTGCACTAAAATTGTGTGGAAGCCATAGGTTTTAGTGTGCAAAGGTAGAAGTGAGACCGAAAGGAGATCTTCTATTCTTTAATTCCATTGAGACCGAAAGGAGATGTGGAGTGAAAAATAGGTGGTTTTCTTGAATTAAACACTTGAACTAGGGAGTGTGAAGTGGTTGGCTAAACATCTAGGGCTAGAATTGTGCATTAGAGTTATGTGGAAGCCATAGGCGCTAATGTGCTCTAGGTGGGGATGAGACCGAAAGGAGATTCCTCATTCTATAATTCCGATGAGACCGAAAGGAGATTTGGAGTGAACGGATGTAGCCACTTAGTTAAGATGCCCTACACTCGGTTGCCCTTAGGAGTCAAAGTAGCCGAGCATTTGCATTTAACCCAAGGATCACCCTCCTTCCTCATTTGTGTTTCTTTTATGTGTATACTTTTATTCATGCTCCTTAACTAAATATCACTCATTTCATCACTCTTTAACAAATAATTAGTTGCACTTAAATTCTTGTTTTGTCCCCTTCCCTGTGGAAAATGATCCCTATGCTTTACTACAATGGATTAAGTGAGGTTTAGGTGTAAATTTGTTTGAGCAAAAGCTATATTTTGACGCACTTTTGCACACACCGATTCCGCTCACCAATATCCCCAAATAAAATAGTTCATATGGTGTTGGTTTTAGACACATTGGTGCTCCAATTGTACTAAAATTTCCATTTATCTAAAAGTTAAAAGTGCTTAACAGCATGGATGGGTGACTTTCTAAGAAGTGAGTACTATGTAGTACGAGCATTTACATAAGGCTAGTGAGTTAGGAGAGCTATTGCGCATTGCATGCATATTGTAAAACTATTAAAAATGCATGTTTGGGCGTCCTCTTGGGAAAGAATAAGCACAAGGCTCATATGATAAACACACAAGCGCACAAGCGCACACATAAATAGGAAATGAGTATGTACACAGCCTAAGAGGTCGGGTGCGAACAACATGAACAAACAATAATGTGTGTGTGCTACAAACCAAGTAAGAAACATTAATATATGATTTGGTCTAATGATTAGCATGAGCAATAATGAGCACACAAGGCCTCCATGATTCGTGTGTGGATGTTTAGGCACAAAGAGCCAATTTGGCCAAAAAACATATAGTCAAGACAAGGTACAATTGTGTGCTTCCTGATCTTTTCTCTCACTTGATTTGACGATGTCCTCAACACTGTCAACTTATTAACATATATTATTAAAGCCTCAATAGGAACTACTGGGTGAGGACACGTGGACAAAAAATGCCCTCTCCATGCGCACCTATTCCTGTCACGTTTGCTGAAGTAAATTACGTGTACCTACGTGTTCTCCATGTCAACGATAGCCTAAGCCTTCCTTTCTGAAGTGAATCCAACCCAGATGATATGATTCACAATCGAAAGGATCGCAAACACTTAGAAGTTGCCCGGGATATGTCTAAGGGAAGCTTAGATTGGGATGGTGTAAACCGCAACCCACTACTTATGAAATAGATAGGAACCTTGGTATAAAACGCCACAATCAATTACACCAAAAATTAGTTGATAAGTTTGTACGAACCCCAAAAGTCTCTAGGGAGAATTTGATAAGTTCTAAGTTCTTAAAAAACCAATTGAGATAAACTCACAATTTCTATTGCTCAAACTTGTTTTCAAAGTAGTACAAAGATGCCTATTTATAGGCTAAAATAAGTCTTCAAAATAAATAAATAAATCCTATATATCCTAGTCTAAAAGAAATAAATATTAATTTGACTTTCTAACTTCAAGACTAGACTAATAAAAATTCTACATTTTAACATATTAATTACGCACCATTCTAGATGATTTATTGGCTAAATAAAAGGCATATTGAAATGGTACGTTGACCAAGTGTTGGAATGAGTAGGTTCATGCATCTTGAGTTGGCTTCCAAAACTTCATTAAATATTCCTTTGACCGAATTTTCAGCCATGACTTTTCATCCTTCTATGCCTCAAAATAGATGCTTGACCATTGAATTTGAAGTCTTCAACACTTAACTACATTAATATTTGTTGGCTAGAATGTGGACCATCTTTAGAACCAAAATTAATCTTTGACTTGGATCAAATGCACTTTTGAACTTGAACCTTCACTTCATTGAATTGGGTGGGAAGTTGTGGCCAAGTTCGCATCTTTAAATGCAGAGTTCACATCTTTGGCTCCAAGTTAGCATCTTTGAGCCGAGTTCGGAACTTCAACTCTGAGTTCGCATCTTTGAGCAAAAGTCGGGAAGTTTGAGGCACGCATCTTTGAGTCGAAGGTCGGGAAGGTCAGGAAGTCTAAGGCGCGCATCTTTGAGCTGAAGGTCAAGAAGTCAGAGCATAGTTCACATCATTCCCCTCCTCTTGAGAAGGATTTGTCTTCAAATTTTCAGCACCTGCATGATAGAGACTTGAGTCAGAAATATTGAAGACATTATGAACATCGTACTCACTCGGCAAATCAAGTCTGTAGGCATTGTCATTGATGCTCTCTAAAACTTGAAAAGGTCCATCTCCTCTTGGTTGCAACTTGGATTTTCTTTGTGTTAGGAACCTTTCTTTCCTCAAGTACAACCAAACCTAATCTCCCGGTTCAAAGATGAGCTTATGACGCCCCTTGTTGACTGCTTGTTCATATCTTTGCTTCTTCTCTTTGATATTAAGTCTTGCCTTCTCATGGATTTGCTTTCACAAATTCAGTCTTCTTTTTGCCATCTAAATTTAATCTATCACTCGCAGGCAAAGCTCCAATCGTATAGTCTTCTCTCTTCAACACAAGACAATATCGAATATGATTCCCAAAGCAACATTAATCCAAACATTATTTTTTTTGTTTGTTTCATTATATCACAAACTGATTATTCATATAGTGGGATGAATATCAGCACTGCAACCTACCTTTAATTGCTCAAGATTGGTTTGCAGTTCTTCTTCCGGCAGCTGTTGATTCAACACTTGTTCCACTTTGTTCTTGTATGCAACCCAGGAGATTGACAATGTCATAAACCAACCATAACCATCCCTTCTAAACCAAACCTTAAACCTTTTTATATGTTGGCTGGAGCTCAGTGTAGATAGACCTGATCATATGAACATCCTCTTAGGAGTCCAAGCCTTCCGTAGTGATCTACATCAGTGATTGATGCATTCCAGGAGGAAAACATATTAATTTAATCCCAACATTGCAACTAAGTGCAACTGTAAGTCAATCATATCTCCTAAACTAAGTGCAACTGTAAATCATATCTCAGTGGTATACATTTTTTTTTAGTGACAATCTGGCATTGACAAAGGATGCAACTTCCGTTCTATAATTTTGTCATTGACTAAACTAGGAGATAAACTCTTTGTCATGAAATTCAAAGATTTTTAACTTCAAATCATTAACAAAATCATAGCAGCAGCAGTCCTCCTTGATATGGAGATAACAGAAATTCAAAGCACCTCAACACACTATATTACTATAGCATGAGGAATCAACTTTCTTCCTCATTGCACATGCTAGAGGATCAAAAAACCCGTGGTTCTAAATTTCTAATTCATGGCAATCTTGTTCTTTTAAAATAAAATATGGGACTTTCTCTTTTAAACTCTTAATCCTCGTGGCCTTAGTTTATTATATAAGTATTTGATGATAACCCTCTAACCTTAGCGATATCCTTCAATTTTAGATTTACATTCTTTGGTAAAACTCCCACCCGCCTGTTTTGAATCAAATAGGGGCAGTACCTTTGGATGACAAGGTTCACCCTTGCCCATCGAAAAAAATTAAAGAGAAAATAGGATAATCAATGATAGGGATAAGAATAGGCTAGATAATGCATATGGATATTTAAATACGCAGATAAAAAGAGAGACATGTTATATTCAGATTAACATATACAATTACAACCTATTATTAACGTGATCATCAAACTATTTTTGGGTTGGTATATATTATTGGCGGTCTGTACATAGTCAGATTAAAGACCAACAGCTCACCAATCAGCACACATGAGAACTCACACAAATGGAAGTATATCAATTTGTCTTTGGCTTCCATAAGAGCCCATTCAAATTTCGTTACATTGATCAAAATAAATGTAAACATTGGAAGCTTAGTTGTTTAGAGCCTTAAGCATATACGATGCTTTGAAATAATTTTAGGCACATCACCAAGTTTAGAAAGTAAAAAAAAAAAAAACAGAAAGAAAAAGAACCACTAATAAAAGAGCACGAATTATTTTTTTTTAAATCACATTTTTATAATAAAGCTCAAAAGTTTTTGAACAAATTTTCAAACTCTTTTTTATTTTTTATTTTTCATGAAAGTCAATTAACTCTAATATTTTCTGTAGGTTGGGAATGACAAATCTGTTGTTCAATGCATTATTAAATTATTCTTTAGAAATCATACGTACTTCCCCTCCAGAAATCAAAGATTATAGTCACGATAGTTGTTAAACTTTTTCATTTTGTTGCAAAAAGCAGTTTGGATTTTCGTTTTTTTTTTTTTTTGGTTGAAGCATTTTATCCAACAATTGTTAGCCTCTAACACATTCACAAAAATCCTATACCCTCTAACATGGCCGCCCCAGAACTTGTCCTTCCTATCCAACCAGAACCACCGAAGAAACCATAATGAAACAATTAACACCAGAAACACCAAATACACCAGCATCACCAAATGTACCAGGCAGTGCAGAACACAACAAAGAAGAACACAACAAAGCCACACTTATGAAGCCACATTTATGCAACTTACGTTCTATAACTTACGTTCTAAAATTTAGTTTGCACTTTTTGATTGGTCCATACTTCGCAAAAGTAAATTTTCTTCGTGGACTTGTACCATATATCAGATATTTAAACACAAACACCCTCTGCAGATATTTAATTCAAAGAGGAAAATAGAGGTGTGAAAATGGCAGATCAAGTATTGAGTGTGTTGGGATTCTTGTCAATAACCTCTCAACCTTTGTGAATGAAGAAGCAATACTCTTGGGAGGAGTAAAAAACACTTGAATATATTTGCATGAGAAATCAACCTTATGCTTCATTCCGCATCACTGGAGAATCAAAAAAACTTAAATTCCTACAACTTAAATTCCCTCATGGCCTTGTTTTATTTAGCAATGAAGAATTATATTGGACTCTGTGGGCAATTGCACAGAATTTTCAACGGCATAAAAGAATATGCAACTTTTAGGTAATTTGCCTGTACTTCGGAAGGAAAAATACTAATAATCCGCACGTACTTTGTTCAGGCTACCATCAATCATAATGAGAATAATTTTTTAATCAAAGGATTTTGGCACCCCTTCTAGATAATTTACAGGAATCAAGGGGAATTGCAACCTTAGTCATAAAGTTTGTAAAATTTTAATGATTTAAATACTTCTAAAAGTTATACATCAAAAGTAGTTACTCAATTTTACGGATGACATTTTTCTCTCAAGAAATCAAAGCTTATAGCTCACCTAAAAGAGTAGGTTTCGCTTGGCCTCAATTTTCTCCCACGCTTTATTTTTCTTTGTTTTTTAAGTGGAACGAAATAAATTTTCTTGGTGGACTTTTACTATATATCAGAGGGCAACAGTCAACCCCCTCTCTCTCTCTCACAGGCACAGCCTTCAATTTTCATCTCCATCCTCAAAAGCCTAAACAAACCAAAGCCTTAACAAATCCAAATCCCCCCTGCCTTTGTTCAATTCTAAGAGGAAAATAGAAGTGTGAAAATGGCAGATCAAGTATTGCGTGTACTGTTAACTAATCTCTCGACCTTTGTGAATGAAGAGGCAAAACTCTTGGGAGGACTTCGCCAAGAGGTCCAACTCCTCAGTGATGAGTTTGGCCAGATGAAAGCTTTCTTGCAAGAGGTAGAATCCAAAAAAGAAGATGATCACCGGCTCGCAGAATGGACCAGGCAAGTGAGGGAAGCTGCTTATGACACTGAAGATGTCATTGATGAATTTATGCTTCTCTTTGCTCGCCATCGTCCGCGTGGATTCGTTGGCTATGTCCGCTCCAATTTCAACTCCATCAAGAACTTGCCTGCCCGTCATCGGCTTGCTACCAATTTACAGAGCATCAGGGCCAGAATCAAAAATATTTCTGAAGCTCGTCTTAGATACGAATCGCAATATGGCAAGATCCCTGCTCAAGTCCCCGAGCGGATGCCCCCTGCAAACATCGATTGGAGGTCCAGCAAGGATGAGGAAGCACTTCACGCAAAGGAAGATCAATTGGTAGGCATTAACAAGCCTAAACGATACCTCATTTCTCAGCTCCTTGAAGGTGACTCCCAACTCAAAGTAATTGCGGTGCTTAGGATGGGAGGAATAGGGAAAACCACCCTAGTCAAAAGAGTTCATGATGATGCGGCTGTGAAAAGTCATTTCCAGATCTGTGTCTGGGTCACTATCTCTCAAACTTATGACTTTAAGCAGCTCTTGAAAAACTTGATTCGAAAATTATATCAAGGTTCCAATGAAGCTGCCCCACCCAGAATGGAGTCAATGGACATTGATGAATTGAAAGCACATATCAAAGACTTTCTCCAACGAGCAAGGTACGCAATTGTGTTTGATGATGTTTGGGACAGTGATTTCTGGTATGCATTCAAATTTGTACTGCCTGAGAATAGCTACAGTGGCAATCGCGTGATGATAACAACACGAATTGCTGATGTAGCCTCTTCCTCTTGCATTGACTTCCATGGCGATGTTTTCAAAATGAAATTCTTGACTCTTGAAGAATCGAGGACTCTATTTTGCGGTAAGACATTTAAAGACAATTGTTGTCCTACCCATTTAAAGAATGTTGTAGAAGGCATAGTGCAAAAGTGTGAAGGCTTGCCGTTGGCGATTGTGGCCATTAGCGGGGTTTTGGCCACGAAAGACTTGAGCAGAGTTAATGAATGGGAGCGGATTCGACGTAGGATTGGGGATGAATTTGAAGGCACTGGGAAGGTGGACAGAGCTAAGAAGATACTTTCTCTAAGTTACAATGATCTACCTCCAACTCTCAAGACTTGTCTGTTGTACACTAGCATTTATCCAGAAGATTATGAAATAAATTGCCTCAGACTAATCCAACATTGGATTACTGAAAGATTTGTGGAACAAAGAGCAGGATTCAGTGTTGAAGAAGTTGCAAGGGGTTATCTCAAAGAACTCGCCAACAGGAGCTTAATCCAATCGGGTGAGATACTCTATGATGGATTGCCATATTCTATTCAGATTCATGATCTTTTGCGAGAAGTAATTGTCTCCAAGTCAAGGGAGATAAACTTGGCGACTGTAATCAGTACCACACAATACACAGAAATAAGGTGGCCCCCGGAGAAGCTGGTGCGACGTCTAATATTACATGGTAACCTTCTCCTCAATAACTTTGTCACCGTCCAAGAAAGCCACCAGAGTTTTGACAGACTTCGATCCGTCATTACTTTTGAATGCACAGAACCACCTTCAAAAGCACTATTATATGAGCTTTTATCCAGTAAGTTTTTAAAGCTAGTGTGTTTTAAAGATATGCAGTTGGAAGAAATTCCCAAAGAGATTTTTAACTTATTTCTCCTCACGCACTTGGACCTAAGGGGTACTAGTGTCAAAATAGTCCCAAAATCCATCAAAAGGCTTCAAAATCTAGAATATTTAAATCTGATTGGGACTAATGTGAGGGAATTACCTGTGGAAATCCTAAAGCTACAAAAGTTACGTTGTCTTTTGTTAGGTCAGTTTGTTGATTCTTCAGATGTAACTTTGGGATTGTATGGATTTAAAGTTCCACGTAATATGGGAGCTCTTCTTGGGTTAGAAAAATTAGACTGCATAGATGCAGCAGAGAATGTTAAGACAAGAATAGTGACGGAGATAGGAAAGCTGACCCAGCTAAGAGAATTAGGAATTACAAATGTACGAAGAGAATACGGAAGGGAGCTTTGCTCTTCACTTGAGAAGCTCGCCCATCTCCAGAAATTAGATATTGCCTCTTTAGATGAAAGCAATGAGGAAATTATATTGGATCTGAGTCATCCTATTTCTGCTTCATCTTTACAGTTTATTTGTTTTCTAAAGTTGCAGGGCTGCTTGGAAAATATGCCACCGTGGATAACAAATCTTCAAAATTTAGGAGCAATATATTTGATTTGCAGTAATTTAAGGAATGATCCACTTAAATCGCTTCGACACTTGCCCAACTTGAGCATAATTTTTCTTCGTCAAGCTTATCAAGGAGAAAGTTTGTGTTTCAGGACTGGTCGTTTCCTAAAGCTTAGGTCATTGACTTTAAGCGAAATGAAAGGATTGAGGCGGATGAGGGTGGAGGAGGGTGCAATGCCCCATTTAAAAGAACTAAGCTTGGTTGAACTTCCATTGCTAGAGGAGGTACCTTTAGGTATTGAACACTTGAGAGAGCTTCAAAAGCTTTATATGGAGAATATGAGTTCCGAATTCACAAAGAAGTTGGAGAATGCGGCGGATTACTGTGAAGAAGAAAGTGAATATATTAAAAGAATTGCACACATTCCTGAAGTTTTCATTTTTTTTATGAGAGATGGAGAATGGTTTGGTAGACAGCTATTTGGAAAGAAATAAACCCAACCATGCCAAATTCTTTTTATGTTTATAGCACTCTCTGCACTTTTACTTGTATCTATTATTTCATTTTCATTCACGGTAGGCTATGACTATCAATTTATTTAATTAGAGAACCTCTGAGTTATATATTTATTTATTTTCAGTAAACTAAAAAATACTAAGTGTGATTTATATATATTCACTTTTTTCTTCCAAATGGGCACCATGATCCGTTGTCTACAAGACAAGTGAATAAGAAAAACGAAAAAAAAAAAACCATGATTTTTTTCTTTCAAATGGCCACCATGATCCATTGTCTACAAAAAAAAAAAAAAGAAAAAACCCATTAACAAAAAAACACACAAATTATTTCTTTTTAAGATCACATTTTGATAATAAAGCTCAAAAATTGAACAATTTTCAATTTTTTTTCTTTTTGAAATTTTTATGAAAATTAATTTACTCTAATATTTCTAATAGATTGGGAATGGTAAATCTGTTTTTAAATGCATTTGTAATTTTTTTTTTCCAAATCACATCCCCTAACGAACAAATGTTATAACTTACAGAAATCAAGAATTTTTCATTTTACAATTTCTTTTTTCTTTTGGTTGAAATATGATTCAAAAATAGAAGCTTCAAACATGGACTAATTTTTTTTTCTAAATATAGGAGACAAAATCCACAAAAATGCAATTCGTTTCATTATTATTTGTTGATATACATATATGTTATTAATTTCAAATCAATAAAATGATCGTCATAAACATACGTAGATTATTTGTGGGAGATCAAATTTTTAACCAATCACTAAAGTTATATAACCTATGAAAATTGAAGAATTTTAAATTTTGTATTTTTTCTTTTTTTTTTATTATAGTGAATTACTTCTCCATTTTGATTGAGTCGGGAACATTTTGGATATGACATCCACACGGCCAAATTATTGAGAGATTAAGGGCAGGTTTAGTTGAATCAAAAGAGGAAAAAAAAAACTCAAATTAAAAAAAAAATTAATTTGCTAAAATTGATCAAACAAATTTATATATATGCTCTTTTAGAGTCCTAAGCACATGGTACTTTACAAAATTAATATGTAAGAAGTTATTAGTTAAACAAGTCAATTTTTTCGTTGTTTCTTTTGTTTATTTCTCTTTTCTATTAATTTTCTTGAATCTTTTTTTCCTTTTTGTCATATACATTCCTTTTTCTTTTTTTTTTTTTAAATCAATCTATTCTCATCAGAATGTGTTGTTATTGTCTCACACAATATGGATAAAACTCTCACAATTTGTTCCAAAAGAGTTTTTGGTATTGAACACTTAAACCAGTTTCAAAAATTAGAATTATAGGTTATGAGTTATGAACTCACAAAAAGATGAAAATTGAAGTCATTGAAGCAAGTGAAGATTACAAGAAAATGGCTTACAAAAATTGATAATTTTTAAACTTTTCTTTTTATAATTTCTTTTTTTTTTGGTTGAAATATGATTAAAAATAAAACGTTCAAACGCCTACTAAATTCTTTTTTTTTCTCTAAATATATGAGACTAAATCCATGAAAATGCAATTTTTTTAACTTTTCATTATTATCAGTTGATATACATATATGTTATTGAGTTCAAATCAATAAAATGATTGTCATAAACATATGTAGATTATTTGTGGGAGATCAAATTTTTAACCAATTACTAAGGCCCCAGTTGGTATGAAAAAGTAATCTAATTACTTTCTTGTGTTTGTTTTAGTTTTAAATTTTTTGAAAAAGTAATCCGATTATTAAAAATAAGGAAAATAAGTGCAATATTTTAGGATTCTAATTTCTTGTTAAAAGTTGTTATTCTAATTATTTTTTTTAGGATTTTAGTTCAATAAACATAGTTTTGACTTTCAATCTTATTTCATTTTTTTTTCTTTTAACTCTCATATATTTTTTAGTTTTAAAGTATTAGTGATGTGATCTTCTATTTTAATTATTATTAGTTTTACTTTTTTTAAAAAAAAAAACTTACTTTAGAACTTTTTTCTATTCAATTTATAATTTATTAAAATTAAAAACTATGTAATTTTCTAATTTTTTTCCATTAAATTTTTTTATTTGTGGTTTGATTTCATCCTAAAACAGATTTTTTTTGGGTTCCAATTTTGTTACTAAATTAGCATCATCATTATTTTTCTTTTTCTTTTTTTTATGAAAATATAAGTTTATCCACACATTTGTGGATAGAATCACCTTTTTCACATTTTCATTCCTATTTATATTTCTTTAATTTTCTATATATATATATATATATAGATATATACATATCTATATCTATATATATCTATATATATATATATATATATATATATATATATATATATATATATACACATATCTATATATATATTTATTACATGAATTCTTTATATTTTCTTCATATTTTTATTTCTTTAATTTTTATACAGTCTTTTGAATTTTAATTATTTATTATTTTGGCTTTATTGTCAAATCTTTTGCTCCTAGTAAGAGCAAAAGATTTTAGAGTTATGTATGAATTTTTAAAGATGAATAAGTGGAAATGGTTCTCCATTGTTTCTTTTAAAGACCTAAAGGCCATTGGGTCGTCGTGATTTTTTGGATTTTGGTGCCTCCAGTTCCTGAACTTTAGCGCACCAACATATGAAACATAACAAATATGATTATGTAGTTTTTTCCCTTTTGTCCATACCCAATTGCAACCTCATTTGCTAGTTCAAGAAGCTCTTCCATTTCGTGTTAATATTCCATTTGTTATTTTAATATTCTTATTACTATTCTTATTGTTATCTTAACATCGATTTTGAGCTGAAATTTCTTGTTTATTTCCCTTTTGACTGTAGCTGATTCTAAGCGTAACAGAAAGAGGGAAATGTGGTTGACCCTGGAGGTAAAATCAGCTCCTTTGAAAGGGTTGATGCGCCAGAAAGATTTAATTTGAAGCTATATCTGATAGCAACGTCATTTTTCAGGTGATGGAAGTTTTCTTGCTACTGGTAGACAAGTTAAGGTAATTCTTGAGCTATAATTTTCTTTCAACCCATTATCAAATGCAATTGTTTCACATTGGGTGTTTTCAAATGTCCAACGGTTTTAGATTTCGCTTCTTCTTAACATTGAATTGGTTGATAAATGCTGAGAGAATATTTTTCCACGTGCTAGTTGGGCAACATAACAATACTTTGGTTTTTCTTTTATTTTTGGTTTGATTTGTCAAATTAATTGAGGGTGTAATGGTTTCCAAGAGTTTAGTAATAAGAGTGTTAAGCTGAATCTGGTTTATCGTTTGTAGCTTCCACATGCCCACATCCAATGCTTCAGAGCGGTATCAATTTCACTCATTCTGCATTGGTTCATAATATTTAGAGTAGGTTATAACTCTGTGAATTCTTGGAATAGGACCTGATATGCTTCAAGGTGGAATTGCAGGTTATGCCTCCTCATACTGGAATAGTGCTGCGTATCCCCACCTTGGGCCCTTTCCAAATATGTATGGCAATCCTGTAATGATATGTCCTTCAATGCTTCCCTAGTCCCTATAACAACTTATGGGAGTTCCTCCTTATGTGCCTAACATGTATGGTGGCATACCTGCTAGGTGAGTTTGAATCATGACTTATGTAGAATCTTTTGTTCTACTCATTGTTATCGGGCTACTTACTGGTCCTAAATCATGTTTTCCTTCAGAAGTAATCAATTTATTTGCATGTTTGAAATTTTCAATTCTTGAGAACTTTCTTTCAGGTGAATTATGGGAACAGGAACTTTGGCAACCCCTCGAGGAAACAGAGCGAAACATCCTCTGGATCATTCTGATGTGGAGCTTCAGCATGCTGAAAAGAAACGGAAGCTTTCTAATGATTACCTGGGCAGGTAACTTGATTCATGCAAAATGGTGGTGGGCTTTTCTCCACTTCTAAATCTTTTTTCCATGGTGTACGGGTTTAAGAATTGATAAAATGATGCTTGTGGGTTGTTTAATGTTTATTTTTGTTCATTGCACTGCTATGTGATGAAGAACATCTCTCATTTTCATATGAGAAAGAAAATATGAGATGCTGTTTTAATTGTATTCTTACATTGTGTATAATATGCCTGATTGTAGCTAGCAAAACTTTATTCTTGTGTTGCATGATCGTAAGGCTTCGTAACAGTGGAGATTCTCTGACTCCTTTACCATTGTGTCTAGTTTACAAATTGTTTAAGGAGAATTTGAGAAAATAGCAGCTCCACCAAAGACATTTGTAAATATAGCAGGTTGACGAAATCATTTGTAACAATAACAAGTTGAATGTTTAGGCCACGGGAAAATACCGCAAAACCCCTGATGCTTATGAACTTCATCATTTAACTTCATTTCACCGTTCTTCTATAATTTTTCATTCTTCATGGATTGAACATCTAATTTCCACAGTGCGTACATGAAATTAAACAACTAGTTTGAATGTCCCGTACAGGTTTATATCGTAAGTAATAATTAAAAATGTAAAGTACATCCCGACCGACGAACATACAAAATTCACTTGTCTCAAACTGGCAATTGGATGTTTAAAGATGGCCGAATACTTATTAAGGTTCTACAGACAAATAAGGAACGCAGATGGCATCTGTTGGACGAATAAACGAGCTTATTCGAGAGTTTAATCGACGCTTGGTCGAGGTTTAATCGACGTTTTAGTCGACTCTTATTCGAGAGTTTAATCGACGTTTAGTCGAGATTTTAATCAACGTTTTAGTCGACGTTTCGTCGATATTTCGTCGACATAAAAAATTACGAAATTTTTATTTGAAAACCGCGCCCGATCGTATTCTCGCGACTGTTCGTTCTCCCACTCCCGTTGGCCATCACTTAAGTCACCGAAGAACACGGAAGTAATATTTTTCACCTGATTGACACTCTCTCATCTTAAGAACCCATTTACACCCACCATTTACACCATATTCAAGCATTGCAATTTAAATGGCACATATGCGAGGTGGACGTCTGGTAGCTGGCACAATGGATCAGAAATCAGAGAAGACGACTAAGGACAAGAAGAAGGTTAGTTCACATGTTGCTTCATGTTTGTGCTAAGTGCGCATAATGCTTGGTTACTCATTTTCATGTATTTGCTGCGCATTTCGTTTAGAAGCTATTATAGTAGTTAGGGTTTTGTACATGTTTAAAACCTTTCATACTGTTGAAATACTTTTTTTTATAACTTTAAACACACAAAAACTGTTGACAAAACACTCGAGAACCATGTTAATGATTAACACTTGGGCAAGAACAAGTCTCGACTGTATGCCTAATATATCTCGAACAAGTATCGAGATATGTCTCGAACAAGTGTCGACTGTATGCCGAATATGTTGAGAACATAAGTGTCGACTCATCGCTCAATATGTCTCCAACAAGTGTCAACTATTTGCTCAATATGTCTCGAACAAATGTGTCGACTGTATGCTGAATATGTCTTGAACTTAAGTGTTGACTCATCGCTCAATATGTCTCGAACAAGTGTCAACTCTATGCTCAATATGACTTGAACAAATATGTCGACTGTATTCCCAATATGTCTCGAACAAGTGTCGATACATGGTAAAATTGGACAAAATGCTTAAAATACAATTTCAAACTATCTCTCTTTGCTTTGTAATCTGAGATATTTTTTCTAAACTTTCATTTGGTTACTTTCACATTATTGTTTTGATCTTATATGAATAATATCACACAAACAAACCAACACTAGAAACGGTGATGCAACAAATCTAAGCTACTAAAAGATATAACAATCATTCAACTTATGATTAAATTTGATGAAATAAAGATGTTAGCTTAGCTCTCAAAAAAAAAATAATGTTTATCAATCATAGACAATACATTATTTAATTCGTTTTGCATTTAGTTTATGTTATAAATACCAACTTTTTACCAATATTTTTGCTAAGTGTTGACAGAAATCATAAAGTTAATATGTCCCAATTTTCCAAATCAAACAAGTATATAATTGTAAAAGTTTCCCAACAGTTGTAAAATTTATAGTTTGCCAAATAACATTGAATGCATATATTTGACATGTTTCAGAGTAAAAGGTGAGAGTAGGGGTGTGCAAATATATTACATATTTGACATTGTTATGTGCAGGGACATCTGAAGGCGCAAATGGTCGTTCAGGGAAAGTTTTTCAACGTTCAGGTTTCCCAATACTGCTATTATGAAGCCAATATGAAGATGATTTGGTCAAAATTGACTGAGACGCAAAAGGAAATACTTCGAAGGGAGAGTTTTCTTGCTGAAATTGCTCTTGACCAGGAGCATACATTTTGGTGCAAACAGATCATACATTCCCTACTGTTGAGGCAACTCAAAATCGACGAGAAATCCAAGCGGGATAATAGCATATACTTCAACGTTGTGGGTAAGAAAGTGAAATTTGGCAAGAGGGAGTTTGCCATCATCACGGGCCTGAAGATGGGCGATTTTGATAGTGCATATGCCAAATACCACGCACCAAATGGTCCTCTGTCAATATCAAAGTTCATTAAACACCTTGGTTCGATGGAGGAAGCGACATACGTTGAAGTGTTAAAGGCCTACGATCGGATAAACTCAAGTTATTCAGACATTGATGTTGTGAGCCTGACACTATTACTTATTTACATATCAATCAACAGCATGGCCAAGAGAACTAGAATTGAAAACAAGCTTCTTCATTTGGCCTGTGATTGGAAGAGCTTTGATGAAATCCCGTGGGGTGAACTCTCCTACAGGGCGACCGTAGATAGTGCTAGAAAGAGCATGATTAATGCCTTAAAGCAAACTAGTCACCCTCGAAACAGGACATACACTCTTGGGGGATTCCCAGTGGCATTTGGGTAAGGATACCATTAACTTGTGTTTTAAGTTCTATAAGTATATGCATAATATAAATATGTTAATCTTAATTTTTTCCCTTTCACTTTCTTAGGTGTTCGCATATGAGATAATGCCACATCTTGAGCGTTTGAAGATGGTGCAAAGTGTCGAATCCTCTGGGGACAAGCCGAGGATGTTTAGATGGAAATGTGTGAATTGTCAACGTAGAGAACAAGAGAGGAAGCAGGTGTGGGAAAAACGAACAGCCGACGGGAAGGTATGACATCACACACTGTTCATGATTTGTATAGTTCGACGTGCACTATAACTTTCTTCATGCATCAAACTTTATTGTTTGATTTCATGCAGAAGGTGAAAATAACTCGAATGAAGCCAATTCCAGAAGAACGAAAATTTTTTTTGCAATGGGAACAAGAGGCAGAGAAGTACGATGCGGAGTTGGGGGGAGAGAATGCCGATTCAGTTGATATTTTTGTGTCGTATAGGAAGAGGAGCAGGGAAGAAGATGTCTCCGATCGTGAAAGCAATAGAAATTCCGCCATGAGGTCGAGGATGAAGCAGAGCGAACAAATGAATTCATCCATCAGCTACTTGAACGACAAGCTAAGACCAAGGAAGAATTGTCAATGTGTAAAGATGAGCTCAAGCTTCTAAAGTCGGAGACGGATGATAGAGTCAAGACCCTTAAAGAGGACCTCGAAGTGATGACCACTAAGATTTATATGTTGGAAGAGTATGTGCACATCCTTATGTCGCGTAAGGTTACGCCACGACCGACCCCTGAATCTAGTCCCTTGCAAGGTATTTCCCCTAACTACAGCCTTGAAGTAAATAAAACTCCGGTGCCACATGTCATTGCTGCAGCCGAAGAGGGTTCATCCCATGGCGATGACAACAAAGTACTTCAAGAAGGGACTGGGCCGATCGGGATTAAAGAAGGGACTAGGCCGGTTGGTGATGAACGGCACATGTCAGGAGAGACCTTAGGGCCGATCTCGGGGGAGCAACTTGAGCAAAAGACTAAGGAAGAGTCAATGTGTTGGAGATTGTCCATCAGCTCAGTCTTGAACACAGAACTTCTTCACCCAATGTCCCCTTATCTGCAGAGAGTGCTCCACCACCGCCAATGAAGGAAAGAGGTACCAAATCCCAGTGGAGGAAGTGGTGGGGCAAAATTTGGGCCTGACTCTTGGCCTCGCATCGGACCCTACGGCCTAAGAAAGCTCTAAAGTGAGGGGGGAAGCGAGTTTTAGTCTGCTTGATTTGCTTCCAACGGAAGAACAGGATAACGCAATGAAGGAGTGGATGAGGCACAAACCAACACTCTATTTGTGGAAGCGAATAGGGATTTCTTTTGGCTTCGATTCGCTAAAGACTATGTGGACAAAAGGCTATTGGCTCAATGATCTAGTAAGGCTTGTTTTTCTTTCTTGAATTAAAACCTATATTAGTGATGTTTATCTCCTAAGCTTGAATACTTTTTGTTTCAGCAAATTAATTTGTATACCTCAATGCTACGTAAACGGATCATTAACATGGGCCGCGAGGATTTATCCATTATGGAGTCTACATTCGATGTAAGTTTGTTCACCATTCCACCCATACGTATTTTATATTTTCATTTAATGAGATGCGTATTCTTGTTTGTATTAGACTGGATTGAAAATGATACACAATGAGAAGAGGGATGCAAATGTCGATGACATGACGATGAAGCAGTTTGTTGGTGATGGTACGCTTGCATACGACCTAAGGAAGTTGGATTTCCTGTTATTCCCATGTCACGTAGATGGCAACCACTGGATGCTCGTGAAGATGGATATATATGAGCAGAAATTTTGTGTTTACAACCCATCGCCGTGGGGCACAGTTGTGGTGTCGAAGTTAGAATATCTCACTACAATAATGCCCAAGATAATCAAGGCATGTGAGTTTAATACATACTATCGCAAACACCATCCAGTTGGGGACATATGGGAAGTTCTGGTTGAGCACATTGATGAGCACCAAGAACCGAGGCTAGTATCTCTTTTTTTTTTTAACGTAATATTCGATCACATAGCTTGACAAATCTGATAAATTTGTGTTCCATCGTGCTTGCAGGAGTGGCGATTGTGGTATTTACGTACTGAAGTGGGCAGAATGCATAATCCATGGGCTCCCACTAAATACCATTTCACCTACGAACGCTACTGCTATGCGTAAACAAATGGCGTTTGCACTTTACGTCCACGTACTTGAGGTGGATAAATTCCATCCAGAGCAGGGGAAGAAAGGTAGACGGAAAGAAAATAAAAAAGGGAAGGAGAGCAAAAGGCATAAGGGAAGAAAAGCAACAAGGGAAGCAAAGGTTGAGAAGGGAAGCCAAAAATAGCCCAATAGTTGCATATACTTTAGCTAGAAATCATTCGATGCATATACTTTAGGTAGAAAGGATGAAAAAGTTTTCATTCGTTGCACATACTTTAGGACTAATATGTAAAGTTGTAACTTCTTTCAATGTATGGTATTTAAATTTGTAAATACTTTCTCTTTGCTTCGTAATTCGAAAAAATATCAACAATATCCATTACATGTAATTGTACACGTATACAATTATTTATTAATGATAGTGTTGAATACATTGTTCTTCGATGTGAGCCAATAAGATTTTGGATAAGCAATAAGATATAGTGTATATGAGTTATTTCACACACGTAATATTAACAAAAGATTATGTAAAAATTTTAAATTAAGTAAAAAATCTACATATTTATATCATTTTCAGTCATAGTAGTCATCTTTCTTATCCATATAAATTATCCGTTTGAAGTTTTTTCCCCCTAAAATTTCAATTGATTATTACATTATTCTACTTTTTAATATTTGAGTTTCTATTTCTTTTGGCTTACAGAATGGTAACTTAATACAAGATAAAATTCTTTTTTCTCAAAAAAGAGTGACATTTATTCGAGGTTTTATTAGAGAATTTAGTCGAATTTATTCGAGAATTTAGTCGACATTTAGTCAACATTTTCGCGAGGAAGCGACACTCTTGACTTATTCGTCCACAGAACGGGGCTAGCGCGCAGCAAGCGCAGGAAATGAATTTTTCACAATTCTCCAGTAAAAAAACTGAGCCTATGGAGTGAGAAAACATTAGGAAACATTCTTTACTTAATCGACCTAACTATACAAGTCACACGCACATTTCGGACATCCAGGGCACCGAACCGATCTTCCACTGTGTACAAGGAAAACGCAGTTCCCTTCGGACGATCTCTAAGTATCAGGTACGCTCCTCAATGACACTCGAATATGATTTGTCATTCCCTTGGATGATTAAATTTGACGACGGGATTGTTTGTTAAAGGGTTATTTCCATTATTGGCGCCGTAAACTTATATGCATATTGACTGATTTACAGGTGGCATAGGTGAAGGAATGGCGCACAATAATAAATGGGCTGTTCATGTGCTTTTCGGTGGAGAATGGAGTGTTGACCCCACCACGAATGAACATAGATTCGTGAACTATAAGAGGATTGAAACCATTTTGTTAAAGGAAGACTCAAGCTTCTTGGAAATGATGAAGCAAATCTTAGGCATAAAGGATTTAGATTCGGAGATTACACCTAAACTAGTGACCGAATACCTACCAAAGTACCTATCGAATATCTCGGTATTGCCTATAAAAAATGATCACCACGTCTAATGGTTTTTGAATGAGATTATTAAACGGGGTGACGCAAGGATATCATTATGTGTCACCGTTTGAGATGGTGGACTTACGGAAAATGAATTCGGTGCTAGCAACTCGCTTCTAAATCGTTTCAGCTTTGTTTGTCCGGTCTGGATGGACGATGTAATACATACAAGACAGATCGATGACAACATCTTTAGCATACTGGATGAAGATCCTCAGGCCAGTGGTGAGGAGGATGATCGTGTTCCTGAAATGTTAATCTCAGAGAATGAACACAGAGTTCTCGTGGGAACAAGGCAGAACGAAACAAATAGGATGGTTGCAGAAAAAATTCATTGCATTGCCGCGACCCAGTCATCACATACAGATTGTGGTACGTCTTCTGATAGATTAGCTGTAGTGGTGGATGTTGCAATGAAGGATGTGTTTGAAACTAGGCGGCATTTGTTCATGAGAATGTCCATGTTGGCCGTGAAGCATTTCTTCGAGTGGAAGGTTGTTAGGGCTAATAGGTAGTTCTAACACCTGATGTGTAAGGACAAAAATTGCAAGTGGATGTTGAATGCAGCTGCTGTTGGGAATTCTTCAGCCTAGAAGATCACAAAATATGCTAACAACCATACATGCCAATCATCATTGGTTCAAAGTGATAATAAGCAGGCCAACCGCGATGTTCTTGGCTCGTGGATCAAGTGTAAGTACGCTGATGTATGTCGGCTGTATAGGTCGAAGGAAATTATTTCAGATATTCGGTCAGAGTTGGGTGTTAACATAACGTACAACAAGGCGTGGCGCGCAAGGGAAGCTGCTTTGGAGGAAGTTAGAGGAAGTTTTGAGGATTCGTATCGAATACTTCCATCTTATTTTCATGTGATGAATGAGTTGAACCCGGAAACTGTTATTGAAGTACGTCGAGAAGAAGATGGGAGCTTCAAGTATTTATTTTTCGCATTTGGTGCATCGATTCGTGGATTCCAAAGGCACATGTGGCCAGTTATTGCCGTTGATGCTTGTTTTTTGAAAATAAAATATCCCGGTTCATTATTGGTTGCAACTAGCATGGATGGTAACAATCAAGTATATCTTGTGGGTTGCGGAATAGTTGATTCTGAGAATGATGCATCGTGGGAGTGGTTTCTCTAAAGGTTGAAGACTGCAATTGGGTACGATATGGATGGATTGGTGTTTGTATCTGACTGATATAAGAGCATCGTAAAAGGTATTGTAAGTGTTTTCCCTAATTCCTTTCATGGAGCGTATATTTATCATCCAAGCAACAACCTAAAATCCAAATTCAAACAAGAAGCTGTGATCCCATTATAATTTAAGGCTGCAAAAGCTTATACTATTGCTGAATTCAATGAGTTGTTAGGAATTATTTCACTGCAAAATCCACGGGTGGGCGAGCATTAAAGAGAAGTGGGGGTTGAACGTTGGTCAATGGCACATTCTGGTGGGAAACGCTATACAATAATGACATCCAACATTGCAGAATGTTTGAAGGCACTGTTGAAAGATGCCCGCGAATTACCTATTCATTCCTTGGTGGATTACATCCGTAACACACTCCAAAGATGGTTTCACGATAGGCATACAGCTGCTTGAGAAATCAAAACAATGACGGCCCCATACATTGAAGACTTAATCGGATCGAGGATGAGAGAAGCACAATCCTATGTTGTTGATCCGGTTAATATGAATAGATGGTGTGTACGGGATGTTGGAAACCGTATAGCTACAGTAGATTTGCTTGAAAAGACATGCATGTGTCGAGTGTTTGATATGGATCAACTCCCATGTGTGCATGCACTAGCTACAGTTCAACGCCGTCAAATTGACCATTACAACTTATGCTCGCCAGTTTATCACACTGATGCAATTATAGGCACTTATGCAGAGCCTATTATGCTCGTTGGTGATCCTAAGGATTGGATTGTGTTAGAAGAAATTTTATCCATTCAACTATCAACACCAGAACCAAGGGCTAAGAGTGGTAGGCCCAAGAAAAAGAGAATTCTTTCAACCGGCAAGAAAAAAGTTGAAAGGAACTGTGGTCGTTGTGGACAGCGTGGACACAACTGGCAAACTTGCTCAAATCCATTAGTTTGTAGGGACAAAAATTGATGACACTATGTGCTTTGATGTAATGAATAGTTACAATTTATTATCCATATTATGTTTTATCAATAAAACATATACTCATTCGAAATTTCAGTACTTTTTGTCGACATATTTCAGTGTTAAAATCCATTCGTTTGGAACATGATATTATATACACCATCGAGAAATATGTGATAGAAATGTAAAAAATAGCAAACAAAACAAATGAAAATAACGAGAAACTGTGCTAAAACCGCTTAATTTGTGCTTGTATTCCAAAACTATAAACTGTTTAACAAAATGCATGAAGCTCTATATGAAGGAAAGCTTCAAAATATTATGACTGTTGTTGGTTTTTTTGTCCTTTTCTCTGACTCATTGTATTATAAAACACACAAATCAAAACAGTAGAAAACCTTTTTTTTTCTACCAGAAGATGTTAATGGACTTATATTATTTGCTTTTATTCCAATATCAAATAAAATAGCACACATCGGTTTATCAAACAGGATTCATAAATAAATGGTGAGTGGTTGAATAACTGTTGGTACTATCGTACCTACCAATTTAATTGTCATAGGCTAATTTACAGTTAAATTTACATAAATTTTAAGGTAACAATAAGATGTGATTCACAATAAGATGTAATATGTTTATCGAGGTTTAAAAACATCGACAAAACGTCGAATAAATTGTCAATTTAAATGTCGACAAAATGTTGACAACAAAGTCGAGTAAACTCTCGACAAAATGTCGACTAAAAGTCGATTAAACTCTCGACGAAAAGTCGACTAATTAGTCGTTTATTCGTCCAACAGATGCCGACTTCATTCCTTATTTGTCGTAGAATCTTAATAAGTCTTTGGCCATCTTGAAACATCCAATTGCCAGTTTGAGACGTTGGGATTTTGTTTGTTCCTCGGTCGGGATGTTTTTTACATTTTTTATTATCACTTACGAAATCAAACAAGTTGTTTGTTCGTCGGTAATGAAATCAAACTTCATGTACGCACCGTGGAAATGGGATGTTCAATTCATGAAGAATGAAAGAATGCAGAAAACGGTGACATGAAGTTCAACGATGAAGTTCTAAAGCATCAAGGGTGTTTCAGTATTTTCCCGTCGCTTTTACGGTTCTCCTACTATTGTTGCAAATGATTTGGTCAACCTGCTATATTTGCAAATGTCTTTGGTCAACCTGCTATTTTCTCAAATCCTCCATTGTTCTGAAGGGTACTGCTCATTTCATTTTTCGTTTCATGTATCAGTGTGCATTGGGAGATTAATTTACAAAAAATTATTTTGACTGATGGCTTTTGTTTTTATCCTTGGTACATGAGCTTTTTGAACTTTAAGTGGTATTTGATTGGTTTATTATATTTTTATGCTTTTATGTTTTTCTAATATTGATGAAAATTTCCAGAGGCCAAAATAGCGACGTTGAAGATGTCTTTCATCAGCACAATCCATATTGTGAACTTGAAAGATCACAAGATTATAGAGTTCATAGGGAGAGGGAAGCAAGTGGAAATCATTCCGAGGACAGCTTTGCACGAAAATCATGCTAGAAAAATCATCTTGGCCAACATGAGGATTCCGATGATTACTCTTTTGATAGTTTCCATCAAAAGAGTTCACGTTCCTCCATCTCTGGAAGAGATCGGAAGTCCTACCCCTCAGAGAGGCCAGGTCTAGGTCTAGAACATATGCATACTAGTACTAACAAGCATAGGAAAGAGAGGTCTAAACACTATCATAGAAGCTCAAAAAGGCATCATGAGAACAGGGAGTAGGCTCGTAGTGACTTTAGTCAGGGTCAACGTCATCAATCTGGCAAAGAAGCTGATGTTAGATGTAGGGTTGATTTAGATGTTAGAGGTTCTCATAAAAAACGTGACCCTTGCATGGAGTCTCATCCTGAACCAAGTTCTTCTGGTGATAAGAGAAGGCAGCGGAAAGACAAATATTCTGGCTTGGAGATAAAACATCCTAGACAAGATACGAAGTGCAAGAACAGACATCCATATGATGATAGGTGGCAGATGGTGAGTAGTCATTAGAACATACCTGGATCAACAAGTTGGCTCTGATACCAAAAATAGTGGATGGTTAGATAGTAAGAGAATAGTGGATGGTTAGATAGTAAGAGAATAGTGGATGGTTAGATAGTAAGAGAAAAATTGAATTAATTAATCTGAATCAAGTTCTGATCCCCATTCATAATGATCATCTAAAAAATATGGATTTTTGATAGTTTCAGTGATTTTTGTAATATTACAAATATCCTTTACATTTAATATTAGTTTTTCATAAATATTTTTTCGTATATCTTCCATTATATTATTTTCTTTTAACCTCTGTAACAATCCTATTATTAAAGAAGTTTCTATTATAATCCATTTTTCTTCGATTGTATTTTCAAAAACAAAAGTGTGTGTTTTTTGATCTTCATAAAAACATAATAATTTTTCGTTCATTTTATGATTCTGAAGTTAATTTTTCTACTTGAGATCGTAATTGTTTTATCTTTGTATCTAATTTTATTTGACTTGTTGTAAATGGAGTATTAACCTTTAATAATCTAGGTATAGTTTCTTCTTTTGGTAATTCTGCAAGTAGTGGTCTTTCATTTATTCTTGATAATGAAAAACTTCTTCTTCCTAACGGATTAGGAAGTGGTTTAAACATATCTGTTTTAATAGAAGTGAATAAGGAAGTTTGTAATAAAGGTCTCGCGGTATTCTCAATATGAATAATATTTCCAAAAATTTTATCTAAATTTATTTTTCCGTTGCATTAAAATTTAACGAATGAGAGCTATTAGTTAGAGCATAATTTACTCGATAAGTAAGAGTAAAAGGATATTCATTTTCATGCATTAGCATAGTATTATAAAAATTATAAGCAAATCCCAAAGTTTTTGATAAATCATGTGTAATTAAAGGTATTCCATATCTAATATTAACATTAAATTTTATAGTCGTGTATGCTAAATTAGTTTGTAATGATCCTAGTACCATATCATTAACATTTTGTAATCTTCCATCAAATATCATTAAATCTATTGGAGAATTTATTCCTTCATCAAAAGTACTTTTTAAAATAATTTGTATTGTAGAAATAAATAGATAACTGAGTTTAGATTTATCTTTTTCTGGAATACAATCTAGTTTTTGTTTAATATCTTGATTAGTAATGATTGGAATCATCATTTTTCCAGTCTTTGAAGATACTTGGACTGGATATTCCCTAGTAATCATTCCATAATGAATTATATTGGTTCTAGAAAAATATTTTCCAATTCCGTATGGATTATAAAAACCATGAGACTTTTGTAAATCAAATTTAATATTTTTAAACTGATTTAATTGTTTAGCATTAATCATAATAGATTGAGAAAAAGAATTGGTTTCTTCAGATTGATCATATTCTTCAGTGATGATGGAAGTAGAAGACTCGTTCATAGTTCTAATTTTTCTTTTAATTCTAAATGTGACATAAACATTCGTTGAATATTATGAACATTATTATTAATAGTTAATATCAAATAATCATAATTTATAGTATATTGTTGTAATACATCTAAAAAATCAACTCCTAGTAATACTGGTATATCTAATGTTGTAGAATCATGCACTAATAAAGAAACATCATAATTGACTATATTATCAAATGTTAAATTTACTATTGTTGAATTCATAATATCAAAAGTTTGTTCGAAGTATCGAGAAATTCGTATGGGAGTGACTAATGGTTGAATAAAAGCACAATATTGTGATTGTATACACGATTTACTTGATCCAAAGATCAATTAAGACGGGTAGAATGTAATTATTTACCTTTGCTAGTATATGATATTGATAAAGATGCATACCTTGTAAGGATAACGGGTGAATAGAAAAACTCATCTTATTCTTTCATACATGGAGTTATCATAAGTTTACCTTCTTACTTCATTAATATACTAGATCATTCCTTCAGGACACTGGGTTTAGAGCCTCTTTTTTGACAAACATGTCTTCTAGGCTATACCAGTTTCAGTCCAAGAATGGTCGTACACTAATGAAGAAGAAATAAGTAAACCTCTTCGTAAAGATTAAAGAAAGAAATTCTTATAGATAAAACAAAGATTAGTTCAAGAAAGAAACCCATGTAGTTCTTTGGAGACTTCTTTTGTTCTGAAAATTTTTTGCCTCCATCGCTTCTTCCCGAATGATTGCTTTATATGGAAAAGTAATCACTGTTGCTGACGTCATTGCTTACATCATGCTTTAATTATGACGTAAGGGCTTACGTCATTCTTCTGTATTGGGTCCGCCTTCCTCATTTCCTGTTGGACAATATTGGCAATTGTGCTTCTGTGAAACTTCGTTCATCTGTAAACATAATAATTTCTTGTACTCCTCTGGCACATTTCCCATTTTTGAATCTGGATTGAGAATATATCTTTCGAAATGTTCTATAGCTGTCCATTCCATTTTTCGTAAAGGATGCCGTCCTACTGATAGTATTATTATCGTATTACTCTTATAACTCAATCGACAAGGATCCTTGAATTGTATTCTTCCAGTAGTCAAATATACACGAATCATTGAATTCACATTGAAATTCATTATTGAATCTCTATTTATCACCCCAGTTGTATTTCTGTCAGGATATTCTTGAGAACTGATTCCCATAGTAATAGAACTTAATGCTGGTAGGACCAATTGTCCTTTTGTAAAGATTGGCAAAGTATTTGTGATTCTCCAGAAGCCTTCTCTTGAGAAAAATGTAGAGTCTTTATCATTCCAGAGTACATTATCAATAAACTCTTGTACTGTTTTTCGTAAAGTTGGAGGAAATTCTTCAAAATAATACTTTCCTTAAAATATATTGAATCCACCAGACCATGAGTAAAGAATTCAAATACTAAATTCGGGTCTGCATGAGGCATGCAAATAACTTTTGGTATTTCTGAGTAACGAAAAGTTGGATACCAGCCTTCTAAGTTGCATTTTGCTGGATCTGTAATATAATTTTGTATTTTTTCTAGTAGATGATCAAAAATTTCAGGCTTTGCAGTAATTGCAGATGGTTGAGCCGTTTTAATTATTCCTAGAGGAACATTCCTTCCAAAAGATGGAGGTTTTTGTAACGTAGAAGCATAACTATTAGCAGGTTGCTTAGTATGAGCTTCGAATTCTGATATAGCTTCATCCTTAGTTTTAAAAGATTTATGTATAGCTCCTTTTGTTCCGTTTACTATCTTTGCGGCTTCCGCCCATGAATTATATATCCCGGCAAGAGGGCCATTAAATACTACATAATATTTTTCTGGCGTAGAGTCGTTCACTATTTGTGCAAGCTTTTGTAAAGGATGTTCTTTACCTTGTTGTTGAGGAATAAAAGTGGAAGGTATTGAGGATTGTTTTGGTGTAGATGGCTGACTGCTAGGTGGCTGACAACTAGCTTGTTGAGAAGTATTTCCTTCTTCTCAGATTTATTATCTAATTACCGTCAGAAATAGCGAATTGTGAGCCATTATCAAAGCATTTATTTCTGTGTTTTGTAAAGTAATTATATTTTCTAATTCTTCTTCTTTTTCTTTTATATACTTCCTTTTTGTAGAGATTTCTTCTTCCAGTAAAGTTCTTTTCTTCATAATTTCTTGCTGTAATGTCCTGCTAATGTGTTCCATTCCCTTGTCAAAGTATCTGAAAGAGAATTATTTTCAGATTTAACAAATTCACAATCAAAAGAATATTGACCAAACTGTAATTGCCATCGTAATAATCTTCCTTGTTTATAATTGCCTTTAAATTGATATCTACAGAAATTAACTAAATAAGCACTATCAGTTCGCAAAGTAAAGTGTTTTGGCAAAAGTTCTATTCGCCATTTTTGTAAAAGCCTTAAAGCAGCTAACGTTTCTTTTTCAGTAATATGATAATTCTTTTCAGAAGATTGAAATGTACCTGAGAGATATTTGCAGAGAACTTCCGTTTTTCTTACCTTTGAATATTCTTCACACTCTTTTATAGCCTTCATACAGCCTGCCCAAACGTCATTGCTTGCGTCTGTTTCAATTATTATGTAATCTCGTGCTGTCGGATTATAAAGTGTCGGTAGATTTTTTGAGTATTGCTTTATGTGTTGTACCAATAATGTATCTTCAGATGTCCACATCCAGGGAACATCTTTCTTTAACTTCTTTTGTAAAGTTGCTCTTTCTTTTGCCAAGTGCTTAAAAAGCCTTGGTCAGCTATGTAATTAATACATCCTAGAAACCTTTGTAATGATTTAACATCTGGTAATACATCAGGAAATAAATTCAAATGTTCTAAAATATGTGGTTGTAATTTTATTCGTCCATCAGCTATAAACGTAAGGCCCAAATAATTTATTTCTTTTTGACATATCTCAGGCTTTCTTTTAGAAAGTATAAGTCCTTTCTCTTTACATCTTATCAATACTTTTTGTACAGATTTTAAATGTTCTTGTTCACTTGTTTTTGTAAAAATTAATATATCATCTATATAAACCAGACAAATATCCTCTAATCCTTCTAAATTATTGTCCATAAATCTTTGAAAAATAGCAGTGCTGTTTTAATCCAAATGGTAATACATTCCATTCATATTGTTTTTCATTGGACATGTAAAAGCGATTAAAGGTTTCAGATTTTCGTGTAACCTTAATTGCCAATAAGCGATTTAATATCTAAAGATGAAAACCAATTCATTCCTTTTACTTTTTCTATAATAAAATCTTTCGTGGTAATTTATAGGCATCTCCTATAGTTACTTCATTTAATTTTTATAGTTTATTACCATTCGTGCTTTCCTCTTTTTAATTCATTATGATTCTCAACATAAAATGTCAGCACTATGCTTACTAGTACTTGGCCGTATTAGTTGTTTTTCAAGTAATTCACGACATTCAATAATAAATTCTTTTACATCTTTGTCTGAATAAGGTATCCTATTTGGAACATTTACTTCTATTTTAGGATCTTTCAGTTTTATTTCTATTAGTAACTTATTTGTATTTTTATCTTTATCTAACGGATTTTCTCCTGATACTTCATCTAATAAAGAATCTATTGGGGAATGTAAATATGATAATGTTATCATGCTTTTAATTGCTAATAGTATAATATTAAGATTTAATACCCTTGGAATTTTAACTATTTCTGAAGTTTGATAAATTTGTTTTTTAGGATTAATTATCCTTTGGCAGTTTAAAGTAATAAAATCTATTTCTTGACAAAAAGGTCTATTTAATAGAAGAAAATTATTTCCTAGTATTAAAGATATTTCCATTTGAAATTGATACAATGTTGGTATTATAAACCATTTATCTTGTATTTGTAAATAATTTAGATATGAAGCTTTAGTGGATTGTATTTTTCTCATCACGCAACACTTACTCGTTAAGGATGTTCTAAATTATTCCATTTTACAGAAAAGTTGGATTAGCAAAACAAGAAGTAGCTCTGTATCTATTAGTGCATAAAAGTTTTCTTAGCTATTTTAATTTGTATTATTGTAGTATTTAAATTAGGTTTAGTAGTCTTCTTCTCAGATTTGCATCCGTGCACTAGTTTCATTATCTGATTTTTCAATTAATTCATAAACATCCTCTTCAGTATCTGATATTTGTTCATAGGGTTGTATATAATGTAAATTAGTCTCTTCTATGAATTGTAATAATCTCTTTCCTGTATTAGTCTTTTTCTTTGGGCAATTATTGGCATAATGACCATCTTCATTACAGTACCAACAACGACAATCTTTTTTATTAGTAGGACAAGTCTCTTTTGTGTTTTCTCCTATAGCTCGAGATTGTTTTTTATAAAGTGGTTTTTTATTTTTTGTATTTGTAAATCCCCCCCGGCGTCGAAAAAATCGTTTTTTAAAACGATGTTTCTTAAAATATGGAAAACGTCGTTTTTTCCAAAAGTATTGTTTTTTATTTTTAAATTTAAAAGAGTTTTTATTTTTATAAAAAGGTTTACAACCAAATCGTGGAGGTACTAAAATATTGCGTTCACAACATTCTAAATTATGAGTAATTGATTTTTGTATTTGTTGATTATTACATTCACTTGCCTGTATTGCTTTTACAGCCTGAATTGCTCCTCCCAAAGTATGGGATAAAGAACCTTTTGTTTTTTGTTCTTCAAAGTAATTAGTAATTTTTACACTCAAAGGATAAGGTATTTTTTGGATAAATAAATTAATATACATATCCCTTTGTGCTCTTGTAAGGTCATAAAAATATTGTCTATAGCTACAAATAAACTCGTCAAATAACACATATTACATAATTCAATATTAGTTAAAACCAGTTGCTTTATTATTTTCTTCTTTATCTACTTGATTCTATGTAATTGAATATTTTTCCCAAAAATTCTAAATATATTCTTTGTATAAAAATATTTAACCATTTGGAAGGATTATCACCTTCATTATCCATTTCTTGTATTATCAGTAGCAATCATTTCATCATTGAAATCTGATAAATAATTTCGTACAATTCCTGTACATCTATATTCTAAAAATCTAAAAAACTCTAAATGTGTCATTTTTTGTATAGTTGAATTAGTTGCTACTTCTAATTGAACAGCAGATATCCAATCTTCAAAGTATTGTAAGGGATTTTCAACACAGTTTAAATTAAGTAATCCGTATTTTATACTCAAATCTCTAGTTTTAGGAGTAAATTGAGAAGGTATGTATTGTTTCCATTTACCTCTTGATCGTATGTGATCATATTTGTATCCACCCTCGAATTCTGGATCGAGATCAAAATATCCTCGTTCTTTTCGTTTTTTATAGTATTCTGGGTGTTCTACACGTTCTGAATATGGCACTTCTCTAGTACTTGTTTCTGGATTGTCTGGTCTTCTAGCTGTTGAGGTTTCATCTTCTTCCCGCTTTTAAAGAATTATCGAATCGTGATCTTCCGAATCAGTATCCAAACATTATTTCTCCTTGTTCATTTTTATATTATGTTCTATTGTATTTAAGGTTTCAAAACTTTAGTTAAATCATCTATGTAATCATGACCATTATGGCCAAAAATCTCTATAATAGTTATTTTCTGATTTTTTCTTATATGGAAATGATATTTTTTCTAGTTGAAACGATATATTTTTTAATTCTGAAATTACTTCTTCAGTTGCCACTGTAGAAGTATTTTGTATTAATTCAGATAATTTTGTAAATACAGAAGTTATCATGTTTATTTGATCTATCAAAATATGTAATTGAGGCTGTTCTATATTTTCAGAAATGTATTTAAGTAATTCTAATGACTGATCTAATTTTTCAAAAATTTGCTGAGTAGTCATTAGAACATACCTGGATCAACAAGTTGGCTCTGATACCAAAAATAGTGGATGGTTAGATAGTAAGAGAATAGTGCAAGAACAGACATCCATATGATGATAGGTGGCAGATGGTAAGTTGTTCAGATGAAGACCGTGGAGATGATTATCGTCATCGGAAACGGAAGCGAAAACGAGACAAGTAATGGGCATGACAAAAGGTGTTCGCTAAACTCTCTTTTCTCCATTGACTAAATTAGTGGCCAATCAACTCAAATTTAATTACCATTTTTCAAAAGCCAACAAACCAACAAAAAAAACCTTATTATATATTACATTGTTGACCCAAAGTGGAAGATAGAGGAGTCAAAAAGGCAGTAGTTTTAAGCTTCCTGAAATTCATGTCATGTAATTGTGTTCTGAAACTTTGCAAGTCGCATGAACTGGAAAGGGAAGTTGGAACGGTAATTACTTTGCAATTTGATTTTCATTCAATTATCTGGAAAGTCTATATTATCTAGAGCCGTAACATCGACTATAAAAGTAAGGAGGAATTGAGAAAATAGCAGCTCCACCAAAGGCATTTGCAAATATAGTAGGTTGACCAAATCATTTACAACAAATAACAGGTTGACCGTTTAGGTGACGGGAAAATACCGAAAAACCCCTGATGCTTATGAACTTCATCGTTTAAATTCATTTCACCTTTGTTCTGCATTCTTTCATTTTTCATGGATTGAACATCTCATTTTCACGGTGCGTACATGAAATCAAACAACCAGTTTGAATCTCCCGTACAGGTTATTTCATAGGTAATAATTAAAAATGTAAACTACATCCCGACTGACGAAGAAACAAAATCCACTTGTCTCAAACTGGGAATTGGATGTTTGAAGATAGCCGAAGAGTTATTAAGGTTCTGCAGACAATTAAGGATCGAAGACGGCATGTGTTGGACGAATAAACGATTTATTCGAGAATTTAATCGATGCTTGGTCGATGGTTTAATCAACATTTTAGTCTATTATTCGAGACTTTAATCGAGTCTTTAGTCGATGTTTAATAATCGACGTTTTAGTCGATGTTTCATTGATATAAAAAATTACGAAATTATTATTTGAAAACCGCTCCCACTTGTATTCTCTCGACTGATCGTTCTCCCACCATCACTTACGTCGCTGAAGAACACGGAAGTAACATTTTTCAACCGATTGTCATTCTCTGATCTTGATAACCCATTTACATCCACCATTTACACCATATTCAAGCATTGCAATTCAAATGGCACGTACGTGAGGTGGACGTCCGGCAGCTGGCGCAATGGAGCAGACATCAGAGAAGCCGACTAAGGACAAGAAGAAGGTTAGTTCACATGTTGCTTCATGTTTGTTACGTTTAGAAATCATAGTGCTTGGTTACTCATTTTCATGTATTTGCCGCACATTTCGTTTAGAAGCTGTTATAGTTGTTAGGGTTTTGCACATGTTTAAACCCTTTCATACCGTTGAAATACTATTTTTTTATAACTTTAAACATACAAAAACTGTCGACAAAACACTCGAGAACCATGTTAATGATTAACACTTGGGCGAGAACAAGTGTCGACCGAATGCCCAAAATCTCTCGACTAAGTGTCAAACAAATGTGTCGACTGTATGCCAAATGAATATGTCTCGATCAAGTATCGATCAAGTGTCGATCAAAGAGTCGATACAAAGCATCGATCAAAGAGTCGACACAAAGCCTCGAGCAAGTGTCGATTCAATCTATCTCTCTTTGCTTTGTAATATGCGATATTTTTCCTAAACTTTCATTTGGTTACTTTCACACCATTGTTTGATCTTATATGATTTATATCACACAAACAAACCAACACTAGAATGGTGATGCAACAAATCTAAGTGTATAATTGTATTTAGTTTATGAATGGCCTTCAAATAAATTGATTATAAATAACAACTTCTTATAATTAATCGTCCCGAGGTGTTGACAGAAATCATAAAGTTAATATGTCCCAATTTTCCATATCAAACAAGTATATAATTGTAAAAGTTTCCCAAAACTTGTAAAATTTATAGTTTGCCAAATAACATTGAATGCATATATTCCATGTTTCATAGTAAAAGGTGAGAGTAAGCGTGTGCAATAATTTTACATATTTGACATTGTTATGTGTAGGGACATTTGAAGGCGCAAATGGTCATTCAGGGAGAGTTTTTCAATGCTCAGGTTTCGCAATACTGCTATTATGAAGCCAATATGAAGATGATCCGGTCGAAATTGACAGAGACGCAAAAGGAAATACTTCGAAGGGAGAGTTGTCTTGCTGAAATTGCTCTTGACCACGAGCATACATTCTGGTGCAAACAAATCATACATTCCCTGCTGTTGAGGCAACTCAAACCAGACGAGAAATCCAAGTGGGAAAATAGCATATACTTCAACGTTGCGGGTAAGAAGGTGAAATTTGGCAAGAGGGAGTTTGCCATAATCACGGGCCTGAAGATGGGCGATTTTGATACTGCATATGCCAAATACCGCGCACCTAATGGTTCTCTGTCAATATCGAAGTTCATTAAACACCTTGGTTCGACGGAGGAAGCTACATACGATGAAGTGATAAAGGCCTATGATTGGATAAACTCAAGTCAATTAGTTTGTAGGGACAAAAATTGTTGACACAATCTTGTTTGATGTAATGAATAGTTACAATTCATTATCTGTATTATGTTTCATCAATAAAACACATACTCATTCGACATTTCAATACTTTCTGTCGACATATTTAAGTGTTAAAATCCGCTCGTTTCGAACATGATATTCTGTATACCATCGAGAAATATGTGATAAAAATGTTAAAAAATGAAAAACAAAACACATGGAAATAACGAGAAACTGTGCTAAAGCCTCTTAATTTGTACTTGTTTTCAAAAACTATAAACTGTTTAACAAAATGCATGAAGTTCTATATGAAGGAAAGCTCCAAAATATTATGACTCTTATTAGTTTTTTTCTCCTTTTCTCTGACTCATTGTATTACAAAACACACAAATCAAAATAGTAGAAAACCTTATTTTTTCCTACCAGTAGATGTTGATGGACTTATATTAGTTTCTTTTATTTCAATATCAAATAAAATAGCACACCTCGATTTTTCAAACAGCAATAAGATGTGATTCACAATAAGATGTAATATGTTCATCGATGTTTAAAACGTCGACGAAACGTCGAATAAAACGTCGACAAAAAATCAACTAAAACGTCGATTAAAAACTCGACATTTTGTCGACTAAAAGTCGATTAAACTCTCGATGAAACGTCGACTAATTAATCGTTTATTCATCCAACAGATGCCGACTTCGTTCCTTATTTGTCGTAGAACCTTAATAAGTCTTCGGTCATCTTGAAACATCCAATTGTCAGTTTGAGACGTCGAGATTTTGTTTGTTCCTCGGTCGGGATGTATTTTACATTTTTTATTATTACTTACGAAATCAAACAAGTTGTTTGTTCGTCGGTCATGAAATCAAACTTCATGTACGCACCGTGGAAATAGGATGTTCAATCCATGAAGAATGAAAAAATGCAGAAGAACGGTGACATGAAGTTAAATGATGAAGTTCTAAAGCATCAGGGGTTTAAAGGTATTTTCCTGTCGCTTTTACGGTCCTCCTGCAATTGTTACAAATGATTTGGTCAACCTGCTATTTTTGCAAATGTCTTTGGTCAACCTGCTATTTTCTCAAATCTCACTAAAAGTAATGTCTTTTCAACATATCAAATACCAAATATCTCCGTAAAATTTTCTCCCAAATTTTACACTTAACCGTGTTTTACTTTGCACTTTTTGATTGGTCCATACTCCGCAAAAGTAAATTGGCTTCGTGGACTTATACCATATATCAGAGGGCCACAATCAACTCTCACAGTCACAGGCACAACCTTTAATTTTCATCTATATCCTCAAAAGCCTAAAGAAACCAAACCTTAAACACAAACACCCTCTGCAGATATTTAATTCAAAGAGGAAAATAGAGGTGTGAAAATGGCAAATCAAGTATTGAGTGTGTTGGGATTCCTGTCAATAACCTCTCAACCTTTGTGAATGAAGAAGTGATAAGTCAATTAAATGCTAATTCCTAAGTTAAGATATTCTTGTTATTTTATCCAATTATTGGGGAAATTAGCCATATTTAGCTTGAATTGTAATAAGTTAAGATATTTTTGTTATCTTATCTAATTATTGGGGAATTTAGCCTTATCGCTTGGTTTGCAATTTTGTAGGAAGGAAACTGCTTGGAGAAAGATATGGACCGGACAGATTTGTTACGATTTGGTGGAGAAAAGAAAGGAAAGTTGGTTGACAATGCCATGGCGTGTAACTTTTAATGCCATAGCATGGAGTAAGTTGGCAGGCCAATTACGGAAAAGGAAGAAGATTATGGAAATCTAATCAAATCAGATCATCCAGAAGAGTTTCGCACGCTATTAACTCCTAGTCTTTAGGGACCAAAGCAAGTATAAATAGAGGGGACTAGCATCAGTTTGAGGCAATACGAGTAGGAGTAAAGATAAAGATAGTCTATACTTAATTTTTACTTTCAAAGAAGCCATGCTGAGTGGCTGAAGTTATTCCTTTAGGACTGGGATGTAACCATCATTACGTAATTTTCATTCATATGATTGTGGTATTATCCAATATCTGATTTATTTGGTATTATTTCTTGTAAGTGCTTGATCACCATTGGCATGTTTAAGGTATTGATGAAGAGGCGACAGTTGACATCAATATTAGTTCGTGAATTCTTCAGACTTAAATTGTGAATTATGATAGTAAATTCTCAATTTCTGCAACACAGTATTCCTTTGTTCGTCATGCATCCATAGTAATTTTGGAGTCACGAAAGTAGTCCCATAATTACTATTTGAATAGTAATATTATACCCTGAGAAGGGATAATGTTTAATTATGTGAATAGTTGTGAGGATGTTATCACAAAATAATTATGTGAATGTAATTTACAGTTGATGATCGGTGAAATCCCAAGTCCTAAAGTTTATTTATCTGATTTCTTTTATTTACTGTGAAAACGTGTTTACTATTGCATTTACTTGATTCTTGTTATTATTAAATCCACCTCTTCTTTTATATATTGATCTAGATAATAGGTATAAAATATTTCTCAACTGGTAATTGTTCACCTCCCTGTGGGACGATACTCGTAATTATACTATAATTACTGGACTTGTAATTAGTGGTTAAAATACTACGAGTCAAGAAGCAATATTCTTGGGAGGAGTTCAAAACACTTGAATATATTTGCATGAGAAATCAACCTTATGCTTCATTCCGCATCACTGGAGAATCAAAAAAAGTTAAGACTCTAACAATCTACCTAAATTTCCTACAACTTAAATTCCCTCGTGGCCTTGTCTTATTTAGCAATGAAGAATTATATTGGACTCTGTGGCCAATGGCAGAGAATTTTCAACGGGATAAAAGAATACGCAACTTTTAGGTAATTTGCACGTACTTCGGAAGTAAAAATACTAATAATCTGCACGTACTTTGTCCAGGCTACCATCAATCATAATGAGAATAATTTTTAATCAAAGGATTTTGGCACTCCTTCTAGGTAATTTACAGGAATCAAAGGGGAATTGCCACCTTAGTCGTAAAGTTTGTAAAATTTCAATGATTTAAATATTTCTAAAAGTAGTTAATCAATTTAACGGATAACAATTTTCTCCCAAGAAATCAAAGCTTATAGCTCACCAAAATTGAGATTTCTTAAACTCCTCAGTTTGAATATAACTTCAACATAATTGCATGGAACTTGTATCCAGAATTATTGCCAAGGTGGGGACAATCTGGTAGAATAACACGAATCGGTACAAGTCAAATTAATGGAAGCAATTTACGAAAGACGAAGACAGAGGGCAACAATCGCAAATATATTTTATTAGCCAAAAAGAGTAGGTATCGCTTGGCCTCAATTTTCTCCCAAGCTTTATTTTTCTTTGTTTTTTAAATGGAACCAAATACTTCTCCCCTTTTGATTGGTCCATACTCCCCCAAAAATAAGTTTTCTTGGTGGACTTTTACTATATATCAGAGGGCAACAATCAACTCTCTCTCCCACTCACAGGCACCGCCTTCAATTTTCATCTCCATCCTCAAAAGCCTAAACAAACCAAAGCCTTAAACACAAACACAAATCCCCCTTGCCTTTGTTCAATTCTAAGAGGAAAATAGAGGTGTGAAAATGGAAGATCAAGTATTGCGTGTACTGTTAAATAACCTCTCAACCTTTGTGAATGAAGAGGCAAAACTCTTGGGAGGACTTCGCCAAGAGGCCCAACTCCTCAGTGACGACTTTGACCAGATGAAAGCTTTCCTACAAGTGGTAGAATCCGAAAAAGAAGCTGATCCTCGGCTCGCAGTATGGACCAGGCAAGTGAGGGAAGCTACTTTTGACATTGAAGATGTCGTTGATGAATTTATGATTCTCTTTGCTCGCCATCGTACGCATGGATTCTCTGGCTATGTCCGTTCCAATTTCACCTCCATCAAGAACTTGCCTGATCGTCATCGGCTTGCTACCAATTTACAGAGCATCAAGGCCAAAATCAAAAATATTTTTGAAGCTCGTCTTAGATACGAATCGCAATATGGCAAGATCCCTGCTCAAGTCCCTAAGCGTATACTGTTAGGAAATCATGTATACCTTAAACAATTTATAGGCAGCGGAATTAAAACGTGATTTTCACCAGGATCAATTTCAATATACGTATAAAATAAAAAATCTGTTTTAATGACTAAAGATTGTGTCGTTGAAGGAAGTTTTGTCAACCACAGCCGCACAGACGTCTGGCCTCTAAGGTATCCACACGAACTTGTTCTTAGGATCCTCCTAGAATTGATTGACACCAAGCCAATATGCTAGTTCCTTCAATGAGCGCTACAAAAAAAATTTTAGAGTTCAAGAGAACTCTAACAAAACAAAAGAAGAACTTTTTCTCTCGTCTTGTAGTAAATTTTGGTTCGTCAAAAATTCTGTACGTATGCTCTCTATAGAACTTGGTGTTTGTCTCCTATTAAAAGGTAAGTTCTATCTATCTGTTAGACAGTCTAACAGACTTATTAGATATTCTATCGTGATAGAATTCTTTTAATAAAATTAAAACTAATTTTAATTGTATTAAGATAAAACAATTTTATCTTATCACAACTTATATTATAGGAGATCTTTTAGGTTAATTATTTTACAAATTAACCCCCATAATTATCACATAATTATTTAATCGTTTTAACCCAATAACAAATTCTTTATGTGTGTGACCCTTTAGGTTCTTAATCACTTGGTAATAAATAACAAGTTATAATCTTAGATTTAATTGGCTTTAGTACAAAACCAACAGATACCCCCTGCAAACATCGACTGGAGGTCCATCAAGGATGAAGAAGCACTTCACGCAAAGGAAGATCAATTGGTAGGCATTAACGAGCCGAAATGATACCTCATTTCTCAGCTCCATGAAGGTGACTACCAACTCAAAGTAATTGTTGTGCTTGGGATGGGAGGAATGGGGAAAACCACCCTAGTCAAAAGAGTTCATTATGATACGGCTGTGAAAAGTCATTTCCAGATCCGTGTCTGGGTCACTATCTCTCAAACTTATGACTCTAAGGAGCTCCTGAAAAACTTGATTTGAAAATTATATCAAGGTTCCAATGAAGCTGCTCCACCCAGAATGGAGTCAATGGACATTGATGAATTGAAAGCACATATCAAAGACTTTCTCCAACGAGCAAGGTACGCAATTGTGTTTGATGACATATGGGACAACAATTTCTAGGATGCATTCAAATTTGTACTACCTGAGAATAGCTACGGTGGCAATCACGTGATGATAACAATACGAATTGCTGATGTAGCCCCTTCCTCTTGCATTGACTTCCATGGCGATGTTTTCAAAATGAAATTCTTGACTTCTCAAGAGTCGAGGACTCTATTTTGCCGTAAGACATTTAAAGACAATTGTTGTCCTGCCCATTTAAAGAATGTTGCAGAAGGCATAGTGCAAAAGTGTGAAGGCTTGCCATTGGCGATTGTGGCCATTAGCGGGGTTTTGGTCACAAAAGACTTGAGCAGAGTTGATGAATGTGAGTGGATTCGACGTAGGCTAGGGGATGAATTTGAAGGCACTGGGAAGCTGGACAGAGCTAAGAAGATACTTTCTCTGATTTATAATGATCTACCTCCAACTCTGAAGACTTGTCTGTTATTGTAAGAAAATATAAAACCAGAGAGTTTGTGAATGATCGCTGTGTATTTGATACATTTGTACAATGAACTATCGTACATTTATAATCTTGGAGCCTACGCTAAATGAGGTAAGAAAGATAATTACAAATCAAAAAAGATATACAAAATATATAGAGAATACTTTATCTGATATACAATGGAAATAATCTAATTTATCTTTTAACACTCCCCCTCAAGCTGGAGATTTGTATAAGTCAAATACTCTAAACTTGGAAAGAAGATGCCAGTGCTGTCCACTGCTTAATGCCTTAGTTAACAGATCGGCTGGTTGTTCTTTGGTGGATATGTGGCGCCTTGCAATGACACCTTGCTGGATCTTTTCTCTTACATAATGACATTCCACTTCAATGTGTTTAGTGCGCTCATGAAAAATTGGATTTGCCGCTATTTTTTCTGCAGCTTCATTGTCGCAATAAAGTAGAGCAGGTTTCTTTATATGGAAGCCAAAATCTTTAAGAAGCCCCATGATCCACACTATTTCACTGGTTGCAACTTGCATGGCTCGATATTCGGCCTCAGCTGAAGATAATGATACAGTGGGCTGCTTTTTTGTACGCCAAGAAATGAGAGAATCCCTAAGCATGATGCAAAAGCCAGTGGTGGATCTCCTGGTCATTGGGCATGTGCTATAGTCTAAATCACAGAAGGCTCGTAATTCTAACTTTGAAGATGAAGGAAACAGAAGACCAAGGCCTGGATAGCTCTTCAGATACTTTATTACCTTTAAAGCTGTTTCCATATGGGATTGCTTTGGTTTGTGCATGAATTGACTGAGAAGTTGAACTGAGAATGTAATGTCTGGCCTGGTGAGATTCAAATAGATGAGTCGACCAACTAATCTCTGGTATACCGAAGGATATTCAAGAAGCGGATCATTTATTTGCTCATTTGAACCAGCGTCATATTTAATGATTGTGAACTTCTTATTCTGTTCCATAGGGATGATTGAAGGCTTGGAACCTGCTAGTCCAGCCTCAGATATCAACTCTGGTGTGTACTTCCGTTGACTTATTGATATACCAGCTGGAGATCGAGCAATCTCAAGACCAAGGAAGAACTTTGACTGACCAAGATCTTTCATAAAAAATGTGGCATTGAGATATTGTTTGAGATCGGAGATACCAGTCTGACTGTTGCCTGTAATGAGAATGTCATCAACATAGATAAGTAAGGCAACAAAAGAATTACCCTGAATTTCGGTGAACAAGGAATAGTCATGGCGAGACTGATAAAAACCATGCTGGAGAAGAGCATCAGTGAATTTGGTGTTCCATTGACGAGAAGCTTGCTTCAACCCATATAAGGATTTCCGCAGTCGACATACCAGGTTCTCCCACTGAGTGCGAAATCCGGGAGGAAGGTCCATATACACTTCTTCGGAAAGATCACCATGGAGAAAGGCATTTTGCACATCCATCTGATAAAGGGGCCAAGCATTGATGGCAGCCAGGGTGAGAAGAAGACGGACTGTGACATGTTTAGCAGTGGGAGAAAAGGTATCTTGGTAATCAATGCCCTCTTGCTGGTTAAAACCTTTAGCCACGAGACGGGCTTTATACCGCTCAAGAGAACCATCGGCATGATACTTGACATTGTACACCCATTTACACCCGATTGGACGACGATCAGGAGGCAACGGAACCACATCCCAAGTATGATTGGCTTGAAGAGCACGAAGTTCAGTTTCCATGGCTTGAACCCAATTGGGGTTGTTGACAGCGTCTTGAAAGGTGGTAGGTTCATGAATGGCTGAGATGGAAGAAAT
This sequence comes from Gynochthodes officinalis, assembly GCA_020080225.1. NCBI lineage: Eukaryota > Viridiplantae > Streptophyta > Magnoliopsida > Gentianales > Rubiaceae > Gynochthodes > Gynochthodes officinalis. The sequence goes on along the minus strand of CM034619.1, from coordinate 38,482,120 downwards.
GAAGTGTTGATATGAAGGGTGACAATTGGCCAAGGAAAGGTAATTGGATATGGGATAGAGAGAGGTGCAAGAAGCAGATGGCAAAGTAGGGCAGATGTAATCGGAACTCCAAATAGGAGGTCGAGTAGGACGGCTTGATCGGCGGAGAGAGACTGCCAGGTTGGGATCTGAGGTTGGCGAGGATACAGCTTCATCAGCTGAAGATGAAACAGGAGCAGACGAGGAGGCAGGAGTGGTAGAATCTGCTGGAGATGACTGCTCGTCTACAGGGGTAAGAGACGGAGATGAAGTCTCGTCGAACCATACGGCTGGAGATGTCGAGTCGGACGGAGCAGCAAGGATATCACAGAATTAGACGTTAAAAATGGAAAAACATTTTCTTGGAAAACGACATCTCGACTAACAAAGAATTTCCCCGAAGCGGGGTCATACAAGCGATAACCCTTCTGATTAGGAGGGTAACCCATAAAAATGCATGGAGTAGCACGTGGACTAAATTTGTCACGTGCACCTAAAGTGGTGGCATAACAGCGACACCCAAAAACACGAAGGTGTTCAAGTATGGGTGGTTTGTAAAACAGGAGTTCAAATGGGCTGAGGCCATGAATGGAGGAAGAAGGTAGCCGGTTAATGATATAGGTTGCAGTGAGGATGCATTCACCCCAAAATTGAGATGGAACGTGAGCCTGAAACATTAGGGCTCGGGCAACATCCAATAAATGACGATGTTTGCGTTCAACAATTCCATTTTGCTGAGGAGTGTAAACGCAAGAGCTCTCATGAAGAATGCCTTGACTAGCAAGGAAAGAGCGGCACTCAAGGGAAAAAAATTCGGTCCCATTGTCAGAGCGGATGCGGCGGACAAGGGAACCGAATTGAGTGAACACCATGAATATAAAATGTTGAATTTTAGAAAAAACTTGAGATTTGGAGTGTAAAAAAAATGTCCATGTGGCACGAGAAAAATCGTCGACTATAGTAAGAAAGTAGCGTGAACCATCATGAGTGGGAGTCCGATGAAGACCCCAAACGTCCATATGAACTAAGTCAAAAGTGGAAGTGGTGGCAGTGGTCCGTGGTGGAAAAGTATTGCGAGTTTGTTTGGCCAAATGACAAATTGGACAGGAAAAAGATGGAGGACATGAAATGGAATGACCATGGGTAGTATAGGTTTTTAAAGAAGAATGACCAAGACGACGGTGACAAATGCCATAACTAATAATATTATTGCAAAAAATCAAATTACAATGAAAAATGTTTTTTGGAATGCAAGCGGCATTCTTTATGGAAAGTAAATAACTCTGAAAAACTAAATGAAAAGATGTAGGAATGGAGGAACACAAAAAATATAATCCCCGATTAGCCCTGCCGAGCCCGATCAGATCCCCAGTCGTACGGTCCTGAAAGACACAAAAATCGTCGGAAAAAATTGCCACACAATTATTATCTCTAGTGAGTTTGCGGATGGATAATAAATTATGTTTAAAATGTGGAGCATATAGAACATGTGTGAGGTGTAAGTGAGGATAGGGCCGAGATTGGCCAATATGTGTCACAGGACTAGTGGATTGATCAAGTAATGTAATGGAAACAGGTGCTGTGCAAGCAAAATATGAATCTAGCAGAGATAAATTACAGGTGATGTGGTCACTTGCACCTGAATCGATAATCCAAGCGGATGAAATAGTGTTCCAAGGTAGAGTAATACCTGAAAAATTAGCGGTGGAATCAGAACTCCCCATTTGATTCAGAAGAGTGACTAGTTTATGTTGTTGATCGGCCGTCAGGTGAAGACTGGAGGATCCACCATAGACATTGCCAGGGCTGGGAGTTGCGGAGCCCAAAATACCTACACTGGAAGAAGGATATGGATTAATACCAAGTGAGTCCATGAATGGTGGGCTATGTCCAAAATGATTAGGAATAGGCCCAAATCAAGGAGGAGGTGTTGGGCCATTAATTGTTGCATGATGGGCTAGAGGGCCTAAGCTAGAATTTTTTTTCTTGGACCCATTACGTTGTTTGGGCTTCCAATTAGGTGGGTAGCCCACGAGGAGAAAACAGGCCTCACGAATATGGCCCGGTTTTTTGCAGTGAGTGCAAAATGGGCGCTGGTTGTTGGGCTGATTTATTGTGAAGGCAGAATGGGCCTCTCCTGGCCCAAGAGAGACTTGTGATGGTTGTGGCCCAAGAGAAGTTAATTGTGACCCAATATTTGGTAATAACTCGGGTCCAGTAAGAGCCGAATTCGGCTGAATTGCAGAACCGAAATTGCTGTGCTTCTGGGTTGCAGAGAAGGCACTGTTATCGGCCAAGATTGAAGGTTGGCCGTCAAGAGTTCGCTGATGGAGATCCTCTTTAGCAAGGCTGTGAAGGAGCTCAAGGGAAAGAAAGTTATCCCGGGCAAGAACATTGGTGCGAAGAGTGCGAAAGTCATCGGGTAGAGCCATCAAGAACTTCATTGCCCGATCGATGTTGACATGCAGTTGAAGCCGATCGTTAATCCGACACTCACAACGGCCACAGCTGCAGCGAGTAGGTGGTTGATGAACGTCCAAGTCAGTCCAGAGATCTTGAAGACGAAAATAAAAAGCAATGAGCTGTGCACTTGAGGCTCCGGCGAGGAGTTTAGCCTCACCAATAGATTGCTTGATGGAGAAGATCTGAGAGCCGGAAATGCGTCCAAAGCTTTCTTGTAGAGTATTCCAGATGGAGGCTACCGTGGGAAGTCGAGAAACCATCCCTTCCAAGGATGGGTCGACGGAGTGAGTTAACCACGTCTTGGCGACGGCATGACATTGGTCCCATTTTTCTGCTAAAGCGTCGTCTCCGAGTGGTCGTGCGAGAGTCCCAGTAAGAAAACCAAGTTTGTTGCGTGCGAGAAACACTGTGCGAACCTGGTTGCTCCACACTTGCCAGTTGTTTTCGCCTGTTAGTTTGGTTGATACTATGCTGTCGGTTTGAAGATCGGCGGTGGAGAGGAAGTACGGGTTGCGTGGTGGTGCTGGGATAATTGCGGCGGTGCCGGATGCGGTGGTTGTAGCATCATCCATGTCGGTGGTTGATGAAGAAGCTGCGGCCAACGTCGGGACAGTGCAGAAGGTGCAGGGGTAAAATGGGAAATTTGCAGCGAATAACTGGAGTAGGGTTTGGATATTCTGGGGACAAAAATGTAATTTTGCTAGATAAATACAGAAAAAAGAAAGAAAAAAATAAAAAACAGCAACAAACTCAAAATGATGGTTTTAAAAATTTGGATCAGAAGATCGTCTGCTCTGATACCATGAAAGAAAATATAAAACCAGAGAGTTTGTGAATGATCGCTGTGTATTTGATACATTTGTACAATGAACTATCGTACATTTATAATCTTGGAGCCTACACTAAATAAGGTAAGAAAGATAATTACAAATCAAAAAAGATATACAAAATATATAGAGAATATTTTATCTGATATACAATGGAAATAATCTAATTTATCTTTTAACAGTTATACACTAGCTTTTATCCAGAAGATTGTCAAATACTCTGCTTCACACTAATCCAACATTGGATTACTGAAAGATTTGTGTAACAGAGAGTAGGATTCAGTATAGAAGAAGTTGCAAGAGGTTATCTCAAAGAACTTGCCAACAGAAGCTTAATCCAATCGGATGAGATAGGCTATGATGGATTGCCAGATTATATTCAGATCCATGATCTTTTGCCAAGAGTAATTGTCTCCAAGTCAAGGGAGATAAACTTGGCGACTGTAATCAGTACTACACAACACATAGAAATAAGGTTGCCCCTGGGGAAGTTGGTACAACGTCTAATATTACACGGTAACCTTCTCCTAAATAACTTTCTCACCATCCAAGAAAGCCACTAGTTCTTTGACAGACTTCGATCCGTCATTATTTTGAATGCACAGAACCACCTTCAAAAGCACTATTATCTGAGCTTTTATCTAGTAAGTTTTTAAAGCAAGTGTGTTTTGATGGTATGTAGTTGGAAGAAATTCCCAAAGAGATTTTTTACTTATTTCTCCTCACGCACTTAGACCTAAGGGGTACTAGAGTCAAAATAGTCCCAAAATCCATCAAGAGGCTTCAAAATCTGGAGTATTTAAATCTGATTGGGACTAATGTGAGGGAATTACCTGTGGAATCCTAAAGATACAAAAGTTTTATTGTCTTTTGTTAGGTCAGCTTGTTGATTCTTTAGATCCAACTTTGGGATTTAAAGTACCACGTAATATGGGAGCTTTTCTTGGGTTAGAAAAATTAGACTGCATAGATGCAGCAGAGAATGATAAGACAAGAATAGTGACTGAGATAGGAAAGTTGACCCAGCTAAGGGAATTAGGAATTACAAATGTACAAAAAGAATATGGAAGGGAGCTTTGCTCTTCACTTGAGAAGCTCACCCATTTCCAGCAATTACGTATTGCTTCTTCAGACGAAATCAATGAGGGAATTATATTGGATCTGAATCATCCTACCATGGATAACAAATCTTCAAAATTTAGGAGAAATAGATTTGAATTGCAGTAATTTAAGGGATGATCCACTTGAATCGCTCCAATACTTGCCCAACTTGGTCCGAATTTATCTTCATCAAGCTTATCAAGGAGAAAGTTTGTGTTTCAGGACTGGAGGTTTCTTAAAGTTAAGGACATTGATTTTAAGGGAAATGAAAGGATTGAGGCAGATGAGAGTGAAGGAGGGTGCAATGGCCCATTTAAAAGAACTAATCTTGGTTGAACTTCCATTGCTAGAGGAGGTACCTTTAGGTATTGAACACTTAAGAGAGCTGCAAAAGCTAGTGTTGTGGCCTATGAGTTCCGAACTCACAAAGAAGTTGGAGAATGTGGCGGATGACTATAAAGAAGAAAGTGAAGATTATAAAAGAATTGCACACATTCCTGAAGTTCGCATTGTTTTCAAGAGAGATGGAAGATAGATTGGCAGGCCGCTATTTCGAAAGAAGTAAACCCAAACATGCCACACTCTTTTTATGTTTATAGCACTTTCTGCACTTTTACTTGTATGTATTATTTCATTTTCATTCACAGTATGCTATGACTATCAATTTATTTAATTAGAGAACCTCTGAATTATTTATTTATTTATTTTTAGTAAACTAAAAAATACTAAGTGTGATTTATATATATTTAATTTTTTCCACGATTTTTTCTTCCAAATTGGCACCATGATCCATTGTCTACAAGATAGGTGAATAAGAAGAAAAAAATAAATAAATAAAACCATGGTTTTGAATCTCAAACTATGTTTGTATCGTATCTAAAGTAACTTCTACTATGATTCAGAGTTTACATACATGCAAAATTATTTTAAGAATTGTCTACAAAATAAATAAATAAATGAATATGTAGGACATAGAAAACACGAGGATTTGGAATAGAGATATTAATTCTAAAAAAAGCTGTGAATTTTGTAAAATTTAAATGATTTATATATTTCTAAAGGTTATAAATCAAACCGAGTTACTGAATTTTGTCTTTGACTCATCTTCAAATTTGGTTAAAATCATCAAGCTAAATCTAAACACAAGAGGCCCCCAGGGGCTGGTTCAATGGCAAGTCTGGGTTAATTCACAAAGTTGGCGAGGGATCGAACTTGACTAACAGCAAGGTTTGAGGCATGTCTTGATTGCTTTGGAGAATTTAGTCCCATGCCTGGTTGTGTGGGTCACTTAGCCATAGTGAAGAGTTGGCACCTTCCCACGGGTCCATAGGTCACTGTTTGGAATGGAGGTTAGGACACACACAGTCAGTGAATGTGGGGATGTCTCCAAGAGAAAAAAAAAATCTAAACACAAGACTGCTCAACTTATTTGTTTATAACCTTATGCACATACTACCATACTACTATAAGATAATTTGAGCTGTATAATTGAGTTTAGACAAAAAAAAATAAAAATAAATAAATAACGAAAAAACACACAGGTTATTTTTTTAAATCACATTTTGATAATAAAACTCAAGAATTGAACAATTTTCAATTTTTTTCTTTTTAAAATTTTTATGAAAATTAATTTACTCTAATATTTCTAATAGATTGGGTATGGAAAATCTGTTTTTAAATGGATTAGTAATTTTTTAATTTTTTTTACAAATCACATCCCCAAACAAACAAAGTTTATAGCTTACAGAAATCAAGAATTTTTTATTTTTCTTTTTCTTTTTTTTTTCGGTTGAAATATGATTAAAAATAGAATGTTCAAACGTGGTCTAAATATTTTTTCTTTCTAAATATAGGAGACAAAATCCACGAAAATGAAATTCTTTTCATTATTATTTGTTGATATACATATATGTTATTAAGTTCAAATCAATAAAATGATCGTCATAAACATATGTAGATTATTTGTGGGAGATCAAATTTTTAACTAATCACTAAAGGTTATATAACCCATGAAAATTGAAGAATTTTAATTTTTTTATTTTCTCAATTTTTTTATTATAGTAAATTATTTCTCCATTTTGATTGAGTCGGGAACATTTTGGATATGACATCCACACGGCAAAATTATTGAGAGATCAATTGTAGGTTTAGTTGAATCGAAAAAGGAAAAAAAAAACCTCAAATTAAATAAAATTTGAATTTGCTAAAATGATCAAGCAAATTTTGAACACAATAATGATCAACTTGTATATGCTCTTTTAGAGTTCTAAGCATATGGTACTTTACAAACTTAATATGTAAAAAGTTATTAGTTAAACGAGCCAATTTTTTGTTATTTCTTTTGTTTATTAATTTTCTTGAATTGTTTTTTTGTTTTTGTCTTATACATTCCTTTCTTTTTTTTTTTTTAAAATCAATCTATTCTCATTAGAATGTATTGTTATTGTCTCACACCATATGGATAAAACTCTCACAATTTGTCCTAGTAGAGTTTTTGGTAGTGAACACTTAAACTAGTTTCAAAAGTAGGAATTATAGGTTATGAGTTATGAACTCTCAAAAAGATGAAAAATGAAGTCATTAAAACAAGTGAAGATTACAATAAAATGGCTTAAAGAAATTGATAATTTTTGAAATTTTATTTTTATAATTTCTTTTTTGGTTGAAATATGATTAAAAATAAAAGGTTCAAACGCTAACTAAATTCTTTTTTTTCCCTAAATATAGGAGACTAAATCCACGAAAGTGCAATTTTTTTTTTTGGTTGGCAAAGAATCTTGATTTGGAAAGTAATTTGTTTTTTTATTTTTAAATTATAGTGATTGGTTGGTCTGAAACTAGAGGTGGTCGGAAATATCTGTTCACTTTTATAGACGATTTTTTTAGATATTGTGATATTTATCTGTTAAAATCAAATGATGAAGTATTTGATAAATTTGAAATTTTTAAGAGTCGCGTTGAAAACCAATTGAACTTGAAAATTAAAAGGTTTAGGAGCGATAGAGGAGGAGAATATACATTGACAGGGTTCAAGGAGTTTTGTGCTTCAGATGGCATAGTACTTGAAACTATTGCTCCTTACTCACCTCAATCTAATGGCATAGTTGAACGTAAGAACAAGACGTTAACTTAAATGTTAAATTCTATGTTATTGACAGCTGGCATGCTTTCTTGTTATTTGGGAAAAACAATTTTGACTACTAATCACATCCCAAATAGGTTGCCGCACTCTAAGTTGTCTTCAACTCCGTATGAGATATGGCATAAACATTCTTATAGATATGATACTCTTAAGACTTGGGGTTGTATTGCTTATGTGTGGATACCAAACCCTAGGAGACCTAAGGTGGGGCCTAGGACAAACACTTGTGTGTACCTAGGTAGTGCAGAGGATAGTGCAGCTAATTGGTTCTTGGATCTATCAACCATTGTGGTTATAGAATCTAAAGATGTAGTTTTCTTTGAAGATAAATTTCTTCGAAATCAAGGGTTGACAGTACTAGGCATTATAAAAATAATTTCAAAATCACTTATAGAAAATGAATCAAATTCCTCTAACACTCGGATAATTTCTGAATCTGTACCTTTAAGAGTATCTACAAGAGAACGAGTTCCCAAGACGTTTGGTGAGGATTTTCACTTACCATTTAGAAGATGATCCATGCACTTATAAAGAAGTGGTGAGATCTAGGGACTCTTATTATGGGCAAAAGCCATTGATAATGAAATGAGCTCTCTGTCACAAAATCAAACTTGGCAACTAGTCGATTTGCCAAAAAGGGCTACGACTATAGGTTGCAGATGGATTTTGAAGAAGAAACTTAATCCTGACAAATCTATAGCTCGGTATAAAGCATGTTTAGTAGCTAAGGGCTATACTTAAGTAAGTGGGGTAGATTATTTTGATGTTTACTCCTTGGTCTGTCACTTGACTATGATAAGAGTTCTTTTTACTTTGGCATTTATTGAGTACTATGTTGTGCATCAAATGGATGTAAAGATATCTTTTCTAAATGGAGATCTTACAGAGGAAATCTATATGAATCAACCTGAAGCATTTGTCATGAATGGTTTTGAGAACAAAGTTTGTAAGTTAAACAAATCTTTGTACGGTCTAAAATAAGCACTTAAATTGTGGCATCAAAAATTTGATAAGGTAGTAATGAGCTTAGGACTTTGATCCATTTATTTTGATAAATGCCTTTACTACCATTCTGTGTCGAATAATATTGCGATTATTTGCTTATATGTAGACGATATGTTGATACTTAGTTCTGATCATTTTGCAGTGAGTGACATAAAAGCCGAATTGACAAAAACATTTAACATGTCAGATCTTAGTGTGATAGACACTATTTTTAATATGAAAGTACATTTTACAGAGTAAAGAATTACTCTTAGCCAAGCTCACTATACTGAAAAACTACTTTATACATGGGGATACAGTGAATGTAAAGTGGCTGAGACACCGTATGATCCTAATAAACGGCTGAACCCCAATGAGGGAGCTAGCATGAATCAGTTGAATTATTCTAAACCAATTGGTAGTCTCATGTATGCAATGACATGCACTAGGCCAAACATAGCCTTTTCTGTAGGCATGCTAAGTCGTTTCACTAGTAATCCTGGCCCTGAGCATTGAAATGCTCTCACGCGACTTATGCGATATCTGAAAGGTACCTCCAGCTATGATCTATGTTATAGAGGCCATCCTCCTATCTTAGAAGGATTTTCTAATGCATCGTGGTGCTTAGAATTAGGAGACAGTAATCTACCAGTGTTTATGTTTTCAGATTGGGTGAAGCAGTTGTTGCGTGGAAATCCAAGAGACAGACTTGTATTGCTTTGTCGTATATGGAATCGGAACTTTTTGCTCCAGCTTCCACAGGAGGAGAAGCAGAGTGGATAAGAGAACTGATCCTGGATATTCCACTAACCCGTTTAAAGATTAATTCTTTAATTATGTTCTGTGATAATCAGGCTACAGTTTCGATAGTGAAAAACTCATTCTTTAATGGTAAGATGAGACATGTTAAGCTGAAACATGCCATGCTGAATTATCTCAAAGAACATGGTATCATCACTTTGGTCGATGTGAGATTGAAGGATAATACGGCCGATGCTCTCACAAAGGGACTAAACAAAGATTGAATATTCAAAATTGTGGGGGAAATGGGGTTAAAGACTATATAGACATGTCTTAACCTACATTTATGTTATTTTTTAATTTTTGAATTTCCCTTTGTTGGCCAAGATAAGCACTTGATAATGTTTTGACGATGTTTATGGTTGTCAATATATCATTCCACATTTGATGATATATCCTTTTTTGGGTGAGTTGTCTCATTCCACATATGATGAGGTAATTTAATTTATTTTGAATGTTCTATTTAAAGTGGTTGTATCATTCCATATCTGATGATGCTACTTAACTAAATTTGGACTTGACAGCTAGAACATTCCACATAGAAACATGAGATGGTTCATTTGAAAAGAAACTGTTCTTATAAAGCAACTGGACATTGATGCTTATTGGAATGTGATATTGATGCATATTGACATTGATATATATATATATATTTTATTTATTTATTTATTTTCAGTCATTGTGGTATTGTGCTAAATTTTTTTGGTAGAACTAGACACTTTAGTTTGTTACACAAATGATTGGATTTACATGAAATTCATGTTTGGTAACTTCCAGAAAATGACGAAAATGGAGGAGCTGATTCCAGCTAGGGTCGTGAAGAGGATGATCTATTTGATGGATAATTCCTCTAGAGCTCTGGACTGTGGGGGACTATTATTTTCGTTTTAGTTGAATAAATAGTTCACTTACATATGAAATTTCCCATTTAGTTGGAATTTAAAGTATTTCTAAAACTCTTGTGTTTGAAGTTTAGAGAATTTCTAAAACTTTGATTTGGTTCATTTATAAGTGAGACCTATTGATTATGTTTGGTTGAGTTTAGATTGTGTTGAAAGAATTCGTATTTTTGAGAATGAATCTTTTTGTGCTATGAATGATTCAATATTTTGTTTTGAACATTACATTATCTATCTATTAGATTGTGCTATATGTAGAACATAGGAGGAGATTGTTGAGTGTTTAATATAACCCAAATGTATATTCTAATATAAGCCCAATAGGTAATGGACTTTTGTAGTGGGCCTGTATGGGTAAGAGCCCATTAATTGGTTTTAACTCTAGTGTATCCCTATATATATGCTAGCTAGAGGCAGCATGTTAGGTATTCCAAATTAGATACCTAGGGTGTATTGCTTCAAGCAATCGCATATACTATTGTTTTACTTTAAACTCTAACAATACCATGTCAATTTTGACTCTTTTTAGGCTTTTAATTATGTTTCGTGTAGGACTTCTAATTCTTCTATACATAGGTTAAGTTAGGGCTTTAAGTATTATTTTATCAATGCCGATTACTTGTTTTTCCCCCAAGAAAGTTCATATGAGAAGGAAAATTCATCCACAAAAGGATTAAGATTTGAAGGCTAAAACGAGGAAAATACCTCAGTAGAGTTTTTCTTTTTTTCTCCTTAATTTCTTGTATTGATTTGAGGTTATGAAACCCTTGAATTTATCTACTAAGACTAGTTTCATTAGTGCTTTTGTCTATGGGAAACAACTAAATATTTAGCAACTACCAAAAATAGGATTTTTAAGAAACTAGTTAGGTCAACAACTTGCTACATCTTTGATCAACTTTTGGTTTTTTTTTAAGTAGTTTTTCCTGTTTTAACTAACATTTCATTCCCCCATTGATTTTTAACTAACTCTTGTATGTAGTTTGAATCTCTAATTATCTTCTATATCTATGGGTTGTTGATATATAAATTGTCTACTTCCTTTGTACTTAATTTCCTCTAATTGTTTGATCACTAATTGATTGTGTTTGAGAATTTCATTGATCTTGATGAAGCGAGATAAGATTCCCTAAATAGAGCATCCCATGATCTATAAATAACAATTTAGAGTTTTTTGAGGGAGGTTCACATACTATCAAAACATGAGCAGTCAATGAGATATCTAAATATGATGAGCTTCCAATCCTAGATGCCCAGGCATATAAGTGCATCGTAGACTTCGAGGATACAAAATGAAGCTTGACAAAGGCCATTGATTATATTAGATCTAACCAACTATTGACCTCAACCCAAACACATTGAGAATAATGGATATAAATGAAGCTAAAATATGCAATGCTAATCTTATTGTCCACTAGGTGCTTGAAAATTTGCCCTTCAAACCAGTTTGCCTCACCTCTTCCTATACTTTATTTGGATTTAGTTTAGAATCTTGTGGCTCAACTTGAATATAAACTAGGTTGGATAATTCCCTGTGGATTCAACTTGTATTCATCCCTAGTTATTACTTGAAGCGACACTCTATCCTTGCAGTTGGAAGCTATCAATATATGACAAAGAAAGAGGAACCTATTCTACAAAAAGAAAATAAGTTTTGGTTGAAATTCTTAAATGAAAATTCAAATGTTGATAGTTTAGAGAAGTAAATGATGAGATTGAATTTATTACAGCACATTTAAGGAGTATTACTTCTACTAATTAATTTTACTAATTGTTACATGTAAGTTACTTCTACTAAATTTTCATCTATTCTTAACAAATCTATTATTAGTAAATACATTTTGTGTTTGGAGTGTAGTCTAGAGCTTGTCTCAAAATTTTTGGTCTACTAATGCTATTTTTTTTATGGCAACTTGGTTCAGTTGTGGAAATTTGTTGTGCCACTAATGTTTGATTTTTCAAAGCCAATTGAGAGCCAATTTTTTTGACAATTCTCGAAGTCCGTGATTTTCTTTTAAAATTTGCATCCGGACGAGTAAATAGCCTTTAAAATTGCTTCAATTGTTTAACTGCACTTTGTGTGCCAATAACATTCTTTTCATGAGTCTAAGAAGTAGATGACTTAAGGCTATGTTTGGTAGCCCCTTTTTCATTTTCATTTTGGTAAAAAGAGGAAATTTTTGCTGAACTATTTGTGTTTCGGAGGGAATTTTTAGATTGTTTGGTAAGCCATTTTTTCATTTTCTTTCGGGTAAAAGGAGTGGGAATTTTTGTTAATAAAGTTAATCATATTATTCATCTTATTTTATATTAATAATATAGACAACTCTTCTTAGTTTTTTAATTAAAATGTAATTTGACATTTCTTAATTTTGTCAATTATAATGTATAACAATATTTGAACCAAAAAGAAAAAATATTAAATTTACAATAATATTTTAGGTACATACATATTTTTACAGTTTATAAAAAATTATTTCTTAGTAAGTGTCTATACTAATGAAAATTAAAAAAATATATCTAAAAATTAAAGAAATAAAAAAAATGAGGAAAATATAAAGAATTAGTGTCATGAAATTTCAAAAAGATAGATAAAATTAAAGAAATATAAATACAAAGAAAAATACGAAAAAGTTTATTTGAATAACAAATATACAAATGAAGATAAATTTTCATAAAAAAAAAAGAATAATAATGATGTTGCTAATAATTTAGTAGAAAATTGAAACCAAAAAAAAAAAAACTTCATTTAGGATGAAACCAAATAACAGTTCATAAAATTAATGAGAAAAAATAGAAAATTACATAATTTTTAATTTTAGTAAATTATCAATTTGAATAGAAAAAAGTTTTGAAGTAATTTTTTAAAAAATAAAAAATAAAAAATAAAAAATAAAAAAAATAATAATTAAAATAGATACTTAAAAAATAAAAGATATATAAGAGTTAAAAGATAAAAAATAGATGAAATAAGATTAAAAGTCAAAAATATGTTTATTTAAATTAGAATTCTAAGAAAAGTAATTAGAATAACAACTTTTAGTAAAGAATCAGAATCCTAAAATGATATATTTATTTTTCTACTTTCAGAAATCTGATTATTTTTTCAAAAAAATTAAAATTAGAAAAAAACATAAGAAAGTAATATGTTTATTACATGTTTATTTTCAAAAAAATATATTTATTTTCCCTAATAAAGTTAATCATGTTTTACATGTTACACATACAACAAACTAATAATATCATAATTATAAAACACATATCACAACATATATAACAAATAAGATGGTTACCAATAATATTTATCTACTACAATTCTATATGTACATTGCAAATTGATATTGAAATTAATTTTGTTTACCTACTCCTTCAGTAAATGGACTATAGTTCCTAATCTTTTTAAATTAAAAAAAAATTAATGAGAAGACTTTATCTTTTAGGGTTTTTGGGTTTTCAGTTAGACACAATTTCAAGTTTTAGTGTAACCAAATAATTTAGCATAATCAAAAAAGAGTCTACTTTCAACAAAAAAAAAAAGAAGAAAATTATCTAAAAAAGAGAATGCACTTTTTTTTTGTGAAATTTTTATATTTCATTTACTAATAATAACAATGTATAATCCAATTAAAAAAGTAATGATAAAAATTATAAAAATATATATTTAATTCTGCATTAATTGTAAATTAAAAAAAGTTATACCCAACTAAAAGTGATTTTTTTTTTTCTTGGACAAGGGAGAATATTACTAATCTAACCAAACAAAGTCAATTTTTTAAATTTCCCAAACACATTTTGGAGGGAGATGAAAATTGGAGTAAAATTGGACTAACTAAACATAGCATTAGGTTTTTTTGATGGTACGGTTGGGTTGATGATAAATGTCTGTCGATAATTTGGGCTTTGTTCTCCGAAAGCTAATGCATTAGGGTTAAACTTTGCTGAATTTTTCTCAATTTATCACTGAATTTTTCTGGCCATATCTCTAATATTTTGTTCAAGAGCTAAGCTTTGCTACAAATAGTTTCCGAAAAGAACTAATTGTTCTGAGGTTTTGGTGTTCTAAGTGGTAAAGCTATAGCAAAGTGTGCTAAAGGTGCTGGAAGTGTCGCCACTATTCAATTTATCACTTGGTGCACTCATGACTATAAATAGTAAAATCACAAAAAAAATTAAGCTATTTAATCTTAATTTGCAAAATATTGGTGGGTTGTTGTTAGAAGTTTTGCTAGAATTTCTGCATTTTTTGGTTGTGGTTTCATTGTCGAATTTTCTTGCTGTTTATTACCATCTTTTTCTTTTGGAATTCATCATCTAGATGGGTATTTTATTAGATTTGGGGTATTTTTTGCTATAATCTAAATGGAAAATTTGCAAATTGGGTGTCCCAGATTTTGTTTTTATACAAAATCTTGTTATTCTGCATATTTCTGAAGCTTTCTTGGTTAGATTTGGCTTTTCATTTGGTCTCCCATGGGTTGTTTCTGGGTTAGAATTACTAAATTTTAGGATCAAATCAACAAAGACTGAAACTTCCTAAGAATCTAGAGTTTTTACGGCTTTAATTTCAAATTACTAAAGCTTTGCCTCTATTGCAATTTAGTTGATTATTTTTGGGTTAATGATTACTTTATGTAATTTTGTATTCAAAGATTCTAGTGGTGATTTTTGTCAAGATTAAAGATGGCATTATTGTCTAATGTTTCAAAATTAAGTGTTTTCATTTTACTGAACTACTAAGTAGTATTGATCCAAGATCATCAGTTGCCTATGTTATTAGCCAAAATAGTATAAACCCAATAGATCAAACATATATATGATTAGAATTTAGAGACAGAAGTGAAGAATCGTGTACCGATCTTTTAATCCATAATTGTATTCGGAAACAAGATTGATCATAACTAGATTCTTCCCCTCTATGACCCCCTAGATGAATTGGATTTGATGAATGTCTCTTTCTCTTGTAAACTTTATGAGTGGAAAGTGTTTCTAAAAGATTAGGGTTAGAAAAGAGAACCTAAACGATATTTATAGCTACACCCTAGACCCCTCATCAGAGACCACGCTAACTATAGCCCACACAAACTAGTCCAACATTAGACTAATTAAAAGACTTTATATTTGATTTAATTAAACCAAGCCTAAAATAACATTAATTAATATAAGCTCATATAGAAAAATCTTACATTCTCTCACTTGGGCGAATATTAATTAAAGTTGTACTTTAATGTGTGCACATTTATGCTAGTTTGGAGATTACTTTTAATTGTCAGTCCTATCCTATAGAGCCTTCAACACCAAACCATGGCAGTAACTGTATGTAATCACACAGAGTCATCCATGATCACAAGTGTTGTTAGCTCTACTGATAAGGATTCAATGTGGAAGTGTGGTAAACCAGATAACACCTCATATAGAGTCAAACTTTATGTGTTATCCCTTTTGTTAGTTCATATTCTCTCTCCTTCAATGCCACAAAGTTTTTATGTGTCATTAGAGAATAAATTTATTGTTCCAATGAACTTGCATATATCTTATCTTTATTGTTAACTAAATTTTATGTGTTTAAGACTTATGTCCCAGACTAATAATTGTATGCCCTTTTAGTCTGTGCTCAAGATTTACATAAGGCCTTAAAACTTGTACTTTATGTTTATATATGTATTCAGCATATAACTGGAAAATTCATCAAACTTTATTGAATTAAAATACCAATACACATATCAAAATTGTCACTAAATGCAACAAAGAATAGATGAAAACTTTATGAGCATAAAAAACTATCAATTCCCACATGGGCGAAATCCTTTTGTTAGTAGGCCTGAAACCATATCATCTGTGAAAATATGCTATACTACTATGTCACCATTTTGTACTATTTCGTTGATAGTCAAGAAGTTGATCTCCATATGTTTAGATCCTTTGAGACTTTTTTGATTATTAATAAATAATACTGTTAAATTATTGTCACAATACAACTGTATGGGCCTATCCATAAAATCAAATACAACTAATTCCTTTATGAGATTACGAAGCCAAACAGCTTGAGTAGCAGTTGTAAAGAATGCTATCAACTCCATTTGCATAGTGGAAACCGAAATCGTCTTTTGTTTCTCATTTTTCCAAGATACTACACCTCCTACAAACTTAAAGATATAACAAGATGTTGATTTCATGTCATTCTCACAGCCAACAAAGTTTGCATCCGTATACCCTACTAGCTTAAGGTCGTAAACATGTCTATGTGTCAGCATGTAGTCTTTTGTCCTATTTAAGTACCTTAAAACCTTCTTGGCAGCTACCCAATGATCATGTCCTATGTTTACCTAATATATGCCTAGAAGACCAATTGCAAAAGCAGTGTCTGGTCTAGTACATACTTAAGCATACATAATGCTTCCAAGTGCACTAGCATAAGGCATGTTTTTCATTTGGGCTTTCTCATCATCCGTTTAATGGCACTGGAACTTATTCAGTTTATCACCCTTGACAACGGGAGCAATTCCCAACTTGCTTTCATGCATACTAAATTGTTCCAGAACACGGTTTATGTAAGCCCTCTGAGATAAACCCAATAAGCAATGAGAATGATCCCTATGGATCTCTATACTGAGGATAAATGACTACTCACCAAGGTCTTTCACATCAAAACTATGTGACAACATTTGCTTAGTCTCATGCCAAGCTGAGATCATTACTAGCAATTAAAATATCATCAACATATAATATGAGAAGAATGAAATTCCTGCCATTGACCTTGCTATATACACACCAATCTACCTTGTTTTTAACAAAATCAGATGATGTTACAACTCTATTAAACTTTAAGTACCATTTTCTAAAAGCCTGTGTAAGTCCATAAATAGACTTTTTAAATCTATACACAAGCTGTCTCGAATCATCAGTTTCAAAACCTTTGGGTTGAACAATATAGACATTCACATCAAGGTTTCCATTTAGAAAAGACGTTTTAACATCCATTTGGTGTAACTCCAAATCCAGATGAGCTACTAATGCCATGATCACTCTAAAAGAATCCTTAGAAGAGACTAGAGAAAAAGTCGCTTCATAGTCTACTCCTTCTCTCTAAGTGAATCCTTTGGCTACTAATCTGACTTTAAACGTTTCTTTTTGTCCTTTAGAGTCCTTTTTGGTCTTATATACCCATTTGCAACCAATGTGCTTGCATCTCTTAGGTAACTCAACAAGCTCCTAGACATTGTTATTCTCCATAGATTGTATCTCATCCTTCATGGTATCTATCCATAGATTTGATTGAGGACAAGAAACAGCCTCTATATAAGTCATTGAATCTATCATGCAACCAATGTCATAATCATACTTTCCAAGATAAGCCATGCAGTCTACTGGTATAGTCGACTATCACTCCCTAGTAGTTCTCATGAGTGGAGCTATCACAGCCTCATTCTGTTCTTGATGAGGTTAAGTATCATTAAGCATAGGCTCAATGACATTATCCTCAACTCCCACTGAATCAGGTTGTGATGTATAAGACTCCATAACTACATATGGAGCTTTGGGCTCCATAATAGTTTGTACAAGTAGAGAATTTGACGCAATGGTCTCCACCACACTATCATCCTTGATGGTCTATGAACAAGCATTCTTTTCGGCCACTTCTAGTTCCAAGAACTTAGTTGTGTGTGATTCTACAATTCTTGTGCCTCCATTTGAGTTATAAAATTTGTATTCCTTTGAATGATCTGGATAGGATACAAAATAACACCTGGTCATTTTGAATTCCAATTTACTTAATGTTGGATTATACAACCTTACCTCTGCAAGATACCTCCAAACTTTGAGATAGTTTAAGCTAGATTTACGTCCCGTCTATAACTCATAAGGTGTTAATGAAACGGCTTTGGTAGGAACTCTATTAAAAATGTAGAGAGCCATTTTTAAGGCTTCTTCCAATAAAAACTCATGCAAATTACTCCTATATACCATACTCGTCATCATGTCCATGAGGGTGCGATTTCGCCTTTCGGTCACACCGTTTTGTCAGGATTGTCAAGCATGGTGAATTGAGTTATAATTCTATAATCCTCTAGGTGTTTGGCAAATGGCTCTTTAAGCTGTCTAGCATCACCATGCCTATCATAATATTCACCACCCCTATCAGACCTGATGATTTTGATAACTTTTCCCAACTATTTTCTCAATTTTAGTCCGAAATATCTTGAATTTGTCAAGAAAGTTGACTTATCCTTAATCAAGTACAGATATCCATATTGAGAATAGTCATCAATAAAAGTGATGAGATAAAAATTTCCACACAAAGTTGATGTTTATGGACCACTAATGTTAGTATGAATAGTCTCTAAGAGATCCGAACTCCTGACTGCTATCTTTTTCTTAATTTTAGTCATCTTATCCCTATAGCAGTCTACACAATCCTCTAAGTCACCTTTACAAGTAGGTAGGATGTCAGCTTTTATCAACCTTTCTACTCTTTCCTTCGAGATATGGCCTAGTCTCTTATATCACAATGTATAACATTGTTATTTAGGTAAAGGCATCTTGGAAACAACTTTTTCAACCGTACAAACAACGTATATATTATTAGGAGCTAAATACAATTTATACAATCCATAAGACATAATGTAGCTATCAACTTTATTTGAATTAAAAAAACATAGATACTATATTTCTCTTTATTTCAAAGAATAACCACATTTGTCCAAACTTGAAATGTAAATTAAATTCTTTCTAAAGGAACGTGTATAGAAAGTGTTCCTTAATATTAAATTATAACTAGAATCTAATATTAAGATGACATCTCCCACGAACTCAACGTCAGCTTTTTCGTTGTTTCTTACTATCAGGGCTTGATTCATCATGATTTGGCTTCTTTTGGTTTCTGAACCTCTGTATGGTGAATGCAACATGATTAGTTGCACACTTGCACCGCTATCTAGGCACCATGAACTAGATGTGGCTTCAAATATACTAGATTCACAAACCAAAGCCAAATAATTATTACCTGTAGCTCACACTTGGCTAACGAAGCCTTATATTTGTCACAATTTTTTTTACGTGACCTTTTTTTCTCAATTTCTTCTTTGAACTTATTTTCTGAGTGCTATCAGTTGTCTTAGGAGTACCTTTATGAGTAGAAACTTTGGACTTCTTACCCCTCTTACCACTAGCATTAGAAACATACATGGCCTGATGTTCCTTTTTATCTCTCAATTTTCCTTCCTCTACCACCACCCTGGCTATGAGATCACTAATAGACCAGGTCTCATTTCGGGAATTGTAATTTGTCTTTATAATTCCGAAATCAAGTGGAAGGGTATTGAGAGTTTGATGGACAGTCACAGCAGTAGAAATAGTGATCTTAAATGTTTCAAACTTATTCTGTAAATCTACGATCTTTAAGACATAATCTCTAACTCCACTAGTACCATCATACCTCATGTTGAAAAGTGTTTCATCATTTGCCTATTTGTAAATTTTTCTTTTTTAGCATTGGTACTTTTTACAGTGAGATCTGCAGACTTGTCCTTATAAAGGGCATCAAACATATCCACCAAAAGCATTCCAAACATTATATCAACTTTCCATTTCTTAAAATTGGAACTAGTGAGAATCTCAATAGTGAGTGAGTTACCATTGATAAAAAAGTGACTAATAATAAGAAAAATATAAAATATGTAAGAATAGTGCAATTTAATATAAACCGTATAAGTGCACTCCACAAGAAAGTCACACGTATCATCATACAATCACCTTTGGGTAGAATGCATGACACATAATTGTAAATTTTCTACATGAACAGCGGCCATGAGGACTTATTCCAATTCTCGTGAATTCACCACCTTTGGGTGTATGAACCACTAAGATTAGTTATTCCTCAAGCACATGTTATACATGTATCCCTCCATGAACTAATACCCAATCACCCCCTTTGGGAGTGTGATTGGATGTTCGAAAAGGAGACATCCCACCACAGTATGAGACCGATATTTCATAAAACCAAGTGTGCCATTTTGGTGGTCACTACCCAATTGAATTTATGAAATTCTCTCATACCAAGGATATTAAACTTTATTTCTTACATAAAAACTTTATATGCAATTTTAAATCATATAAATGACAAGGGAAATACGTTATTTAAATGCATGTAATCATGTTCTACAAAATATAAACTGAATATTTACATATTGATACGCTTAAAAATCCATAAAAATACAAGTGAAAAATATTTCAAGTTATACTAAAAGTAAAAAAAATCATATTTTGTCTAAAATTTCAAAAGTATAATAGTAGCCAAAAATATGCAAATTATATATCAAAATGTGGATCACGAAAAAATGACGTCAACGACACCAAAACCACCTGAAATAGGCTCCAGACATGCTTGCACACAAGCCAAAAGGTTCTGAAAAAAAGGCCCCTAACAACGCTATTGACACGCGGCTAATGAGCATGCCTTGATGCATGCACTTGGATGTGTAGAGGGGCGCACGCTACACACGCCGTAATGCTCATGTCCAGTAGCTTTTTCTTTTTTTTAAATTTAGCTAGACCAGTCTAGCACTAGGTCTGGGCCAACCCGCGTGGGTCTTCTGACCAGCACACCCTCATGCATGCTGATGTATGCTGATGCGCGTCCCTGATGCCCACTGTCAAATTCGTTTCAATGAGATCGTTTTGAATATGGGGTCAAACAGCAAAATAAAGCATAAAATGTTCTAATCATGGTCTATGGCTAGCTCTGATACCACATGTTAGCCTAAATAGCACAAACCCAAAAGATCAAATATATACATGATTAGAATTTAGATATAGAAGTGAAGAATCATGTATCAATCTTTTGATCCATAACTGTAATCGGAAATAGGATTGATCTTGACTAGACTCTTCCTCTCTATGGCCCCCTGGATGAACTGGCTTTGATAAGTGCCTCTTTCTCTCATAAACTTTATGAGTAGAAAGTGTTTCCAAAAGATTAGGTTTAGAAGAGAGAACCTAACTGATATTTATAGTTAAACTCTAGCCCCCTCATCATAGGCCAAACCAACTACAACCCACACAAGTCAGTCCCACATTAGACTAATTAAAAGACTTTGTATCTAACTTAATTAAATCAAACCTAAAATAGCATTAATTAATATAAGCTCACATAGAAAAATCTTACATATGTGTCATGAGACTACCAATCATGCTCATGCCAAATGGTCACATGAGGCAAGTAACATCCTTTGACGCTACTTCTGCCAACTCTAACCCACAATATGTTGCAATCCTATGAAACTTCAAAGGCAATGCAAGATGAAAAAAAGTTCAACAAGTAAAAATATCAAAACTCATTTTGTATTAATATGAAGGCAAATGTATAGAACTAGCAAGCACTCCATAGGCTATAAAAGAATAATCTCGGTTTACATAAAAAAAAAAAAACTCTATTCTATTATATTGCCATGATCTAAAAATCAAAAGTGACAATTTTTCCTACCTCTAGTAAAAGATTATGGTTTTTTTTTTTACAAAAATTGCAATATTTTACAAAGATTATTCTAACCTATTTTTACATAAAGAGTACGATCTTTACATATTTATAGTACAAAAGATGAAAACTAACTCTTATTTATTTCATCATTGAAATCCTAGAATTGTCGTCTTCATCTTAAGCTAATACGGTGTTGGGTGGTTAGCAGGTCCAGCCAAACATTTGTTGATCCGAGATGTTGGAAGGATATCCCCGAATAAAATAGTTGATATGGTGTTGGTTTTAGACACATTGGTCCTCCAATTGTACTAAAATTTCGATTTATCTAAAGTTAAAGATGCTTAACAGCATGGATGGATGACTTTCTAAGAAGTGATTACCATGTAGTACGAGCATTTACATAAGGCTAGTGAGTTAGGAGAGTTATTGCGCATTGCATATATGTTGTAAAACTATTAAAAATGCACGTTTGGGCGTCCTCTTGGGAAATAATAAGCACAAGGCTCATATGATAAACACACAAGCGCACAAGCGCACACATAAATAGGAAATGAGTATGTACACAGCCTAAGAGGTCGGGTGCGCACAACATGAACAAACAATCATGTGTGTGTGCTACAAACCAAGTAAGCAACATTAATGTATGATTTGGTCTAATGATTAGCATGAGCAATAATGAGCACACAAGGCCTCCATGATTCGTGCGTGGATGTTTAAACAAAAAGAGCCAATTTGGCCAGAAAACATATGGTCAAGGCAAGGTACAATTGTGTGCTTCTTGATCTTTTCTCTCACTTGGTTTGACGATGTCCTCAACACTGTCAACTTATTAACATATATTATTAAAGCCTCAAAAGGAACTACCGAGTAAGGAAATGGTGAGATTGTTGAAGCCCCCAAAATTAATTACGAATCTCGCAATTAACTGCAGTAAAAGGTGGACCAGGTCGAATCCCTCATGGAACTTTGTTCGAAGTTCTTAGCAATAAACAAAAGAGGGGTTCTGGATTCAAAAAACTATTTATAAAATTAAACTATAGAGTCAACTAAAAATTTTTTACGACGAAATAAACAAATGGGAATAACAATCTTACCAAGAATCCAACCCAGGGAATACGATTTCTGCTAATGCTTCTCGATCACAGGTTACTAAGCAGCATTCTTCTCAGTTCAAATATTTAACCAAAAATCTACCGGATTAGCCTAAGTAGATTATACGTTTTCCAAATTCGTTTGCCTGAACCTAGCATCCAAAACAAACCTAATTCTCAACCGACTAGGCACGATAGTGTTCTATATCAAATTAACAACAGCATTGAGTAGGCGAAAGGGTTAAACCAATTCCAAATAATTGAGATAGCTACAATTCTCTAGACTCGTTCCATTAATTCTTTCCTAAGCCAAAGTCACACGATCGCTCACACTCTTCACATGCAAATTATTGTAGGTGCTCTCAGTTCTAATAATTCTAAACTATTCCAGATTTCGAATAAGGTGGATAGCAGTTGAAAAATTAAAACTAGTTGAGTCGTTAATTCAAATGATCCTAATCTTTCATAACAATTCAATCAAGAATTAATGAATACTCGAACACAATAAGAAATTTAAATTAAACCAAAACCTCACGAGAAAACATTGACTTCAATCTCTCCCTGGATCAGAAACCAACGCTTTAGCCTCTCATGGTGGTGCTAAACATTCTCTGATTAAATTTGTAATTTTATTGAGAATGATCAAAGAGGAAAGAAGAACCGTACAGATGAGAAGACAAAGGCGGCTGTTTTCTTCCAATATATCTTTTTTCCTCCTTACAGTCCTCTTGTAAAAATAAAGGAAATAGTCTATATAATAAAAAGGAAACTTAATCAACCAAATTTAATCCTAAAATTTGTGCACTTTTCATTGGAATCAGATTTGGGTAGACCGTTAGCCTTAGATGCAGTTGGGGTAACTGATTCTGTTACTGCCTCCCGTTCCAGAAATTCCAACTCTTTCCTGAATCTTCTCCTCTAAAAACTGACCTGCTTTTATTTATTTATATGCCTCAATTAGTAAGGCTAAAAAAAACAATTCTTATCCTACAAAATATTATTTTTATTGTTGGGAAAGAAAAAATTAAGATTTAGCACTTTAAGTATAGTAAACTTACCAAATCTACAAAATCTACTAGAATGATAACAAAAATTTCCAAAAATATAGTAAAATTACTTGTTAAATTTAGGTATATTTGATTCTCATTAGGACACGTGGACAAAAAAATGCCCGCTCCATGCGCACCTATTCCTGTCATGTTTGCTAAAGTAAATTACGTGTACCTACGTGTTCTCCATGTCAACGATACCCTAAGCCTTCCTTTCTGAAGTGAATCCAACCCAGATGATATGATTCACAATCGAAAGGATCGAAAACACTTAGAAGTTGCCAGAGATATATCTAAGGGAAGCTTAGATTGGGATGCTGTAAACTACAACCCACTACTTATGAAATAGATAGGAACCTTGGTATAAAACGCCACAATCAATTACACCAAAAATTGGTTGATAAGTTTGTATGAACACCAAAAGTCTCCAAGGAGAACTTGATAAGTTCTAAGTTCTTAAAAAACCAAATGAGATAAACTCACAATTTCTATTGCTCAAACTTGTTTTCAAAGTAGTACAAAGATGCCTATTTATAGGCTAAAATAAGTCTTAAAAATAAATAAATAAATCCTATATATCCTAGTATAAAAGAAATAAATATTAATTTGACTTTCTAACTTCTAGACTAGACTAATAAAAATTCTCCATTTTAACATATTAATTACGCACCATTCTAGATGATTTATTGGCTAAATAAAAGGAACATTGGAATGGTACTGACCAAGTGTTTGAATGAGTAGGTTCATGTATCTTGAGTTGGCTTCCAAGACTTCATTAAATACTCCTTTGACTGAATTTTCAGCCATGACTTTTCGTCCTTCTATGCCTCAAAATAGATGCTTGACCATTGAATTTGAAGTCTTCAACACTTGACTACATGAATATTTGTTGGCTGGAATGTGGACCATCTTTAGGACCAAAATTAATCTTTGACTTGGCTCAAATGCACTTTTGAACTTGGACTTTCGCTCCATTGAATTGGGTGGGAAGTTGTGGCCAAGTTCGCATATCTAGATGTAGAGTTCACATCTTTGGCTCCAAGTTTGCATCTTTGAGCCGAGTCCGGAACTTCAACTCTGAGTTCGCATCTTTGAGCCAAAGTCGGAAAGTTTGAGGCCCACATCTTTGAATCGAAGGTCGGGAAGGTTGAGAAGTTTGAGGCACGCATCTTTGAGCCGAAAGTTAGGAAGTCAGAGCATAGTTCACATCATTCCCCTCCTCTTGAGAAGGATTTGTCCTCAAATCTTCAGCACCTACATGATAGAGACTTGAGTCAGAAATATTGAAGACATTATGAACATCGTACTCACTCGGCAAATCAAGTCTGTAGGCATTGTCATTGATGCGCTCTAAAACTTGAAAAGGTGCATCTCCTCTTGGTTGCAACTTGGATTTTCTTTGTATTAGGAACCTTTCTTTCCTCAAGTACAACAAAACCCAATCTCCCGGTTCAAAGATGAGCTTATAACGCCCCTTGTTGACTGCTTGTTCATATCTTCGCGTCTTCTCTTTGATATTAAGTCTTGCCTTCTCATGGATTTGCTTCACAAATTCAGTCTTCTTTTTGCCATCTAAATTTAATCTCTCACTCACATTCAAAGGTGTTAGATCCATTGGAGATAATGGATTAAAACCATAAACAATCTCAGAAGGAGAAAATTTAGTGGCAGAATATACATTCCTATTATATGCAAATTCAACATGAGGTAAACAAACATCCCAAGTCTTAATATTCTTACCAATGATCGACCTTAACAAAGTAGATAAAGTACGATTAACAACTTCAATTTGGGCATTAGTCTAAAGATGAGAAATAGTAGAAAACAAGAGTTTTGTACCGAATTTTCACCACAAAGTCTTCCAAAAATAACTCAAAAATTTTGCATCTCAATCGGATACAATGATTCTCGGCATTCCATGCAAACGAATTACTTCTTTAAAGAACAACTTATCAATATGTGGTGCATCATTCATTTTATTGCATGCAATGAAATGCGCCATTTTTGAAAATCTATCAACTACCACAAAAATTGAATCTTTCCCATTTTTAGTTTTTGGTAATCCCAAGGCAAAATCCATTGAAAGATCAACCCACGGCTCTTTTGGAATCGGCAAAGGTGTGTATAAGCCATTAGGTTGGACCTTTGATTTTGCTTTCTTGCAAATAATACAGACTTCACAAATTTTCACAACAAGACTTTTCATTTTTTGCCTATAAAAATGTTCTTGCAAAATTGCCAAAGTTTTTGCTATGCCAAAGTGTTCAATAAGTCCCTTACCATGTGCTTCCCTAACTAACAATTCACGCATAGAAGACTTAGGAATGCAAAGCTTGGACTCTTTAAATAAAAACCCATTATGCTTATAAAATTTTTCACATGCTTGGAATACTTGACAAAAATCAGAATCATCACAATATAATCCTTTAATTTGCTCAAAGCTAAGTAATTTAGAATCTAATGAAATCAATAAGGCATACCTCTTAGAAAGTGCGTCAGCTACAACATTCTCTTTACCTTTCTTGTATCGGATGACATACAGAAAGGTCTCAATGAATTCCATCCATCTCGCATGCCTTTTGTTAAACTTATGTTGGCCTTTTAGAAATTTCAATGATTCATGATCAGTGTGGATCATGAATTCTTTAGCCCATAGATAGTGCTGCCATGTCTTCAAGGCCCGGGCCAACGCATACAACTCCTTGTCATAAGTCGGATAGTTGAGAGTTGCTCCACTTAACTTCTCATTAAAGTATGCCAAGGGTCTTTCTTCTTGCCTCAAGACAACACCTATTCCAACACCTGAAGCATCACACTCAACTTCAAATATTTTATCAAAATTAGGCAAAGAAAGTAAAGGAGCGTTAGTTAATTGAAATTTAAGCTTTTGAAAAGCTTGCTCATGCTCTTCTTCCCATTTGAATCTCACATTCTTCTTGATGATTTCGGTTAATGGTGTAGCCAAGGTGCTAAAATTTTTGACAAATCTTCTATAGAAACTTGCGAGGCCATGGAAGTTTCGCACTTCGCTAACACTTTTGGGAGTCGGCCATTCCTGAATTGCCTTTACTTTTTCCATGTCAACTGAGATACAATTAGCACTTACAATATAACCCAGAAAATTTACTTCATTAGTGCAAACGGTACACTTTTTCAATTTGGAATAAAGCTTCTCCTCCCTGAGCACACTTAACACATATGTTAGATGTTCAAGATGATCATTCAAACTTCTTAAATACACTAAAATGTTATCAAAATAAACAACCACAAATTTTCCAATGAATTTTCACAAAACATGATTCATCAAGTGCATAAAAGTGCTTGGTGCATTAGTTAAGCCGAAAGGCATTACTAACCATTCATACAATCTATGTTTTGTTTTAAAAGAAGTTTTCCATTCATCACCTATTTTCATCCTAATCTGATGGTAACCACTTTTCAAATCAATTTTGGAAAACACAATTGAACCACATAATTAATCGAGTAAATCGTCTAATCGAGGAATTGGATGGCGATATTTTACCGTTATGTTGTCCACGGCTCAACAGTCTATGCACATCCTCCACAACCCATCTTTCTTTGGTACCAATAGGACTGGTACAGCACACAGACTCATGCTTTTCTGAACCCAACCTTTGTTCAACAAGTCTTCAACTTGTCTTTGAAATTCTTTAGTCTCTTCATGACTCATCCTATAAGCAGGTTTATTTGGAATGGAAGCTCCTGGGACGAAATCAATTTGGTGTTCAATACCACGAAGTGGTGGCAATCCCTTCGGAACTTCTTCTGGAAATATATCTTCAAAGTCTTGCAAAATAGA
Source organism: Gynochthodes officinalis (assembly GCA_020080225.1). NCBI lineage: Eukaryota > Viridiplantae > Streptophyta > Magnoliopsida > Gentianales > Rubiaceae > Gynochthodes > Gynochthodes officinalis. The sequence goes on along the minus strand of CM034619.1, from coordinate 38,454,452 downwards.
TACAATACTGCTCGGTAGTTCACCGGCAAAGTCATTAGTATTCAAATGAGCCTCTTGAAACAAAATCAGTACAAAAGGAAGTTGAGAATTTAAAGCACTTCGGATGTCTGTTTTTTAGGCAAACACACATAATTTTTCTTCTTTTTCACTCAGAATGAATGCTTTTTTTTCTCCTTTTTCTTTTCAACCTTTGTTTTGCCGCTCAACTCTTTTTCATTTTTATTTTTCTCTTCCTCTTTCTTCTACTTACTTTTTTTTTGCATCTTCTTGTAACCTCACTTGATCTTCATAGATTTGATTAGGACTCATAGGCACAAGAGTTACATTCCTCTGATTATAAACAAAAGAATATTTGTTAGTGATACCATCATGTCAGATTCCTCTATCATATTGCCATGGCCTCCCCAACAACAAATGGCTTGCTTGCATGGGAACCACATCACAAATCACCTCGTCCTCATACTTCCCAATGCAAAATAGCACATTCACTTGTTTGGAAACAAGGACTTCTCCACAATCATTAAGCCATTGGAGCTTGTATGGCTTCGGATGCTTGATGATTGGCAAACCTAACTTTTCAATCATGGAGATACTGGCCACATTAGTACAACTCCCACCATCAATTATGACACAACAAACCTTTCCATTAATGTAGCATCGGGTGTAAAAAATATTCGCTCTTTGTTCCGCTTCGTCCTCCATGATTTGCACACTAAGAACTCACCTCGTAACCAATAGCTCACCTTGGACTAGCTCCTCCTCATCCGATTCGACAAGAGCTGGCATGGAGTCGGATTCTTCATCTTCCGTCTCATACTCTCCATCATTCTTTATGATCATTGCAAGCTTGTTCGGACATTGGCTTGCGATGTGACCCCTACCTTGACATTTAAAACATCTAATGTCACGAGTTTGAGAGGTAGAAGGATCATTGTTACCTTTCGCAGTTGTCTCCTTTAGAGTCGTCTTGGCTGACTTCAAGGAAGTGGTAGGTCATTCCTCTTTCATTGGAGTACTTGTCTTCCAAGTACTTTGATGCACACTTCCTCCTCTTTTGAGTTGTTGCTCTACTTTGACAGCCATATGTACCATATCCTGTAACTCTACATAATGGTACATCTCAACACGGTCTTGAATGTCACTGTTCAGTCCATTCAGGAATCTAGCCATGGTGGCTTCTCAGTCTTCTTCTACATTGGCACTTATCATCGCAACCTCCATTTCTTTGAAATAATCTTCCACGCTTCGGCTTCCTTGCTTAAGCCCTTGAAGCTTATTGTAGAGGTCTCAGTAATAGTAACTAGGCACAAATCTTTTTCGCATGATTGCTTTCATTTCTTCCCAAGTTTCAATAGATCTTTCACCATTTCTTCTCCTAATTAGCACCAATTGATCCCACCATGTTTGTGCATAATTGAAAAACTCAATCACAGCAAGTTTTACCTTTTTGAAGTTGGAGTATTGGTGATAATCAAACACAAACTCCATCTTTTTCTCCCACCCAATGTAAGCCTCCAGGTCGGATCTGCCATGAAAAGGAAGAATTTTCATCTTGATGGCATTAATATTGTTATCTTTTTTTTCTCTCTTCCAAGTTGGTCTTCTAGTGTGCCCAATAGATTCCTTATCAAACTCATCATCTACTTCATCAAGCTCTTCATCTTCCACCCTTTGTGTTTTTTGCCTTCTTTGGATGTTGAAGGTGTGGGAACGAACCATTTGAAATTCTACCTCCAATTGATCAATTCTTTCATGCAAGGGTTCAAGTTCTTGTCATAGCAATCTTTTCATTTCTCCCATCAAGGCTTCGATTTGTAAGTTTTGTGGATGATTTTTCTCATTGGAATGGTGAGACATTTCTGAAAATTCTACAAGAAAAATCCTCACAAATAATATTCACTTCACTCACACTCTCATTATCTCGCCTAAGGTTCTTACGAAACTAAACAATTACCAAGGGAGAGAGTGACTTTCACAACTAAAACTTATCAAACAATTTTTATGTTCTTAAGTTGTGAAGATGAATACCAAGAAAATATGACAAATCAAAGATAAGAGAACTATGAACAATGAATATATCAAAGAATAAGAGTAGGAAACAAATTGAAGAACAAACAAAGTTAAGAAACAATGAACTAGATGATCAATGGAAATTTAGGCCAAGGTTGATTGAGAAGAACTTATCGATGAAGCTTTTGGCAACCTGGATAACAAAAGAAAATATTAGATCACAACTTCAGGAAATGAAATTTTGTATCCACTTCTTCTATATATATATATATATATATATTCGGCCAGCACTTTTTTTTTACGACCTTTTTTCTTTTTTGATGTAATAAAAATAGAAGTGGAGATGAGAAAGTGATTCCTTAAAATTCCAAACTCACTGCTAAGAACCTTGCCAACCTGTGACAAAACTCACTAACAAAAATGTGAATCTTGAATGCTAAGAAAGTCAAGAATTAAGAAAGGATATATATCTATATCTATATATATATCTATATATATATATATATATAAAGAAAAACAAGGATATGCAGCCCTTAGAGATGGCTTTGATACCAAATGATGTGATTCCAACCCACATGATATAATTCATAATCGGAAGGATCAGAAACACTTAGAAGTTGCTCGGGATATATCTAAGGGAAGCTTAGACTGGGATGGTGTAAACCGCAACCCACTGCCTATGAAATAGATAGGAACCTTGGTATAAAATGCCACAACCAACTACACCAAAAATTGGTTGATAAGTTTGTACGAACGCCACAAGTCTCCAAGGACAACTTGATAAGTTCTAAGTTCTTAAAGAACCAAATGAGATAAACTCACAATTTCTATTGGTCAAACTTGTTTTCAAAGTATTACAAAGATGCCTATTTATAGGCTAAAAAAAGTCTTAAAAATAAATAAATATATCCTAGTCTAGAAGAAATAAATATTAATTTGACTTTCTAACTCCCAAACTAGACTAATAAAAATTATGCATTTTAACATATTAATTACGCACCATTCTAGATGATTTATTGGCTAAATAAAAGGCATATTGGAATGGTACATTGACCAAGTGTTGGAATGAGTAGGTTCATGCATATTGAGTTGAGTTCTAAGACTTCATTAAATACTCTTTTGACTGAATTTTCAGCCATGACTTTTCATCCTTCTATGCTTCAAAATAGATGCTTGACCATTGAATTTGAAGTCTTCAACACTTGACTACATGAATATTTGTTGGCTGGAATGTGGACCATCTTTAGGACCAAAATTAATCTTTGACTTGGATCAAATGCACTTTTGAACTTGGACCTTCGCTCCATTGAATTGGGTGGGAAGTTGAGGCCAAGTTCGCATCTCTGGACACAGAGTTCACATCTTTGGCTCCAAGTTCACATCTTTGAGCTGAGTCCGAAACTTCAACTCTGAGTTCACATCTTTGAGCTGAAGGTCGGGAAGTCTAAGGCGCACATCTTTGAGTCGAAAGTCGGGAAGTCTAAGGCATGCATCTTTGAGCTGAAGGTCGGGAAGTCAGAGCCGAGTTCACATCACTTTCCAAGCTCAACCGTCTCTCATTCCATTCTTGCCATTGATCTAGATTTTTTTAGGTTTTCCCCACAGATCTTGCTTTTGGAACCATGTTCTCCTCCCATTTTGTGATTTGTATCAAATCCTCGGCCATTTTCTTCCTTTTTTGTTTTGGTTTGCCTTTCCATCATGTGGGTCGGTTGTCTCTACCGGCCGACATGCCGATCCCAGTGACCGTGAGGAAAGGACTCCCAAGTTTTGAGATTTGTTCTTAACTACACCTACTTTTAGTTTTTTTTGTGGTGTTATCTGACTAGATCTCATGTTTTTCTTACAGTTTTGTGCCATCCAACCTTTGAATGCATTTTTCTCGAGTTTTAACTACATCTTGAACCAGTGAGAGGTTGGGTCCGAGGAAAGAAAAGTGCTTTCTTTTTTTAGATCTCAAATTTATCTATTAGCATAGAGCACTTCATCTTTGCTTCTAAGCAACTTTTATCATTCCGTGGCTAGATGTGCGAAGGAAGAGGTCATCATTTGAACTTTAACCGAGGGTGTCTAGAACCATGGATTCAGGATAGAAATCGGGCTCCACTAACTAGGAGTCATGCTAACATTCTGGCCATACACAACGATGAGAGTTAAAGCCATCTCTCTTGGATTTCTAGAACTTCCAGAATTATCCAAATTAGGAAGAAATGGAAGAAAAAGACAACAATTTGAAGATATAAAATAGTGTTTCTTATATTATATTATATTTTACTAACCATGATTTTCTTGCCTTCTTGTGTGCTTTGCAGATTCTTCTCTGGGAATTGGGAGGAGTTTTGCATCTGCATAATTTCAAGGATAGCTTTAGCAGTATTTTGAATAGATCCCTATTTGGGTTTTCCTCTTCGATGAGTATATTAGTGGAAAATGTCATAAAAGTGAAAAAGTCTCCTTTACATTTTTTTTTCCATAACAAGGTACCATATAGGATTTGCCTAAGATAGGTAGTTTTTGTGCTATGTAATTTTTTAATTTTTCTTTCCAGTTGTGCTACTGCTTGTTTTATCTATTCTGGTATCCATCTTACGGAATTTGTCTTTTTCTGGGTCATGGCTTTTCTTTGCCAATGGAACATTAATTTATAAAGTGTCTTGATATGTTATATATGCATCAATTATCATACATTATTTAGGGCTAAAAATGATTAAAATCTATTGTTATTACTAGTTTATTTATTGTCATATCCCTTTTCCTAACATAAAGCATACTAACTATCCTATTTCAAAAGCCTAAGCAAATTTATTGCCTTTTATTAGTTTTTGTTTTGGTCTAAATTGTGTTGTTTTATGTATGTATCAATTTTATTCTTCCTTGTTGTGCATTCAAAATTTCCCTGTAATTGTGTTATATGTGCACTCCAAGTTCTATTTTGGACGAAAATAGTGTTTTTTCGGTTAACATGGATGAAAAAATAGTGTTTTTTCGGTTAGTTTGCTTCGTCGTTTGAAACAAATGTCTTTTGCATGTAATGATATTTTTCCTTTGTGCTGACTAGTTTTGAGTCTTCCAACAACCATTGCCTTTTTTCTCTTGGAATGTCCTTGAATCATTTGCTAATATTTGTTCTTTGTTGTTTGTTTTGAGAAAGATGTGTTTATCTGTTTTAATATAGTTTTTAATGTGCGTGTCTAATGAAATGTGGTTAATAGGCCAAATGTTACTGGTAATTGGTTTGAGATTGTGGTATTCCAGATGCTAGCAGAATTATTGGGGCATTGGCTTTATGAAACTGGTTATGGTGCATTGAATTGGACTGAGCCAGCTTTGGAAGTGGATGAAGTGTGTAGGCCTTGTGTAAGATGGGATTGTGAAGGTCGAACATATGCCATTGATTGTTACTTGAAGTTGCTGGTTAGACTTTGCCATATCTACGATACTAGAGAATGAGTTAAAAGAGTCAAAGGCGGAGCAGCTCAGGACCAAATTCTTAATGAGACATGTTTACAGAACTTGCAACGTGAACTTGTTAGAGATCTACATGAGGTGTTTATTTTTTAATATTTAAATGCAATTTATTTTTTATTGTTGTTATTACATGCATGATGATTGTCTCAGGTGAACACACCCAGAATACTGGCCCGTGTTATTTGGGCTATTTCTGAACACAAAGGTCTTGAAGGTCTGGATTCACTCTTGGTTGATGATCCAGATGATCAACTGAACATTATCATATCCAATATTCATAAAGTTCTGTTCAACATAGATTCATCTGCAAGCACTACAAATTGGCTTCAAGATGTTCAGGCAGTTCTTCTATGTGCTCAACGACTGGGCTAGGCAATTTATAACTAAGGAGCTTGAGGGATTCAGGACCAGTACTTTAGCTGATTCTGTTAATAAACATCAGTGCTATTTGATATCGCAGAGGATCAAATATATTTTAAGCCATCCAGATAATAAGTATATTGTCACAGATATTGCACAACTTGTAGTGTAAATATTGTAGTGTGCTGATTGATGTGAATTGCTAGGTTAAGGTAATGCAGAATATTTGTGAAGGCAATTAATTTCCTATATGGTACTAAGTGACGTTGTATTTCTGCTTCTTAACCTACTAAAACAATACTGTATGAGAACTTAATTAGACAAGTCCAATTATTATCCTTCTCTCTGGATCTCTGTGTGAGTGTGTTTGTAAATATCATTTGTTTAATTTGTTAGAAAGAGCAAATGAATAGTGGATATACAGTGTGCTAGATAATTGTGGGTAATGACTAAGAATTATGGCTCATATTCTTGATAACTGTTTACTTTGGTTCGTAAATTATCCATTATGATATTTGTAGTCATGGGTCTCAAGGTACAAGGGTTTACCAAGGCACAAGTGTCCGGTTTTAAGATACAAATACTGCCAAAATTAGGAATGCAACTCTTTGTCATCTATGTACCACCAAAATTCAGCACATGAAATATGAAAGGTTCTGAAAGAATATTGATACTTCTTATCATAGGGCTTTAGTTAGTGGCACTCATTACCAGTTATTACTCGTAAAAAAATTTATTTTGTTGCTCTTTATCTTTTCCATGTGGTTTGAATTGACCATTACTTAATGTTCACTTACTTCATATGCTATTTGTGAGGGACACTCTTAAGTTGGATTCTTTGGAACAATTCCTGTTATTCACTTTTGTATGTTTCATGAATCCTTTGCAAATGGGTAGGCGTTAGTGCAGCCAGAAGAGATTATCCATTTAGCCATCACAAATTGTCAGTTCAGTTTTATGAAACATCTGCTGCTCAGGACCGGAAGCTGGAAAGACTGGTTCACAAGGCTCTTTTGGAACTTAGGAGGCCTGATTCTAGTGAACTAACTCTATTACTGTCTAAAGGAGTTGACTCTACTTTGCTCAAGGTTCCTCCAAGGGCATATCCTTTGACTGGCAGCAGTGATCCTTGCTATGTGGAAGCATATCATTTGATAGATCCAAATGACGGAAGGATCACTCTATATTTAAAGGTTCCAACCTCTTTTCTTCTATTATCTACTTTTTTACTGGGGTTACTTTAGAGAGTGATTTTGTTTTGTTCTGTTTATCTAAATTTCAAACATGCATGCAGGTTTTGAATTTGACAGAAATTGAACTTAATCGAGTAGATATAAGAGTTGGGCTATCAGGTGGACTATATTTCATGGATGGATCTCCACAAGCAGTGCGGCAGTTGTGTGATCTTAACTCACAAGTATCTTGTTTTGTAAATCTTTGAAGGAAGCTACTTTAAGTGTAGTTCATTGTTCTATTTTTGGCTAGATTTAATATTGAAATTTTTTGTTGAGTTCAACCTATTCTTATTCATCATCCTTTGGCTTAGTATAGTCTACTTGCATGAATTTTATCACCTAGTGTATGAAATACTTGATGCTGATGTTTTCTTTGGCAAATCTGTATTATCAATTCAATTTTTCTCCCTTCTTATTTCTATGGTTGAATATAACTAACATGTTATTCTCATTTTAGGAGCCAGTGCTGTGCAGTGTGACTATTGGTGTTTCCCATTTTGAGCAATGTGCCATTTGGGTTCAAGTCTTATATTATCCCTTCTGTGGTAGTGGTGCTCCAGCTGATTATGAAATGGATTATTCTAAAGATGATCCACATATCATTAGACAAAAGAAGACCTTAAGGCCAGAATTAGGAGAACCTATGAGTGGTTTCAAGGCTTCAGCTGCACAGCAATATGGGGAGTCTCCTTCCTCAGTGGCCTAAAATCTTTGTCCTCTAAGCCTTTCCATAGAGTTTGTTTGCACATCATCCAAACAGTTGCTGGATTTCATGTTTTTTAACATGCTTTACTCTTCTCATTTCCATATTCACATATTATCGTATTAATAAGCTACCTTCAAATCCTTAAGGAGCCTTGTAATTAAGTTTGCATGCTGTTGGCTTGCTGAACTATATAAACTTTTGTTATGATTGATTAATAAATGGTTTTGTGCTGCTTTGAGCCAAGACTTAAAAGTGCAAAACAGCATGTTTCACTTTTATCAACCACTTACTCATATGAATTTTTGAGTTTGTTACTTTTGTTCTATTCATATTAATGATTTAAAGCATTTTCATTCCTTGATTTAAGTGTTGGAGAGGAAATTAAAAAAGAAAAATAGAATCTTAGTGGAAGTCATAATTCGCCTACAAAATGTTCATAGGTAAAGTTACTCTTGTTCTCTTTCTCCTTTTTGTCCAATTTTGCTGCTGCATGTGTGTTTTGCATGTTACTCTTCCTTTTTAAAATGTTAAGCATTGTATCTAAAACTTTTATGCATGCATTGCCAAACACCACAATTCTGTGTCTTGCATTTCTATTTATGTGATGATTAATGGCATTTACTTATTTGTATAACATTTCCCCAATTCTATAGTGAATTTGCACTTCTCTGGAATCCACAAGAAAGAAAGAACCAGCACACTACTCTTTTCAAACTGGTTTGGTTTGGTTCAGTTTGGTTGGATGTAAGTAAACATTCCATCCATTTCTTCTTCTCATGCATCTGTATCCTTGATTATTTAAGTGGGTTTTTTTCCCTTATTTTCACTTCTCATTACTTAATTGCTTCGGTTTCGAATTTATTGTCTCAGGTTTGGTGCATTTATCTTCATCTTTTACTTTGGTTTTTATTCAAGTTTAATAACAAACAACTGATCTTTATGTGTATTTGTTTGGAAAGTTGTTTTCTTTTTTGATATTTGTGGTTTATTTTTTCATAAATCAGAGAGCAAGGGGCATGTGGTGGAGAGACTTTTTAAGCTTTGAAAATTTCGTTACACTATATTGCATTTGTGGTAGGATGCTTGAATGTTGTATGTCATTTACTCCATCCATCTATTTTCCCTTTTTCCCCCCAATTTAAGCCTTAATGATATTCAGTTTTCCCTTTTTAAATTATGAAAATTTAAGCCAAAAAAAAAAAACTAAAAATTGCTTATTTTCTTTCATGATGTTGACGTTGTTTAATTTTGAGCAGCGAATGGCTGCAACAATACAAGGTGTAGGAGCTACAACTACTCTTTCTTCTGCCAATTCAAAGAGGAAATGTCTTTTTATGTCATGGATTATCACTCTCACATACAACCCATTGTTCTTTGAATGTTATAACTGTATGTTGTGTCCATACGTGGTGATTGGAATTTTCACCTCGATTTAAGCTTATTTACTTCATATGTGTAAATTTGGTACGCTTTTCCATTTTACTGATTTAAACGCTACATCCTTTAAGTGCTGATGCAATTAGTCAACTACTATTTTTTTCAAAATCTCAATTTTCTTGGTCGAATTTCTTTGCCATTATTGAGATGGTTCTATGGCATTGTATTGAAATGGTTTTTCTTTCTGTGTATGAAGTTATTAAATTGCCATTGTTTCTCTTCTCATCTTTACGCTCGTAATTTAATGTTTTTTTCTATCCAAGTTCCTTCATGAGTGCTTGTCAAGTCTTTCTTGAATTTTCTTAGGTGTTTCCATCTCTCCTACTTCTTGTGAATGGTTTCCACTTTTTCCTTTTTGTTTTTTTGGTTGCTTCTTTCTGTAAATAGGCACCAAATTTTGTTTTCTAATGGGTGTTTATGAGATCTCACTGTTGTGGGTATGCTTCAGAGAAGGAAAGGAGCTTCTTTGTGGTTAGATCAAATGGAAAAACCTACTCTACTTTGAACCTTCAACAGAGTAAAGCTAAAAATGTGGTAGCAAATGTCGTTGCTGTTAGTCTACTCTCCTCCCTTCTTCTCGATTTTCTCTGCGCAAGCACTCCAAAATTTTCATATTTACTGATTATGTGAATGTGCAACAAATGAAGTCTTATTTTTTTCTTAAAATCATGTTGCCAGAGGCAGATAACTCAACAATGTCTACAGTAGTATTACCAATAGCCTCTATTTCGTCGAAATTGACATTAATTTGTACATGATCATACTTTTGAAGCAAATGACTATTTAGTTTTTATTCCAAAAATAAATAATATTTTCCTTTTTATTGTTTTTAACAGTCATGAGATAGAAACATTTTATCTTTGGCAATTTAAATTTATAAAAAATTAGAATACATTTTCCACATTTTGCTTTTACATTAATTAACTCTTATTATATAATTCTTTTTTCAATTTTTAAACATTTTTTTTGTTTTTTAATTACATTATGGATTTATTTCTCCAAGAATATCATAATTGTAACCTCAAATTGTTTCTATTATACATAACATAGTGAGCATTCAAAAAACTGCTTTGTTGCCATGTCCTAAAAGGATTCTATTTTTTCCTCGTTGATCTAGGACTACAATCAAACTATATTGACGATGTGGACGCATTTGACAAATGTGCCCATTTTTTTGGGCACATTTGGCACAGGCCGGAAACTATGCAACCCAAGCTTGGGCACATTTGGCAAATGCACCCATATGCAAAAAAAAAAAATATGATTGTTTAGTCAAAAAAACTAAGGTTGGCTTGGGCGCATTTGGTAAATACGCCCAAGCCAGATAATAAAACCAAACACGTAGCCGACACTGCGCCTCCAAGCCCCTCCGCTACACTTGAAAAAGCTTTGATCGTCTCCCTCTCTTTGAAATTTTTTGGTCCGCCACCCTCACTCATTTCCAACTCACCACTGTCGGGTGATTTGCGGAGCAAGGGCCGACTAAAATCTCACTACCCCACTTGTGATTTTTTACAGCCTTTTGGTTTGGTTGCAACCCCATTTCGAACTGAAGCAGCCACTACCACTGCCGCTGTGACGAAGCAAGGGCTATTTCGTACTGAAATTTGTAAGCCCCATTTCCCATTTGTGGAATTTATTTATTTTAACTCATATTTGTGGATTTTTTTGTAAGCCTTGGTTATTGAATTTTTTTGGCTTGTTGGTTTGGTTGCAAGCCCGTTTTTGGACCATTTCTAACCCTTTATCGCTACCACTGCTGCAGCCTCAGTGACAAAGTAATTTCAGTTCCGACCGTGCACTTTGTAAGCCACATTTCCCATTGGTGTAATTTATTTTTCGTTAGCCCTACTTGTGGATCTTTTTGTAAGCCCCCATTACTGAATTTCCCTCATTACTATTTTTTTTTTTTTTTTGGTATTTTGGTTTGGTTGCAAGCCCCATTTCTGGTCCATTTGTGACTCCCTATTGTCGCTGCCTCAGTGACGAAGCAAGGGCCATTCCCGATTGAAATTTGTAAGCACCATTTCCCATTTGTGGAATTTATTTTCTGTTTGCACCACTTGTGGATTTTATTGTAAGCCCCCATTACTGAATTTTCCATAGTCTTTTGGTTTGGTTGCCCATTTCTGGAATTTTTTGTGAGCCCCATTTATGGATTTTATTTTTTGTTAGCCCCATTTCTGGAATTTGTTTGTAAGCCATTGAGTGCATTTTTTTGGTCTTTTGGTTTTGTTGGTCATCATTTCTGGAATTTTAGTAAGCCCCAGTTCTGGATTTTATTTTTCTGGAATTTGTTTGTAAGCCAACGATTGAATTTTTTTGGCCTTTCGGTGTTTAGCCCCATTTCTGGATTTTAATTTTTCTGGAATTTGTTTGTAAGCCATCAAATGAATTTTTTTGGCCTTTTGGTTTGGTTAGCCCCATTTCTGCATTTTATTTGTAAGCCGCCGAGTGCATTTTTTTTGGCTTTTTGGTTTGGTTGGCCATCATTTCTGGAATTTTTTGTAAGCCCCAGTTCTAGATTTTATTTTTTTATGGAATTTGTTTATAGTTAATATGCAAGCGCTAAGAGAGATGCCTACCGATATGCAGTGCAAAGATAAATTTTTAATTCAAAGTGTTGTTGTTTCTACTGGTGCAACTGTTAAGGATGTAAATCAACAAATAGTGGGTTGGGTTTTTGTGACTGCGGTTACATTACATCTTGAGTTTGTTGGACATTAATTTTATTTTGTTATCTTTCAAATGTATTTGTTAGTTTATTGAACTGATTTGTTTTGTAGTTTGAGAAAGAGGATGGGTGGTTGTTGGGGAGTTTAAATTGAGGTTGCTTACTTTCCTGCCAATCCCACTTCCCCAGTCCCTGAAGAAGAATCTTCGACTAGGTCATCTATAGTTGGGGATGAGATTAAGAGTTCTATGTCTGAGACTGTAAGTGTTCAATGCTTTTCAATTTTTTCTTTTCAATTTTTGTGCACCTTGGCCTTTAATTATACTTTTTCCATTGAATGTGCGAGATTGTGAGGCTCTGAAGGCATCCACAAGAAGAGTATCATCTATAGAGGAAGTAAACATTTCTTTTTTTCATTTTTTTAAATCAAAAACTTTGCCTATGCAAACCCCGCTTATGCATGTTTGCATAGCCTATCCCAAGCCAGGATAAAGTGAGGAGAGTGGCGTCAGGCGTTGTGAGCTGGCTACAAAAAATAGCTATCTTTTATGAGATGAACTCAAAGGATATTTTGTTGGAGCGTACCCTTCTTAGTGATGCATTGCATTGGCGCTCAGATGTAGCGAAAAATGAGCAAGGGTACTTGCACCAAGTTAGGCGGGAGAAAGGAGTAAGGAAGCCAGCCTAGGGCCATCATTCCCAGAGATGCGCAACATCAGTGCCCGAGTGTGGTGAAAAATGAGCAAGGGTTTTATAGGCAAGTGCGGGGGGAAAAACAAGGCCCAGGAGGTAAGAATTCGACTAGGGTGTTGGAACATAAGAACTTTAACAAGTTGAGAGAGTTAGCAAATACTTTAGGTCGAAGGAAAATCAATATTGCTTGCTTGCAAGAGACTAAATGGGTTGGAAAAAAGGCTAAGAAAGTTGAAGGTACCAGATTTAAGTTGTGGTACATAGGCACAAAAAAGAGTGTGAATGGAGTTGGGATTATAATAGATAAATGTTACAGAGATAAAGTGGTAAATGTTAAAAGGTCGGAAGATAGAATTAGTTTGGTTAAGCTAGTAGTGGGAGAGTTGATTTTGAATATCATTAGTGTGTATGCCCCTTAAGTTGGATTGTGAGTTACAAATGAGGATAAATTTTGGGAAGACCTAAAGGAGATTCTAAGGGGGATACCAAGCGAGGAGAAGGTATTTATAGAAGGGGATTTAAATGGACATGTTAGGCAACATAGTGAAGGTTTTGATAGAGTTCATGGAGGTTTTGGTTATGGGACTAGAAATGAGGCTGGTGAGAATATTTTGAATGTGGCTTTAGCCTATGACTTAATTGTGACAAATACCTACTTTAGGAAAAGAGAGTCACATGAAATCACTTTTCACAGTGACCAAAATTGTAGCCAAATTTGACTTTTTTCTTGTTAGAAGGGAGGATAGGACCTCATATGTAGATTGCAGTGTCTACTCCGAAGAATGCATAACTACACAACATAAGTTGGTGGTCCTAGAGGTTCGGTATAACAAAGTACACAAAATGCAAAAGATTGTTCAGAACCCAAGAATAAAATGATGGAAACAAAAAGAGGAAAAGCAAATAGCTTTGAAGGAAAGATTACTGCAGGAAGGACCGTGGCTACAGGAGGATGATGTAAATGTGATGTGGAATGAGATGACTGATTGCCTTCAGAGAGTGGCAAGGAGAACCTTAGGGGAAAGTAAAGGGAACGGAGAACAAACAAAGGAAACTTGGTGGTGGAATGAAGAGGTACAAGAGGCAATTAAACATAAGAAAGAGTGTTCCAGGTATTTATATAAATTCATAGCGATGAGAATTTACAAAAGTTTAGATTGGCAAGAACAAATGCTAAGAAAGTTGTGCGAGAGGCTAGAGGCAAGGTTTCTTCAGAGATGTACAAACAATTGGGGAGCAAAAAAAGAGAAAAAGGTATCTATAGGCTTGCAAAGATAGGGGACAGAAAAAGTAAAGACTTGACGCAAGTTAGATGCATAAAAGATGAAAACCAAAAACTTTTGGTAAGAGAAGTAGAAGTTGAGAAACGGTGAATGAGCTATTTTAGCAAACTATTTAATGAGGGAAGTGGGATAGAGTTGGAGGATGTTTATGATGACTCAAATAAAAAGTTTGTGCGTAGAATTAGAGAGCATGAAGTTAAGGGGGCATTGAAGAGCATGAAGACGGGCAGAGCATTGGGGCCAGATGGGATCCCTAGTGAAGTGTTGAGATACTTAGGGGATGTAACAATACGTTGGCTGACTAACCTTTTAACAAGATTTTGCAAACAAATAAGATGCCTGAGGGATGGAGAGAGAGTATGCTTGTGCCTAGCTATAAGAATAAGGGGGATATCCAGAATTGTGCCACTATAGGGGCATTAAGCTTATGAGCCATACAATGAAACTGTGAGAGAGAGTTATTGAGCATCGTTTGAGAATAGAGACTAAGGTCTCTGTAAATCAATTTGGATTTATGCTAAGAAGATCTACCATGGAGGCTATTTTCTTGATACGACAGCTAATGGAGAGATATTGAGAAAAGAAGAAGGATCTACATATGGTATTTGTTGATCTTGAGAAGGCATATGATAAAGGTTCTATAGGGGGTACTTGAGAAGAAGTAAGTCCCCTCAAAGAACGTAGAGGTTATCAAGGATATATATGATGGTGTTACTACGTGTGTGAAGGCTTGTAAAGGAAGATCAAGCTATTTTCCAATCACAATAGGCTTACACCAAGGATTTGCTCTGAGTCTTTACCTTTTTACCCTAGTTATGGATGAGTTGACAAAGGATATCCAAGATGAGGTGCCATTGTGTATGTTATTCATCGATGATATTTTGCTTATTGATGAGACCAAGATGGGGGTAGAAGCTAAATTAGAAATATGGATAAGCACGTTAGAGTCAAAAGGATTGACATTATGTCGAAATAAGACTGAATACATGAAGTGCCAATTCAACACGACAAGAAATGAGGACGAAGATTCCGTGAGTATGTTCGGACATAAGGTACCCAAGAAAGATATTTTTAGATATCTAGGACTAATACTACAAAAAGGGGGAGAGATTGATGAAGATGTAAACCATTGAATCAGAATAGGTTGGATGAAACGGCAAAGTGCAATAGGGTTTTTGTGTGATCACAAAATTTTGATTAGGTTAAAATGGAAATTTTATAGAATAGCTATAAGATTGGCGATGTTATATGGAGCCGAATGTTGGCTAGCAAAGAAACAACATGAGCATAAGTTGGAAGTAGTAGAAATGAGGATGTTGCGGTGGATGTGTGGTAAGACAATGATGGATAAGATAAGAAACAAGGATATTCGACGAAGAATTGGAGTAGCACCGATGGCCGAAAATATGAGAGAACATAGTTTGAGATTGTTTGGGCATGTTCTTCGACGACCTATAGATGCACTGGTAAGAACAGAAATTTGTTATAAAGAGCATGATTGGAAAAAAGGGAGAGGTCGGCCGAAATTTACGTGGAGAAAAGTAGTAAAACATGATTTAATGAAGTGGGAAATAGATTGGCGAATGGTTGGTAGTAGAACAGAGTAGAGGAAAACTATTAGTGTGGAGGAAGAGCAAAACTCTAATGGTCCGTACTGCCCTTTATAGTTTTAGCATTTTTATTTATTTATTTATCTATTTATCTATTTATTTATTTATTTATCTATTTATTTTATTATATTTTTTTATTTTATAGATTTATGTCATTGAATTCATCGACCGCCGATCCCAACTAGTTCGGGATAAAGGTGATGATGATGATGATTTTTTTAAAATCAAAAGTTGTGGGCAAATATTTATGCAGGCAGACTTTATTGTGATAGAAGGAAGTAAAATTGAGTCTGCATTAGTTTGATGCACTTATATACATTTAAGTAATGATTTTGTTCCTTGTTGCTTGTATTTGTGAATATGAGTATTTTGTAGATAGACTTACACTGAAACATCTATGCAAGAGAAATTTACCCTTCATTTCAACATTTGGCAGAAAGTAAAAGCTATAAGAAGTTTAGTCTATCATGAGATGCATTGTGATGAATTGTCTTTTCTAAATAATACTATTTTGTGTCTAATTGATGCATTTTTTGAGATGTCTCTCTGGAAAATAGTTTAATACAAGTACCAATTGCAGCATTATTTGGTTTGTGTTACATCCATTATAGCCTATAGCGTGTAGATGTGCCTCCAAAGAACCATTCTACCATGGAAGTTGCATTTTAGAATCTCTTCTTATTTGTTGGTTTACCTTGTTAAATATTTGATAGCTTTATTTGATCCTTTTTGTACCAAATTACTAACTCACCGTAAAATATTTACATTCTGAAAGAAGACATTGATTTACTTTCAGACTATTCTCATATTGGGTGCTTGTTCAGACTAATGTTTGCATTGATTTCATTTGAACTTGGATTTGGTACTATTTTTGGTTTTTGAACTTGGATATGGTACTAGCTTTATTTAAATGTATCTTATGTTGCTTTTTCATTGCAATCATGGTAGTCAATTTAATACGTGACATTTGAAAGTTGAGCTTTTGTGATTGCACTGCATAATTACCATCTAATACAAACAAAAGGAATTTTGTCTTTTTATGCATTGTGTGCTTTGTTTGGTATAACAATTTTATTGCTCTGCTCTCTAGTCCTAATGGGCCTTTGCATTATGATGATTTGAGCTGTTTGAGATTCATATCAGGGAGCTATACATCTACAACTTTCATAATAAAAGTGGATAAGATTGCACTTTGACTTACATGTAGTTCTCTAGAGTGTAAAATGAATAACCAATATTGCTTTGTTTATAGATACTTAGGCTTGGGCTACCGTAGCATGTGGTCAATCAGTCGAGCTTCAGATTCAATTTGGTTCTTCATGATCTTTGGAAGAGATTGATGAACATTATCAAATGGTCCTTTTGTTTAACCTAACCTAAGTGAAGTAATAGACATGGTGGTCTTATCTGTATTTCTCTTTTCGTGTTGTTCATCTGTTGGTTGAATATTGACCTCGCTTATTTTCATATTTTGATGTCATTTGTTTCTTGTTTACATCAGCCTAATAATTGTTGATTTTTTCCCCTTTTTTACCTCAGGATTGGCCTTTGATATCAAAATTGATAGAGGAGAAAACTTTGGCTACATACCATAATCAAAAGGTTTATCATGAACTGGTATTAGAGAGCGTTCATATATTGCAAAATTTTGACCATTAGAGTTTTTTTATTCTTGTGTCTATGTACATATGCCGTGCTTTGGATTATTTTTGTGGGGACATTCATATTTTTATTTTATGATCTTGTAGTATTCTTTAACATGCTTTAATTATCTTGGACAAGAGAAGATGAGAAAAGAAAGCCATAGAAACCAAGCTGGTCGTGTCTCTTTGCTTGTGGTTATACTCATTAGCCTATTTGGTTTTCTAGTTGGGTACTTGATGTGAACTCGACTCACACTTCCCGACTTGCGCCTCAAAGATGCGTACAGCACACTTCCCGACCTTCGGTTCACACTTCCCGACCTGCGAATGAAGATAGGAACTCTGCGACGCACACTTTCGACCTTCAGCTCACACTTCTCAACCTGCGAGCGAAGATGAGAACTCTGTGACGCACACTTCCCGACTTTCGACTCACACTTCCTGACCTGCGAGCGAAGATGGGAACTCTGCGACCAGAATTGCGAACTCTTCAACCACAGTTGTGAACTTGGCCCCAACTTTCCATCCAATACCATGGAGCGAAGGTCCAAGGTCAAGTGTGCATCTTATCCAAGTCAAAGATCAATTTTCGTCTAAAGTTGGTCTAAATTCCAGCCAACAATTATCTACGTAGTCAAGTGTTGAAGACTACAAATTCAATGGTCAAGCATCTATTTTGAGGCCTTGAAGGACGAAATTCTGCCTTGGAAAAATTCAGTCAAAGGAGCATTAATGGAGTCTTGCAAGCCAACTCAAAATGCATGAACCTTCTCATTCTAACACTTGGTCAATGTACCAATCCAATGCCTCTTGATTTCAGCCAACATATCATCTAGAAATATGCATAATTCATGGATTAAAATGCAGAATTTTATTAGTCTTGTCTATAAGTTCGAAAGTCAAATTATTATTTATTTCTTCTAGACTAGGATTTATTTATTTCTTTTTACTACTTATTTTAGCCTATAAATAGGCATCTTTGTACTACTTTGAAAACAAGCTTTGAGTAATGGAATTTGTGAGTTTATCTCATTTGGTTCTTTAAGAACTTAGAACTTATCAAGTTCTCCTTGGAGACTTGTGGCGTTCGTACAAACTTATCAACTAATTTTTGGTGTAATTGGTTGTGGCGTTTTATACCAAGGTTCCTATCTATTTCATAGGTAGTGGGTTGCGGTTTACACCATCTATTCTAAGCTTCCCTTAGACATATCCCGGGCAACTTCAAGTGTTTCCGATCCTTCCGATTGTGAATCACATCTTCGTGGTCGAAATCACATCATTTGGTATCAGAGCCATCTCTAAGGGCTGTATATCTAGTAGCCATCTCTAAGGGCTGCATATCCTTGTTTTCTTTTTATATTTTTATCCTTTTTTATTCTTGACTTTCTTGAAAATCAAGATTCACATTTTTTTCAACGAGTTTTGTCGCGGGTTGGCAAGGTTCCTAGCAGTGGGTTTTGATTTTATAAATCAATATTCACATTTTTGTTAGTGGGTTTTGTCACAGATTGGGCAAGGTTTTTAGTAGTGATTTTTGGAATTTATGGAGTCACTTTCTCATCTCTATTTCTATTTTAATTATATCAAAAAAAAGAAAAAGAAAAAAGAAGAGGTTGAAATATCAAAAAAAAATAAATAAATTCTGGCCGAATATTAAAAAAAACGTGAAGAAAAAAAAATTTAAAAATAGAGGAAGTGGATGCAAAATGTCATTTCCTAAAGTTGTGATCTAATATTTTCTTTTGTTATCCAGGTTGCCAAAAGATTCATCGATAAGTTCTTCTCAACCAATCTTAGCCTAAATTTCCATTGATCATCTAGTTCATTATTTCTTAACTTTGTTTGTTCTTCAATTTGTTTCCTACTCTTATTCTTGATATATTCATTGTTCATAGTTCTCTTATCTTTGATTTGTCATATTTTCTTGCTATTCATCTTCATAACTTAAGAACATAAAAATTGTTTGATAAGTTTAGTTGTGAAAGTCACTCTCTCCCTTGGTAATTGTTCAAGGTCCGTAAGAGTGGAGTGAATATTATTTGTGAGGATTTTTCTTGCAGGATTTTCAAAATGTCCCACCATTCTAATGAGGAAAATCATCCACAAAATTTACAAGTCGAAGCCTTGATGGGTGAAATGAAAAGATTGCTACGGCAAGAACTTGAACCCTTGCATGAAAGAATTGATCAATTGGAGGTAGAATCACAAATGGCTCGTTCTCACACCTCCAACATCCAAAGAAGGCGAAAAACACAAGGAGTGGAAGATGAAGAGCTTGATGAAGTTGATGATGAGTTTAATAGGGAATCTTTTGGGCGCACTAGACGAACAACTTGGAGGAGGCAAAATGAAGACAACAATCTTAATGCCATTAAGATGAAAATTCCTCCTTTTCATGGCAGATCCGACCCGGAGGCTTACATTGAGTGGGAGAAAAAGATGGAGTTTGTGTTTGATTATCACCAATACTTCGACTTCAAAAAGGTAAAACTTGCTGTCATTGAGTTTTCCGATTATGCACTAACATGGTGGGATCAATTGGTGCTAAGTAGGAGAAGAAATTGTGAAAGACCTGTTGAAACTTGGGAAGAAATGAAAGCAATAATGAGAAAAAGATTTGTGCCTAACCATTACTATAGGGATCTCTACAATAAGCTTCAAGGCTTGAGGCAAGGAAGCAGAAGTGTAGAAGATTATTTCAAAGAAATGGAGGTTGCTAGGATAAGAGCCAATGTGGAGGAAGATCGGGAAGCCACCATGGCAAGATTTTTGAATGGATTAAACTGTGACATCCAAGATCGAGTTGAGATGTACCATTATATGGAGTTGCAAGATATATTTAGTGTACACGGCTGTCAAGGTGGAACAACTCAAAAGGAGTGGTAGTACACGTCACAGTACTTGGAAAACAAGTACTCCAAAGAAGGAGGAATGACCTACGACATCCTTGAAGTCAGCCAAGACGACTCAAAATGAGACGACTTTGAAAGATAACAATGATCTTTCTACCTCTCGAACTTGTGACATTAGATGTTTTAAATGTCAAGGCAGGGGTCACATCACAAGCCAATGCCCGAACAAGCTTGCAATGATCATAAGGGATGATGGAGAGTACGAGACAGAAGATGAAGCAGAATCCGACTCCATGCCATCTCTTGCTGAGGTAGATGAAGAAGAGCCAGTCCAAGGTGAGCTATTGGTTACAAGGCGAGTTCTTAGTGTGCAAGTCATGGAGGACAAAGCGGCACAAAGAGAAAACATTTTCCACACCTGATGCTACGTTAATGGGAAGGTATGTAGTGTCATAATTGATGGTGGAAGTTGTACTAATGTGGCTAGTATTTCCATGGTTGAAAAGTTAGGACTGCCTACAACAAAGCACCCGAAGCCATATAAGCTCCAATGGCTTAATGATTGTGGAGAAGTTCGAGTTTCCAAGCAAGTAAAGATGCCATTTCGCATTGGAAAATACGAAGATGAAGTAATTTGTGATGTGGTTCCCATGCAAGCAAGTCATATGTTGTTAGGAAGGCCATGGCAGTATGATAGACGTGTTAGTCACAATGGTTTTACTAACAAGTACTCTTTTGTTCATAATCAAAGAAATGTAACTCTTGTACCTATAACTCCTAGTCAAATTTATGAAGATCAAGTGAGGTTACAAGAACATGCAAAAAAAGAAAGTGAGCAAAAGAAAGAGAGTGAGAAAAAGTCAAATTTATGAAGATTAAGTGAGGTTACAAGAAGATGCAAAAAAAGAAAGTGAGCAAAAGAAAGAGAGTGAGAAAAAGAAAAATGAGAAAGAGTTGAGTGAAAAAAAGAGTGAAAAGAAAAAGAGCGAAAAGAAAAAGAGCAACAAAGAGAGAAAAGAAGCAATTATCTTGAGTGAAAATGAAGAAAAATTTGTGTATTTGCAAAAAAAAAAAAGTGAGATCAAGAGTGCTTTAAATTCTCAACTTCCTTTTGTTCTGATTATGTTTAAAGAGGCTCATTTGAGTACTAATGATTTGGCCGGTGAACTACCGAGCAGTATTGTTTCTATTTTGCAGGAATTTGCAGATATATTTCCAGAAGAAGTTCCAAAGGGATTGCCACCACTTCGTGGTATTGAACACCAGATTGACTTCATCCCAGGAGCTTCCATTCCGAACAAACCTTCTTGTAGGACGAGTCCCGAAGAGACTAAAGAACTTCAAAGACAAGTTGAAGATTTGTTGAACAAAGGTTGGGTTCGGGAAAGCATGAGTCCATGTGCAGTACCAATCCTATTGGTGCCAAAGAAAGATGGAACTTGGAGAATGTGTATAGATTGCCGTGCTGTGAACAACATAACGGTAAAATATCGCCACCCAATTCCTCAATTAGATGATTTATGATAACTCTATTTTATATAGGGTTTTCTTATTAATTTTGGTTAGAAATTGGCTTGTGTTTTAATTTGTTTTTACATATTTTGGCCAAATTATCCTTTGATTTTATGATTTCCGAGTTTTCAAATATTTTTAGAACTTTTGAGCATATTCTTGAATTTTCTTCTAATTTTAGGATCAAAGGACTAACTAATGATTTTGTCATCTTATTGTCAAAAGCCAAGCGGCTAAAGAAAAAAAAAACAAATTCTGCAGTAAGCTGAATTTGGAAACAAAGAGAATGGGCAGTTGAGTTTGGAAAATGAACAAAAAGGGAACAAAACCGGCTGCAATTTGAAAATTGAAGACAACAACTGAAAAAAGGAAATAGAAAGCTGAACAGCACATAGAGAGAAAGAAGAAGTGAGCTGAGCTGCAAACAAATTTGGGAACAACCAAAGAAGAAACCAAACAACAATAGGAAAAGACTTCTTCAGCTGGAAAAAGACTACAAGCTGGGCTACAAATTAGAAACAGAAACCGTGCTGCAACAAGAAAACAAAACAGAGCTGGGTTAAAAAGTAGGCAACAAGGAATCGGACAACAGCAAGGACATAGAAGCTGAAGACAAGAAGGAAAAAAAAAAGAATGTGCTACAATTTGGAAATAGCAGCAGCCGAGTTCTTCTATAAAAGGAGGCAGCATCCATCGAGTCCGGGGACATCTTTTCTTCTTCTTCTATTTTTGCTTTCTTTATATGTAGTTTAGATTTCCTCGTAGCAGACTTTTTAGGAGAGCAGCACTTCATTGTTTTCTCTTTTTCTGTATCTTTAGTTCAGAATTAGTTTTAGTCAAGCTTTTCTTTTTTCTGTTTTCTTCCATTTGTTTAGAAGCAATCGTGGGTTAGCAGAATTTTTTGGAGCCGTTTTCTTTCTTCTTGGAACCGCCTGTTCTTTGTTTTTCTTGTTTCTCTTCTTGTCTCGGTTTTTTTTTCATAATGTTCAGTAGTTCCTTGCCTCAGTTTTCTTTTGAATTTTGCAGCAATTTCGTATGAACAATCTTAGGAGAACTTCGGTTGTCTTCTATTTTATTCTTCCTGTTCTTCCCGTCTATTCTTCATTCTGTTCTTGTTGTCTTTAGTTGGTTAGGACACACATAGAAGCTCAGCCGCCAACTTGGACTTGAGTTGAAAGCAGCCGATTCTCTTTCTCTTTGGGAAGCTCACGGGCAAAAAAAAAAACATAAGGCAGCAAAAGATTGTTTTGACTTCTAAGTCCTTGGTTTTGTCTTTTCTTACTTTACTTAGTTAGTTTAGCAATTTTATTTTTTCTTTTTCTTGTCTTTGATTTTAGTAATTTAATTTCTTGTGTTTTGTTATGAACTTCTAGTTGTGGTTTATTTTCAAGTATTAACTATTTTATAGTTTTTGTTTATTTATTGAATAATAGTTAGTTTAATTTTTAGAATTTGTTCTAATTTTAATTATGTCTACTTTTATTTTTGTTGTTAGTCTAAATTTCATTATGTTCTAAATTCTTTTGTTAGAGATTAGATGGATCTTAATCATGAATAATTAATTCTTAAGACTTGTTCATGCAACCTATATTTCAATTATGAGTTTAATATCATGTTCTTAATGCTTTTAGGTAATTGATCACCACCTAATTGATTTTTGATGCTTGTTTGATACCGTGTGGAGATAACATGCATGTGCTCATGTGATATTAAACCGTGAATTCAATTTAGACCGTAATAATCTAGGTTGTTCATGTGGTTTCGGTAGTAAAACTAAGTCGTGGCTACTTAAATTGAATCTGGGAATTTCCATAGTTCCTAATGCATTTAGAAATCTAAATTCACCTAGACCAAGTGTGAGTTGATTTTAATCTAAATAGGGTTATTAGACCGATGTCGGCTATTAATTTACATTAGGGAAATTTCACCATCATAATTTGGAATTTAATTTAATTGCATGACAAGTAAAGAGAGTTAATTAAGATTGATTAAGTGAAATCGAAATCTCTAATATCTTATTTGTTGCTTTTGTCAATTGTTATTAATTTTTCCTTCTTTAGTTTAATTTACCATAAAACAATTTAATTGGCTAGCTTGTTGTTGAATTAATCATATTGGTAAGTAATTGGTTAATTTTAAACAATCCTCGTGGGAACGATACTCTACTCACCACTTTATTACTTGTTGATATTGTACACTTGCAATTTCACTGAACAAGTTTTTGGCGCCGTTGCCGGGGATTGAATTTACTAATTTTTTCCAATTGCTGTTGATATTGTTTGATTCTTGGTAGAGACTAGCCATTTAATTTTTTATTTCTTTTTCTTGGATTCTTGTCAAAGGAATTGAAAAGGTGCATGAATTTGAGAAGTCGGAAAGGAGAACTGGAAGAATTTGATCCTGAACCCGAAAGAACAATTCTAAGAGGATTGAAAGAGCAAGAGTTAGTCATTGACACAAATCAAATCGCGGCCGAAGAAGAACATCTCCCAATTCAACCTCAAAGGAGAACTTTGATGGACTATTCCGCTCCAACGGTTCAAGATTCCACTTCAAGCATCAGAAGGCCAGCAATTCTAGCCAACAATTTTGAGCTCAAGCCATCCTTGATCCAAATGCTTCAAAATGCTGTTCAATTCAGTGGCTTGCCGAATGAAGATCCTAACCTCCACATTGAAGCTTTTCTTGAAATTTGTGATACCATTAAATATAATGGAGTTCACAATGATGCCATTAGACTTAGGCTATTTCCATTCTCTTTACGTGATAAAGCTAAGGCATGGTTATCTTCTTTGCCTGCAAATTCTATCATCACTTGGGAGGATATGGCGCAAAAGTTCTTAAGCTGGTATTTTCCCCCTGCCAAGTCAGCAAAAATGAGGAATGATATCACCACATTCATACAAAATGATGGAGAATCCCTATATGAGGCATGGGAAAGGTTTAAGGAGCTGCTAAGGAGATGTCCACACCACGGTATTCCAATTTGGATGCAAGTGCAAACGTTCTATAATGGAATTGGTCCAAATATGAGAAGTACTATAGATGCCGCAGCTGGTGGTACATTGAATAATAAACGCCTGATGAAGCTTTTGAGTTGATTGATCAAATGGCGTCTAATAGCTATCAATGGCCAACTGAAAGATTCTATGCCAAGAAACCAAGTGGAGTGCATGAGATTGATGTTAATACTGCCATTGCTGCGCAATTTGCTGCTTTGAATAGAAAGATAGATTCGGTTTTGAAGATAAAGGAGACAACTTGCGACTTCTGTGGTGGAAGACATGAGTCAATTGCTTGTCAGGTAAACATAATTCTTATATTACCGAAGATGCTAATTTTGTTTCTAATTTCAACAGGGGACCTCGAAATAATCCGTACTCAAATACATACAACCCTGGATGGAGGAATCACCCTAATCTTTCTTGGGGAGGGCAAAATCAGCAACCGATGAACCCACCTAGACCAGCATTCCCACCACTAGTGGAGAAGCCGAATAATAACCTTGAAGAAATGGTGGCAAAGCTTATTCAATCAAATCAAGAAGTGGTGAATCGCTTTGAAAGTCGCATGAACATTCAAGATGCAAAAATTCGA
This sequence comes from Gynochthodes officinalis, assembly GCA_020080225.1. Taxonomy (NCBI): domain Eukaryota; kingdom Viridiplantae; phylum Streptophyta; class Magnoliopsida; order Gentianales; family Rubiaceae; genus Gynochthodes; species Gynochthodes officinalis. The sequence goes on along the minus strand of CM034619.1, from coordinate 38,429,369 downwards.
CATATGGAGGCAAGCATTCGAAATGTGGAAAAGCAAGTTGGTCAAATTGCTAGCCAATTATCCGAGAGACCATATGGTGGCCTTCCAAGCAACACCGTGACAAATCCAGTCGAGAATGCAAATGCCATCATCTTAAGGAGTGGAAAAGAGCTTAAAAATGAAGGAAAAGATGAAGAAGAAAAAGAGGAGTCCAAAGCCGATTTGAAGGATGAAGCCGAACCAAAAGAAGAACCACATCAAAGCAAGCTATTTCCCGACAATCCTAAGCCATATGTGCCTCCTATTCCTTTTCCAGAGCGACTTATGCAGCATAAAATAGATAAGCAATTCTCCAAGTTTCTTGATGTGTTTAAAAAATTGCACATTAACATTCCTTTTGCAGATGCATTGGCTCAAATGCCGAGCTATGCAAAGTTCTTAAAGGAAATCTTGGCAAACAAGAGGAAGTTGGAGGATTATGAGACTGTCAATCTCACTGAAGAATGCTCTGCTATTCTGCAAAATAAGCTACCACCAAAGCTTAAAGATCCAGGGAGTTTTACGATTCCTTGCACAATTGGTGATTCTTATTTTGACAAAGCTTTATGTGATCTTGGTGCTAGTGTTAATCTAATGCCTTATTCTGTTTTTAAGAAACTTGGACTGGGGGAAGTCAAGGGCACCACTGTGTCTCTTCAACTAGTAGATCGATCTATAAAATATCCCAGAGGAGTGGTGGAGGATGTGTTGATCAAAGTGGACAAGTTTATTTTTCCTGCAGACTTTATTGTGTTAGAAATGGAGGAAGACTTTGAAGTACCACTTATTTTAGGCCGACCATTCCTAGCCACTAGACGAGCTCTAATTGATGTTCAACAAGGAAAATTAATTCTTAGAGTTCAAAACGAGCAAGTCACTTTCAATGTTTTCAAAGCAATGAAATTTCCTTCTGATCGAAGAGATTGCTTGCAAATTGAAGTGGTGGACGAAATTGTCAAAAATTTTGCATTCAATGCCATAACCGATGACCCATTTGAGAAGTGTATGGTTCAGTTATTGAGGAAGGAGCAATACAAGCCGGTCATCCAACCACAAAGGAGGCTTAATCCACATTTAGAAGTGATTGAGAATGCAATGGTGGCTTCTGCAAAATCAATAACGAACATGCAAATGTGGTCCAAGCCATTGGTCAAAATTTAATTATTTGAGCGATAGAGAACGTCGAGCATAACGACGTCAAACAATTGCGCTCGTTGGGAGGCAACCCAAGTTCTTTTACCTTTATTGCTTTTATTTTATTTTATTTTTATTTGTTCAATAATATATATTTATGGGATTTTTGTTTCCTTTGCAAGGGAATTTGGGCATAAAATTTTGCTTCACATGTTTGCTGCACCAGTCAGAAGAATAATTCGGTTCAAGGCCTTTCCATTGAAGTTTTGTGCTGAAATTTTACAGGAAGGTAGAAGATTTACCCAGGTTCATATCCACCAAATTTCAGAATTTTTGGAGCTGTTTTGGTACCTGAATGACATTCATCTTCAACGCTGTTCAAAACAGGGCAGTTTCCTCACCCTTCGTTTTTCTTATGTTCTCTTTAGTTGCTATATTTCTGCTTGCTCCTTGCTGCATTGAGGACAATGCTCAATTTTAAGTTGGGGGTGGGATACATGAAATTTTGTGCTGGATTCCTGTCAAATTTTTGCAAATTTCTGTCCAATTTTTGCAAGATTTAATTTTATAGAGTTAAAAAGACATTTCGATATCTTCTTTGAAATTTCTAACTCTTTTGATACTCATTTAGAATAATTTTGAGTTATATGCATTAGTTATTTGGGTTGGAATGTATGAATGAGGCAAGTATGATTAGTCTTTGTTTTGAAAATTTTAAAGCATCTTGTTGATTTTAATGATTGAATTGAATGAGAATGTGCAAGATTTGATATACATTGAACCCATTGTGAGTATTTGAGCCTAAGAGCAATTTCCTTTTCTTTGCTCACATGTTTCTTTGATTGAGTGTTGTCAAATATGGTATGTTCATTCTAGAACTTGCTTTGTTATGCATGTTGAGATCACATTGTGGATTCATGCTTTGAAATGATAAGGGCACTTAGGATTAACCATTTTTAACTTTCTAAAAAAAGCTTAACCATTACATATACCTCTAGTCAACCAATTTTGATCCTTAACCTTTCTTTGTTTTAATACCACATTCTTTAGCCTTAAACCGTTGTTTTTGTTTACCATCGTTGAACCCTTTGTCAAGAGTATATATAAATGAATTGCATGATAAAATTTCTATTGATTTCAAAGAAAAGAACCACTGAAAAAAAAAATAGAAGAGAAAATAGAAAAAAACATGATGATGAAAGGTGTGAAAGAAAAAAAAAGAAAAGAAAAGAAAAGAAGAAGACAGAAAAAAGAAAAGAAGAAGAAAGAAAAAAGAAAAGAAGAAAAAAAAAAGAGGAAGAGAAGTGAACAATATTCCCTACGAAGATTGGACAAAGTTAATGTTTTCACTGTGTACAAGATGGTCCAATTATATGATGAAGTTGTAAAAAGGGGATACATGTTTTTGGGAATAAAGAAGTGGTCCTAATATGCTACTTGTTGCTTTTTAGTCATGCAAGGAAGTTTCTACATAACTTGATTTGTGAAAACCTAAATTTTCCTTTCTTTTTACCTACCTTTACCTAAGCCCCGTTACAACCTTTCTAAAGACCCTTTGATTATTGCATGGATTCATATTTATTAGTGGTGAAGATGTGATATATAAGCAAGCCTATGGTAATGACATGCTATGTTTGATTTGAGTGCTGAATGAAACCCCTAAACACTTTGAGTGATTAGAGTGCAACCTATGAGAGGTTATCAAATTTTGTGCATTTGATTTTGATGAAATTGTTGGAATTAATGAGATGTGTATTTTGTTAAGGAAAAGGGCTATGAATACTTGTTCTTTGGATTATTATTCCAATCTGGATCTCTAATGTGTAATGATTTTGAATTATTTATGGACGGGTTAGAAAGGGTATGGAATGAAACGAAATATGTTGTTCTAGTGCAAGCTTGAGGACAAGTTTTGATCTAAGTTGGGGGTAATTTGATAACTCTATTTTATATAGGGTTTTCTTATTAATTTTGGTTAGAAATTGGCTTGTGTTTTAATTTGTTTTTACATATTTTGGCCAAATTATCCTTTGATTTTATGATTTCCGAGTTTTCAAATATTTTTAGAACTTTTGAGCATAATCTTGAATTTTCTTCTAATTTTAGGATCAAAGGACTAACTAATGATTTTGTCATCTTATTGTCAAAAGCCAAGCGGCTAAAGAAAAAAAAAAAAACAAATTCTGCAGTAAGCTGAATTTGGAAACAAAGAGAATGGGCAGTTGAGTTTGGAAAATGAACAAAAAGGGAACAAAACCAGCTGCAATTTGAAAATTGAAGACAACAGTTGAAAAAAGGAAACAGAAAGCTGAACAGCACATAGAGAGAAAGAAGAAGTGAGCTGAGCTGCAAACAAATTTGGGAACAACCAAAGAAGAAACCAAACAACAATAGGAAAAGACTTCTTCAGCTGGAAAAAGACTACAAGCTGGGCTACAAATTAGAAACAGAAACCGTGCTGCAACAAGGAAACAAAACAGAGCTGGGTTAAAAAGTAGACAACAAGGAATCGGACAACAGCAAGGACATAGAAGCTGAAGACAAGAAGGAAAAAAAAAGAATGTGCTACAATTTGGAAATAGCAGCAGCCGAGTTCTTCTATAAAAGGAGGCAGCATCCATCGAGTCCGGGGACATCTTTTCTTCTTCTTCTATTTTTGCTTTCTTTAGATGTAGTTTAGATTTCCTCGTAGCAGACTTTTTAGGAGAGCAGCACTTCATTCTTTTCTCTTTTTCTGTATCTTTAGTTCAGAATTAGTTTTAGTCAAGCTTTTCTTTTTTCTGTTTTCTTCCATTAGTTTAGAAGCAACCGTGGGTTAGCAGAATTTTCTGGAGCCGTTTTCTTTTTTCTTGGAACTGCCTGTCCTTTGTTTTTCTTGTTTCTCTTCTTGTCTCGGTTTTTTTTTCATAATGTTCAGTAGTTCCTTGCCTCGGTTTTCTTCTGAATTTTGCAGCAGTTTCGTATGAACAATCTTAGCAGAACTTCGGTTGTCTTCTGTTTTATTCTTCCTGTTCTTCCCGTCTATTCTTCATTCTGTTCTTGTTGTCTTCAGTTGATTAGGACACACATAGAAGCTCAGCCACCAACTTGGACTTGAGTTGAAAGCAGTCGATTCTCTTTCTCTTTAGGAAGCTCACGGGCAGAAAAAAAAAACATAAGGCAGCAAAAGATTGTTTTGACTTCTAAGTCCTTGGTTTTGTCTTTTCTTACTTTAATTAGTTAGTTTAGCAATTTTATTTTTTCTTTTTCTTGTCTTTAATTTTAGTAATTTAATTTCTTGTGTTTTGTTATGAACTTCTAGTTGTGGTTTATTTTCAAGTATTAACTATTTTATAGTTTTTGTTTATTTATTGAATAATAGTTAGTTTAATTTTCAGAATTTGTTCTAATTTTAATTATGTCTACTTTTATTTTTGTTGTTAGTCTAAATTTCATTATGTTCTAAATTCTTTTGTTAGAGATTAGATGGATCTTAATCATGAATAATTAATTCTTAAGACTTGTTCATGCAACCTATATTTCAATTATGAGTTTAATATCATGTTCTTAATGCTTTTAGGTAATTGATCACCACCTAATTGATTTTTGATGCTTGTTTGATACCGTGTGGAGATAACATGCATGTGCTCATGTGATATTAAACCGTGAATTCAATTTAGACCGTAATAATCTAGGTTGTTCATGTGGTTTCGGTAGTAAAACTAAGTCGTGGCTACTTAGATTGAATCCGGGAATTTCCATAGTTCCTAATGCATTTAGAAATCTAAATTCACCTAGACCAAGTGTGAGTTGATTTTAATCTAAATAGGGTTATTAGACCGATGTCGGCTATTAATTTACATTAGGGAAATTTCACCATCATAATTTGGAATTTAATTTAATTGCATGACAAGTCAAGAGAGTTAATTAAGATTGATTAAGTGAAATCGAAATCTCTAACATCTTATTTGTTGCTTTTATCAATTGTTATTAATTTTTCCTTCTTTAGTTTAATTTACCATAAAACAATTTAATTGGCTAGCTTGTTGTTGAATTAATCATATTGGTAAGTAATTGGTTAATTTTAAACAATTTTCGTGGGAACGATACTCTACTCACCACTTTATTACTTGTTGATATTGTACACTTGCAATTTCACTGAACAATTTACTTGATGAATTATGTGGATCAACTGTGTTTTCCAAAATTGATTTGAAAAGTGGTTACCATCAGATTAGGATGAAAACAGGTGATGAATGGAAAACTGCTTTTAAAACAAAACATGGATTGTATGAATGGTTAGTAATGCCTTTCGAATTAACTAATGCACCAAGCACTTTTATGCGCTTAATGAATCATGTTTTGAGAAAATTCATTGGAAAATTTGTGGTTGTTTATTTTGATGACATTTTAGTGTATTCAAGAAGTTTGAATGATCATCTTGAACATCTAACATGTGTGTTAAGTGTGCTTAGGGAGGAGAAGCTTTATGCCAACTTAAAAAGTGTACCTTTTGCACTAATGAAGTAAGTTTTCTTGGTTATATTGTAAGTGCTAATGGTATCTCAGTTGACATGGAAAAAGTAAAGGCAATCCAGGAATGGCCGACTCCCAAAGGTGTTAGTGAAGTGCGAAGCTTCCATGGCCTCGCATGTTTCTATAGGAGATTTGTCAAAAATTTTAGCACCTTGGCTGCACCATTAATCGAAGTCATCAAGAAGAATGTGGCATTCAAATGGGAAGAAGAGTGGGAGGAAGCTTTTCAAAAGCTTAAATTTCAATTAACAAATGCTCCTTTACTTTCCTCGCATAACTTTGATAAAACATTTGAAGTTGAATGTGATGCTTCAGGTGTTGGAATAGGCGTTGTCTTAATGCAAGAAGGAAGACCTGTGGCATACTTTAGCGAGAAGCTAAATGGGGCAACTCTGAACTATCCGACTTATGACAAGGAGTTGTATGCACTGGTCCGAGCCTTGAAGACATGGCAGCACTATCTATGGGCTAAAGAATTCGTGATCCACACTGAAAGGCCAACATAAGCTTAACAAAAGGCATGCAAGATGGATGGAATTCATTTAGACCTTTCCGCATGTCATCCGGTACAAGAAAGGTAAAGAGAATGTTGTAGCCGATGCACTCTCTAGGAGGTATGCTTTATTGACTTCATTAGATTCTAAATTACTTGGTTTTGAGCAAATTAAAGGATTATACTATGATGATTCTGATTTTTGTCAAGTGTTCCAAGCATGTGATAAGGGTTCTTTTGAAAAATTTTATAAGCATGATGGGTTTTTATTTAAAGAGTCCAAGCTTTGCATTCCTAAGTCTTCTATGCGTGAATTGTTAGTTAGGGAAGCACATGGTGGGGGACTTATGGGACACTTTGGCATAGCAAAAACTTTGGCAATTTTGCAAGAACATTTTTATTGGCCAAAAATAAAAAGTCTTGTTGTGAAAATTTGTGAAGACTGTATTGTTTGCAAAAAAGCAAAATCAAAGGTTCAACCTAATAGCTTGTACACACCTTTGCCAATTCCAAAAGAGCCGTGGGTTGATCTTTCAATGGATTTTGTTTCGGGTTTACCAAGAACTAAAAATGGGAAAGATTCAATTTTTGTGGTAGTTGATAGATATTCAAAAATGGCGCATTTCATTGCATGCAATAAAACGAACGATGCATCACATATTGCTGAGTTGTTCTTTAAAGAAGTAATTCGTTTGCATGGAATGCCGAGAACCATTGTATCCGACCGAGATACAAAATTTCTGAGTTATTTTTGGAAGACTTTGCGGGGAAAATTAAGGACAAAACTACTATTTTCTACAACTTGTTATCCACAAACCAATGGCCAAATTGAGGTCGTTAATCGTACCTTATCTACATTATTGAGATCGGTCATTGGTAAGAATACTAAGTCTTGGGATGTTTGTTTACCTCATGTTGAATTTGCATATAATAGGACTGTGCATTCTACCACTAAATTTTCTCCTTTTGAAATTGTTTATGGTTTTAATCCATTATCTTCAATGGATCTAACACCTTTGCCTGTAAGTGAGAGATTGAACTTAGATGGCAAAAAGAAGGCTGAATTTGTGAAACAAATCCATGAGAAGCCAAGACTTAACATTGAAGAGAAGACACAAAAATATGAACAACAAGACAACAAGGGGCGTCATAAGCTCATCTTTGAACCAGGAGATTAGGTTTGGTTGCATTTGAGGAAAGAAAGGTTCCCAATGCAAAGAAAATCCAAGTTGCAACCAAGAGGAGATGGACCTTTTCAAGTTTTAGAGCTCATAAATGACAATGCCTACAGACTTGATTTGCCGAGTGAGTACGATGTTCATGATGTCTTCAATATTTCTGACTTAAGTCTCTATCATGTAGGTGCTGAAGATTTGAGGACAAATCCTTTTCAAGAGGAGGGGAATGATGTGAACTCGACTCACACTTCCCGACTTGCGACTCAAAGATGCGCAGAGCACACTTCCCGACCTTCAGTTTACACTTCCCGACCTACGAACGAAGATAGGAACTCTGCGACGCACACTTCCCAACCTTCGGCTCACACTTCCCGACCTACGAGCGAAGATGAGAACTCTGTGACGCACACTTCCCGACTTTCGGCTCACACTTCCCAACCTGCGAGCGAAGATGGGAACTCTGCGACCAGAATTGCGAACTCTTCAACCAGAGTTGCGAACTTGGCCTCAACTTTCCATCCAATACCATGGAGCGAAGGTCCAAGGTCAAGTGTGTATCTTATCCAAGTCAAAGATCAATTTTAGTCTAAAGTTGGTCTAAATTCCAGCCAACAATTATCTACGTAGTCAAGTGTTGAAGACTACAAATTCAATGGTCAAGCATCTATTTTGAGGCCTTGAAGGACGAAATTCTGCATTGGAAAAATTCAGTCAAAGGAGCATTAATGGAGTCTTGCAAGTCAACTCAAAATGCATGAACCTTCTCATTCTAACACTTGGTCAATATACCAATCCAATGCATCTTGATTTCAGCCAACATATCATCTAGAAATATGCATAATTCATGGATTAAAATGCAGAATTTTATTAGTCTTGTCTAGAAGTTCGAAAGTCAAATTATTATCTATTTCTTCTAGACTAGGATTTATTTATTTCTTTTTACTACTTATTTTAGCCTATAAATAGGCATCTTTGTACTACTTTGAAAACAAGCTTTGAGTAATAGAATTTGTGAGTTTATCTCATTTGGTTCTTTAAGAACTTAGAACTTATCAAGTTCTCCTTGGAGACTTGTGGCGTTCGTACAAACTTATCAACCAATTTTTTGTGTAATTGGTTGTGGCGTTTTATACCAAGGTTCCTATCTATTTCATAGGTAGTGGGTTGTGGTTTACACCATCTAGTTTAAGCTTTCCTTAGACATATCCCGGACAACTTCAAGTGTTTCCGATCCTTCCGATTGTGAATCACATCTTCGGGGTTGAAATCACATCAGTACTTCATCATGATGAAATATGTGTTCCAAAGCAGGCATTTTGCCACTATATAGCATATAAAGATTATTGTCTTTAGGTTTTTCCTTGATTTAGTGGTTTTTCTCTTTAGAAACCCATATGATAATTTACTTGAAGGGATTTTCCAGTCTTCATCTTACCAATTGTGTATACAAATACCATTGACTGTTAATATTTTAAAGGATTGGTTCTCCGGATTGCAAGCATCCTTTGCTCTGTTCTATCTTTGACAGTAATGAAGTAATTTGCTACCATTAGCTGTTGTTTTCCTGATAGAACCATCATTAGCTTTCAATGTGGTAGGTGACATGCAACGTAGGTTTTTGTTGTTAAATTTCATATGTGAACTGGTTGTTCCTGTGGCAGCAATAATTGAAAAACGTAGAACACCTTAGTTTAAGCATTACGAAGTTCCTTAACTATGAATCTTGGTTTAAGGTTTACAAAGTTCATGGTCAGCTAAATGCCAGTCAAATTGGCAGTAGGATGAAACCTGGTCAAAATACATATGGAAAAACACATTGGTTCAATAACCCATAAGATGAAACATTATCAAAATTCACATAAAAAATGGGAAAGTCTCTCAATGCAGAGCAAGTGAAAATTTTGATGAAACAACTTAAGACAATTTAGAATGAAATCTAAATTCTACTAATCATCGACTAGAATAAATGATTGCTTATATTAAAAGCATGGACCAAGATTCAGGGTAGGCCAAACCATCTCTGGCAAAATTCCTGGTAAAACCAAAGGAAGAGCCACATTGTGTTATCTCTTTATGTGGCCTTAATTCAAACCTAGAACAAGAAGTACTCCACTAACTAAATATTAGTAATACTAACTCACAATATAGACTAATGTAATTTGAGTATTGGAAAATCATCTCAATTATTCTTGATTTGGGGCACATTCGAAACAGGGCTATCGACGTTTGGCTTAGGTGACTACAAAGGCTTGTGGTTAAATAAAAACTTATTTATTACAATTTCAATATTATGTAGTTCACTTCTCCATTTCGAACATTTCTACATTTTTCCATGTCATTGTCGAGAAAAAAATCCCCAAATCAACAAACTATCAATGTAAATGATTTTTACTCACGTAATGATCATGTATACCTATTGGCAATGTAAACTAATTTCTTATACTACTATAAATATACATATATGAACATATTTATTCCTCACATATAAATAAACAAAAAGTGTATTCATAACTCAAAATCCTACAACATCAATCAAATTTCATGTATTTAAATTTCTTTGGGTTGCAATATATTGTAATACACCCTAAACCCTAACCTTAATGCCCTCATGCAATATATTGTAATGTAACAATTGTAATCCAATTATTATTATTTTTATTGTTATTATTACTATAACATATGTAGCTACTTGTCATACAATAATTTATACATATATATTTATCCTTTAAATAAGATGAATAAAAGCACATTCAAAACCTAAAACCCTACATGTATTATCATTATATTTGTAATTTTTGTAATACTACAATAATTTATACATACATACATATATATATATATATATATATATATATATATGTATGTATGTATGTATGTATGTATGTATGTATATATACACATATATAATTATATATATTTGTGTTTCATATATAAATACACAAAGAGTGTCGTCAGAACCTGGAACCCTAATTGTATTAACCATCAAATTTTGAACTTAATAGTATCATTAATATGATATTAGCTCTTAATATTATTATCACTTTACTTTTATTATTCTTATCTCCTACTATTATTATTATCGTAATTACTAACTCTTATTATTAGTTATTACTATAATAATTATAATTATTAACTATAATTATAATAATATTATCATTATTATTATACTTCATATTATAAAATATTAAATTAATATTATAATATTATTATAATTATTAATGTTATAATAATAGTATTATAAAATATTTTCAATCAACAAGCAAATGCGCCCATGTGCTACGCCCAAGCCAAATTTCAAAATCAACCCCTCGCCTTAGATTGTAAATGTTATTTTTTAAAAAAATTTGGCGTATTTGCAAATGGGCCTGAGCAATCAATTTATTGTTTTTAGCAGATGGGCGAATTTGCCAAATGTTCCCATGTCTGAGCTGCACAGTTCTGGGCCTGGCAGGCCAAATTCATAACAGAATTGAAACACGACTTTTTCCCATCACAGAATTTTCCTTCCCATTTTTTCCCATCACAAAATTGGAAAAGCTCCCAGTTTTAAGCATTTAGCACAAGAATTGAGCAATCTCCTCTACAAAATGATACTGTGATGTTGAGTTGGTTCCCTCAAAAGGCCTATATTGCACGAGAGACAAGGCCAACTTCAACTTCTCCGATGGCTAAGCAATACATTTATGAATCATTTCGAATGGTTCCTCAGCTACCCCGTAAAGGCTTTCTAGGTAGCCTCATTTCTTTTGTCCCAAGCCAGATTGGTCAAGTGAGTTTGAGAGAGTCCTCCAAAAGAACTCTTTAATCGCCATTGGAATATTGTATAACTGGCTCCACGAAATAAATTATGCTAGCTAGCGGTAGGCGTAATTTCCTTGAATCTATCAATAGATTGTTCCAAAGCAAGACCTAACCTTCCTACTTTAGTGTTGGAGGTTTCAATGTGGGCTGTTGTTTGATGAATTGCAAGCGTACAATGTCAACCAGTAATAAAGATGTGAGTAGAGTATCGTTCCTATTAGGATTGAAACAAATCTAATCAATTACTTACCAACTTGATTAATTCAAAAACAAAGCTAACCAATCAAATTATTTTATGGTGATTTAAATAAACTAAGAATGAAAAATTGATAACAGCAAAAAATACTAAAAAATTACCAAATCAATTAAGATTTTAGAGCCTTTTAATTTCACTTAATCAATCATAATTAACTCTCTTGACTTGTCATGCAAGTAATTTAATTTCCAAATTATGATGGTGAAATTTCGCTAATGTAGATTAATAGCCGACATCAGTCTAATAACCCTATTTAGATTAAAATCAACTCACACTTGGTCTAGGTGAATTTAGATTTCTAAATGTATTACAAACCATGGAAATTCCCGAATTCAATCTAAGTAGTCGCGACTTAGTTTTACTACCAAAACCACATGAACAACCTAGATTATTACTGTCTAAATTGAATTCACGATCTAATATCACATGACCACATGCATGTCATCTCCACAAGGTATCAAACAAGCATAAAAAAATCAATTGGTGATGGCCAATCACCCAAAAGCATTAAGAGTATGATATTAAACTCAAAATTGAAATATGGGTTGCATGAACAAGTCTTGAGAATCAATTATTCATGATTAAGATCCATCTAAGCTCTAACAAAAGAGAATTAGAACATAATAAAATTTACACTAACAACAAGAGTAAAAGTAGACATAACTAAAATTAAAATAAATTTTTAAAATTAAAGTAAATAATATTCAATAAACATAAAAACTATTAAGTATTTGATAATTGAAAATAAAACACAACCAAAAGTTTCATAACAAAACACAAGAAATCAAAATGCTAAAATTGCTAAACTAAACTAAAGAAAAACAAGAAAAGAAAAAACCCGTGAATGATGTAAAAAAGAACGTGAGGGACATGATGCTTTTTTTTTTTTTTGTTTTCTTCTCCACAAAGTACAAAGGAAAACAGAAGCTAGCTGCTCTGGTGTCTCTTTCCCAAATGAATGTGGGAATGAATTGCTAAACTAATGAAAAAAAAAATAAAGGAACATGTGCTCCCAGACAGAAACAAGACCGGCTGCTAAAATTTGTCCCGTAAGAAGAGTCAACTGCTGAAATTTTTGTATAAGAAGAAACTAAAACTAAACTAAAGACAAGTCGAAAAGAAGAAAAGGACAACGTCCAGGACATGAAGAAGAAAAATTGGCGGCTGCCTTTTCTAAACTAATGAAAGAACAAAAAAGAAAAAGTACATGTCTTGGAGAGAAGAAAGAAAAGGATGACTGCACTCAAATAAATTCTGCACCTTCTTTCTCTTTGTCTTCTCTCGGGTTTTTATAGTTTTTTCCCAAGCAACTCTACCTTGGTTTTTGTCTTTCAATTTCGGTTGTTTTCTGTTTCCCAGTTGCAATTGTCTTTTGTTTCCTTGTTTCAGCTGTATTCTATCTTGTTATTTCCTTGTTGTACTCGGCTTGTAGTATTCCAAATTGTAGTTGTCTTTTATTTCCTAATTGTATCACGGCTCTTTTATTTCCTTGTTGTAGTGTCTTTCTGTTTTTTTTCTTCTTCTTGTGCAGCACGGCTTTGTCTTCTCACGAATGAAGAAGTCTTTTGCCTTTGGCTGAAGCAATTCGGTTAGGTTTGAGGAGGGAGTTCGGTTAATAGAAATCCCAATGTGAAAGGAAGTCTCTCATTTGACGTCATGTGTGCAAGTTGATTTTTTGGACTTTTAAGAGCAAAGAATGAGCCAATGATAAGTGCATCACCCATTGTGAAGCAAATAGCAAACTTCAGAGGTGTTATCCCATATTACTGGCAAAAATATGAAGAATGCTATTATAATGATGAACACTCAAGAAGCAAGTAACAATGCAAAATACACAGACTTCCCTAAGGGGACGCTACTTGTGGCTGATTGAAAACTCCCGGGAACATTCCTCACTCCTTTTGATACCCTTTCAGACCAAACTATGCCAATCGTTTAGTTTTTTGGTAATTGAGTCAATTTTTCCTAAAAATGTTCCACAATAATTAATATTCATATAAACAAGCCTTTTAATTAACTAAAACACAAGGGAATTGACCCAATAAATATGCAATTATACAGTCTATCAAATTCCCCCACACTTAGATCAAAGCTTGTCCTCAAGCTTAGATAAACATCTTTCTCTCCATTCCATGCCAACCCATCCACAAATAATTCAAAGTCATTACACATTAAAGATCCAGATTGGAATAACTATCCAAAGAACAAGTATTCATAGCCTGATTTTCTTTACAAAATACACATCTAATTAATTCCAATAATTTGGTCGAAATCAAATGAACAAAATTTGATAACTTCTCACAGGTTGCACTCTAATCACTCAAAATGTTTAGGGGTTTATTCAGCACTCAAATCAAACATAGCATGTCATTACCATAGGCTTGCTTATATATCACATCTCCACCACTTATAAATATAAATCCATATAAAAATCAAAGGGTCTTGCAAATGGTTGTAACGGGGCTTAGCTAAAGGTAGGTAAAAAGAAAGGACAATTTAGGTTTTCATGTATCAAGATACGTAGCAACTTCCGTACATGACTCAAAAGCAACAAGTAGCATATTAGAGCCACTTCTTTATTCCAAATAACATACATCTCCTTTTTGCAATTTCACCATATAGTTGGACTGTCTTGTACACAATGAAGAACATTATGATACGAATCTTAAACCAAGAGAATAAAATCTGAACCTATATCAGAGTGTTGGTCCTAGTATCGTCTTCTAGGTTGAACTGATTCTTCCTTTAGCAAGACACCAACTCCAAGATTGAAGAAGGACCTCGCTTTTGTCCACTTAACACCCGAAAGAATTATCCAAACTCAAAGTTGAGAATTGAACTATCCTTGGAACCAAGAAGCACGCTCAAATTGTTGAGCGAAAGAAACTCAACAAGATAGCTTAAACATGAACCTAAGAAACTATTCTCAAAGACTCAAAGCAAGTTCTAAACTAGAACTCAAAGAAAAGTTAAAAAGCTCTCAAGTTTGTATTGAATCAAGTCTTTCCTTCTTGGGGCTGAATAGCCTCTTTTTATAGATTACAATCTGTAAGAATTAAGAAGCCATCTCCTAGAAAAAATAGCTTTTTAGAAAACTACTTTAAGAAACTATTACTAAAAGAAATACTTACTAAAAGTATTCTAATCTAAGAAAAAGGAAATAGAACAAAATAGTTGCCTAAAACAAATCCAAGGTTGTTTTGGATTTGAGTTGAGAGTGACTTGAATTGGCTCTCCAAATGTGGATTGGATTTGTGTGTTGGCCGAATTTAGAAGTTCAGAATTTAGAATGGAATTGAAGCTTCCCAAACCTCATGTCTTTGAGCTGAACTTGAGCTGGATTGAAGTTTCCTAAATCAATATCCAAGTGCTGAATGGAATTGCCTAAACCATAAGTTCAAGTGCTGAGTGGAATGGAGCTGAATAGAGATGGAATTAAAATGGTCTAGAGCTGCCAAACGTCCATGTGAGCTTCTAAAAACCGGCCAAATGCTGGAACCTTCCAAGGCCAAATGCTGAATCCAAGTGTGGTTCGGATTTGCTTGTGTGGTGGCTGAAGTGAATTGCATTCTTCCGAATTAGAACCTTCCAAATTCAAACTTGGATTGTGATGAGAAGTGGCCTAAGGATCTTGATTACACGTGTGAAAATCAACCACACTCGATCCTTCATTCTCAAGTCTTCATTGATGATTAAAATGACATATGATGATCTAAGACCGGAAGTCTTCCTTACTTTCCTTGGTGTCCTAGTTTCTTGAGCTTCACTTAATTCAATTATAAGAGATGCTAAGGCAGCTTTCATTCTCTTAATTTGTGACCTAATCATAGGCCTTCTAATACCTTGTAATGGATCAAGATGTGGATGTCTCTTTGTAGGCGAATTCTCAACTAAACATCCAACTTGTGCTCTTAGATTTGTTTCTCTTGAATTTGGTTGAGTTGTTTTGGTTAGATGGTTGATTGTTCCAACCTTGGCTCTTAGATTTTCATCAGACTCCCTTTCTTTAAAAGGACTCACCCTCGAGTCCATAAACTCTTCATCCAACTCAAACAAAGAAAGCTCAGAGACATTAAATGCAGCACGACCTCCAAAATCACTTGGAAGGACAAGTTGGTATGCATTCTCGCTCATGCGAGCAATAACTTGGAAAGGACCATCTCCTCGAGATGAAGCTTAGTCCTTACTTGCTTTCTCCCTCTATTGGCAATTTGAGCATAACGTTCATTCTTCTTGAGGATGTAATGGTGTACTCTCTCATGCGAGTCTTGAACAAACTTAGCCCTTGCTGCACCATTAAGATTTATCTACTCATTGCTAGGCAATGGCACTAAGTCAAGAGGGGTTAGTGGTTTAAAACCAAACATCTTAATTTCACACAAGACACTTAGAAAAAATTTAATATGCTTCACATGCTCTTCTAAGCTCCTGCTTTAAATGAGAATGACATCAAAATACACAACAAATTTTCCAATAAACTGCCTAAGTACATGATTCATGAGCCGCATGAATGTGCTAGGTGCATTAGTTAATCCAAAAGTAGGAGTGGTCAACGGTTCAGTTTTCGGTTTATTCGGTTTGACATTTTGGAACCCCCTACCTGAAAACCGAATAAACCGAACCGAATTTCTTATTCAGTTTTTGACTCGGTTCAGTTTGAACCAAATAAAACCGAATAAGAAATTCAGTTTCTTATTCGGTTTATTCGGTTTGGTTAACCAAATAAACCGAATTTATTTTTTTTTTTTTTCAAAACTTCACAAATAATTCAGTTTGAAAACTTCACAAATAATTATTAATTTATTAGTGTTATAACTTATAAGTTATAATATATAAGTATTATGCTATTACTTATTAGCCTATTAGGCATTAGCTAAGTTAGTACTTATTAGTTATTACTCAAAACAAAGATAGTATTATCTAAGTTAATGCTTAGTTAGTAATTTAGTACTTATCAGTGTTAACTAAGTTAGTATTTATCAATGTTAACTAAGTAAGTATTAACTTATATATATTAAGTATTACTCAACACTAAGTTAGTATTAAATAAGTACTAACTAATTTAGTGCTTAGTTCGTTAGTAAACTTAGTACTCATTATTCATTAATCATTATTGGTTATTAACTTATTACTATAGCTAAGTTAGTATTAAATAAGTACTACCTAATTTAGTGCTTAGTTCGTTAGTAAACTTAGTACTCATTATTCACTAATCATTATTAGTTATTAACTTATTACTATAGCTAAGTTAGTATTAAGTATTAACTAAGTTAGTGCTTCTTAGTATTATAAGTTTAACTAGGTTAGTATTTAGTTGTAATAATAATTACTTGATTAATAATAACTAATTATAAGCATTAATTATCATGATATTTGACTCGATTTAAATACGTATAATTAATTTGCAAATCATAAATAATTTTGAATTTTGAATAAATAACCGTTAGTAAATATTATATAATTATAATTGATTACTCAAAGACTCAACACTCAGGCATTTAATAGTTAATACTTCGTAATCATTTAGTTAACAACAATAAGTTATTTATTATTGACTATTATATTGAATAATTGATGATATTATGAATCTATGATATTTGATTCTAGTTAAATATATAAAACATAATAATCGCATACTATATAGTTACACGCTAGTACGCTACACAACCTATAGGCCCTACACCTTCTATATGCTTAACATTTTAACAACTTTGTCAACTTATGTATTATTTTATTTTTCTTTATTTGTAATTTGATATTTCATATTTGTTTAACTTTTAAATAAATTGATAAGTTAAAATTATAGTATAAACTATAAATTGTTTAGTAATTAGTAATATATAGTTATATACTACATTAATATTACTATATAATTATATATTCATATATTGTCCATTATCATTAATATCTATACACGATAAATTTTATAATAACAATAAATTAATTATACAAAAATATATATACATAACTACAAAGTCTACAATGGTTTTATGAACTATAAACCATAACTATAAAATAACATATATTTATATATATAAATTTATAAAATAACTATATGTGTGTGTGTGTGTGTGTGTGTGTATATATAAAATATATATTTATAAATTATAAAATTCGGTTTATTCGGTTTATTCGATTTATTCGGTTTTTCATTCGATTCGATTTCCTTATTAGATTCGGTTTTCTTATTCGATTCGATTTCCTTATTCGTTTCGGTTTATTTGGTTCGGTTCGGTTTTCGAAATCCCAAACCATAAACCGAACCGTAAAACCATTTAAGTAATTCGGTTTGGTTAAAACCGAACTGAATAAACCGAATTCATTTTCGGTTTGGTTTATTCGGTTTTTCGACTCGTTTTTTCGGTCAGTTTATTCGGTTTACCCAAACCATGACCACCTATTCAAAAGTCATGACTAACCATTCATACAAACCAAACTTAGTTTTAAAAGTAGTTTTCCATTCATCTTCATTGTTAATGCATACTTGATGATATCTACTCTTAAGGTCAATTTTAGTACAATTTTTAGACCCATGCAACTTTTCAAACATGTCATTAAAGCGAGATATTGGATGTCTATACTTAACTGTACACATTCTCCACGTACCTTCCTTCTTTGGAACAAGGTTGACTGGAACTGTGCATGGACTAAGACTTTCTTGTTCATGACCTTTATCTAACAATTCCTCAACTTGCCATTGGACCTTTATGGTCTCTTCAAGGTTGGCTCGATTGGGAATTACTGCACCTGGAATGAAGTCAATTTAATGCTCAATTCCCCTTAAAGGTGGTAGTCCTTTAGGGAGATCTTCTGGAAAATCATCTTCATCTTCCTGCAAAACAACTTTGACTTGTGAAGGCAAGTCACTTGGTATCTCATCAGTAATAGATAAAATTTCTTGAAAATTATTTGGCACCAACTCTTTACTTACATTTAAAATTCTATCAACATCATTTATGCAAGTAGAGAAACTACCTTTAAAATTTTCAACTGATGGCTAGAAACCTTTGGTTTCACTCATGAGAACCGAAGCTTTACCTTTAGAAGTTGAAGACATTTGTTTACTCACGGTTTGAGCAGAATTTGAACCTTTTTCAACCTTCTTTTGTTCTTTTATCCACTCCATGTGCTTCATCTTTTGTTGTTGATGAAACTTACTAATTCCAAAGGTGGCAATGGTGCTAGTATGAAGGCCTTTCTATCCTTATTAAGACGATACTTATTAGTCCTCCCAAAATGAATTGCATTGCCAAGGTCGTCCTAATAGTAGGTGAATAGCCTGCATAGAAACAACATCACAAAGAACTTGGTTAATAAAATTTCCAATTTTAAAACTTACCAAGGTTTGCTTTGTGACATGAAGTGATCCACTTTGATTCATCCATTGTAATTTGTATAGTTTATGATGCAAGGAACACTTGAGTTTCAATTTATCTACAAGATAAGTAGAAGCAAGGTTAGTACAAGATCCTCCATCAATAATCATCATACAAATTTGATCTTTAATTAAATATTTAGAGTGGAAATGATTTATCCTTTCATCTTCAGCAGGTTCTTCAAGTAGAGTACTCAAATCTCTTATTGTAACCAAACATTCTCCAGTCAATTGATCCTCGCCATGCCCCCAATGTTCTTTAACATCACTTGCGGCCATGTCTTTACTCTCACTTTTATAGATTCCATCACCTAAGGTAGGCATGGTTCGAGAATTTGGACATTGAGAAGTCACATGTCCTTGGCCTAAGCACCTAAAACATTGGATAGAAGAACTAGTGTTAGAACTATTTGAACTGGACGAAGGTTTAGGGTTACTTACCTTTGAAGAAGTTTGTGGTTTAAACTTCTTCCTATTTGCTGGATTGGATGCTTTCTTTGCGGATGCAACTTGAGCCATTGTGCCTTCCATTTGTTCCAATCTCTTATGGACTAATTCTAAAGCCGAAGCTAAGTTCTTAAGATATTCTTTCATATCTTTCTCTTGTTCTTTTGGGTTTTCAGCCTTTTCTACACAAGCAATGTTAGTAACAAAATTTCCTACCTCACTTCCCTCTAACCAATTGCCCAATGTACGAGATTCTCACCAATGTAAGGCTAAACTCTCTTTTTATAGTGAATGGGGTTGATGAGTAGGTTCACTCACGCTCAATCACTTTTCTAAGAGTTCTAATCCAAACAAGCTTCAAAAGTCTCACAAAAGCAGACAATTAAATCCAAGTAAAAGCAAGAATAAAATTTTTAGAGGTCAAGGAAGACAAGAAATGAGAAAAAATTCTGAAAACAAGAAACGAATATGAGGTTAATCAAAGAAGAATAAAGAACTTGAACCAAGAAGACTATTCGCAGCTGAAATTTTCAAAGGACGGAAAAAACTGAATTTTGGCCAAAAAGACTATGCTAAAGATGGTTCTTTACGTGCTTGTGATGAAGTAAAACTTGGTGAATATGATTGTAACTTGCTCAAGAGATCAAACTAAAATCAGACTTCCCATCAACTCAAGTTCTTGACCAAACCAATTCCAATCAGGATTTGTTTTTGGTTTTTGGCAGGTTTCTTAAACAAGAATTTTCCAAAAGCTCCAGCAACCAATATAACGTCTTAAAGCACAACCTTTACAGTATAATTCAACAAAACTTCGCAGCTTTTAATCAAGAATTGGTGCAAACCGAAGCTTAGAACAAATCAGGAAATTTGGGTTTCAGGATTTCAGAATTTTTCAGCTTTTCTGGACTGTTTTTCTTTCACAGGGAGTTACAGAATTTCGGCTGGGGTTTTATGGCTTTGCAACACCATTTTGGAAACAAATTTAAGCCTTTGTGTTCAGAAAATAATCACAAAAACAACCTGATCAAGGATCAAGAAGGTTTGGGCAGAATTCAGAAAAACTGGGGTTTCAGTTTTCTTTGTTGGATGATCGGATTTTTAGATGGAATTCAGCGGGCTGCTTCACAATTTTTGTAGCACAAATTGATATTAAATTTCAATAATAAGAAACCTTCTTACTCAGGTAATAATCCCATGAAGATACAACACATAAACTGGGCAGAAATTTGAAGTGGGATATTCGGGTTTTTCCTGGATTTTTTCAGCTACGGGTTTCTGATTTTTGTGCAGTAGTTGGCTTCACTTTTTACAGCAACAAGTCAAAAACCAAGGTCTCTATCAAAAACCAATAGTCACACAAGAAACAAGAGCACAGAACCAGGTGTAATGCACGAAAAATAGATGACAAAAGCTGGACAGAATTTCGGCAGAACTGGAGCAGAATTTATGACAGAAGTTTATGAATTTGGATGGAGATTTTTATGTCGTTTTTTAGCACGAAAATAAGAGGCGAATTTAGAAGATGATTAAGGGTAGAAAAATAACTCAGATATACAAGAAGAGAAACGAAAGGATTAGATAAACAGAAACACAAAAAGATGCGAAAAACTGGGACAGAATTTTTACAATCGGGTGGAACTTCTTTTTGTTTGGTTTTCAACACAAAATTAAGAAGATAATCATGAATAGATTATGGACAGAAACAAGACTCAGATATACAAAACAAAAACGCAGAATAACAAAGAAAAATGGAGACACGAAACAGAAACAAAAAAAGATATGAAAGGCAGAAAAACTGGGCAGAATTTTACAATCGGGTGGAACTTTTCCTTTTAGTTTTTAAGTATGGAATTGAAGAAGAATTTGAACAAGTATTCACAAGGACAACACAATACTTACAGCACACAAGAGCAGTAAGTTGGAAAAGAAACAAATATATACAAAAAGATATGAACAACTTCAAGGAGCAACCCAAAGACAGCTCTGATACCAAATTGATACGAATCTTAAACCAAGAGTATCGTCCTCTAGGTTGAACTAATTCTTCCTTTAGCAAGACACCAACTCCAAGATTGAAGAAGGACCTTGCTTTTGTCCACTTGACACCTGAAGGAATTATCCAAACTCAAAGTTGAGAATTGCACTATCTTTGGAACCAAGAAACACACTCAAATTGTTGAGGGAAAGAAACTCAACAAGATAGCTTAAACATTAACCTAAGAGGCTATTCTCAAAGACTCAAAGCAAGTTCTAAACTAGAACTCAAAGAAAAGCTAACACTACAAGAATTTTGAATATTTGTGAGGGAGTATTTGCGAGGGCTAGCTAGCCCTTGCCTAAAACTAATATTTGTGAGGAAAACCGCCTCACAAGTAAAATCCCTCGCAATTGAATTTTATTTAAAAATAAAATAATAAATTATTATTTGCGAGGGCTATAACCCTCGCAACAGCACTGATGGCCCTCGCTAGGTTTGGAGGGAATGGGAAGTGGTTGGCGCAATTTTTATCTATTATTTGTGAGCTCTTATATCATTATTTGCGAGCCTGTGTCCCTCGCAATAAGAACTATTGTGCGAGGGCATATTTGCGAGTGGGATGCCCTCACAAAAGGTGGTCAATATTGACTTTATCTCCCATTATTTGCGAGGGATAATTTACTCGCAAAAACATCCCTCCTAATAAAATTTTAATTAAAATTAATAAATAAAATTATTAGTTGCGAGAGATTGAGCCCTCGCACAAGCACTGATGGCACTCACGTTTTTTATCTATTATTTGCAAGAGCTTATATCATTATTTGCGAGACTGTGTCCCTCGCAATAAGATCTATTTTGCGAGGGCATATGTGCGAGTGTTACGTCCTCACAAAAAATGTCAACATTAACTTTTTCTCCCATTATTTGCGAGGGAGTGTTTTCTCACAAATGTATCACTCGTAAGAAAATTTCAATTAATAATAAATACATAAAATTATTATTTGCGAGGGTTGTAGCCCTTGCAATAACATTTATGTCTCTCGCAGCATATGGCGGTAAAGAAAATTCACGGGGCACCTTTTGTTTGTTATAGGCAAGGGATAATGTCTTTATTCGTGAGTGCAAGTTACTTGCTAAATTAACTTGCTCATGAGGGCTTATTTGTGAGTGTTAAGCCCTCACAAAAGCAAACAATAATGATTTTCTAAAAAAAAGTTTCTTTCCATTGAAAAGGCTATAGCTATCCAACGAAAAGCTCATATAAGTGAAAATAGTCTCTTTTTAATTTCATTATTTGTTAAGTGTAATTTAATTTCTAAAATCATATTCTTAGGACAATATTATTCCTGAAATTTAATGTTTTTTTCTCAAGTAATATGTATTTCTTTTTATTTTTATGTTGATTTCAAATGAAATATAAATTATCTCATAATAGGTTCTTAGATCACTAACTTTTGAGGTGAAATTATGCTTTTTTGCTAAATTAAAATTTTCAACTATAAAAATTATAGAAAATGTAAATAGTAAATTGCATCTCATTTGAATTTAAAAAACACTTATAAAAGAGTATGAGAATTTTGTCAATAACGCAAAAAAGCTCTTTAAGTGTCAACCAAAATCTTGTATGATAAGGTTTACTTAAACTTAGTTTAATAGTAGAGTGAGACACTGGCCTCAACTATTGAAATAGACGTGAATATAAAGAAAATTGGCTAAAGCAATAGCTTTCACACAAATTAACACCAATTCAATTTAAGATCAATCTTACTTAATTGAATTAAGATAATTTTTCTTTAAAATATATCAAGGAATAAAAGTGAAACACTACAAAGTATTCATTTTAGACAAATATACCTATGAATTAAGATCTTAATCCAATTAATATTTATTAATTTTAATTGATATGAATTGAATTGAATTTAATTACGATCAATATTAGTTAATTGCATTATATCAAATTGATTAAATTAAAATCTATATTAGTTAAGATATGAATTAATTTAAAATTAATTCCATGATATGGTCTTCTGATTTTGTTCAATTGAAATCAATATTACTCTTTTCTTTACTTTTTTTAATTATTCATATTTTTTATCCAAATACACTTTATGAAAATTAAAACAATTTTTTTTTTGGAGGAAAAATCTACAGCGCTGATCAATCCCAGTACCTTTCAACTTCTTTGCAATTGGACGCCCATCTTTTCCAAGCGAGACAAAACTTCTTTGCAATTGGAAGGAATCTCTCTAGTTTGCAAGACAAAGCTTCTCTGTAATTGGAGACATGACGATTCGCACAAGGTATCAATCTGACTTATTTCTCTTCACCTTTTTAAACTTCTACTTGATTTACCTTTGTGAAATCTATATATTTAGTATTCTTCATCTCCAATTTGATGGATTTTGCACGGTTTTTCTCGTAGAACCCTAACTCCAATTTTGTTTGAAGTGTGAATCTCCTATTCTCTATGTTTCAGCTACAAGTTGATCCCATTTGTATTTGATGTCCTTCTATTGCATTTTTTGTTTCGGTTGCAAATTGATCCCATTTGTATTTGATGTCCTTCTATTGCATTTTTTTTCGGCTACAAATTTATCCCATAATAAATTAAACATTATTATAGCAGCACTGAATTAGGGCAAATGGGACAAAGGAATATAAAGATTCGCACCCCTTGACTATACCAACACTCTCCTCCCCCTTCCCCCCAAACCCTCCAGGTATTTTCCCAATCTTTGATGTCATAAAAATGTGACTTTTTTTTATCTGTTACATAGATCTAGAGCTAGATTAAATTTGTTCTGAAATTTTTCTGATTTTGGTGAATTCATTAGGTAAAGGCTTGGGTCACAATTTTCATCCATGGCTCCTGCTAGAGGTACTCTCTGTCTTTTATTAGTTATTGGAATTGATTGTTGTTGCTGTTCTTGATTTCAAAGAAGCGCGGAGAGATTAGAAATGCTTATTTTTAGTGAGCCAATTGGAAATGTGTTTTGCCTTTAATCCTTAATAGCTTTTAAATTTTTCTAATACATGATGTCTTTTTTTTTGTGGTTTTTGATTGTTTTCTTGTATTTGTCTCTAATTTTTGGTGTTAATGGCAATTAAAGTGAGGAACTATTACTGGTTTTACAAGTTGAATGAACCAAGTTGGGATTTGAGAATTGCATGAATTTGAACTTCACTTTGAGAGTTGGGACTATAAGGAAGACTTGCAATATAAGGACATTTTCTAACGCGGCTCTTGTTTATTAACTTGAATAAGGTTTAGATGAAGGTGAGGAGATTGTTGCTTAGAAGAGGTGTATATTGATGTAGGGACGAGCTACCTGTGTTCTAGGATAAAAACCTTTATTGGTTGGAGTTTTTCAGTTTTCTCGTACATGAAATAATTTTTCTGATCTATGCAGATACATTGTAGTTTAATCAATTACTTGGCCAATTTTCCTATAACTATTGAACTTCATTGCTTGAATGGCTACTTGTACTTCTATTTGCTGTAGTGGCTGCATGGCTGCATCATCCAAAATCTCTTTCACTTCATGAATTTTCACTTTTGCAGATTTGAATTGTTTCAATCCCTTCTTTACTTCCATCTTATTGTGTTTGGCAATCTTCATTTCCCTGCATCAGTGTTTTTGTGCATGTATGCTACGTGAATTAGTTTTTGGGCTTGATTTTTTCTTCTTTTCACTGTCATATGTTTGTTGATGTGTCTCCAAAACCAATTAGTGAGATATTCTGTTCCAGAATAAATGTGTTCGATGCAATTTCCATTTCCGCTATATAGCATGTTTGATTATAATTAGAAATATTAAGGGCTGATAATTGAAAATTTTCTAGAATTCAGGTCCTCCCACCTCCAGTTTGAGTAATTTGCGATTCTTTTACTTGGGACTTTGATCAAAATCTTTACCCTGCCTTTGTTGAATGTCATTTTTAACAAGTCAGTATGTTAAGGATCTGTTCGTGGATATGGCATACGGGCAAGTCAGTCTGTTAAGGGATTAGATTCATGGGTTGATGATCCTATCACACGTCATGTTATAAGCCTCAATATCATTAAAGAAGGGGAAGAAGAGTCATCTTTTATGGCCACTTATTCTGCATATAAAGGGTCCCTTTTACTCTCTTGCGATGCCTTTGGTTGAGCCCTACCATTTAAAGACTTATGCAAGGATGTGTAACCGGTCGTATTGTGGCAATGCTGTTGGTGCGGATGAGAGTTTATCTTCCCTCTTGCTTGATCTGCCATCCATCATAGGGTATGGTAAGTTAGGCATTATGTTACTAGAGAAAAATACAGTTATCATATTTGCCACTTCTTGTCATCATTCAAAGCCTAATTCAATGATTAACTTTTGTCTTTGTCAAAGTGATGAAATTGATATTCCTTCTGCTTCATCCTCCTTTTGAAGATCAAACTCTTTTTGTTTTTTTTTTTGAATTTGGTAAACCTTTTTCTTGCTACTTAGAGGCAAATTCAGTGCTGCTGGGTGGAATTATAACTACTCATGACTGTTTTTATCTTGTATGTGTTGCTAATAACTTCATTTAATGACAGGGCCTTGATGGTGATACATGCAATTGGTGACATTGTAACCGGAGATATTACAGAACCTGAAGTAGTTGCAAGCTCATCTCCCTCTATCAGAGGCTTGTTGGATTCCCTCACGGGAAGCATAGGTATTTCAGCTAGAGCAAAACCTGCTGCGGCACCAATTCTTTGCATCGCACCTCCAAAGACTCTGTGGTGGAACTGCTGCATCGGATGTTCTTGGCTCAAGGCCATTTGACAAGGATGCACTTGATTTTTCATCGGTGCAATGCCCTTTGGTTGGTACTCTTTGTTATGGTATTTCTCAACTTAAATGTTAGTCGGTTTTACTACTCAAGCATGACATAGTAGTTTAACTTGATTCACTTATGTCCTTGTGCGGGTACACCACTAGACCTCGATTACTCTAATATTTCTTCTATGAAGCTCAATGGTTTTCTTATTGATTTACCTCTGCGGCTAGCAAGCAACCAACATGGAAGCCTTATCTCTATCGGGAAAGCGAGAGGATTCTCTTTACTATTCATGGGACAGATTCATGTTGCAATGCATGATCGTGATGAGATTCCTGATTCCATAATTGTATCTGGTCAAGTTAATTGTCGCGCAGAGTTAGAAGGATTGCCTGATGTTTCATTCCCTTTTATGGGGTTGGACTCTGCTCACATTAAGCTATTATCTTTCCATCCCTGTGCTCAAGTTCCTGAGCATGGTGAAGAAAAGCATGCTGTGACATTTTCACCACCATTGGGAAATTTCGTATTGATATGATATCAGGTGGTTGGTGGCATTAAACATCCCGTAAAGGGATTTTACCAGCTCTCCATGGTCTCTGAAAATGAAGGTGCATTCTTGTTTAAGTTACGCCTTATGGAAGGATATAAATCTCCTTGGTCATTGGAATTCTGTACAGTGACTATGCCTTTCCCAAGGAGAAGGGTGGTTTCGTTTGAAAGGACACCTTCTATAGGAACAATCTTAGCTACTGAGCACTCCGTTGAATGGAAAATTATACTGGGTGGAAGAGGTGTTTCTGGAAAGAGCATTGAGGAGACATTTCCTAGAACATTGAAGTTTGCTCCATGGCAATCTAAAAAATTACCTTCCTCTGTTTCACTAATTAGGAATTTAGATGATGAAGATAGTGATTTCGAAACAGAGTCTGCTAATAACATGGTGAATGTGGAGGACTACCTCATGGAGAAAATGAGCAAGGACCTTCAGGCAGTTGATCTGTTATTATACAGTTTCGTGCTACAACTCGAGATGTGGCTTCACAACATTTTGCGAACATGATTTCCAATTTGCATCAGGCTCATCTTGGTGGTTCTGATTAGGTATTTATTACATAATTATAAATTTACTTTACTAATTTAAATTATATAAACGTAATTTGACTTGTAATTTTCTCACCGACACTTTGATATTATTACTTTGTGTTATTTTAAAATTATTATTTATTGCTATGTTTTTTTTTCTCTTTTCAAATAGGGTACTCCTTATTCTCGTACTCGTGGTGATGGTTCTCGTTCGGGTTTAGAGAGCCGCAATGGAGAGTTCTAGATAATTAGCATTGATGATATTTTAGCCTTTTAATCACATTATTGGAATATTTGCTATTGTTGCATTTTGAATTTGTTTCATTTTATGTATATTAATTAGGATCTTTTTCATATTTAGCAACAATTATTGATTAGATTTTTGGGTTGTTTTATTAAATATTTAGAAAATTTAGTAAATATTATTGGTTTTTGTTGGATCTTTGAACTTAATAAATTTGATATTTTCAATTTGAATTTGTAGATTTTTTTATTAAAATGGAACAAGTTTTATTTATTATTAGCTAGCAGGTATTTTAAAATATTCCTTTTGGATCAATCAAGAATATGATTATTATAAAAATGAGTTTTTGCGAGGGACTATGTATTTGTGAGGGATAATTCCCTCACATTTAATTGAAAATAATGACATGACCGACCATTTTTGCGAGGGGTAAATGTTTTTTTGCGACGATAGAAGCCTTTGCAAAATCAAAGAATGCGAGGGCAACGACTTTTCTTGCGAGAGCCAAGTCCTCGCAAACAGTATTTTAAACGAGGACATTACCTCTTAATTGTGAGGGCTAATTCCTCGTACTTAGACACAATTGCGAGGGCAGTTTGTTCATTTACGAGGGACATAATGTTCGCAAACAAAAAAGAGTTACGAAGGCCAATGTATTATTTGCGAGGACCTCCGCCCTCACTATAAAAAACCAAATATGAGTGACAATCCCTCACCAATAAGCCCTCGCAATAATTATTTGCGAGGACTTTGTCCTCGCAGATAAGCTCTCGCAAATGCTTACATTTGCGATGGCATAGGGGCAATTGCAAGTGATTGATTATTTGTGAATTAAGAAATAGCGAGGGCGCTTGCGAGGGCTTTTTCCCTTGCAAAATATCATTTGCGAGGGAATTTTCATATTTTGCGAGCAACATGGCCCTCGCAAATATTAAAAATTCTTGTAGTGTAAAAAGCTCTCAAGTTTGTATTGAATCAAGTCTTTCCTTCTTGGGGCTGAATAGCCTCTATTTATAGATTACAATGTGTAAGAATTAAGAAAGCCATCTCCTAGAAGAATTAGCTTTTTAGGAAACTACTTTAAGAAACTATTACTAAAAGAAATACTTACTAAAAGTATTCTAATCTAAGAAAAAGGAAATAGAACAAAATAGTTGCCTAAAACAAATCCAAGGCTGTTTTGGATTTGAGTTGAGAGTGACTTGAATTCGTTCTCCAAATGTGGATTGGATTTGTGTCTTGACCGAATTTAGAAGTCCAGAATTTAGAATGGAATTGAAGCTTCCTAAACTTCATGTCTTTGAGCTGAACTTGAGCTAGATTGAAGCTTCCTAAACCTCATGTCTTCAAGCTGAACTTGAGCTGGATTGAAGTTTCCTAAATCAATATCCAAGTGCTGAATGGAATTGCCTAAACCATAAGTCCAAGTGCTGAATGGAATTGCCTAAACCATAAGTCCAAGTGCTGAATGGAATGGAGCTGAATAGAGATGGAATTAAAATGGTCTGGAGCTGCCAAACGTCCATGTGAGCTTCTAAAAACCAGCCAAATGCTGGAACCTTCCAAGGCCAAATGTTGAATCCAAGTGTGGTTCAGATTTGCTTGTGTGGTGGCTGAAGTGAATTGCATTCTTTCGAATTAAGAACCTTCCAAATTCAAACTTGGATTGTGATGAGAAGTGGCCTAAGGATCTTGATTACACATGTGAAAATCAACCACACTCGATCCTTCATTCTCAAGTCTTCATTGATGATTAAAATGACATATGATGATCTAAGACCGGAAGTCTTCCTTACTTTCCTTGCTGTCCTAGTTTCTTGAGCTTCACTTAATTCAATTATAAGAGATGCTAAGGCAGCTTTCATTCTCTTAATTTGTGACCTAATCATAGGCCTTCTAATACCTTGTAATGGATCAAGATGTGGATGTCTCTTTGTAGGTGAATTCTCAACTAAACATCCAACTTGTGCTCTTAGATTTGTCTCTCTTGAATTTGGTTGAGTTGTCTTGGCTAGAT
The DNA here is from genome assembly GCA_020080225.1 of Gynochthodes officinalis. NCBI lineage: Eukaryota > Viridiplantae > Streptophyta > Magnoliopsida > Gentianales > Rubiaceae > Gynochthodes > Gynochthodes officinalis. Next base: position 38,400,036 of record CM034619.1, on the reverse strand, counting down.
GGTTGATTGTTCCAACCTCAGCTCTTAGATTTTCATCACATTAACTTTGTCCAATCTTCGTAGGGAATATTTTTCACTTCTATCTTCTTCTTTTTTTCTTTCCTTTTTTTTTTTTGGTTTTGCACAATTTCCATTCTTTTTTTATTTTTTTTTTATGGTTCTTCTCAACAGAAATTTTATCATGCAATTCATTCCCACATAGTCTTGATAAAGGGTTCAACAATGGTAAACAAAAACAACAGTTTTTAAGGCTACCGATGTGGTGTTATAACAAAGAAAGTTTAAGGCTCAAAATTGGTTAACTAGGGGTATATGTAATAAGGTAAGCTTTTTTAGAAAGTTCAAAATGGCTAATCCTAAATGCCCTTATCATTTCAAAGCATGAATCCACAATATGATCTCAACATACATAACAAAGCAAGTTCTAGAATGAACATACCATATTTGTCAACACTCAATCGAAGAAACATGTGAGCAAAGAAAATAAATGTTCTTCGACTCAAATACTCACACAATGGGTTTAGTATATCAAATATTGCATATTTTCATTCAATTCAATCATCAAAATCAATAAGTTGCTTTAAAATTTTCACAACAAAGACTTATCATGCTTGCCTCATTCATACATTCCAACCCAAATCACTAATGCATATAACTCAAAATTATTCTAAATGAATATAAAATGAGTAAGGAATTTCAAAAAGAGATATCAAAATGTTGAGCTTACTTGGAAGGACTTTCTTTTTAACCCTATAAAATTGAAAACTAGCAAAAAATTTGGACAGAAATCCAACACAAAATTTCATGTACCCTACCCCCAACTTAAAATTGAGAATTGGCCTCAATGCGGTGAAAAGCAAGCAAAAGAATGGAAACCAAAGAGAACATAAAATAAAATTTTTTTTAAAAAAAGGGTTAGGATATTACCCTATTTTGAACAGATTCGAAGATGAATTTTGTTCAGGTCCCAAAACAGCTCAAAAAATTCTAAAATTTGGTGGATAGGAACCTGGTGGAATCTTCTACTTGTAAAAATTCAGAACAAAACTCCAATGGGAAGGCCTTGAACCGGATTCTTCTTCTGACTGGTGTAGCAAGATTGTAGGAATGTCCCTTTTTTTAAAAAAAAAAGATAAAACAAACAAAATAAAAGCAATAAAGGTAAAAGAACTTGGGTTGCCTCCCAAATAGTGCAATTGTTTATCGTCGTTATGCTTGATGTCCTCTATCGCTCAAGTTATTAAATTTTTGCCAATTGCTTGGACCACACCCAGTCACTAGCAGAAATTAGATATATAATACCTGCATCGAGAAGCTTGATCACCTCGGCTTTCACAATTTCTTGCATTTTTGGATTAAGCATCTTTTGTGGTTGGATGAGCAGCTTTTCGTCCACCACTTCAATTTACTGGCAATCACTCTGATCAGAAGGAAATTTCATTGCTTTGAGCACATTGAAGGTGACTTGCTCATTTTGAACTCTAAGAATTAATTTTCCTTGTTGGACATCAATTAGAGCTCTTCCGGTGGCTAGGAATGGTCAGCCTAAAATAGTTGGTACTTCAAAGTCTTTTTCCATTTCTAACACAATAAAGTCCGTAGGAAAAATAAATTTGTCAACCTTGATCAACACATCCTCCACCACTCTTCTTGGATATTTTATAGATCGATCTACTAGTTGAAGAGAAACAGTGGTGCCTTTGATTCTCCCAATCCAAGTTTCCTAAAAACAGAATAAGGCATCAAATTAATACTAGCACCAAGATCACATAATTCTTTGTCAAAATAAGAATCACCACTTGTGCAAGGAATCGTAAAACTCCCTAGATCTTTAAGCTTTGGTGGTAGCTTATTTTGTAGAATAGTGGAGCATTCTTCAGTGAGGTTGACGGTCTCATAATCCTCCAACTTCCTCTTGTTTGCTAAGATTTTCTTTAAGAACTTTGCATAGCTCAGCATTTGAGCTAATGCATCTGCAAAAAGAATGTTAATATGCAATTTTTTAAACACGTCAAGAAATTTTGAGAATTGCTTATCTATTTTGTGCTGCCTAAGTTGTCAAAAAAGGAATAAGGGGCACATATGGCTTAGGATTGTTGGGAAATAGCTTTCTTTGTGGTGGTTCTTCTTTTGAAATTTTTGGTTCAGCTTCATCTTTCAAATTTGCTTTAGACTCATTTTTTTCTCCTTCACCTTTTTCTTCATTTTTAAGCTCTTTTATGCTCCTTAAGGTGATGGCTTTTGTATTCTCAACTAGATTCTTCACACTATAGCTCGGAAGGCCACTATATGGTCTCTCAAATAATTGGCTAGCAAGTTGACCAACTTGCTTTTCCACATTCCGAATACTTTCTTCCATATGTCAAATTTTTGCATCTTGCTTGTTCATGCTACTTTCAAAGCGATTCACCATTTCTTGATTTGATTGAATAAGCGTCAACACCATTTCCTCAAGGTTCTTATTTGACTTGTCCATTGATGGTGGGAATGCTGGTCTAGGTGGGTTCATCAGTTGCTAATTTTGCCCTCCCCAAGAAAGATTAGGGTGATTCCTCCATCCAGGGTTGTATGTGTTTGAGTAAGGATTATTTTGAGGTCCCTTGTTGAAATTAGAAACAAAATTAGCATCTTCAAAAGTATAAGCATTATTACTTACCTGACAAGCAGTTGACTCGTGTTTTCCACCACAAAAGTCGCAAGTTGTCTCATTCATCTTCAAAACCGAATCTATCCTTTTCTTCAAAGCAGCAAATTGAGCAGCAATGGCAGTATTAATATCAATCTCATGCACTCCACTTGGTTTTCTAGCATTGAATCTTTCATTCAGCCATTGATAGCTATTGCACGCCATTTGATCAATCAACTCAAAAGCTTCCTCGGGTGTTTTATTATTCAATGTACCACCAATTGCAACATCTATGGTAAATTCCATTGTAGAAAGTTTGCAGCTGCATCCAAATTGACATACTGTGGTGTGGACATCTCCTTGGCAACTCTTTGAACCTCTCCCATGCCTCATATAGGGATTCTCCATCATTTTGTATGAATGTGGTGATATCATTCCTCATTTTGGCTAACTTGGTAGGGGGAAAATACCGGCTTAAGAACTTTTGTGCCATACCCTCCCAAGTGATGATAGAGCCTACAAGAAGAGAAGATAACTACGACTTAACTTTATCATGTAAAGAGAATGGAAATAGCCTAAGTCTAATAGCATCATTCGAAACTCTATTATATTTAAATGTATCACAAATTTCAAGAAAAGCTTCAATATGGAGGTTAGGATCTTCATTTGACAAGCCATTGAATTGAACAGCATTTTGAAGTATTTGGATCAAAGACGGCTTGAGCTCAAAATTGTTGGCCTTCTTATGCTTGAAGTGGAATCTTGAACCGTTGGGGTTGAATAGTTCATCAAAGTTCTCATTTGAGGTTGAATTGGGAGATGCTCACTTTGGTCCGCCATTAGATTGGAGTCAATACCTTTGGCAAAAATCCAAAACTCAAACCTACTAAATAAATAAAAATTAAATGGCTAGTCTCTACCAAGAATCAATCAATAGCAATAGCAATTGGAAAAATTATTAAATTCAGTACCCTGCAACGGCGCCAAAAACTTGTTCAGTGAATTGCAAGCATACAATATCAACAAATAATAAAGATGTGCGTAGAGTGTCATTCCCACAAGGATTGAAACAAATCTAACCAATTACTTACCAATTTGATTAATTCAAAAACAAAGCTAACTAATCAAATTATTTTATGGTGATTTAAATAAACTAACAAAGAATGAAAAATTGATAACAGCGAAAAATACTAAAAATTTACCAAATCAATTAAGATGTTAGAGCCTTTTTATTTCACTTAATCAATCATAATTAACTCTCTTGACTTGTCATGCAAGTAATTTAATTTCCAAATTATGATGGTGAAATTTCCCTAATGTAGATTAATAGCCGACATCAGTCTAATAACCCTATTTAGATTAAAATCAACTCACACTTAGTATAGGTGAATTTAGATTTCTAAATGTATTACGAAACATGGAAATTCCCGAATTCAATCTAAGTGGCCACGACTTAGTTCTACTACCGAAACCACATGAACAACCTAGATTATTACCCTTTAAATTGAATTCACGGTCTAATGTCACATGAGCACATGCATGTCATCTCCACACGGTATCAAACAAGCATAAAAAATCAATTGGTGGTGGCCAATCACCCAAAAGCATTAAGAGTATGATATTAAACTCATAATTGAAATATGGGTTGCATGAACAAATCTTGAGAATCAATTATTAATGATTAAAATCCATCTAAGCTCTAACAAAAGAGAATTAGAACATAATAAAATTTACACTAACAACAAGAATAAAAGTAGACATAACTAAAATTAAAATAAATTCTTAAAATTAAAGTAAATAATATTCAATAAACATAAAAACTCTAAAGTATTTGATAATTGAAAATAAAACACAACCAAAAGTTTCATAACAAAACACAAGAAATCAAACTGCTAAAATTGTTAAACTAAACTAAAGAAAAACAAGAACAGAAAAAAACCATGAAGAATGTAAAAGAGAACGTGAGAGACGTGATGCTGTTTTTGTTTTCTTCTCTGCAAATCACAAAGGAAAACAGAAGCTGGCTGCTCTTGTGTCTTTTTCCTGAATGAATGTGGGAATGAATTGCTAAACTAATGAAAAAGAAAAACAAAGAAACATGTGTTCCCAGAAAGAAACAAGATCGGCTGCTAAAATTTGTCCCGTAAGAAGAGTCAGCTGTTGAAATTTTTGTATGAGAAGAAACTAAAACTAAACTAAAGACAAGCAGAAAAGAAGAAAAGGACATCATCTAGGATAGGAAGAAGAAACAATTGGCGGCTGCCTTCTCTAAGCTAATGAAAGAACATAAAAGAAAAAGAACATGTCTTGGAGAGAAGAAAGAAAAGGATGGCTGCCCTCAAGTAAATTCTGCACCTTCTTTCTCTTTGTCTTCTTTTGGGTTTTCATAGTTTTTTCCCGAGCAGCTGTACCTCGGTTTTTGTCTTTTAATTTCGGTTGTTTTTTGTTTCCCAATTGCAATTGTCTTTTGTCTCCTTGTTTCAATTGTATTCTATCTTGTTGTTTCCTTGTTGTACTCAGCTTGTAGTATTCCAAATTGTAGCTGTCTTTTATTTCCTAATTGTATCATGGCTCTTTTATTTCCTAGTCGTAGCATCTTCCGTTTTTTCTTTTCTTCTTCTTGTGTAGCACGGCTTTGTCTTCTTGCGACTAAAGAAGTCTTTTGTCTTCAGTTGAAGCAATTTGGTCAAGTTTGAGGAGGGAGTTCAGTCAATTGAAATCCCAATGTGAAAGAAAGTCTCTCCTTTGACGTCATGTGTGCAAGGTGATTTTTTGGACTTTTAAGAGCAAAGAATGAGCCAATGATAAGTGCACGGCCCATTGTGAAGCAAATAAAAAACTTTGGAGGTGCTATCACCATTACTGGTAGAAATATGGAGAATGCTATTATAATGAAGAACACTCTAGAAGCAAATAACAATGCAAAATACATAGACTTCCCTGAGGGGATGCTACTTGTGGCTGATTGAAAACTCCTGAGAACATTCCTCACTCTTTTTGATACCCTTTCAGACCAACTAAGCCAATCGTTTAGTTTTTCGGCAATTGAGTCAATTTTTCCTAAAAATGTTCCACAATAATTAACATTCATATAAACAAGCCTTTTAATTAACTAAAACACAAGGGAATTGACCCAATAAATATGCAATTATACATCTATCAGCCGCCTCCATTTCCAATAAGTTTAGTTTGGTTTCCTATCTTTGCTTTCATCCAAGCACACTAGACATTCATCTTTGCCCTCTGCAAAGGCCTAATGCTCACTAAACATTCATCTTTGCTTTGCAAAGGTCCAAATTATTGTTGAATTTTATTGCTGGTTATTTTCATTTTTTTCTTTTACAATACATCATCTAGATGGGTATTTTACTAGATTTGGGGTATTTTCCACTATAATCTAAATATAAAATTTGCATATTAGAGTTTCTCAGATTTTGTTTTCATACAAATTCTTGTTGTTCTACATATTTCTAAAGCCTTTTTTGTCAGCTTGGCTTTCTATTTGGTTTCCCATGAGCTATTTTTGGGTTAGGATTACTAAATTTAGTATCAAAACAACAAAGACTGCAACTTCCAAAGAATCCAGAATTTTTACAGCTTCAATTCCAGATTCCTAAAGCTTTACTTCTATTGCAATTTTGTTGATTACTTTTGGGTTAATGGGTACTTTATGTAATTTTGTATTCCAAGATTCTAGTGGTGATTTTATCAAGATTAAAGATGGCATTGTTGCCTAATATCTCAAAATTCAAGCTTTTTTATTATATTGAATTGCTAAGTAGTATTGTTTTAGGATCATCAAACTTGCCTGTCATGGCCCACGAAAGTATGGCTCACACAAGCACAGCCATGAGGCAAGCAACATTCTCAAATGCTACTTTCACATACTCTAACCCATAATGAATCATAATCCCTCCCTAGCAAGTCTTCATATAAATGTTAGGAAGTTTTAGAGGCAAAGCAAGATGAAAGAAAGCACAGCAAATAAAGAGCAAAGCTCGTTCTCTATTTAACACTAAAGAAAAATTACATGGCTAGCAAGTACAACATAGGCCATGGACGAACAATCTAGGCTTGCATATAATACAACTCTTCTTTGTTACTGTAGTCCTAGCCTAAAAATCAGAAGTGATAGTTACAGAGAAAAGTTTCCCTCACTTCTAACCTCCTAGATAAACTACTCTAACTTATGCAAAATATTATGGTATTTACATATATACAATGTTAAAGATGAAAACTAACTCCTATTTATACGTTGGTGAACTCATGGAGCTGTCGTCTTTATTCCAAGCTGGTACGGTGCTTGGTGGTTGGCCAGGCCTGCCAAATAGCTTTTGACCCAGGGTCTTGGGAGAAAGTCGCTAAGTAAAATACTTCGTTTGGTGTTGGTTATAGGCCCACTAGTGCTCCAATTGCAAAGATATTTTCATACTTGTAAAAGCTAAGTGTGTGGGTTATGGGAAGTAAACACTTGTGTCGAGCCGCCATGCACGTAAAGCAAGCAAATATTCCTTGAGGGCTACTGGGCATTGCATACATATTGTTAAGCCAATCAAATGCGCACGTTTGGAAATGCTCTCAGGTTAAGTTAAGTGCAAACTGTTGGTAAAGTAGTTTGCAATATGAAAGAGTGTCAAAGTCTGAAGAGTTGTGACCCAATTTGGTGTTCTATTAGACAATAAAATCTAAAGGGTTGTGACCAAAATTGGTGTTTTCTCATTCAAAGACATCTAACCGTTTGTTATTGCTGTACAACGATTGGTAGATGTCTTTAAAAATAGACAACCGGAAAACAAAAGAACATAGATAGATTGAAAATATAGAAATAGTACTTTCTATAGAAATAACAAGAACTTGCTATTTTGTTGAGTTTCTATTGAATTTCTTGTATCTTAGAGGTATATTGCCAAGTGGTTTCTGTTAGCAAGTATAGAGAATGCAATAAACACATCCTAGAGGTATATTGCCTAGTGGTTTTCATTAGCAAGCATAGAAAAGGCAATAAACACCTTAAGGAAAGTGATATCACACCTGAAATTTATCGTCTCTGTTAAAGTTTTTGTTACCAAAAATTTCTAAATTCTCCTATTTTTGAAATTTTTTAGATTCTCCTTCTCGTCTCTGTTTTCTTTCCTAATTTTTCATCAACAATCTTAAGGTGTTTATATGTGATAGAGACCACGAACGAGTCAGCCATGAAAGTGATGAACTAAGACTTTGTGAAATTGGATAGGCTTGATGGAACCAGGACCAACTTCAACCGGTGGAAAAAGAAACTTATGTTCTTCCTTACTGCTTTGAAGATTGCTTATGTGCTCAATCCTGATTTACTCGAAATCCCAACACCAAAGGAGAATGATTCTGATGAAATCAAGGCAAAGAGGGAGAAAAGGATTGAAGATGAAGTGCTTTGCAGGGGGCACATATTGAATACTTTGTCAAATAACCTCTACGACCTCTTCACGACCATCAAATCACTAAGGGAGATTTGGAACACTTTGGAGAGGCAGTATGCTACTCAAAAACAAGGCTTAGATAAGTTCCTTATTAATAAGTATTTTGAGTTCAAATTTCTTAATAATGCTTTTTTGATGGATCAAATACACAATTTGCACGTTTTAGTGTTAAAACTTAAAGATTTGGGAGTTGAATTCTTTCCAAATTGGTGCAATAATTGCTAAACTTCCTTTGTCTTGGAATGATTATCAGAAAAAAAAATCTTGCATACATTTGAAGTTTTGACTATTCACAGTGTCTTAAAACATCTTAGGATTGAAGAGGATGCTAGAATGCTGCAAAAGAAAGAAATTGAATAAGATACTAAAGTGACTCTTGTTGAGGAAAAACATCCTAAAAATTCTAAGAGGAAAAAGATTGAAAAAGATGATGCTAAGGACAAGAAAAAGAATAGAATATGCTATAATTGTGGCAAAAAGGACTATTATAAATTCGAGTGCAAGGTTGCTAAAAGGCAAAAGACCAATGGTGCACCCAATGCTAATCATGCTAAGGAAGGCCCCAAAATCATAGCCATGGTGTCGATTGGGACTGTCATGGAACTTCATATGACTACACCTTGTTCTTCTACAAACTAGTGGTATGATTCGGGGGCAGCCATGCATGGTTGCAATGATAGAACACAGTTCAAGTACTATGAAGTGCTTGAGGGACATGAAGTGGTAATGGCTAATGGGCAAAGAGCCAAAGTGCTTGGGAGAGGAAATGTTGAGTTACATTTCACTTCCGGCAAGAAGGTGGTTCTCACCAATGTGCTTCATGTTCCATGTGTGGTAAAAACTCTTGCTTCCGTGGATATTCTCAACAAGAAAGGATTAAAGGATGTTCTTGAAAGTAACAATGCTATCTTGTCCAAAATTGGCGTCTTTGTAGGAAAGGGATATTCACATAATGGCATGTTTAAGTTGAGCATTAATAAAGTTGAAAGTTCAATTTATTTGGTTGACTTGTCTTATACATTATGGCATGGTAGATTAGGACATGTGAATTATAAAGTATTGCAATACATGTCTAAATATGGATTAATCTCAAATCTTGGTGATGTGAATAAAATTGTGAAATTTGCACACAATTGAAAATGACTAGATTACATTTTCCTAAAATAGGAAAAAGCACAAATTTGCTTGATCTTGTTCATTCCGATGTGTGTGAATTAAATGGTTTTCTTACTAGAGATGGAAATAGATATTTTATTACTTTCATTGATGATTGCTTTAAGTATGTGCATGTATATCTAATGAAAGTAAAATATGAAGCTTTTGGTTTATTTAAAGCTTATAAATCTCTAGTTGAAAATCAATTGAAAAAGAAGATCAAAATTTTGAGTAGTGATAGAGGAGGTGAATATTTCTCTAATGAATTCTCAAAATTTTGTGAAGAAAATGGTATAGTGCATCAAACTAGTGCACCTTATACTCCCCAACAAAATGGTTTGGCAGAAAGGAAAAATAGAACTCTTTAAGATATGGTAAATGCCATGATTGTGAGTTCAAGTTTGCCAAAGAATTTGCGAGGTGAGGCACTATTGGCTACATGTCATCTTCACAATCGAATTCCATCCTTGAAGACTAAAGTGTCCCCATACGAGTTATGGAAATGAAGAAAACCAAACTTAAGTTACTTAAAATTTTGGGGGTGCATTGCCTATTATAGAGTCCCAGATGTCAAAAGAACCAAGTTGGGACTTAGAGCACATAAAAGTGTGTTCGTGGGCTATGTTGAAAATTCTAATGCCTATATATTACTTGATCTTGATTTCAATGTGATTGTGGAATCAAACGACGTTGAGTTCTTTGAGGATAAGTTCCTTCGAAATTCTGAGGTCGCACCTCGGAGCCCTAGAGATGCTAGAAATTCTGAGGTTGCACCTCAGAGCCCCATGGTGAAACCTGTCCAGTAGAAAAAGGGATCTATGGACCTAGAAAGTAATGTTCCAAAAAAGAATGAATTTAACTCTCCTAGTGAAATTCTCAATGAACTAAGGAGGAGTCAAAGGCAAAAGAAAGAAAAACAATTTCCTTCCAACTTTATTTCTGCACAAGCTATTGTCTTCTTAGTTGAAGGCACTAGGGACTTCATGCTGAATAAAATTCCTATTTTATATAGTGTTGAAGAAGATCCTAAGAACTTTAGTGAAGCAATGAAGTTTAGGGACATGGCTTTTTGGAAAGAAGCAATAAATGATGAAATGGACTCAATATTAGCAAATAATACTTGGGTCCTAGTAGACTTACCGCATGGATCTAAACCAATTGGTTGTAAGTGGGTATTTAATAAAAAAAAAGCTAGGTTTGTAGCTAAAGGCTTTCAACAAAAGGAAGGAATCGATTATTTTGATACATAGGCACCAGTGGCTCGTATTGCCTCAGTGAGATTGTTGTTGGCACTTGCATCCATATATAAGCTACTTGTGCATCAAATTGATGTAAAATAGCATTTCTAAATGTTGATCTTGATGAAGAGGTGTATATGAAGCAACCTGAGGGGTTTGTGTTTCCCTTAAATGAACGCAAAGTGTGCAAGCTAGTTAAATCGTTGTATGGCCTAAAACAAGCCCCAAAACAGTGGCATGAAAAGTTTGATGCTGCCTTACTCACAAATGGTTTTAGATACAATAATGCAGATAAGTGCATTTATTCTAAATTTTGTGAAGAGTATGGGGTAATTGTTTGTCTCTATGTGGATGATATGCTCATTATTAGTACCAACTATAAAGGCATACTTGAAACTAAGAAGTATCTTTTTTCTTAATTCAAGATGAAAGATCATGGTGAAATAGATACTATCTTAGGCATTAAAGTTAGGAAGCATAGTGGGGGTTATGCCTTGTCTCAATCACATTATGTTGATAAAGTTCTAGAGAAGTATCAACATTTGAATGTGAAGGAGGTTAGTACTCCCTTTGATCCTAACTTCAAGTTATGTGAAAATGTTGGAAAACCAATTGCTCAGTTGGAATATGCTAGTGCAATTGGGAGTTTAATGTATGCAATGAGCTGTACAAGTCTGGTATATCATACGCGGTGTGTAGACTAGCTAGATACACTAAAAATCCGGGACAAGATCATTGGAAAGGCTATAACTAGAGTTCTTGGTTACCTTAAACGAACTAAGGATTTGGGACTCTTTTACAATAGTTTTCCTAGTGTGCTTGAAGGCTTCTCGGATGCTAGTTGGGTTACTAGCATAAGTGATCAAGTGCCTACAAGCGGTTGGATTTTTATGCTTAGTGGTGGAGCTGTTTCTTGGGCCTCAAAGAAACAAACCGTAATATCTCATTCCACCATGGAACCCGAGTTTATAGCTCTTTCTTCAGCTTGCTAGGAAGCGAAGTGGCTAAGGGATTTATTACTTGATATATTTCTATGGCCTAAACCTATGTCAAAAATTGCCTTGCATTGTGATAGTGAAGCTATTTTGTCTAGAGCATTGAATAAAGTTTACAATGGAAAATATAGACATATAAGCCTAAGACATGCTTACATTAGGAAAATGTTGAATGATGGTGTTATCACGGTTGTGTTTGTAAGAACTTACAACAACTTGGCGAATCCGTTAACAAATCCTCTAGCAAGAGACTTGGTGAATGTGATGATATCTGGAATGGGATTAAAATCCTTCAACTATAATCACTAGCAATGGAAACCCAACCTTCTTCTAGTACTACCCCTAGATTTCAAGGTTTAAAGGGTAAAAACAAGTTGCTAATAAGTGATTGTGAGCACTACAATATTGTTGTGTATACCATTCCAAAGTGTAGTGCCAAAAGTAACTCTTAAGTGAGCAAGTTGAGGTATCCTCTTAATGAACAAAATTGTAAGTGATTTGGTGTTTGATCATTGAGAACTCGAATATACACAGGATCTTCACACTAGGATCTAACCTTGACATACTAGAGGTCAGGATCACAGCTATTGGCATGTTTCTAAGTGAGACATTAGTCTTTAGGCTAGTATGGGAACTTCACACTAGACTCTGACCTCAATAAACCAAAGGTTCGGATCTCAATGACAAAGGTCCGGATCTCAATGACAAAGGTTCGGATCTTAGAAATTGGCCAAAGGTCCAGATCTCAGCAACAAAGGTCTAGACCTCAGCAATTGGCCAAAGGTCTAGATCTCAGGTCAAAGGTCCGAATCAGCAATGCTTAGAACCTTTGCAATTGTGAATTGTGTACATCTACTTGAGCTATGGATCAAACTTTCTTTAGTGTTCAAATCTTGAACTTTAGTTCACTATAGGAGGTGGTGCCGCTTCCAACAAGAGTTTAGGATGATCTCTTGTATATGATCATGAACTAAGATGAGCACATGGCCAGTAAAAGTGCTAAATTGTTATGTGAAACTATTGTGAATTGATTGGTTCATGTGTGTATCATTTCTATCCTAATTTTTAAGTCTAGGTTTAAGTAACCTGGCCACCTATGACTCAATTAGGACTTGTGATATGACTACACTACGGACAAGTTTAAAACTTATGGTACTTGTCTTTATGCATGACAATCATCTGTGTTAGTTTGGCTTTCATGTTACAAACTAAGTGGGGGAATGTTGGTAAAATAGTTTGCAACATGAAAGAGTGTCAAAGTCTGAAGAGTTGTGACCCAATTTGGTGTCCTATTAGACAATAAAATCTGAAGAGTTGTGACCAAAATTGGTGTCTTCTCATTCAAAGACATCTAACTGTTTGTTACTGCTGTACAACGATTGGTAGATGTCTTTATAAATAGACAAATGGGAAACAAAAGAACACACATAGAAAGTAAATACAGAAACAGTACTTTCTATAGAAACCACAAGAATTCGCTATCTTGTTGAGTTTCTATTGAATTTCTTGTATCCTAGAGGTATATTGCCAAGTGGTTTCTATTAGCAAGTATAGAGAAGGCAATAAACACATCCTAGATGTATATTTCCAAGTGGTTTCCGTTAGCAAGCATAGAGAAGACAATAAACACCTTAAGGAAAGTGATATCATGCCTAAAATTCATCACTTTCTTCCCCCACTGGATTAAAGTTATACCAGAAATTTCTGAATTCTCCTATTTTTGAAATTTTCTAGATTCTCCTTCTCTTTTCTGTCTTCTTTCCCGATTTTTCATCAACACAAAAACCTCGCACAATAAAGTACACGAGTGCACGGATACGGGCATGCAAGAAATAAGCACACGCACGGCCTAAAGAGTTGGATGAACACTGCATGAATGAACAGGCATACGTACATGCTTCCAATACAAGTAGGCAATGTTAATACATGATTTGGCCCATTGGTGAGCCTGAGCAAGAATGCGCATGCAAGGCCTCTGACATTTAAGCACTATGACATACCCAGCCATAACGTATGGTCACAAAAAGGCACAAGAATGTGCCCTGTGACACTATGACATACCCAGCCATAAAGTGACATTTAAGTGGTGTTTGGTTTGAGGGTTTAGATTGAAATGGATTGGAATGATTCAAATTTTGTTGTTTGGTTTGTGGGTTTGGAATAAATGAGAATGGAATAAAACTAGCGGGGAAAGGTTTTGATGAAACCTAGGGAGGGGGTTGTTTTTATCTGGAAATGTTTTGGCCAAACAACATCATTTCATCGTTTGGCCAAAAGAAATTTTTTTTTCTTTACAACAAATCAAAATGACATCGTTTGGCATCAAAAAGACGCCAAACGACGTCGTTTTGATCTAGTTTTATTTTTTTAAAAAAAATTACAGCTAGTGCCTGTTAGCTGTAGACGTGATCGGGCACACGCCACGTGTAAATCAGTTGCAAATCCCCCTTCGATTTGCAACGGCCATTTCACTTATTTGTTTTTTCTTTTTTTAAAAGCAAATTTCACTAACGAGTAGAAAATATTTTTCTCTACAAATTGACATGTACTTTGCCTATTTTTAATATAAGATTTGATTTTCTTAAATGTAATATAAATATAAAACAATAATATATTTATTAAAATTTATTAATAAATTTATTAATATTAATATTAAATTTTAATTTTAATTCTATTTCCTTTATAACCAAAAATAATACCAAACAGTATAATTACTATTATTCTATTCCATTCCATTCCATTCCAAATCATTCCTTTTATCAAATCCATTTCATTCCTAAACCCACACATTATACCAAACATCACCTTAGTTGGGCTACAGCCTGACTTTAGTTAGAAATTTGTAGTCTATTGAATAATCAAGTTGTGTCCTATTTTAATTCACATTTATCTCTATCTATTTTTGTTTGCCAATCTCTATAGCATTTATGTGGGATCAAAGGCCATTACATTTATGAAATATATTTGCACCAATTCGTTACTTTGGAAATTTTGCTGTTTTATTATAAGAAAAGCAGTTCTTGTTTTTCTTGTTTTTGCTATTTTATATAAATTCAAATTAAAATTTATACAAAATATATTTAATTTTAAACCAATTTGAATTCTAACTAGAAACTAAATAAATTATTTTGGAATATAAAAGTGAAAAAGAAAAGATAAAATGATTTCAAAAGATGAAAGTGAAGAACTAAAACTAAAATGATTTTTGAAATTCAAAGTGATTTAGTAAGGCAAATATATAGGAAAATGCCCCCAGTTTGGAATATAAAGTGAAAAAGAAAAGCCAAAAGACAGAAAAAACTTAATGATTGTCAGATATAAATGTGACAAACGCTAAAAGACACAAGATAAAATGATTTCGAAACATAAAAGTGAAAAATTTCGAAATATACGTAAACAAAATATCTTTGATCAATGCCCTCACGCAGGATCGAACTACGGACCTTCAGTTTACAAGACTGACGCTCTACCACTGAGCTATAAGGGCAACTTATGAGCTTGTGCTGTTTCATAAAGCATATTACAAATTTTAAATTGTTTCCGTTAATCATTTGTCCTTCTTGTGGGCCTTAATTTAACTCCAGCACGACTTATCATATGATTCAAATGTAATGGGATCTTTTACCATACTGTATATTATTTTACTTGCTTTCAGAGAATAAAAATAATAATAGTTGTTATATTTATTTGTGAGTAATGATAGATTTAGTGACAAATTATAGTGACTTTGTATAGTGATTGATATGGCAATTATGAAAAGACAAAATCATCCATTTATCATCATTACAAAACACAAATAATAAAAATAATAATAGTTGTCATATTTATTTGTGAGTAATGATAGATTTAGTGACAAATCATAGTGACTTTGTATAGTGACTGATGTGGCAATCATTAAAAGACAAAATCATCCATTTATCATCCTTACAAAACACAAATAATGAAGGATAATTTTGTCTTTTTATGGTTATCACATCAGTCACTATACAAAGTCACTATAATTTGTCACTATCACAATCATTACTCTTTTTATTTATCCATATCTTTATGTGTACTGTATATATAAACACAAATTATATTACATTGGGAGTTTTTAACATTGAATTTTATTATAATTACAAATTCTAGGTACGTTTCTTATGTACAATAAAAAAAGAAATGAAATAGTTCGATTTCAATACAATCCATTTTAGGAAAGTATTTTGAGAGTACAAATTCTTTTTGAGGTACTTTAATTAAAGATAATAATATTGATACTTGACTTTATGTTATGATACTCTACTTCGTAGAAAAAGTACAATTAATGATAAAATGTTATGTCTTTAATATCGAAAAATAAAGTATTAATAACAAAAAAATAAAAGCCACCATTATTATTCATTAGTCCAATTCGTTATTTTTCTAAAGAAAACTGCTGCAGTTAATGTCCTTGAGATAGATAGGGCATTCAACAATTTCAAAATCCCCAAGCCAAAGTCATTTGAAAAGGCACGGAATGCAAAAGAAATAGAGATTTTTTAAAAAAAAAAAATTTTGGGACATAAAAAAGTACTTTTAGGCAATCAATGTCAGTCAAGTGATGAGATAAAATATATTGTAACAATGCTATCTCATTAGTAAAAAACAGTAGTTTTATTAAATTATGGGATTGATGTTCTATGACTTAAGTTTTAATTTGTGTGTTCCTCATTAGAATTGGAATTGTTTTAGAATTAGAGAATTTTTTATTATAATGTGTTAAATTTTATGATTTTTCCTTTATTCTAACTCATTTATAATGTATAATTTTATAATATTTTCAAATTGTTAATTTTTTTATAAAATTCAGATTAAAATTGTTTAAAATATATTAATTCTTATTAAAAAATAAACGAACCCTAATAAATTATATGATTTTAGTAATGAAACATTTTTGGCATCATAATTTGGACAGAGAATCTCATTTCGTTATTTTCAGCATTGATGGTGAATAACTTTTACCATATAATTTGATTTGAATGTGAAAGTATTTACAGGAAATAGAAGAGACCCAAGCCTTTTATTCCTAATTCATAAAACAAGTGCCTATAAAGTATATTTAAAAATATATTTTTGCACTTTTTAAAATAGTGGTTGTAAAATAAAAATATATTAAAAATATAAAAATTTGTTTAAAAAGCGAAAAAATGTATTTTAAAATATAGTCCAAACACACTCCAAATCACTAAGTTGGCAACCCTTTCAGAAAAAAACTACTATCATCTGCCACTTCTTCACCTATCTTTCAGAAAATAATTACAAGCCCTTTACTAGAATGTGTTTTTGAATCACATATTTAGCAAGATTTAAGGATAAAAACATAATTAAAAAAAATTATGATTGCAATAAACAAAATCTATTATATATATAGAAAATAATGTTTATGCACACAAGTTATATACAATTATGTTATGTGTGTAATTAAGTAGTTTAAAATCATAACACATGTCTTTTTTTATTAAATTTAGTATGTATTTCTGTATTTAACAAGTTCATGATTCGACTTTTGAGATCATCATATTGTATTAGACTCTTAATTAAATTTAAATTTAATAATATTATCCAAATTTAACATATATATATATAAACATAAATTTTCAATCATATTATTTAAATAAAAACTTCAATTTCTAATATAAATTTTCTTTAAAAATTTAATTACACACAAATCATCATTAATTATTAAATATTTAATTTAAATAATCTCATTTATTAATTATGAGGCTAACCATAAAAAATTGTATAATTTTTTATTTACTAAAGAATAGGAAAAAACATATATATAAATATTGTGATTATTCCCATTATTCTAACTTCGCTTTTCTTACTTATTTGTTAAACATTTTAAAATAAATAAACACGAATGTTACAAAAACTTGCAACTCCAACTAAGAGAGGTTAGGACTACATGAGATCCTATGTCTCTAATTTTGTATCCTACTTGTATGTCACAATTAAAACAACATAATTTTAAATTTAATTTTAATTAAAATGACGTAATAACTGTGGCACACAAGTGGGATACATAATTGGGGATAGAGGATCTGATCTGGGTTAGGACAAAGCAACCTAAGTGAGTTTTAAGGGTGAGGGGGGGGGGGGGGGGGGGGGGGGTGGATCAAGTTGATTTTTTTTTTACGAATATTAAATTTATATTGTTATTTAATCTAAAATAATTTTTGATAATTCAGCTAATGTTTTAAGTAAATAATGATGATACGAGTGATATGGATAAATTAAAAGTATATAAGAAAAAAATATATAATTCAACTAATACAAGTGTAATTGGAATTGCATATATGGATAACAAATAAAATAGATTTAGATGAGCAGAATACATTTCAGTGATAAAAAATATAAAGTAAAGATAAATAAGCAAGTAGAAGAAAATAAAGAAACTAGAGAAAATAGAACTAAACGTAGTGATTTGTAATGGTTCAAGATTCATCCTTACAGTTCTATTATTCACCATATGAGCTTATCTAATTGAGTAATGATAGATATAGTGACAAATCATAGTGACTTTGTATGGTGACTGATGTGGCAATCATGAAAAGACAAAATTATCTATTCATCCTCATTACAAAACACAAATAATGAGGGATAATTTTGTCTTTTCATAGTTGTCACACCAGCCACTATACAAAGTCACTATAATTTGTCACTATCTCAATCATTACTCTATCTAATTTAAGCTTTCTCTCAAATTTACTAATTATTCGGATCCCTTGAAGTGGTGGAATCAAAACCATTTAAACCTTTTAAAAAATTCACCCCCTTCTACTACTTATGAGTTTGAATTCTACTCACTCATGGGGTAGATTACAAGGTTATATTTTCACTATTGTGAATATTACAAATAGTAGTTCAAAAAATCTCTCTCAAAAAGTGGATGTTAAAAATTAAAATGGGACTATATTTGGATAAGCCATTTTTGTTTGCAAATAAGCAAAAAATTAACTTTTCTCAAATAAAAATAAAATATCCAAACACATTTTTATTTCAAAATTTAAAATTCAAAATTTCCCATTCAAATTCCTCTCACATCATTTAAAAGAAAAAAATTCCACCTATTTTTTCCTCTAAAATACTTTTTCTATCAAAAAATACCCACTAAAATTTTCATACATTCTAATACAACTTTTCTCAAATACATCACACTCCAAACGGAGCTATTTTAGATTGATTCTTATAAAATTTGAAACACTTTTAAATCATTTTCTTAATTTTTTGAAGAAATTGTTTTTACAAATATGTAAAAAAATATTGTGTTCTACCTTTAAGAAATTAATTACATTAAATAAATAAGCTACAAAGAAATAAATTAATCTAACTCTAAAACTAATTAAGTTTCATCATCTTCTTCTTTATCATAATTCTTCAATGATATATAAGTTTCTTTTTTGACTTGCTTAATTATCATTCACTTAAACATCAAAACCAAATTAATCCGCAACATATTAGTTATTAGTCATCACACAAATTGATTAAAGATTATGGATGATTCATACTAGAAAACCAGACGACTTTACTTTATTTAGAACTCTAAAAACAGATAAGCAAAATAAATAAATAAATAAAAATACAATGAAAAAGCAATTGTGAACGTTCTATAAATTAAACTACAATTAATTAACGGTTCTAATAATTGACTGTTATTAAAACTCTTCCTTATACAGTTATACTAAACTAACATAACAATTCAATGTCCAATTTAAATTAGGAAGAGTACCATATAAATTTGAAAAAAATTTATAACAAAAAAGTACGCTTTTCGATTAAGAAAAATTAAGGAAAACACCATACCAATTTGGGAAATAATGGCAATAAAGGAAGTATAGAATCCGAGAAGAAAAAGAAAAAATATCCTACGATAATTATATTAATTATTCGGTCATGGTTTGGTGTTTTGATGATTCCTATCTTATTGGCCACAATTTCATATTTATTTACTTTCATGGGGATCTTTACTTTACCATAACAATATTTTTTCAAGTGTCATTACACATTTACCTAATACTAGTTTTTTAGCCCCTCGCGAGCCGTGAGATATGTTTAGTGGTAATTTAAAATTTAATAAATATTAATTTATCATGAAAAATGTTGTTTGGCTTTTGAAATATATAATTTATATTTTTAATTTATTATTATATTTATGAACTATTAAGTTCTTTTTCAATTAATTTAATATTATTTTATATAATTATATGTCTAGTTAAAATATCATGTTTTTCTATTTCCTAAAAAACATTCTATTAAGGGTAAATAAAAATTTGTTTCTTATGTGTAACTTTAAATAGTAAATATAAAGTGAATTCGATTAGTTGTTTAATTAACATTCACATATTGAAATTAAAACATATTACAACTTTAAATATATATATATATATATATATATACTATTTATTTATTATTACTATGTAAACTAATTTATATAAAAGAATATTTAGTTTAATAAGTAGAAATAATTGAAAGTAATATTTATAAAATATTTAAATAAGGATAAGTAATTATTGAGTGTGAATTTTTTTTCCTGTGGATAAATATGCCAATTATTTGCGTTCATAGTGTTTGTAATTCACTCAAATAATTATATATTATAATATTTTAAATAGTGTTTTGAATTAGTACAGTAATATTTTTAAGTCAAAATATTTAAAAATAATAATTGTGTCAATTTAAATTATTTTAAATATTTATTTATATGATTCTTTAATAAATATTACTAAGTAAATCTTTTAATAAGAAAAATAAAACTTTTAACAATATATATAAAATAAACATGTAAATGTATGCGAGTTACAAAATTTATATGCTAATAAAAATTGAAAAAAAAAATCTCATACATGATAAAATTTTTTTATTAATATTAAATTACAACTAATTGTATTTGAAAGTAAAATTTAAATTAATAATAAAGAAAATACAGAAAAAAAAGCTTTTAAAATAAATTAAATATAAAAAAATAATTTCAAAATTTTAACAAATTACACTTTTTATCAAAGTATAACTTGCAACTTGAGGAAAACCTATTGGCAAAAGATTATCCAAAACTTTTCCTTTTATATATGTAGATGAAAAGCAACTAAAGACTATTGATAAATCCACTACAGGAATTTTATGTCGAGAGCAACATTTGTATTACCAAAACTATCCTCCCATTCATCCTTCCCATAATTACTTTCTCCCAAATTTCTTATTTACTTTCATCTATCTACCAAATCTTCCTCTAATATATATTGGGAAATTTACAAATATAGCACCTTTGATCATTGACTTTACAAAAATAACACCTTCCTTTTTTTGTTTTCTGTTATAGCACTTGCATCAAAAAAGGACTACAACACCCATCTGTTCTATTATAGAACACAGAAACATAGTACTTCAACCCATCTTCTTCTTTTTTTTTTCTTTTCATGAATTCAACAAAATTTGTTCTCACACACTGTTGTTTGCACTCCTCACTGTTTGTACACTTTATTGGACTATCATCTTCAAGCAATAAGGCCGCAATTGTAGAGAAGAAATCACATAAATTTGATGTTAATTGAAATTTGCAGTAGTTGAGCTGAGTTTGTGAATTTGAAGGAGAAAATGGTCGAGCCCTAGGTCAAGTTTTAGGTCGAGCACAAGGTTAAGTAAATGATGCTAGGTCAAGTTTTAGGTCGAACACTAAATTTGGTCGAGTTTTAAGTTAAGTAGGTCAAATTTAGGTTGAGTTTGACCTAAAACTCGACCTAGTACTAGGTCGAGTGAATTTTTTTTATATAAAAAAAATTTAATTATTTTTTTGAAAAAAAATTCACTCAACCTAGTACTAGGTCGAGTATTAGGTCGAACTTGACCTAATATTAGGTCGAGTGAATTTTTTTAATTTATTATTATTTTTTTATAAAAAAAATTCACTCAACCTAGTACTAAGTCGAGTTTTAGGTCAAGCATTAGGTGGAGCTTGACCTAAATTTGACCTACTCGACCTAAAACTTGACCAGATTTAGTGCTCGACCTAAAATTTGGCCTAGGGCTCCACCATTTTCTCCTTCAAATTCACAAACCCAGTTCAACTACAGTAAATTTCAACTAATATCAAATTTATGCTATTTCTTCTCTACGATTGTGGTCTTCTTGCTTGAAGATGATAGTCCAATAGAGTGTACGAACAGTGAGGAGTGCAAACAACGGGGTGTAAGAACAAATTTTGTTGAATCCATGAAAAGGAAAAAAAGAAGAAGATGGGGTGAAGTACTATGTTTCTGTGTTTTATAATAGAAGAGGGGTGTTGTAGTCTTTTTTTGGATGGAAATGCTATAACAGAAAACAAAAAAAGTAAGGTGCTATTTTTGTAAAATCAATGATTAAAGGTGCTATATTTGTAAATTTCCCATATATATTCCACCCCAACCCCCCTAAAGATTGGCCACTGATTATATTAAAAGTCTTGATCACCAGTCAACCTTTTTATTTTTTTTCCCCAAAAAAATGAGCAAATGATTATATTAATATCTATCAACAGTTTTCTATTATGATAGTTTGGTAAATTACAGATGACTATTAGTTATATTCTATATCTATTGTTTGTGCTGGGGAGGTTCACTAATATCCTTACTTTTAATAACTATAATGTCATTAACCTCCATTTGGCAATTGTATTGGCAGCAGTAAAGTTTACTCAACTAAACCAAATGAAAGGTGCCTCCTATTTCACTATATCAAATTAGAAATGAATTAAATATTTGGATAACTACAATTCACCAAACAATATAATTAATACTCTGATCTCTTGAAACAATTATATGTATGAACAAGAAAAGTACAAAGAGTACTGAAGAAACTAAAATCAAATTCACCTTCGTTCTTTGCCAATAGAGATTATCAAGTATAATGAAAATAAAATAAAATATAGGAGCAAAATCAAAGATAGAATTAGGGGAGGACTAGATTGATTACTCATTTTTGAAGATGAAAAAAGGGGAAAAAAAAGAAGAAGATGTTACTGTTGAAAGAAAATGGCAGATTAATTTTGATAATAGAAAAGCAAATAAGCTAGAGAGATTTTAGGAGAGTAGATATGGGAAGGATACGTGAAACGGTAATTTTGGCAATATAACAAATGTTGCTCTGTATATAAAATCACTGCTCTGGATTTATCAGCACCCCTCAGTTAAGTGATTGTTTGTTAAATTAACAATCATATGGCTGTTATTATTTAAAACTATGATGAAGGGTTCTAACAATTGGCCTGGCATTAGAATTTTTATTCATAAAATGCTAATTTAACATTTAAAAAACCAATCCAGATTAGGGGAAAACATCATATAATAAGTTCAGGAAAAAAGTAAAAATACGAAAAATATCGTGTCTACTTAAAAAAATTAAGAAAAACGACATATAGTTTCAAGAAAAAGAAAAGCTAATAAGGGAACCACTTTGTCAATCATGAAAAGAATATATATATATATATATATATATATATGTATGTATGTATGTATGTATTAAAATGATGACATAATGTTTTTGGTTTCATTAATTGGAGAAATTAGAAAATTCTATTTAGAAGAGATGTAAATTTTTGTCATCTTCTATTTTTGCTGTCTCACATGATGGGTTCAGTTTTCTTTCTTTTTTCTTTTTGTTTTTGGTCCCCGAACAGCACCCTCAACTGAATCAGTTTGATTTTATTCTAAACTGGAAGGGATCTGTGCTAAGTTCTCAACCATCATAGGTGAATATATGTGATTTTATTTTTATAATAAGTACTTGCCAGTGGCGGATTTTCTTGCCCCACTGACTTAGTACTAGCCAATTATATGTATTTATATTTTATTAATTTTTAATATTGCACCTTAATAATAAAAATTTATTAATTAACAGATAAAATTAAAAGTAATTGGAATCTAGTCCATCTTATCCAATTAAGAGTTCAAATTAGACTTAAAGCTTTCTAAACGTTACCTTTTTATTACTAAATTAATTATGCTAGTTATTAATTATAATTTTAAATTTAACCTTCTAATAAATTGTAAACGTGAAACCTATTAATAATTCGTAATTGATTAACCGTTATCTTCATGACTTTTTAACTATTTTAACTACTTTTAAACTACATAACAAATGAAATTTTTTACTTATCAACACATAAACAAAGATTATAAAAAAGATGTATTTATTAATTAATTTGGATTTAATAAACAAACAAGAAGATATTCTATCTCTTTTTTTTTTTTTTGCCAAAAAAAAGTAGTGTATTAACTTGATGAAAGTTAATGGTTACAAGGAGGTTCTCTAAAAGGACTATTCTCAGCACTGCGTTATTCTAAGACGAACTGACCTCACGTCACTGCAATTCTAACCTATTCCCACAAAACAACATTACATAGAGGCAATGCCACCTATCAATGCAGTATCTCACAAATGCTATACAAGGTGAAAAAATAGTAACTAAGCATGGAAATTATTCTAGTTCTCCCACAAAAGAACACTACATAACCATATAGGCAAATGCATTATTACCACTAGTAGTACTACCAAGCATCAAGAATTTGGGCAGCATCTCCTCTGTAAACTAAACAAATTTTGGTTCTGAAACATCAGAAACTAACCTAATCCTGTTTCTAAAACAACAACAGTAACCCAACATATATATAGCAACAATCATAACTAGCAACAAAAAGTAACACTCAAAACTATCCACAAAAGGCAATATTAACAACAATCTAAAATCGAAAACCATGGAAGGAAAATTCATCTAGCATCCCTTATATTAGTTGTTGTCGGAATTCCAGCCATTCTTCTTGTGCCAATGCCACCACTATCCGCTCCTCCATCCATTCTTGCTGAAACACCCACAAGTTTCTACTTTTTCATATGTGCCAAAGTATGTACACCATAAGTTGAACCCTTTCCTTCCCTAAAACCGCCTTTTGATTAACACAAATATCTTGCCACCACTCCCGAAATGTACCACTGAACTAAGCAGTATGATTCCAATCAACCAGTGCTAAACCCTATATTTGTTGCACACAGGAGCAAAGAAAGCAAGCATGTTCCAAAGTTTCAACCTCTTCGCCACACATAGGACACCTAGAATCCACTGGCATTCTACGTTGTTGCAACATATGATTAATCGGCATGATATTACTACAGCATTGCCACATAAAGTGCTTCAACTTGGGTTTAATATTCAGCTTCCAGGTTACCTTCCACATGTTGTGCATTTGGCTTCGAGAGGAGCTACTCTCAGGCCTTTGATCCAGGAGATGTTTTGTAGTTTGTAACTGTCTATATGTCGATTTAACAGTGTACTCCTCATCTCTACTAAAATGCCAAGAAAGTCTATCTTGGCTTCTAGCAGGTTCCAAAGGTAACTGCAATATTATGTCTGCATCTTGCGGCAAAAAAATCGAGAAAACCAAATTTGTATTCCATTCCACCCATCCTCAGTTAGAAGATCACCAACCTAAGTGACAAGAGATTGAGCTTGTTGACACCCATGCACCTTAAAATCTTGCCTGCTTGGAATCCACGGTAACTCCCACACCCGAATTGATTTGCCATCCCCCACTCTATATTTTGCTCCAACATTAAGCACATGCGTGGCCGTCATCCATCCCTTCCACAACCAAGAAGCAGATCCTTTACATTATGCCTGCCACAACACATCACTTGGAAAATACTTCGCTTTCATCATCCTGCTCATCAGCAGCTTAGGTTTGGTAAGCACTCACCAAAGTTGCTTAGCCAGTAACAAATCATTGAATTGCTGAACATCTTAAAAACCCATCTCTTCGTCACTCTTCAATTTCATCATATCCGGCCAAGCTTTCTAATAAATTTTTTGTCTACCATCCAAATGCATTCCCCACCAAAAGTTTGCCGACATCCTACAAATCTCCTTACACACTCCAGTTGGCAACTTAAAACAGCCCATAACATAAGTAGGTAAAGCACTCACCACAGCTTTAAGGAGAACTTCTTTACCTACCAAGCTTAGAAAACCATTCTTCAAATTCTGCATCCGGTGATGAATATTTATTTTCTCTATGTTTTTTTTAATCAAAATTTGTGCCTCCACTAAATTAATTTTCTAACTCCACCACTAGTGCTCCTTCCATTCCAAAAAAAAAAAAAAGATTCAAAAATTTTTTATTGTTCGCAAAAAATGAGTCCAGCTTTAGTATGAAAGTCTTATGTAGAATATAAGTATAAAATTATACATTTAATAGTGCATCAAGTATGTAGTATTTTGTAACTTAAAAAAAGTTATATTAAAAGTCAACTTTTGTTTTGGGACGGAAGTAGTATTGTATATCAAAGTTAGAGAGATCGACTTGTTAACTCAAGATTTAAAAGTAGCTAGGAATTTAGATAATCTTAAATTACGTAAGAGTAAAATTAATTATATAATAAAAATGATAAAACAATCTACAACTTGGTTGGACCACTGGCCATGGTAATATCTAAAAGAGTAACGAATAACTTGGATACTATACTAATCATGATGGTATGCACATAAAAAATATTTTTGATAGATGCATCTCAGTTCGACTACGTTATCAAAGTTCCTTTTTTTAAAATGATTTGGATTTCTCCTATTATCTTTCTTTTTGTTAATTTGCACAATGTAGATTACTTTGGAATAATAATTAAATTTTTAACAAAATGTGATTAAGTTTTAGTTTGCAAATTACAACATTGTTAAAGAATAAAGGGAGAGCTTAAAAGAATATGTATCTATATATATCTATATATATATATATATAATTGCTAAATAATATGAAAATAAAATCAAACATTAAAAGTTTATAGTAAATAGTTCTCTAATTATAACAACCTCAAATCTCAATTTATAATTTTTAAATCTAATTTTAGACTACTAGATATATAAGCAAGTATGATGAAAATAAATAAAAGAATTTGAATCATAATCCTATTGATTGCAAGAGATATTAAAAAATAAAGATGAAAAAGATAGATGTTTATTCGAATCATCCAAATAAATCGAAAAAAATTTACAGAAAGAGAAGGAGAAAGGGTTGTGATAATCATTCTAAGATGCATGTTGGTACAAGGAAAGCAGAGACCTCTAATATTTTAACATGTGCACAATATACAATAATAATGACGATGTTTTAGTAATCCAATAGTTCATTAGTAATTATAACATCAAAGGATTTATCTTTTTTGCTTTTTATGGTACATTAGAAAATAGGTCACTTTGAAGAGAGATGGGGACATTTGATTGTAAATGTTCATTGTTACTAAGTTAATACAATTATCAACATTTTGATAAAAAACAAAAAGAAGAAGAGAGATGGGGAGAAGTTTTGTTTTTCCCCGTATATGTTTTAGAATTCAGCTTGTATTATAACTACCACCTATAAAAGATAGAAGTGTTTTTTATTTTGTTTGTACGTATATTGTAGATGTTTACAATGTTTTTTTTTTTTAGGAGATTTTTTGGTTCACTGAAAATCGGGGGCAAAAGAAAAGAGAGAATTTCAACTAAATTCTATTGCAGAAATAATCTTGTGGCCAGACTATTCTTTGTTCTTTGAGTGTGAGCAATTTGTATTTTGGGTGACAATTTCATTGTGAAGAAAAAAAATGATCGAGGATAAAGACCAAATTATGCATTAGGTCTATTGAGTACTGTCAAAGTGTGAAAGACTAGACCAAACCCTAATATTATTAGATATTGAACTGAATATATATATATATTTTGAAGAAAAATAGCAAAAAACTCTTGCATCTGGCTGGGGCAATCAACCAATAAAGAGGGTACAAGAAAGGAAGGAGGAGAATTCCAAACTTGACATGCAGACAAAAGTTTTTCCTACCTAACTGGGGAATAGGCAACACCATTACTATATATTCTAACCCATCCAAACTCCGTTTTTCGAACAAATAGCAAAAGATACTTAACATCCCCCAAAATAGCTGTTAAAAGATAAATTAGAATATTTCTATTGTATATCAGATAACATATTTTGTATATCTTTTTTGATTTGTAATTATCCTTCTACCTTATTTAGCGTAGGCTCCAAGTTATAAATGTACGATAGTTCATTGTACGAAGATATGAAATACACAGCAATCATTTGCAAACTCTCTGGTTTTACATTTTCTTATATGGTATCAGAGAGAGAATTCTGATCCAAATTATTAAAACCATCATTTACGAGTTTGTTGCTGTTTTTTTTTTCTCTTTTTTTCTGTATTTATTTAGCAAAATTACAGTTTTGCCCCCAAACTATCAAAACCCTACTCCAGTTCTTCGCTGCAGATTTCCCAATTTGCCCCTGCACCTTCTGCATTTTCCCCGTAGCTTCTTCTTCAGCAACCGCCATGGCCGACGCTGCAACTACTGCATCCGGCACTGCTGCACTTGTCCCAGCGCCACCACGCGACCCGTACTTCCTCTCCGCCGCCGATCTTCAAACCGGCAGCATAGTATCAACCAAACTGACCGGCGAAAACAACTGGCAAGTGTGGAGCAACCAGGTTCGTACAGTCTTTCTCGCACGCAATAAACTTGGTTTTTTGACTGGGACTCTCGCACGACCAGTCGGAGACGACGCCTTAGCAGAAAAGTGGGACCAATGTCATGCCGCCGCTAAGACATGGTTAACTCATTCCGTCGACCCATCCTTGGAGGCAATGGTTTCTCGACTCCCCACGGTGTCCTCCATCTGGAATACTTTACAAGAAAGCTTTGGACGCATCTCTGGCTCTCAAATCTTCTCCATCAAGCAATCTATTGGAGAGGCTAAACTCCCCGCCGGAGCAACCAGTACACAGCTCACTACCTTTTATCTTCGTCTTCAGGATCTCTGGACTGACTTGGACGTTCATCAACCACCTATTCGTTGCAACTGTGGCCGTTGTGAGTGTCGGGTTAACGATCGGCTTCAACTGCATGACAACATCGATCGGGCAATGAAATTCCTCATGGCTCTACCCGATGACTTCCGCACTCTTCGCACCAATGTTCTTGCCCGAGATACTTTTCTTTCCCTTGAGAGACTTCACAGCCTTGCTAAGGAGGATCTCCATCAGCGATCTCTCGACGGCCAATCTTCAATTTCGGCCGAAAATAGTGCCTTCTCTGCAATCCAGAAACCCAGCAATTTTGGTTCAGCACTTCAGCCGAATTTGGTTCTTCCTGGACCCGGGTCATTACCAGCTGTTGGGTCACAAGTTAATTCTCTTGGGCCACAACCATCACAAGTCTCTCTTGGGCCAGGAGAGGCCCATTCGGCGGTCACAATAAATCAGCCCAATAACCAGCGCCCATTTTGCACTCACTGCAAAAAACCGGGCCATATTCGTGAGGCCTGTTTTCTCCTCGTGGGCTACCCACCTAATTGGAAGCCCAAACAACGTAATGGGTCCAAGAAAAAAAAATCTAACTTTAATGGCCCTCTAGCCCATCATGCAACAATTAATGGTCCAACACCTCCTCCTGGATTTGGGCCTATTCCTAATCACTTTGGCCATAACCCATCATTCATGGACTCACTTGGTTTTAACCCATATCCTTCTTCCAGTGTAGGTATATTGGGCTCCGCCACTCCCAACCCTGGCAATGTCTATGGTGGATCCTCCAGTCTTCACTTGACGGCCGATCAACAACATAAACTTGTCACTCTTCTGAATCAAATAGGGACCTCTGATTCCACCGCTAATTTTTCAGGTATTACTCAACCTTGGAACACTATTTCATCCGCTTGGATTATCGATTCAGGTGCGAGTGACCACATTACCTGTAATTTATCTCTGCTAGATTCGTATTTTGCTTGCGTATCACCTGTTTCCATTACATTACCTGATCAATCCACTAGTCCTGTGACACATATTGGCCAATCTCGGCCCTATCCTCACTTACACCTCACACATGTTCTATATGCTCCACATTTTAAACATAATTTATTATCCATCCGCAAACTCACTAGGGATAATAATTGTGTGGCAATTTTTTTCGACGATTTTTGTGTCTTTCAGGACCGTACGACTGGGGATCTGATCGGGCTCGGCAGGGCTAATCGGGGATTATATTTTTTGTGTTCCTCCATTTCTAAATCTTTTTATTTAGTTTTCCAGAGTTATTTACTTTCCATAAAGAATGCCGCCTGCATTCCAAAAAACATTTCTCATTGTAATTTGATTTTTTGCAATAATATTAGTTATGACATTTGGCACCGTCGTCTTAGTCATTCTTCTTTAAAAACCTATACTACCCATGGTCATTCCATTTATTGTCCTCCATCATTTTCCTGTCCAATTTGTCCTTTGGCCAAACAAACACGCAATACTTTTCCACCACGGACCACTGCTACCACTTCCACTTTTGACCTAGTTCATGTGGACGTTTGGGGTCCTCATCGGACACCCAATCATGATGGTTTACGATACTTTCTTACTATTGTATACGATTTTTCTTGTGCCACATGGACATTTCTTTTACACTCAAAATTTCAAGTTTTTTCTAAAATTCAACATTTTATATCCATGGTATTCACTCAATTCGGTTCCCTTGTCCGCCGCATCCGCTCTGACAATGGGACCGAATTTTTTTCCATTGAGTGTCGCTCTTTCCTTGCTAGTCAAGGCATTCTTCATGAGAGCTCTTGCGTTTACACTCCTCAGCAAAATGGAGTAGTTGAACGCAAACATCGTCATTTATTGAATGTAGCATGAGCCCTAATGTTTCAGGCTCATGTTCCAGCTCAATTTTGGGGTGAATGCATCCTCACTGCTACATATCTCATCAACCGGCTACCTTCTTCTTCCACTCATGGCATCAGCCCATTTGAACTCCTGTTTCACAAACCACCCATACTTGAACACCTTCGTGTTTTTGGGTGTCGCTGTTATGCCACCACCTTAGGTGCACGTGACAAATTTAGTCCACGTGCTACTCCATGCATTGTTATGGGTTATCCCCCTAATCAGAATGGTTATCGCCTGTATGACCCCGCCTCGGGGAAATTCTTTGTTAGTCGAGATGTCGTTTTCCAAGAAAATATTTTCCATTTTTAACGTCTGAGTCTGTGATATCCCCTGCTGCTCCATCCGACTCGACATCTCCAGCTGTATGGTTCGACGAGACTTCACCTCCGTCTCTTCCTCCTGTAGACGAGCTATCATCTCCCGCAGATTCTACCGCTCCTACTTCCTCATCTGCTCCTATTTCATCTTCAGCGGATGAAAATGTATCCCCGCCAACCTCAGCTCCTAACATAGCAGTTTCTCTCCGCCGATCAAGCCGCCCTACTCGACCTCCTATTTGGAGTTCCGATTACATCTGCCCTACTTTGCCATCTGTTTCTTGTACATCTCTCTATCCCGTCTCCAATTACCTTTCCTTGGCCAACTGTCACCCTTCCTATCAACACTTCATTGCTTCCATCTCAGCCATTCATGAATCTACCACATTTCACGATGCTGTAAACAACCCCAATTGGGTTAAAGCCATGGAAACTGAACTCCGTGCTCTTCAAGCCAATCATACTTGGGATGTGGTTCCATTGCCTCCTGATCGTCGTCCAATCGGGTGTAAATGGGTCTACAAGGTCAAGTATCATGCCGATGGTTCTCCTGAGCGGTATAAAGCCCGTCTAGTGGCTAAAGGTTTTAACCAGCAAGAGGGCATTGATTACCAAGATACATTTTCTCCCACTGCTAAACATGTCACAGTCCGTCTTCTTCTCACCCTGGCTGCCATCAATGCTTGGCCCCTTTATCAGATGAATGTGCAAAATGCCTTTCTCCACGGTGATCTTTCCGAAGAGGTGTATATGGATCTTCCTCCTGGATTTCGCCCTCAGGGGGAGAACCTGGTATGTCGACTGCGGAAATCCTTATATGGGTTGAAGCAAGCTTCTCCTCAATGGAACACCAAATTCACTGACGCTCTTCTCCAGCATGGGTTTTGTCAGTCTCGCCATGACTATTCTTTGTTCACCAAGATTCAGGGTAATTCTTTTGTTGCCTTACTTATCTATGTTGATGACATTCTCATTACGAGCAACAGTCAGACTGGTATCTCCGATCTCAAACAATATCTCAACTCCACATTTTTTATGAAAGATCTTGGTCAATCAAAGTTCTTCCTTGGTCTTGAGATTGCTCGATCTCCAACTGGTATATCAATAAGTCAACGCAAGTACACACTAGAGCTGATATCTGAGGCTGGACTAGCAGGTTCCAAGCCTTCCATCATCCCTATGGAACAGAACAAGAAGTTCACAAGCGTTGAATATGACGCTGGTTCAAATGAGCAAATAAATGATCCACTTCTTGAAGATCCTTCGGTATATTAGAGATTAGTTGGCCGACTCATCTATTTGAATCTCACCAGGCCCGATATTACATTCTCAGTTCAACTTCTCAGCCAATTCATGCACAAACCAAAGCAATCCCATATGGAAGCAGCTTTAAAGGTAATAAAGTATCTGAAGAGCTGCCCAGGCCTTGGTCTTCTGTTTCCTTCATCTTCAAAGTTAGAAGTACGAGCCTTCTGTGATTCAGACTATAGTACATGCCCAATGACCAGGAGATCCACCACTGGCTTTTGCATCATGCTTGGGGATTCTGTCATTTCTTGGCGTACAAAGAAGCAGCCCACTGTATCACTTTCTTCAGCTGAGGCCGAATATCGAGCCATGCAAGTTACAACCAGCGAAATAGTTTGGATCATGGGACTTCTCAAAGATTTTGGCTTCCATCTAAAGAAACCTGCTCTACTTTATTGCGACAATGAAGCTGCAGAAAAAATAGCGGCAAATCCAATTTTTCATGAGCGCACTAAACACATTGAAGTGGAATGCCATTATGTAAGAGAAAAGATTCAGCAAGGTGTCATTGCAACACGCCATATATCCACTAAAGAGCAACCAGCCGATCTGTTAACTAAGGCTTTAAGCAGTGGACAGCACTGGCACCTTCTTTCCAAGCTAGGCGTATTTGACTTATACAAATCTCCAGCTTGAGGGGGAGTGTTAAAAGATAAATTAGAATATTTCTATTGTATATCAGATAACATATTTTGTATATCTTTTTGTATATTTCTTTTGATTTGTAATTATCCTTCTACCTTATTTAGCGTAGGCTCCAAGTTATAAATGTACGATAGTTCATTGTACCAAGATATGAAATACAAAGCAATCATTTGCAAACTCTCTGGTTTTACATTTTCTTACAATAGCTCATAACTTAGAAAGGTCCTCATCGTTATCATTTAGTCGACTGATAATAGAAGTCGAATCACCCTCCAAAATGAGTGACTAGCAGCTACATGATAGGCAAAATGAGTGACTAGCCGTTCCACACAAGTAATGCCATCCACCTTGAATGCTACTGCAAGTAGATAGGTCCTAGTGTGATCAAACAGATAATGCCTAGTCCACATGAGGATTCCTCAGGGAACAAGGCATCATCAAAGTTAATTTTGACAACACCCTCCGATGGAGCTTGCCACCGTGGCGTGGAAGAAGTCTCAGATGTCACCTCGATTGAGTCTTCCTCTAAAGCTTTCTTATACTGTTGCAGGAAAGCCTGGGCACTCTGTATAATAGATAGCGGCTCAACTAGCACCTGGTCATGCACCTTCTAATTTCTAGCTGCCCAAAGCTCCCAAGCCAAGAGGCAAACTAGCTCCACGTCCTCTCCTTGCAATTGTTGAAGGATCTTACAAAGTGCCACGCTCGCATCCTCCTGTTCTAACCTCAACACTTTAACATCTAAGAATGATAGAGCAAACATTTGAACAGCCACCGGACATACGAAGAAAAGGTGATGAGGGTTCTAAACTCCTCCACCACACAGCTCACAAACTTTTCTATCCATCGGTAGAGCCTTCCTAGCCAAGTTGGAATAATGAGATAACACATCATGAACCATCCTCCAGATAAAGTGCTTGATCTTTGGCTGAAGTTTCACGCTCCATACCCTTTTCCAGACCAGATTAGGACCCGTGCTAGCCTAGGACACCTTTCTACCCATTCTCAACCTCAAACCCAGTTGGAGAGCCAAATGATAGGCAAACTTAACCTCAAAAGTGCCCCTCCGAGAATAGTGCCAAATAATCCGATCCTCAACACCACTAGAACTCAATGGAATAGCTTTGATGAGAGCCGCTTCTTCTAGGCGATATTGAACTAAATATTGACTATGCCAAAAATTTTATGAAGGCAAGTGCAATATAACATTAATTGATTCACACCCAAAACCATAATTGTACCATGATAAAAGTACATAAAGTGGAGTTGTCAAGCCTTAATTTAGACAAAACATGACATGATATTCTCTATGTTTGGATTGCGGTTTATTTGAGAAATTTTATATTAGAATATATAAAATTTTGGTGAGAATTTTTTGTGAGAAAAATTATTTTGGAGGGAAATTTTTTAAAATTTTGCATGGAGAATTTAGAAGGAAATTCTGAATTATAAATTTTCAAATAAAAAGGTATTTGTATGTTTTATTTGTTTTGTAAGGAAAAATAACTTTTTGTGAATGAATCAAAGTCGAAACAGAGCCTTAAGCTATGTTTGATTTGTATTGGATTTGAAAATTTTGTATTAGAATCCGTAAAAGTTCTGATGAAATTTTTTTTTGTAAGAAAAAATGTATTAAAGGGAAAATAAAAAAGTTTATTGAAGGGAATTTTATTTTTTAAAATAATGCGAGAATAATTTTGGTAAGAGTTTAAATTTTAAATTTGAATTTTCAAATAAAAATAAAATGTTGTTTGGATATTTATTTTTTCTGAGAAAAAAATCAACTATTTTTATATGAGTATTAAAACAAACACAGCCTTAGATTCAAGTATACATTAGGGCTTGAGTTTAGTCTCTCACTTAAGTTATATTTGGGTTGAGTCTTTCCACATTGTGTTCGCTCTTACTTTATAGAGGAAACACCCAAAATCGTTCTCCACATTTTACCGAATAATCTTTTTCATCCTCCACTTTTAAAACGGAAACAAATAGTCCTTCAAATTTCAAGGACCAAAATTTGAAGGAAAAATTCAGGACTAAACGTTCCCGTTTATGAAATTTGAAGGACTAAAAGTTCCCATTTATTTCACAAATAGTACCAAAAGTTCCAATTTATGAAATTTGAAGGACTATTTGTTCCCGTTTTAAAAGTGGATGATGAAAAAGATTATTTGCTGAAATGTGGAAGACGATTTTGGGTGTTTCCTCTACTTTATATTATATAGGGACTAGATTTTCAATTTTTAGATTCGTCTAGACCCATTGCAGATGTCGGTTATTCAAGTGGCAAGGTTAATGAAGTGCACTTGACCCTTGACTCTGGGAGAGGTAAGGCTGTCGTCCTCCTCTCTAAAGTAATTTTGTTTTATGGAATAAAAGGGTAACGAAATCCACTATCCACAGAAGGCCTGTTTGACAAAATAATAATAATAATAATAATAATAATAATAATAAGGTGATGAGAACCAACAAGCCGACAAGCCCACTTACCAAGCATTTGATCCATTAAAGTATCTTACGGGGCCGATGACGAGAGCTCAAGCTAAATGCTTTCAAGAAACCTTAAGTGGTTTAATTCATAACCTCCAAGCTCATCAAGCATGTGGCCAAGACTTGCAAGTTATTGTGAGTCTAGTTTGAAGAACACTAGTTTTACTTTGGTCGGATTCTAGTGTGATAATAGGCCAAAATTATTTAATTAATTTTTTTTTGCTTTATTTTAATTTTTCTAGGCCAAATTTAGATGATTATGACCGAAATTATTCAGTCTTATTTTTAGGAAAATAATGGCCGAAATTATTAGGTAACTTAATCGGTAGGTTCCAAAACTTCCAAATTGGCTTTATGGTTTTGTTTTCCTTTTTATTTTAAGGCTGTCTTTTAGTTATTTAAAGGAGTTTGGCTGCCTCTTCCTGTTTAGAAATTAGATTAGGGTTAGGATTTTAATTGTTACCTTTTTACAATCCTTGTACCCTGATAAATAGAGGCCATTCGGCCAAGACATGAAGAAGAATATATGATTTGAGTTTTTGACATTACATCCTTGAGAGTTTGAATGAATCAATCTCTTTGTTCTTGTGAAGAACAACGGGCTTATCAAACTTGATTAGTTTGTGGCACCTATGAGTCTTATCAATCTAGTAGAACCCTAAGCTGTGGCGATGATTTATCTATTTGGTCTCAATTCCACCGGTTCTATCAATTTTGCGAGTTAAGTCTTGGGTCCTGTTTCACTTGTTGCATATAGTTGGCTCCATATAGTCGCGAGGTGCGCATCAATTTGGTATCAAAGATCTAGGTAACTTCAACATTTTGTTCATAATTTTGTTTATATATATTTTTTAAAAAATTCTGTTTATAGTTTCTTAGTAGCCGAAATTCTGTTTTTCTTGTGGTAGTCAAATTAGTTGTTTAGCCCTAGTTTTCGAGACTCGGTTAAACCTTTTCTTACTGCCCAATTTTTGTATAGATAATTTTGATTTTTCTATTTATTCTCTGAAAAGATAAAAAAAATAGCTCCACATACCTACTATTTTTTTGGGCTAATTGCTGAAAACAATCTGAACCCTTGAATCCTCTCCAAAGTCATTGTTCTTGTTCTGTTTTTTTTCCCCTTTCATGTGATATTGTTGCTGCTTGAAATTATTCTTCTACTGTTAAAAAAAAAAGATAAAAAAACCAAAAAAAAAGAAGAAAAAAAGAAAGAGAGAAAGAAAGAAAGATCAAACCGGAAGAAAAAAGAAAGGAGAAGAGAAGAAGAGCAATATTTGATTCTTGAATCTTTGATTCTTGATTCTTAAATCATTTGACTTTAATTCTTCAAACTCTTGTTTCTTGATTTCTTGATTTTTTGAATTCTTGGAACCTTGTTCTTGTATTAGTTTGGCTGAATTTACAACAAGAAGTGTAATCAGAATTTTGCAGTCTGAAATTTTCAGCCATACTATTTGTGTTGTTCGTCCAGAATTCTTGTGAAGGGGTGTTCATTTTGATCTACGGATTGGATTGGATAAAAACGGGTCGGGTCGGATCGATGGATTTTAGGATTGGATTGGATTAACGGATCGATCCGATCCTATCCGTTTTGATCCAAATTGAAAAAAAAAAATTCTTTAAAAAATAGTTAATATTAGTTATAAAATATAAATTAGTATTCTTTGATATTTCAAATAATTCTTTAATTAAAATTGGTCAATTTGTGATAAAATAAATTAAAATATTTATATGAAAATACACAAATTAATTTACATGAAAAATACACAAATTAAAATATTTAGATGAAATTTATTTATTATCTTTCTATAAAAATATATAATTTTTTAATATGAAACTATTAATTTCAAACCTAAATTAAATCACCTAAAATTATATATGAAAATGAAAAAAATAGCCAAAACAAAAAACAAAAAAAGGGAAAAAAGCAAACGGATCAATTTGTGTTTTTTTTTTTGGTATTGCTTTCATTTTCATATGTAATTTTAGTATCAAAACGGATCGGATCGGATCGATCCATTGATCCAATCAGATCCAAAAATACATTGATCCGATCCGATCCGTTTTTTTGATCCAATCCGATCCACAGATCAAAATGAACACCCCGGTTTGTCTTGTGATCTTTTTTTTGCTAGAAAACCCATATTGCACTCTTGGGTCTTGTCTGTTGAACCTTTGTTAAAATTACTTAAGAATTGTGATAGAATTTGCATTGTTGGTAGCCGAAAGTTTCAAACTTGTGGCTGAAATTGTTGATTGGAAATTTAGTTCTTTGAACAGCCCTCCTTGCACGAAATTTTTGTTCCTTTTTGGCTATTGTTCTTGAGCGAAACTCTGCACCTTGTGACCTTTCTTAACTGAAATTTATATATAAAAAAGGGTTGCAAGAATTGTTTTCTAATTTTATTTTTTTTACTTGCAAGAATAAAATCCTTGTTGTATTTGTTTTCCTAGTTGGAATTCCTTTCCTTTAGTCTTTCCTATTTGTTTCCTTTCAGTTTCCAAAATTTTTTTCCTGTTTTTTATTCCATTTATTAGATTTCCTCTTTCAAGTTTTGCTTAGTTTTCTAATCTCTTAGTTTCCAAAATAGTATCCTACTTCCAATTTATTTTCAGATTTCGTAGTTTCCTAATTTATTCACTTTCCTTGAGTTTTATGTTTTAAATTCATACATTCTTAATTGATCTATCTCGTTGCTAGAAATTTATCAAGTTTGGTAGGGTGTATTGTTCTAAACAAGAGCTTAGAGTGAGATTGTTGAGTGAGAGGTGGACAAAAAAAAAAAAAAAGAGAGCATACTCATATACACCCTTACTACAAATTTTTCCATATTATTGTTTTTTGCTATTATTTGTACTAACCTTTTGTAGAAATTATGACAAAAGAAAGTGGAGCTTCAATTGAACAAAAGGCCCTCAAAGATTGGACCGAACATATAAATCGAAATTTTTCTAATTTGGCAGACCAACTTGATGCGATGCAAATGAAGCTTCAAGCCAATGACGATAAGATGGAACAATTGGCTAAATTCATCAATGAGTCATCATCAAGAAAGTATAAATCTAGAAGAAAAAGTTCCTCGAGTTCTGATCAAAATAAAGATTCTGATGGGGCTTCTACTTCCCATAGAGGCTGCAAACAAGTTGACAAAATTGATAGGAATTTGAGTAGCATCAAAATGAAAATTCCAGCCTTCTAAGGTAGAGGAGATCCCAAGGCATATTTAGAATGGAAAAATAAGGTTGAAAAGATCTTTGATTGTCACCATTATTCTGAAGAAAAAAAGGTGAAGCTAGCAGCGGTTGAATTTACCGACTATGCTATAATTTGGTGGGATCAACTTGTAACCTCTAGGAAAAGAAATAGAGAGCATCCTGTCCGCTCTTGGGAGGAAATGAAGACAATTATAAGAAAGAGGTTTGTCCCATCCTATTATCATAGGGAATTGTGCAAGAGGCTACAAAGCTTACCGTAAGGGTCGAAGAGTGTCACTAAGTACTTCATCAAGTTAGAAGCCACACTCATCTGAGCCAATATAGAAAAAGACAAAGAGATTACAATGGCTAGATTTTTGCAAGGATTGAATCTAGAAATTGCCAATGTCATCGAACTTCATCGTTACTTGGAAATTGAAGAGATGGTTCACATGGCTGAGAAGGTGGAAAAGCAACTAAAGATGAAAAGTTCATAGCCAAGCTACATGCCTAGTAAGTGTTTGTGAAAGAGTAATTGGGATAAAAATGGTGACAAAAAGAGTGAATCTAAACCATGGGTTGACTCGTCCAAGAAAAAAGAAGTTAAGAAGGAAGAAACACCTGCCCATCCTGTTAGAAGCTGAGGAATTACTTGTTTTAAATGTCAAGGTAAAAGACACATAGCTGCCCAATGTCCTAATTGACGAGTGATGGTCACATTGGATGATAGGGAAGTAATTTCCGATAGTGAGATTGACAACTCAGTGCCTCATTTGACTGAGACTGATGGCGAAGAAGATGCCGTAGTAGAAGAAGCACATACTACTTTAAAAAGTCTTCAAATGGAAAGTAATGAATCGTCAAATGGAGAAGAAGCATTAGTGACCATGAGATCACTTAGTGCTCATGCCATGAAAAATGAAAAGCAAAGAGAAACTTTCATACCAACTGCCATGTGCAAGGTAAGGTTTGTCGTTTGATCATTGATGAAGAAAGCTGCACAAATGTGGCAAGTACGACCTTGGTAGAGAAGTTGTCACTATCAACGCTTAAGCACCCCGACCCTATAGATTAAGATGGTTAAATGATGGTGTTGAACTTAGGGTAAATAAACAAGTGTTGGTGGCTTTCTCGATTAGAAGATATGAAGATGAGGTCCTATGTGACATAGTCACGATGGAAGCCAGTCACATACTTTTGGGACAACTATGGCAATTTGATAGGGATACTCGACATCATGGAAAAACTAACAAGTATTCATTTATGATGAAGGGAAAACATGTCGCTCTCAACCCAATGTCACCTCAACAAGTCTATGATAATCAACAAAAAATCGTCAACGAGAAGAAAAGGGTTGAGAAGAAGAAAGAAAAAGGGCAAGTGACTGCAAATGAGAATTCCATTGTGGTGCCCAACAAGACAACAAAGGAGAAAATCAAGAGCAATTATTATGCTAGTGAAAGGGAGGTTAAGAAAGCATTCTTTTTAGATCAACTTTTTCTAATTATTTTTAAAGAATGTTATTTTTCTACTAACGACCTTGACCCTAACTTGCCTAATGCAATGACTTCTCTTTGGAAGAATTCAATGATGGTTTTCCTGAGGAGTTACCAAGTAGATTACCACCAATTCGGGAAATTGAACATCAAATAGACTTTGTTTCGGAAACCGTAATTCCAAATCGCCATGCTTATAGAGCCAATCCCGAAGAAACCAAAGAACTCCAATGGCAAGTGGAGGAGTTATTGGCTAAGCAGCACGTGCGAGAAAACTTAAGTCCCTGTGCCGTTCTAACATTATTGGTGCCAAAGAAGGATAGATCATGACGTATGTCCGTGGACTACTGAGCGGTCAACAAAATCATTGTAAAGTATTGCCATCCTATTCCTTATTTAGATGATATGTTGGATGAATCACATGGGGCTAAGTTTTATACAAAGATAGACTTAAAATCTGAATATCACTAAATTAGAATGAAAGAGATAGATGAATGGAAAACTGCATTCAAAACGAAATATGGTTTATATGAATGGCTAGTCATGCCTTTTGGTTTAACCAATGCACCTAGTACTTTCATGCCACTTATGAACCATGTTTTGAGGTCTTTCATTAGAAAATTTGTTGCGGTATATTTTGATGATATCCTTATTTATAGTTGATATTTAGATGTGCATGTTGAACATGTTAGGCTTGTTTTTGTTGCTTTACGTGCTAAAAAATTATATGCTAACCTTAAGAATTGTATATTTTGTGCACATCAAGTCATATTCCTTGGGTATGTGATAAGTACCGAAGGGAAAAGGGTTGATGACGAGAAGGTTAAGCCTATACGTGAATGGCTGACCCCTTCTAACGCACTGAAGTATGTAGCTTTCATGGATTAGCAAGTTTTTATAGAAGGTTTGTTAAAGATGTTAGTACTAAGGCTGCTCATCTAACCGACATTGTTAAGAAGTCTACAGGTTTTCAATGGGGAGAAGAGCAAGATCGAGCATTCAATTTGCTTAAGCAAGAGTTAAGCTCGGCAGCTTTATAGCCTTACCTGACTTTACTAAAACTTTTGAAATTGAATGTGATGCCTCAAGTATAGGAATTGAAGCCATGCTAATGCAATAAGGCCGACCTCTCGCTTACTTTAGTGAGAAGTTGAATGGTGCTGCATTGAGATATCCAACATATAAGAAAGAGTTCTACATAGTTGTCCGTGGGTCAAATTTATTGAGACATTTCTTTATGTGCTCAAATATAAACAAGGTAAGGAAAATGTCGTGGCTGATGCACTGTCTCGTTGGTATACTTTACTTTCGTCCTTACATGCCAAGTTGTTAGGATTTGAATATATTAAAGAGTTATATCCTAATGATCCTGACTTTGGTACAATCTATGCAGCTTGTGAAGAAGCCGCATTTGGTAAGTTCTATAGGCATGAAAGGTTTTTAAGCAGAGAAAACCGACTTTTTGTGCCTAATAGTTATTTGCGTGAATTACTAGTACAAGAGACGCATAGTGGGGGGATTAATGGACTTTTTGGGGTTCAGAAGACTTTGGATGTGTTAGTTGAACATTTCTTTTGGCCTCATATGAAAAGAGACGTAGAAAGAGTTTGTCACAAGTGCATTACTTGAAGACAAGCCAAGTCTAAAGTCCAATCGCATGGTATGTACACTCCTTTGCCTATTCCTTAAAAGCACTAGATTGACATTTCCATGGACTTTGTATTAGGGTTACCAAAATCCGTGCAAGGTATGGATTCCACCTTTGTTGTGGTTGATTGTTTTTTTTTAAAATGGCTCATTTATTACTTGTAGGAAAATGGACGACGCCAAGCATGTCGCTAACCTGTTCTTTAGTGAAGTCATTAGATTACATGGAGTATCGCAAAGCATCGTGTCTGATCGAGATGTTAAATTTCTAAGCTATTTTTGGAAGACCTTATGGGGTAAGTTAGGTACAAAGTTATTATTTTCTACCACTAGTCACCCACAAACCGATGGTCAAATGGAGGTGGTCAATAGGACATTATCACAGTTGTTGTGTTTAATTATTCAAAAGAATTTGAAAAATTGGGAAGAGTGTCTGCCTCATGTTGAATTTGCTTATAATCGAACCATACACTCTACTACTAACTATTCTCCTTTTGAAGTAATTTATGGTTTTAATCCATTGACTCCACTAGATTTGACATCGTTGCCATTTGAGTTTTCAAGTCTTGATGGAAGAAGAAGGCTGACATGGTGAAAAAGTTGCATGAAAAAGTCCGCCAACAGATCGAGAAGATGACACACCAATATGCCACTCAAGCCAACAAAGGTCGCAAATGTGTTTTCTTTGAGCCGGTGATTGGGTTTGGGTACATATGCGCAAGGAGTGATTTCTTCTTCAACGGCAAATTAAGCTTTATCCAAAGAGGAGATTGACGATTTCAAGTAGTTAAACGCATCAACGAACAATGCCTATAAGTTGGATTTGCCTGTTGAGTATCTAGTTAGTGACACGTTCAACGTGATTGATCTTTCTCCTTTTGATGTAGGTGATGAGTTCGATTCGATGACGAATCCTTTCGAGGAGAGGGGGAATGATGAGAACCAAGAAGCCGACAAGCCAACTCGTCAAACATTTGATCCATTAAAGCATCTTACAAGGCCGATGACGAGAGCTCGAGCTAAACGCATTCAAGAAACCTTAAGTGGTTTAATTCATGACCTCCAAACTCATCAAGCATGCGGCTAAAACTTGCGAGTCATTACCTTATTGCAAGTCCGGTTCGAAAAGAACACTAGTCTTACCTTGGCCGGATTCTAGTGTGATAATAAGCCAAGATTATTTAATTAATTTTTTTTGTTTTATTTTAATTTTTCCAGGCCAAAATGAGATGATTATGGCTGAAATTTTGCAGTCTTATTTTTAGAAAAATAATGGCCAAAATTATTAGGTAACTTAATCAGTAGGTTCCAAAACTTCCAAATTGGCTTTAGGGTTTTGTTTTCCTTTCTGTTTTAAAACTGTCTTTTAGTTACTTAAAGGAGCTTGGCTGCCTCTTCCTTTTTAGAAATTAGATTAGGGTTATGATTTTAATTGTTACGTTTTTACAATCCTTGTACCCTTATAAATAGAGGCCATTCAGCCAAGACATGAAGAAGAATATACGATTTGAGTTTTTGACATTACGTCCTTGAGAGTTTGAGTGAATCAATCTCTTTGTTCTTGTGAAGAACAATGAGCTTATCAAACTTGACCAATTTTTGGTACCTATGAGTCTTATCAATCTAATAAAACCCTAGGTTGTAGCGACGTTTCATCCATTCGGTCTCAATTCTACTGGTTCTATCAATTTCGCAAGTTAAGTCTTGGATCCTGTTTCACTTGTTGTGTATTGCTAGCTCCATATAGACATGAGGTGTGCATCATAAAGGGTGTCAAAAATAATATCTATGTCAATTTTTCAAAGAATTATTGGAGTTTCAATCTAATCCTCAAGATCATGCCTTTTTTTTTTTTGAGAACTACTTGGGGAAAAATGTTTCTTCTTTGTGGAGCTAATATGATCATTTTTGTATCGCTGCTTTCAAATTCTTTCTTAATCAACAATTTGAAATGAATTATTTTGGCCTTCATGTTTTTTTTTAAATTTTTTATTGGACTTGAAGTTTCCCCTGATCTACCTAGTTATTATCTCTCTCAAGCTAAATATGTTTTTGGAGCTTATTTCCTGTGCTAATATCATCAACTCCATGACTGCTCATTCTCTAATAGAGTATAATGTTCATTTCATAACAATTCATGATCTTTTGGATGAACATGAGGAATTTTTTTTGGAATCACCTCTGTTGACTCTTGTTTGCAATGATATTAGCATAAGAAATTTCCTTATTCTTACAATAGTCCATGGACGGCCTTATGAATGAGTAGTAACACAAATTTGTATCATTGTTAATAGTTAGTTAGGTTTTCACTAGCAATTGTATCAGAAATTCGCCCTTTTTTTTGTGTTGGGTAGTGAATTAGAGAAGTTGAAATCTTATCATTTGAAAATATATAAATTTCAAGGGAAATTCTTTGAGAGATTAAAAACTTTAAGCTAGCAAACAATTGGTCATGTTACATTATTTTGATAACTTTAACATTCATCCATTGTACTTAGATTAATTGAGATCTCACATTTCCCTTTCTATCTTCATCCACAATGAAGATAGGATGAAGTGCTTTCTAATACCATAGTGTAGAGGGCTTTTGGGTGGTTGCTTTCTTTTGCTTAGATTAATACATTCATGTTTTCAGATAAGAGAATTATGCCATTTTTAGTAGCAAATGTGAGATTTTTTTTAGTAATGAATCCTTATATTTCCAATGCAAAATAGTGCATTTTGCTTGCAAACTCATGTGAATGAACCAAAGATTTTTCATTCTAGAAAGCCATCATTACTAAAATAGTTATCCAATAAAATGAGTAGTATCTTTTCTCAACCAAAGATGAGACTGCAAAAGTACTACCCAAAAAAATCCCAAATTAGGATTTTTGCATCGTTTTTGGGTTTAAAGATAGGCTAATTATGTACTTTTATATATTGGAGAATTTATTTTGTATTTATTTTCTAAAATTCAATGAAACAAAAAAAAAAATAGGAAGCTGGAAATGAAATTCTCTTTCTCACATCCAACAAACTTTCAAAAGAACGATATCCGATGCAAAACATTTGATAGAGTTTGGTACATGAGACCTCAATATGATAGATATACATTCAAATATACATACTTATGTAGATAAAAATTAATCTTAATCTATAATAAAAAATAGATAGTTGAAATCGCTCTTATCTTGTGACCTGAAAGGAAGGAACAGAATAAGAATTTATTGTTATATAAAGAAAATCTAAGAATAAGAAGATTTAAGAGGAAATATCGACAAATTCTTGAAGAGTCAAAGAAATAAATAAAGGAAAAAGGGATTAACTTTTCCAATTTTATCTCTATATGATTTTACTATCAGAATAGCACATAGATAATGGTTTAATGGGTTAGGTCCACTTACTTTTTTTGTTGAGTTATAATCTTTCCAAGAGAATGTATTTGATTAGTAAGAATGAAAACATAGAAATA
The DNA here is from genome assembly GCA_020080225.1 of Gynochthodes officinalis. NCBI lineage: Eukaryota > Viridiplantae > Streptophyta > Magnoliopsida > Gentianales > Rubiaceae > Gynochthodes > Gynochthodes officinalis. The sequence goes on along the minus strand of CM034619.1, from coordinate 38,355,264 downwards.
TGTGGTTTGGTCATTCAAGAGGTAATTTAATCAATATTTTTTTATCAATATTTATAATAATTCAAATTTATTGAACAAATCTACAATTTTATAAATATTAGATATAACTATAAGACAACTATTAGGCTCTAACTTAGTAGAATAATATTCTATTATCCCATTAGTTAATTTTTTTTTTTTACAAACCTAGAATGCTAATATCTCTATTCTTCCTTCAAATATGAATACTACGGTCGGAGGTTTATGAAAAAACCATGGCCCCTATTGAATTTGAACCAATGACTTATGCCTTACCATGGCATTACTCTATTGCTGACTTAAAAGGGCTTATTTGTTGTTTAGGGTTAGGAGTGATTTTGAGAAGAAATCCATAAAAAGCTAATCTTAGAAGTGAGGACGTACATAATGAGTAGTTTGAATACTGAACTTCAATGCAGTATACTGCTTCTTTCACTTAACCAAATGAGGAAATCCTTGATATTAAAGAAAGCTTTTTGAATGTGTTTCCATTCTTATGTTTTATTTTCTCCTAAAATAGTTAGCATCAATGTCAAAATTGACGACGAAATGAAGATATAATGAGATCAGCTTCATTACTTACACCTTTTAGGACAATTGCCATATATTGAGATAGAAAATCCACCTTCAATGACTTTTAAAGTATTGGAAAGCCAAAAAGAAAATCTACAATTTTTATGTAAAAGTCATAGTTTAGTTCTATCCAAAAAAATCTTAAAAAGTTGATTGAAAATAGCAATAGTCCTAGAACCATAAGAAAGAATAAAAAAGGGAGATTCAGGTTGAATAAGAAGCACTTCATGCCTAAGCATATGCATATGAATCATGTTAAGTCATGCAATGATATTGTCAACTTCCTTAGAAAACACACCTGTATACATGCAATTTTATATCATGGCTATTTGGCTAACCTTGTTGTGTATGCACTCATTCCTTGCACGTGTGCACCCATGTGCCCACATTCTTACTACCCAAGTCTTGCTCATTCTTGGTCAACTGCATGCCCAAAAGTGCCTAACTACTAGGCTTCACAACATGTATGCAATATCCAATGGACCTCTAAATTTATTTGCTAGCTTTGTGTGCATGCCTACATAGTGTAGTGCTCATCTCTTATGAGATCACCCATCTTAGTGTTCAAGTATGCTTAACTTTCATATATATAGAGATTTTCTCACAATTGAGACATTGATAGGCCTACAACTACCATTGAAGGATTTATTTTACTCGGGGACATATTTGGCTATTTTTTGTGATCTTTTCTTTAAGTAATATATGAGAACTTTCCTTTGAATATTTTAATTTTATAAACTTTTATTTGCGTATTTCAATCCTTGATTCCTCTAAAAGCATTGCTTGTTTGTTTGAATTACTTGCATATGTGTGAGTTACAATATGCAATGTTATTACTTGACAAAAGTAACATAACGCTGTTGTTTGCCTTACAAGTGCATTTGTACGAGTCTCACTAGCAGGACCTATGATAGTTAGTATTAAAGCTTCAAGTTGAGAGCCTTGGGGTAGAGCTTTATTAGTGCTTTTGTAAGGACATCTTACAAAGAAAAAGGAATGATATTTGCACATTTTGTATTGTGAACCTAGTGTGGTGTTAGTGCTTTTCTCTTGACTCTAACACGTTCACCTTCACTATTTTATTGTAATATTTTTCCGTACCAGCTATATAACTTGTTTGTACTAAGCCTTTTTAATAGAAGCGAGGTCTCGTCATTCTCCAAAAAAATTTTAGGTTTAGTCATACCAGCTTATAAAAGTAAAATTGAAAGCAATTAACCCTAGGTTGGGGAGCCCAATTATCACTAGAATAATAGCTTTAGACCCATAGACCAGGCTGTAAGGGGTTTCTTCCGTTGTTGTTTGAGGTATAGTGTCATATGCCAAGAAGTCATTAGGGGGATGCTCCACCTAGTTTGCGTTGGCCTTGTATAGGTGAGCTTTCAACCCTTGGAGTAATATATAGTTTGTGACCTGAACGTAGCCATCAGGTTGAGATTGGGCTGCCGAGGTGAAGTTCTACTTTTTAACTCTTTACACTAGGATTGGCATGGGTCATCTACAAACTACTTCCCATTGTTTTAAAGAATAATATAATCGATGCCAAATCTACAAAAGATCTTGGTCCTAATGAATTTATGCATATTTTTCCTTGTAATCGTTGCTTCTACTAACTTAGTGAAATAATCAATAGCCACTACTAAAAATATAAAGTGCGTTGGTGCCTTAGGAAAGAGTCGATAATAGTAATGCCCCACTGCATGAAGGGCCAAGAACTCTGAATATTGATCAACTCTATCCAAGGTCTCTGAATGATTAGAGCATGCAGTTGACATTTTACAAACTTTTAGACAAACCCATGAGCATCTTGTATTATAGTGAGCCAGTAGTATTCTTATCGAATAAAATTTTTTTTTGCTAACATCCGAGATCTTATATGGTTTCCGCTAGACTCCAAAATGCACTTCTCTGAGAATATAATCCTTCTATTGAGGTCTGATACATAGTAGCAATGATTAAAGATATTAACTTTACATAATATCCCATTTTGTAGAATATACCAAGATACTTTTAACTTTAGCTAGCTTTTTGCCCTCATTCTTGTCTTTTGGCAGATTTTTGTGTTGTAAGTATTGCTAAATGGGAGTCATCTAGTTATCTCCCTCTTCTTTGATGGTTGTGATCACCTTTTCATTCATGCTTCAACATAGCAACACTTCAACTAATACATTTTATTCAAATGGGAGAAAGTCAACAACACCAGCTTATTCAAATCATCAGCTTGTTTGTTCTTAGAATTGAATATCTACTTAGTGGTAAACCTCTCAAAACTTACCCAATTGGCACACCTTGTTAAGGTACTTCTTTATCTGCTTCTCCTTGACCTCATAGGTTCCTCTCACCTGATTGACCATCACTTAAAGAATCACTAAAGACTCTTATGTTGCCTACTTTTATTTTTTGGGCTAGCTTTAGTCTTATGATCATGGTTTTATACTTTGTTTCATTATTTGTTACTTAGAAATCAAAATGTAAAACATATGTGACCTTAGCACCCTTAGGATTTAGAATGAGTAAGCCAACCCCACTTCTCTCTTCATTTGAGGTCCATCAACGCACAATGTTTAAAAACTTGCTTGCTCGTCATTTGGCGATGACAAATTCAGTGAACCGAAATTAGCTTCAAACCTTCTTTTATGGGCATTTCTACTATAAAATTTGCTAATGCATGCCCCTTAATGGCATCTTAGGACTAATATCTCACATCATGCACCCCTAGTTCAATAGCCTAGTTTATTAATCTTCCAAAGGCTTTAGATATAAGAAGTATCTATTTAATGGACTAATCTATTAGCATGCTAATGGAGTTTGTTTAGAAATAAGGTTTTAGCCATCTAGCGACATTGACTAAGGTTAGCACCAATTTCTTAATTAGAAGATAACAAATTTCTAGATGTTTTTTTTTTCATTTAGTACCAACTAAATATAAGAATAGTACCTCTCCTAGACGAGGCACAGTCAATGCAGTTAAGCTTGCCAAATGGACTTTGAGTCCTCGAAAGCTTTATGCATTTTTCAGTCCACTTAAAATTCTTAACATTTCTTAATATCTAAAAGAAAGGCAAGTGCTATTCTCCAGATTGAGATAAAAATATGTTCAATGTCACTAGATGTCCTATCAGCCTTTGAACATCTCTCACTATTCAAGGAGATGCCATTTAACAATAGCCCTTTTTTTTGGGTTAGCCTTAATACCCCACTCTTAATGACCATGTACCCTTAAAAATTATTTGATCTGACTCCAAAAGTGCATTTTTTAGGGTTCAAACGCATGCCTATGTCCTTCAATGTTTACAAGATTTCTTCCAAGTTCATTGGTTCATCTCAGGCTTTGTTGCTTTTGATCACTATATCATCCATGTAAACTTCCATATTCTTGCTAATTTTCTTTAAAAAGATATGGTTGACAAACATCTTATATGTAACTCTAACATTTTCTAACCCGAGCGACATCTTCTTATAATAGTACATGCCCATCTCAGTGATAAAGGGAGTTTTTTTCGTGTATTCCTCCTATATGAGAATTTGATGGTACACCTTACAGGCATCCAAGAACATTAAAAATTCATAACTTGAAGATTGTTTCCACCTTTTGGTCTATGACGGGGTACAAAACAACATTATGTGGACAGATACACGGCACCGCATCTTCTTTAAAAAAGGTGGTGACTTAGGATAGTTTGAACCTCTTCTACATTGGCTCTTGGGGGTAATTCTTCTAGCATTGGCTTTTATAGCAAATTTTAATTGTACTTTGGATATCTCTAAAAATGGCTTGAATTATGCTGGTGATATTCCTAAGTTATCCTAAGAGGATTGCTTGGGGAATGTTGTTGTTGCCGTGTATTCACATGAGATTGCTAATTATGGATGGGCTCTCATCTCTCCCTATTATCCATGTGAGCCTAAGAAACACCTCACCCTTCTTGGTAATGGCTTCCATCTCATCCACTGAAGTTATAGGCTCCTCTCTGGCTTCCTTGCTGAGGTTGGGGTTTATCAGTACGTGGCTCCCACCTCTAAACATTGGCTTCCTTGCTGGTTTATCAGTACGTGGCTCCCACCTCTAAACATATTGATGTGGCATGTCATTCTTGATACAATCTTCTATTCTTTTGCTTTAGAACATTGCAAGTTTTGGTGTCATGGCCATGATTACTGTGGATAATAAGATCTCTTATGTGGAGCCCCAGTTAATGGCATCAAAGGTCAAATGATGTCTGCGTTAACCGCTAAAATCTTGGTTCAGCTTTTTGTCAAGAACATCAATTTTCCATCTTGAATATGTGGTTTCAATCTACCTCAGCTAAAGTTTAGCCTATCAAATTCCACACTTTCCACAGTAGTTGCCTCTACCCTTAGACTCGTCTTGTTATTTTTTTAATTCTTTTGTCATTTTCTTGCTTTTGCTTATTAGCTTCCTTTTCTTTAGTCTAGTTTTGGACCATCTGTCACAAGGTCTAGACATTAGTAGGGGTATCTTGAATCAACTTGGTGTAAAAATTGATGGGGTTTAGCCCATTCATAAAAGTCAAGATCACCAACTAGTTAATGTAGACATCCGTCATAGAACTGCTCTATGTTGGACTTTAGTGGCTTATCTTTCCCTTACATAATATTTATTAGATCTATGGCTATTTTGTCAAATTTGTTCCTCTAGAAGTAAGAGTATAGAAAAGTTCTGCCAATTGTTTGAATGAAGATTTACTATTCGAGACAACCCATCAAACAAAACACAAGTCTTACCCTTTAAGTAAATAGGGAATGTCTTACACATAAGTTCCATGGGAGGATTCTTGAATTTCATTGCTTATTTAAAGCGAGATAGATGGTCTAACGGATTAGAATCTCTATCATACAACTCCAACCCTTCTAACATCTTGAAATTTGAGAGATTGAGAGAGTTAGTGATATGGGATGCGAATGGAGAGGGTACATTGTCCACTCTATTTGTTTCTAACAAAATTTGGAAGTTAGTAATATGGTTGACTTCTAGGACATCATTAATACAGGGCTCTTTATAGTTGTCTTGTGATCTTATGTCGAGGTGATTATCTCATTATTATCATCAATAGGTGACTCATATTGCTCATTCCACACATCACTCTTTTGCCCATGGCTATTCTTGCTATCTTCATATTCTCAATTGTCCCCCATACTTTCTTTCTTTTTTTTTTTCTTACTTTGAAACTCTTCAAATTGCGCCCAATTTTGCTCAAGGAATGCATGCTCATCATTGTTATAGTAATTCTTCATTCGCCAGTCACGATGATTTGAAGCAGAGCATCTGGCTCACTTTCATAAGTCGATTTCCATTCTAACAATTTAGGGATGCTACATTTTCACCCTCTCCACTAGGACTAGAACAGTGAGGTTCGTTGTCTTGATGGTTAATGCCACCACCTTGCTTTTGGCCTTGAGATCGTGCGTAAACCATATGGCTCAAAATTGGAATTTTAGATAACAAAAAAGAAATAAGTATGTGGATATGGCCTTTTAATAATAATGACTAATTACCACATTATTCCCACAAATAACGCCACTTGATGAAGTAGATATCTACCACATGCTTTGGGATGAACTTTAGTTGGATTCCACAACCAACATAACACCTACAAGATAAATCTTGGGATTGTTTTCGAGGTAAAAGTTCGATGCTTAAGTTAGTATTAGGGTTTTGGAAGTAGTTGACTTCAAAGTACAAGAATTATAATTTTTTCTTCTTTACTTGTCACAATTATAATGTATTTATACTTGGGAACCGAGATTGTAGGATCGTGTTCCTAAAAGGATTTGAAATTACTGAATCTCATGCACCCGCTAATGCATCATTATCACTCATGAAATTTTTCATGAATCTAACCTTCTAGACCTCATATTCTGGATCAAGATTCAATATTCATTAATTCTCATTAGCTTAACTCTATCTTCTAGTTGTGTATTGTGTGAATTTCTTTGGTTAGATCCATCAATTCATTTTAAGATGAATTATTTTCTGGTTGATTGTGCATTCTACTTCATTACTTCATCGTAATATATTAAAGTTTTAACTACCATCTTTTGAACATCTCAACAAAGTAGCTAGGCATGATTGTTGTCACATCCTTGGAGTTATGGCCAGTTAACATTAATTTTTGTCACACAATATGATCTTTACTCTATCATGTAGTTGATCTGAGGTTTTATCTCTAGACAAATTATATTTGAGATCATTAAACTTTTACAATCGTATACTTTTAGTCATTTGACTTTTATTTTGTCTCAAATCACCCATTCAACTATTAAAATGGTATACTAATGGTCATTCCATTAGTTTCAACATTTAAGGCATTTTTGTTCCATTAATTTGAGGGGTAATATTGTCCATACAACCTAACTTTTGTGTTATTATCTTCTATTTAATTTTTTAATTTAATTTTATATTTTTAAAGAAAATTAAAATTAAAAATTTATTTTTCTACTTTTGCATGGAAAAAGTAGTTCTTATCTTTTATTTAATTTTAATTATATTTTATATTTTTATAAAGCTCATTTTTTACTTATAAATTTTTAAATTATTTAAAATGGAATATTTTAAATATTTATGCAAATGAATTTTTACAATTTTTAATATATTATTTATCTAAAATATTTTTTATACCATTTTTCTTACAACATTATACAATTATACATTAGAATTTCATATAACTTATATTAAATTTAAACTTAATTATACTAAAAATACTAAAAATTTATCTCTAGAACATTTGTATATCAATATTAATATTAATATTAATATTTTTATAATTAATTTATATTTATCATATTATAATGACATTATCTGGTTTTTAACTACCGGTACAACCAGTACAACTGGTTGAACTCTGACCCCTTAATTTCACCAATTCACACTCTAGTTCGGTTCTTACAACACAGTTATATAGTCCACTATTAGATAAAGTAGATATTACCTCGTAGTGAACTAAAAACCTTTTATTTAGACTTTTGAGTAGCTGAATTTCTCTTTTATAAATAAGTTAAATAAATGAATAATAAAAAGGTCAATTATATTTGTACCTATGTAACCACCATTCTGATCAACATGATTGGATCTTTTAGATGAGGAAATTCCCTACGGAGAAAATTTGTATTTTCAAAACTTACACCTCACTTATAGCAAAATTGTCATGATTAATGCTTTTGTTCTTATTTTTCATCTTTCTATGTGTTTTGTTCTAATAGATACAAACCTGGACAGACTAGGCTATGAAACAAATGGTAAAATTACTTGTTTCTTTATTCTTTTTAGCTTTTCCATCATTCATTCGTGGGGTGGGTTCCATTTTTTTTTTAAATCTTTGCTTCAACATATTCAAAGAGAGTGCAAAGATGATGGACTCTACATCCTAGGTTTAAATCCAGATTTACGAAACATGGAAGGAATAATTCTTCTAAATGACCTAATCAAATAATTTGCAAGAACTAAACCATGTCAAGAAAATTGAGAAGATTATTGCTTATTTACATGAGTTACCCATTTAAGGATTACTCGCGCAGGATACTCCAGAAGCGATTTACATGCCTTATGAAAGTCAAAACATAAGGTAAAACAAAAGTTATCTCTTTGCTCTATGGTTCTAATGCAAGTCACATAATGTGCTTTTCAACTTCATGATTTGTCTAGTTTTCTTTGTTCTCTTTGCTCTTTTTATTTTAGTTTCTGCTAATGCACTATTGATTAGCACAATCTTTTTCTTATTCCTGTTCTTCTATTGCAAGGTGCCATCGAGCGTGTCCGTTCTCATATATTGGTTAGGCCATTGAGATATGAAGATTTTTACAAGGCATTGGCTGTAGTTAGACCTAGCTTGCAAAGGAGAAAATGGATAGAACTTTAACATTGGAATAGAGATTTCGGTACAAATTAATTACTTGTTTTTGCTTTTAAACATAGATGTGCGCACAAGCTTTCTAACATCACTTTGCCTGAGAATGTGATAAATTATTGCATACAAGGTCCTGTATATACAATCTCTACTTAAGATGTTGCATAGTCAATTGATTTACGTCAATTGCAGTACAATCAAATTACAGATGCTAATAGCCTTTCTGAAGAGTAAAATATTGGAATATTATTTTTTTTTAAAAAAAATTAAAACAATATTTTGATGATTTGGCAAGGGTTCCTATAATGCTGAAATCGATATCGAGGAAGTCGATATCCACAATATCGACTTCAATGTTTGTTTTTTTTCTTAAAAATGATTCATTAAAACTAATCAATTATTTTTGGACCATATTTTGTTAATGTTTGAGTACTTTAGTTATTAAAAAATTATGAAAATAATTAAATTTTGAACAATATTTTTTCAGCATCTTTTGTGTATTATTACAATTGATTTAAATTTATATATTTTTATATGCATAAGAAAAATTTGAAATTTGAAAATTATAATTATATAATTTTATTTCGTAACAAGACATAGGAAATATAATACATTTTTTTTGTAAATGTTTGTATATTAATTTTTCGTACATAATTTTTACGATTTTTTCTTAAATATTTATTAGGGTTAGGGTTTAGAGGTGCCATGTGCTGCCCATCCCCCTATCCCCCCACCCCCCCTTTCCTTGATGCATCCCACCTTAGCCCATTCCAAAGTCGACTTTTAGAAAATCGAGTTCAAAGTCGATTTTCCCATACAGTTCATTTGGAAAAACAAAATCCAGTTAATTAGCTCGAATTTTTATGATTCGATAATTGAATAAGAAGTTATTACCAAACGTTGTAGGAAAAAAAGTGGAAATAGAAAGAAGTTCTAAATTTGAACAAGTTAAAAAAAAAATTAAAAATCAAGTTGCACAGCGAGGCTCTCTAATATTCCTACGTGGCTGTCACCTAGGGGGTTGGGATTGGGGCTGTGGGTTTACATTGGATTGACTTTGGAACATTTGTGTCTCCGATGAGTCTAGATCAAATGGAATAGATTGATCCATATGTGATTGCTGACAAGGACGCCTCCGACGCTCATAGAACAAATTATACGGAGGCACTTGAGATGACGTGCTAGTGTCAAACTACAATGAATGTTCAATCTCAGGTGTTTCCTTTTATGTCTCACTGGACTATTGAGGAAACAAACCATTATTAAATATCTAATCAGCATCATCAACAGATGGACGACCGGATGTAGATGCACGACCATGCGATTGTTGAAATTCACCTTAGTTTTCAAAGTTTGAATGTGTCATCTGCATCTGGTGACTCTCCCAACTACTGTCAATGCACGAGAAGAAATGTCATGTACATTTACAATAACTGCTCTCAGATCTATCTCTAAATTGTTGAAAGTATTGCGTGTCAAATCATACACTTGCTCCTAACATTCACCCTGTAAATAAAAAAACACTAATAATTCAAAAGTTGAATACTATGTTAAATATTGAAAAATTAAAATATCATATATATACCCAATACTCGACAACCGATGCAGTTGGGCGGACACCCTAGGCAGGACGGTGTGCAGGATTACCTATCGGAGTCTGAGTAATCCAACGATACCAAAACATATATTCTGAAAAATACTATATGGAGCCACTTGAAGGTAATCTATGCACAATTTTCTCCCTCTACCTATTCCACCCATCAATATAGGGTGCATGCCGAGATATTCAATTAACTCCATTCCTGCCTCGCCGATCAAGTTTATACAATCTCAAATCCGTATCAACAGCAGCAAAAATAGTCTGATGATAATTGAACTGTCACATAACCCTCTCAGGTAAATGCAGTTCAACAACATCAAAGTTGATAAAAGGTAATCTTGCACACCAAACATCATGTTTACGTAAGCAATAATCGGGCAACTGGTACAAATTTTCTGCTAAATACGGTTGCCAAATAAATTGTGAAATAAATAAAGTTAACCATAATTAGTGTTTAAATTAAACTTAGTTTTAAATAGCCAAAAATTAAAAAGTATTAACTATGTATTACTTACATCATCCTCAGACATATAGTCCAAATGATCTTGATACATGCATAATACATGTGAACTAACATCTACGAAACTCAACCCTGTATTCTACCTGCAACAATTTGGGGACGAAAATATAAAATATGAGACACAATTTAGGATAAAACAAATGTGCCATTGAAAATGTGAAAGAACGTACACGCAGGCTCAACGATCGATAGGCATGCCGGAGTAACTCAAGATTGGTTGGTTTCTCATATTACGGTATTGCGGCCCGATTCTCGATAGTCTCTTCTATGCCCACACTTGCAGAATGCATAGTAGGCCACAGATACCGACCGTATCTTCCACTGACGCCTGACATAGTGCCCTATATAGAGACGCTAAAACAGTGCCACCCTAACTATATCTCGATGCAGTGTCTACATTCCTCAGTCGAAATAGATACATCAATTTGATTTTAGTACCTGACTTATCCCTCATAATAGACCCTATAATTCGCATCATTCGACATTTGGCATGTTGTAAAACCTCACCATCTGTGGCCTCGACTAGTAGAGGATGCACCTGCAGATGCATGGAGATACTCTTCAATTTAAGTCGATCTCCATCAAAATCAACGGGGGTCAACATGTAACCCCGCAGCTCCTGACATATATTCTTTCACTCCTTTAATGTATGGCTCAGACCAGAACTAGTCACTGCATTTCTGTCGATCGGTAAACCCCAAAGTACCACAACATCTTGTAATGTCACGATCGCTTCACCAACTGGAAGGTGGAATGTTTGCATCTCTTGTTGCCATTTTTCCACTAGTGTCATGATTAATGAATGGTTTAAGAGTATACATCCTGCCTTGTATACATCATAAAATTTCATTCGGTAAATAATGTCCTGGACCCTAATGTCGAATGGAGTAACTTTTCAAAACTCAACATTTGACCTATGCACTTTCAACTGGAGGATATCAGGGTTGGCTTGCACGAGTTTTGAGTGATGAATGGCCTGTAATGTCCGTACATCCGGCTGACGTGGTCCTAAAGTTAAATGTGCGAACCAAGATGAAGTTCCTTCTCCCTCCATAGCCTAAACATATTAAATACAATTTTACCATATTTTTTTCAACATAATAGTAACACGTCAATTAATGTAAATTATGATTGCATTACATAATAGCGAAAATAATTGTTGGGGTCACTTTGGCACATGAAAAAACAAAATTCAAATATTACATAAATGTTGGCACATGATTTCAAATATTGCATAAAACCATAAACAACGTTTGAAATACAAATATTACATTTCAACCTGAAATCAAATATTAGATAAAACAAGCCAATATCCCTAAGTCATGGATGCATGGATGCCCTATTCCTAAGTCTCTCATGTTTGGGCATGATTTCATATTATGTCCAATTGCTCCACATACATTGCACTTATGCCTTTGTGCTCGATCCATTTCATTCCTTATGTGGGCAGATCTTGGATGGCCAGGTCGGTTATTGACCCATTCTTGATTGGCCACCAGATAAAAAGGTGCAGGTGGCCAATAGTCCTCATGAGGCATGGGGTAAAAATGGAAAGAACACATTTCAACCATCTTCTGTACATTGTACAACCCATCTACTAGGACCAAAACAACTCTTCCCATTTGAGCACAGACCTTAAGTGCATGCAAGTAAGGAATCTTGTAAATTTTAAACTTGCCACACTTGCATGTACGGTTGTTAAAGATGTACTGTATGTATATTGTCTTTTTTGTTACCATGTACCCCTGTGGTGGTTTGTTATAAACCTTCTTCCCGCACAAAGGTCGTGATCTGGTGATATTTAGACTTGTGCTCATTATTAAGAAACTTTTCAAGCATATTTGGTGCCCATGGATCGTGATCAGCAACATGCTTGTGGGTTTCGGTGAGGTGAGAATCAAAGTATTTAACCAGGCGATAAAAAGTCCCACGCATACAAGCTGTTATCGGTAACTTCCTAGCACTTTTCAACACCTTATTGAATAATTCGGATCGATTTGTTGTCATTATGTCCTATCGAACCCCCCATCGAAGCACAATGCCCATTTATGGGCGTTTTCATCCCATTCTCTGATTGATTTTATTAATTGAGCAAATTTCGTTGATGGTGTGAATAAGTAGCGCGATGTATCAATTCCGTCAAAGCATTATTTTTTAAACTAGCACTGAAATTTTCTTTGACATGGTGGACACAATACCTGCGGTGAACCATTAGTGGTTGTAACACACGATTGTTCTCAACAGCTCGCAATATTCCCGTCGCTTAATCTGAAATCAAGCAAATGCCTTGTAGATCACAAATTACATGACGAGATAAATTATACAAAAACTAAGACTAATTAGCCAAACTTTCCTCGTCAACAATGGCAAAATCTAGGGGAAGAATATGCCTAGCTGCATTAACACTGACCACAACAAGAATTTGCTCTTTTTATTTCTCGTATTGAAATGTTTCATCGATATTAATCACGGGACGACAGTGTTGAAAACCATCAATTCAAGGCTTAAATGCCCAAAATACAGAATTAAAAATATTGTAATCTCTAATACTATCTTCGGTGTGACGTCATTCAACAATTGTGCCGAAGTTACAAGATTGAAGGGTAAGTAAGAACTTCCGTAATATGGTGTACGATGACTCCCAATTGCCATACACCATTTCAATAGCTTTTCTTCTACCTAACCATGCCTTCTTATATGATATATTCACCCCAAGAGACCCTACATCTTCAACTATATCGAGAACCTTGTACGAAGCATTTTCCTTAATATTGTTCTGTACCATCTGACCAACCATGCCATGATCTAAATTTGGGTGGTCTTCTGGTTGTATCTCAGGGAAGCACATGTATTTCAAATGCATTTTTGTGATCTCCTAGATGATATGTTGCTTTTTCAACTTTGTTCGCACCCTCTATAAACAAATCTTGTCCACATAATAAAAACACCGGACAAACTAGCTAGTTTGAGCACTTTCATATACTGTGAAGTACCTGTGTGCACAAATAGACCAACATTTAACTGCATGTTGCACCTCTTCTTTGGTCCGGAATACCATTTCAATCTCTATCTCCAAAGTCCAATCATCAACCCAAACTGGTCATGTATAGTCATCGAACTTGTTGATCATTGAAAACTCTACATCACTAATGTCCGAGTAAAATGGAATATCAGCGACAACATTATCCACAGTAGCATCAACCGTTGGATTTGAAGTCCATCCTTCCTGTTGGCCACCACCCACGTTTTCTTCTGTATCACTATTATTGGATGATCTACCACTATTGTCTATCCAATCCTCTATGGGATCACTGCGATTGCACACATCTTGACTTGTGCTCTCAATTGGCAAGCTAGTTATTGCTTGGCCACTTGGCTCGGGAATAGTAAGTTCCTCATTTAAAGTTGTTTGGCCACTTGGTCCCTCATTAAAATTGGCACCACTTGGACCCTTGTGGAAAAAAGAAGGGTCCGATACAACCCTTGCTCATGACAAACAAACATCATTCGATATAAAAGCACCATAAGAAAACCATTGATAATTAAGAAGCCTCTCTCCCCTTTTACTATGTAGAAGTTGTATGAATGACCCAACACTTGTTTGAGGAACAAATGACATATTGTCCTCAGAACGAAAGTAATATGAAATGGATTCTTGACTTATGTACAATTCAACGACATTAAGAGCAGGAAATGTCATTGGAATGCACAACATCTCCCTCAACGTATCATCATCATCCACTGGAACAAGTATGTATGTGATTGAATGACCGGTGATGCTAATGGCATAATGACATATTAACTTTTTCCTAACTTGACTTGCATCCATTCTAGTTACCCGACGCAAAATTCCCAAAAGTTCTGCCAAGCTAATATTTTAATCAACAATAATGAACCATTTTGAACTAATACTATATTGGGAGCTGTTCGGGCCACTAATTATTTCTTCATCTCAGTATAACACAAGCCTCACTCGATCATTTCTCATTTCTATATTGTACATAACATCAATAACAACATAAAAGAGACATTAATATCGAATTCCTAGTTATTAAAGTAATGTGGATTTCAATATTTATAGAATCATTTTTTCAAATAACAATAATTAGTTAATTAATATTAAAAAAATATTTAAGCAAAAAACTAACATTTTTCAATAATTTTCAACCAAGTGATTTCAAATAAACATTTACACTTATATTCTTCAAATCAAATCATAATTCTTTAATCATCATCATCAATACCATTATTCACAACTTATTATTCCAATAATCATAAAGTCAGTGAATAAAATTATTATTCAATGCAAAGCAATCCAATAAGTATAATTTATTCACAACGAAATTATTACTCACTTCAAATCATTCTTTCAATAATATAACATTCACAACGTATTTTCAAATTAAAATAACGTCAATTAATAATTCAAAAAATATAAATTATTTACCTTTGCCTATTTCATTTTTTCGCTTCGTGAAATATAGATCTGTTTCCCTTTTCACTGCAAAATAAAATTTTTATCATTTTATCAATTATATAATATCACAATGTATTAACAAATTTAAAATTTGCATGAAATACAAATTAATTTAGCTTTGTTGGAAAAAATTAAAAAAATTTGAACTCTTAAGCAGCAATTTGGAGGGGGGGTAGTAAGGGGTGTGGTTATATTGAAAAAAAAATTAAGAATAAAGTTTTTTAGGGTAGGGGGTAGAAATGGGAGTGTTATACTAAAAAAAAATTAAGAAAGTTTTTTTTTGTGGAGGGGAGAGAGGCAAGGGGAGGGGCGAAGGGGAGGGGGCAATAGTGGGGTTGGGGAGGGGTGGAGGGACGGGAATGGGGGGAGGGGGGCAGCAGTGGAAGGAGGTGTGGGGGGAGAGGGAGGGATGGATGTGGGGCGGTGGGAGAGTGGAGAGAAAAAAATAGCAGGGCTACAATGTGGGGTTGTAGCTGGGATAAAAAATTGGGAGTTGGGCGGCAGAGAAATGGGAGAGGAAAGAAGGAAAAATGCGCAAATAGGGTTAGGTTTTTTTAAAAAAAAAAATTGCCTGAAGTCGATATCCTGGATATTGACTTTAGTAGAAATGGAGCAATTTTTAAAACAGTAATATTTATTTAATTTACATTTATTTAAGCAATTTTTTGGGGGAAAACACTCAAAAATGAGTGGGTAAGATTTTATTTATCTAATGGGAGAAAAAAACTTTAAAATGTTTTACATTGTCCCTCATCCTTAGCATTCTATTTATGATGTATTTTATAGTTTCACTAATTATAGTATTTTATTATTTAATTTTTTCATAACTTACCATTAAGTTTATGAATTGCCTTCAAATCATTGAACTATTTATATAAACATATTAAAGTTTGAAAAGTTTTAAAAATATCACCTGTGTTTTTTGAGATCTATTACCCTATATCTTTTTTATTTCTACTTGAGGCTTGTAATCTAGTTGATATCTTGAGTTAATTTTAAGTAGACCAAATTTTATCACCTTCTGTTGCTATGATGCAAAAATAACTTTTACATTATGAAAAAATCTCACCTAACATTTAATTGCTTTAATTTTTTTCCTTGTATTAAATTTAATAATATAGATTACAGCCTAAAAGGATATTATGACATGGTAAATAAATTTTATACATATATAAGTATTAATAGAGAAATTGTTCCAAATGAATACGTAGATGTGACTAAATATCTTGTTAGTAATTAATATAAGAAATTTCTTCTAGTTTTAATCATCAAGTTTCTACTACAAGTGGTAATGGTAGTAGTAGTCAATAGATTACTGCCAATATGGATTGTATGTATCATTTATGATTAAAAAAAATATATTCTGTACACTAACATGCTAAAGGGGGAGGGGTGGGGGGTAGGGGGGGGGGGGGTTGTTGGTGAAGGAAGGGTGGTGGTAGTATGAAATTTGATATATATTAAACTTCTACTTTTGAGTTTAGTAATGATAGTTTTGGGAAAAACTTTAATGTATTAGAATCACGGAAGCAAAAGTCACAAGTTTATTTAATCCTCTCTCATTATCAAACAAATCTTAGTGGTCCTGACTTTAGTAGTAATAGTTGAACAGCTATTAATACTAGCAGGATTATTTTAAATGAGACGCAATCATATTTTATCTCAAAAATCTTTAGAAATTCACATATTGGTAATTGATTAGTATAAAGCAAGAGTATAGAGATCAAGAAATTTAAGATCTTAAAGAGTTGGACACACAACTGATACAAGTACTCTTAGTTGTTCATTAAGTAACAAGTCTAATGTAGATATTGAAGAATGTGATAATGTCCTCGATTAGTATATCTTATAATAGTTTTCAAATTTTTCTTACTGTACAATAGATATTTTTATATTAACTCCTTTATTGTATTATTTATAATTTATTTCAAAGAATTATGTAATTTTTTTACAACAAAGTTTACAATATTCAACTTTCAAAATATCAATAAAATATACTATTTTGTCACCTCTTTTTTCAATTATAAGAGTAAGTTATGTTTTTTAAAAGAGTTATATCTTCTTGCTATAACTTTCAAATCTAAGTTATATTTAATTTACAATTTTTAAATTTAAGTTATACATTTTAAAAAATGAAGTTTAAAATCTTCAAATATATAAATAAAATATACACTTTTCTCACCTTTGTTTTCAATTTTAAGTGCAAGATCTTTTTTTTTTTTAAGTATAAGACTCTAACTAATAATGTTATATTTACTTTACAACTTTTAAGTTAAAGTTATATTTTTTTTAATAACAAAGTTTGCAGTCTTCAAAATACAAATACTTATACTCTATCCCTCACTTTTATTTTTAATTCCAAGTGTAAGTCATAATTTTTTCTATGTTTAAGTTTTTTTTTTTCTAGATCAAATTAAATTTTCTTTACAACTTCTAAGTCTAAAAATATAAGTGATTTTTGTATTTCAACAAAACTTCTAGGTCTTCTCACTTTCATTTTTAATTATAAGTGTAAATTATAGATATTTTTTTTCTGAAATCTAAGATATATTTTCTTTACAATTTTTAACTCTAAGCTACATGTGAATATATATATAACCAGAACCCAGCCATGAAGTAATGATTTTGGAACCTAACCAAGATTGCACTTTCCACGTTTGGTTATGATTCTACCTACCGAGAAACTGCAACTAATAGTTGCCGAATCATAGTCACTCCTACTTCAAACTATTTTATTCAGTTAGTTGGAAGAATGTGTCCTTTATATTTCTCAAATACACAATTAGATACCCACTCTACTATCCATCTTAGTTGCACTCTTCTTGAGAATTCGAAGTTGGAACCCCACCCATGGGTCTAAGGAAAATATTAAAGAGTGAAATTGGAACCCAAAACGCTAAATTTTAGAAAAAAATCAATGATTAATAAAAGTAAAATTACCATAAGTCACACTTGCATATCTCTCTAGATCTCCACTTGTTATAATAAAACTGATAAGAGTGCAAATGCACTCTCTAAATGCATCAAAAAATAAGAATTTTACATTGTTTCTTGAATTAAATGGATGCTAATTATATGTTTTTTTACATGCTATTGGGTAAAAATGTTTCATGAGTGTAAGGAAATTAGAAAAATAACAAAATTGAAAAAAATTCTATCAATTGTGTAATTTGGAGAGAGATGGTGCTTGAATAGGATAATGGGCAACTGAAAGGCAAGTGTATCTCCTCTTCTATACAACCAAATTAGGAGATCTTGGATATTATGAAAAGTTCTTTGAATGTGCTTCAAATCTTATGTTTTGATTTTTTTTTTTCCTAAATCAGCAAGAATCTTAGCCAAAATTGAGGTTGAAGTAAAGATATGATGAGACTGGCTGAATACTGACACATTATGGAACAAGGGCCATGTTTTGAGATAAAAAAAAATAATAATTTTGATGATTCTTGAAACAATGGAAAGACAAGAGGAAGATCTACAATATAGAAGTTGAAGCCCAATTCTTCTAGGAAGATCTATAAATGGAAGATGGCACTAGTGCATAGAATTGAGAATCGAGTGGACAAAGGGCGAGTTGGCCTTGGCTATGTTGCTACCTTCCCCACGTAACTCTGCCATATTGTGTAGCCCATTCAAGTCAATTTTTACCTTTTGGCCCATCTTGACCATTTTTCTTGGTCTTTGACCACTTATAATGAATCTAATTCGCTTAAATCCAATAAACACTCATCTTTAAGTCATTATAATGGAGCCTAGACTTCAGAAAATCTTGAAACTCTAGCCTCCACAACATCTCTAGGATTTTGTATAGAACTTCATTTTTAGCATAGGGTTCTTGTGAATTTTGAACAGAAAAGACTCTATTTTGGAAGAAATTGGTCCTCTGGTTGAAGATTAAGTGTGGAGTTAGATTTTTTTTTTTTCTTGTAAAGGAGAGTTTTCTTCACTCTAAACTTTAATTTATTCAATTTGGTATTTCTCCTTATTTCTATATGTGGCTAAGTTCTTATAATTTCTAAGACTTGATAATGGGTTATTGATAATCTTCCATATTATCTTAATTTACATTATGGGTAATGAATATTAATTTCCAATAGTAAGTTTTAATTTAAAAACCATGGAATTATGTAAGTTTCATGAGTTGTATGTATTAATGCTTGTGTTTGATCATTTGTTCTTCACTAAGTTTGGACCTTTGTTATTGGTACCATATAGTACTCCTAGCATAGGAATATGTAGGGGGAATTGGTAGGCTCTACATTGTCAATGTGGTTCATTAAATGATGTGGTAGACTAGGAATATGAGCCAAATAATTCTATTCTAATAACTAGTAATAGAAGATAGAGTGAAAAGAACAATTGCCTCCTTAAATGCCTGATTCCATAGTTAAATCACACAATTGGGGAGAAAAAACAACAATCCTAGTTACTTCTTAGGGATTACTTCAATATTCTTTGTTCCAAATTTTAGGCTTAAGATTTAAGTATTTCCTTGTTTTTCTATTGTTAATTTTACTCAATTTCCTTTACTTTAATTTAGTAAAATTGTGGTTCTTAACCATCCCCCTAACTTTAAGGTAAAAAAGATACCCCTCAAAGTAATAACATTTTTGAGAGATTGACCCTACTTCCACAATATAACAAGCCCATACTTGGGTTTAGTTGTGTAGATTTAGCTTTTATTACTTGAATAATTGTGGTGTTTGTACTATGTTTTTATATTCCAACCAATCTGCAAATATCAAGTTTTTGGTGCCATTGCTGGGAAAATTCAATTGCTTTGAATGTTTATTTGCTTAAATTGAAGTATTTTTAGTTTTAAAATTTTTTTATTTTGTTTATTTTTAAGTACTTCGCTATTCCTTTGACTTTCCTATTATATTTCTTGATTTATGGATGGATAAATGCCAAGGAGAATAGAAAGGTACGATAATGTGCCTACATTTTTTAACTTGCTTACTTAAGTAGTTTTTGAAAATAATGACCCTCATTAAGACTATGTTGCTTAATTTCCTATGAAGCATTCAAATTATAGGGTGGATGGTCATAAGTGAGAATGATGTTTAGTAAAAAAAGAAACTTTTGGATAAATTCATGATTTCTTTGAAAACTATTATAAGCCTCACTTCCAAAATTATTGTTGAGAATGGGATGTACAAATTCTGTTCTCGGTGGTTTATGAGTTTTATGGACGTGATCCTTATATTAGAATGTGCAAAATGAAGTTGATTTTAATGACCAATTTGTAGAGATCTTATAAAGAGGTGTTCTACTCAAAATCCAACTACTACTACCAAAAAGAAGAATTCATAGTGGTGTTTGTGAATGCTTTTTGTAACAAAGAAGTTATGAAACAGCTTTGGAATGATCTTTCAAGTGCTTTTCAACACAATAATAGCAAAAGATCATAAGAGAGGATTTGAGCTTTTCAAATTAGTGAATTAATAGATTTTATTAATTTCATAGCTAAAAATGGTTTGGTTGATGCAAGTTTCTCTAGTTTTGCATATACTTGGTGCAATAATAAGAAGGGATTAGTTAGAATTTACAAATATTTGGATAGGCTTTTGCTATCCCAAATTTGGTGATCTCAGTAGGTGTATTTCTTCTTCTACAAGGACAAATAAGGAGATCTTTGATGGTATGAAAAACTCTTTGGATGCACTTTAATGCATATGTTTGAAGTTTCTCCTAAATTAGTTAGCATCTAGATAAAAAATGAGGTCAAATTGACAATGTGACTCAACTAATTGATAGTTGACACATTTTGAGAAAAATGACCATATTTGGAGTTATAATATCCAAATTCAATAATTTTTAAACTATTGGGAAGCTAAGAAAAAGATATACAACTTTTATGTAGAAGTTGAAGCCTAATTCTATTAGAAAAACCCTTAAAACATCAATAAAAAAAAAAATAGCACTAGTGCATAGAACCGAGAAGAAAGAGAGCAAAGGGAGAGTAGGGCATGGTCTCTTGTGGCCCACATGACCCTACCTGACTCTTGCAGCCTATTTGAATCAATTTTTATCCTTTGACCCTTCTTGACCCCTTTTTTTTTTTTTTTTTGGTTTTTGATAACTTGTAATGAGTCCAATAGATCTAACTCCAATAAAAACTCATCTTTAAGCTATTAGAAGGGAGGATAGACGTTATAAAATCTTGGAGCCTCCACAAGAGCTCTGGGATTTTTTTTTTAATAGAAAATCATCTTTAGCATAGGGTTCTTGTGAGTTTTGAATAGAAAAGAATCCATTTTGGAAGATATTGGATCTTCAACTGAGGATTAAGTGTGGAGTTAGGTTTTTTCTTGTAAAAGGGAGTTTTCTTCACTCTAAATTGTAACCTTATGTTTTATTTATTCAATTTGGTATTTCTTTTCATTGCTTTGTGTGGCTTAACTCTTATAATTTCTAAGAATTGATGATGGGTTGTTTTTATTTTTCCTTATTGAGTTGATTTGTGATATGGGTGAGACGTATTGATATCCAGTAGCAAATTTTTATTTAAAAATCATGCAATTTATGTAGGCCTAATAAGTTGTACATATTGGTACTTGTATTTCATCATTTGATATTGACTAAATTTAGTACTCCTAGCATAAGAATATGTATGGGGAATTGGTAGGCTTCATATTGTTATTGGTCTTCAGTTAATGGTATGAAAGATTAGATATGACCCATATCATTCTATTCTAGTGACTAGGAATAGAAGCTAGAGTCAAAAAAAGACAATTGCTTCTTTAAATGCATGAACCCATATCTAAATTGCACAATCAAAGAGAAGTAGAAACAACTCTAGTCACTTCTTAGGGGATTAACCTATCATCCTTGGTTCCAAATTTTAGATTTAATTGAAAAGTTAAGTTTTCCCTTTTTTAATCTTGTTAATTTTACTCAATTTTCTCTACTTTAATTTAGTAAAATTGTGGTTCTTAACTATTTAAATGGTCCCCTAGTTTATAGGTAAAGAATAAACCCCCTCAAAATAACATCATCCTCAAGGGATAGGCCATACTTCCATAATACAATGACAAGCTTATACTTGTATTTAGTTGTGTGGATTTAGACTTTTTTATTTAATTAATTATGGTATTTATTTGCATTTCATATCCTAATCCACACTGAATCAATAGCCCAGTAGCCATTCAGGTTTTTGAATTACTAATTGCAACATCAAAATTTATCGCCTACAGTATAGGCTGCTTGGAAGTTAGATTTTGAGACATCACCATTATATACTCTTTTCTATAAATTGAAGAAATTTATGTCAGTTTTGAGTGTTTGGATAAAGCAGATTTTTGGTGATATATTTGCAAACAATTAGAATTTCAATTGCATCTGTTGAAGAATTAGTAAGACCAACAATTTTTCGAGAATAAATTATAGAAGCTGAATCAATCTAGGGCTGAGCATGTGATGTTTGTCAATAGAGAGGGAGTTTTGTTTACAAAAAGATGCTAATACCAAATTTTTTCTCAATATTATTTTTAAGTCTATAAGAGTAAGATGTTACACTCATCGAATTAAGAATGATCAAGCAAAGTGGGTGGAAATATGGGGGGTTTAATTTTTAAGAGATTTATACCAAATGAAGTAATATATGATCAACAATACTATGATATATTGGAAGCAACTTTGGAGATAATATTGAATGTGATTTCTTTGGAGGATAATGAAATGGAGTTCATTGCCAACTAAGGATGAAGTTTAGAAGTTTGTAATGATTATGGTTTAAAATAGTGTAGCAAGATCGAATGGTTTCCTTGGTTGGGCTTTCCAATAATGTTAGTCAACAGTGTGGGAAGATATAGTACAAGTGGTTCAAGAATTTTTTATGGGGTCTACACTTCCGCAAGGTATTTCAAGTGCTTTGATTTCACTCATTCCTAAAACTTCTACTCCTTGTACTTTCTCCGATTTAAAACCAATATATGTAATTTCATTTACAAACTTATTTCTAAGGTCATTGCTGGAAAACTGCAATGCTTGAAGCATAAAGTGATCTCTCTTCAACAAAGTAGTTTTCTAAAGAGACATCTGGTATTGAATAATATTCTTTTTGCACAAGAGTTGATATATGATATTATTAGGAAAATTAAGGAGGAAATGTCGCTACTAAGTTAGATATGGCCAAGGCATATGATAGAGTTAGATATGGCCAAGGCATATGATAGAGCTTCATGGGTGTTATTGGCAATCATAAAGAGATTTAGTTTTGATCAAAAAATTTCTGAATATGGTAAGGTGGTTAAATTCAGATTACCATTTTATGTTGCTTTTGAATGGGATTCCACAAGGATATTTTAGATCGATAAGAGGTTTGTGAAAGGATTGTATACTATCTTCTTTGTTATTTGTGCTTATGGCAAAGGTATGTTGGCTATGTAATAATTTACTATTGAGGTAGATTTTAAGCCATTTGTGGTATGTCAGGGATGTCTGTTGGTATCTCATCTTGCATATACAAATAATAATATTATTTTTGCCTCAGCTGATAAGAAAACTTTAAGGTGCTTAATGCAACTGATTAGGGATTACGAATTAATTTTAGGACAAAGGATTAATGCCACCAAATCTTATTTTAAGCTAGGGAATAGGGATTCCATGCATCGAAAGAGGATGGTGCAGGAAGAGATGGGGTTTACTTTTAAGCCTTTTCTTATTAGGTATTTGTGGTTCTTCTATATGTAGGAAGAAAGCAAAAGAATCTATTTGTAGGTTTAATTGAGAGAATGAGAAATTAGATTTTGAGATAGTTGAAGAAACAAATTTTGGTGGAAGGGAAAATTACACTAATAAAGCATGCTTTATCATCCATTTTGATTTACCTATTGTCGATGTTTCATCCTACTAAAATGGTGAGTCATATTCTTGGAAAGGGTTTTTTTTTTTTTTTGGATAATAGCCCTTGTGTGGCTGGTGGGTTTGGTTACTCATTTATTGCATAAAATAAAATTACATTGAAAAGGGGGACGGAAGCCTTACCTCTCCCAGAATTAACTTGATCATGTTTTGGAAAGGTTACTATTTGATTTTTTTTTTATTTTGGGGGTGGAGGTAGGGTGGGGGGGGGGGGGGGGGAGGGGAAGAGGGGGTGGAGAAAGGGGAGAATTAAATTTTGGACCACGATATCATTGGAGGTAGTGGCAGGATTTGTGTTTGCTAATTAGTAATTGAGAGAGGAATTGAACTAAGATCACTACATAGTTTGGTAGTGACTTTTGATTATAAGTTGTGGTGGAGATTTAGAGAACAATGATCACTATGGGCTTTATTTATGTGGTCAAAGTATGTGAGGGATAGTCATCCGTGTCAAGCAAATCAGTTGAGTGGTGAATTATATGCTTCAAGACATATTACGGGTTTAAAACATTGTGGATGCTAACTCCATTTGGGACATAAGAATCGGGAACTCCTCATTTCTCTTGGATAATTGGTTAGGTGATAGTCCCTTGGCTAATATGGTGACCCTACTAGAAAAATGAGAGGTATAGAATTTTATAGTTAATGGTAGTTGGAATGTAAAGATATTGGCTTATATTTTCTTGGCGAAGTGGTGGATAAAATTATTTTTACATCTCTTGAGCTGGCAAATGAGGGGAAGAATTAGATGCTATGAAAACTAATTTTAGATTGATAATTTTTAATTAAGTCAACATATTATTTGATGAGGGTACATCTCTTACCAATTGCTACTTTTTGGGTATGGGAGTTCCACAAGTTCCATTTCTTTTTTTCTTTTTTTCTTTTTTCTGTTTCATCATTATTGAGGAAAAGAGTACTAGTTGAAGAGGTTTTATATCAAATTGGGATGGTAGGTCCATCCAAATGTTTTTGTTATAGTCAGCATGAAGAGGAAGATATTGATCACATCTTTTCAGAGGGGGAGCACGCATCACTTGTAAAGGGATATTTTGAAAACAAGATAGGGTTGAATTTCGGTGGGTTGGCTAGTTATAATCAATGCATGGATATTTGGAATGTGAAATGTGCAAGAACGTAATTGAGAATGGCTTTGAAGATGTTACCACTGTTGATTTGGTGGACAATTTGGAGAGTTAAGAAGTGTAAGGAAATCATGTATGCCATAAACAAATTTATAGGCTGCGGAATTAAAACATGATTTTCACCAGGATCAATTTCAATATACGTATAAATAAAAAACCTGTTTTGATGACTGAAGATTGTGTCGTCGAAGGAAGTTTTGTCAACCACAGCCGCACAGACGTCCGGCCTCTAAGGTATCCACACGAACTTGTTCTTAGGATCCTCCTAGGATTGATTAACACCAAGCCAATATGCTAGTTCCTTCAATGAGCGTCGCAAAATTTTAGAGTTCAAGAGAACTCTAACAAAACAAAAGAAGAACTTTTTCCCTCTGTCTTGCACGTCAAAATTCTGTACGTACGCTCTATTTGGAACTTAGTGTCTGTCTCCTATTAAAAGGTAAATTCTATCTATCTATTAGACAGTCTAACAAACTGATTAGACATTCTATCGTAATATAATTCTTTTAATAAAATTAAAACTAATTTTAATTCTATTAAGATAAAACAATTTTATCTTATCACAACTTATCTTATAGGAGATCTTATAGGTTAATTATATTACAAATTAACCCCCATAATTATCACATAATTATTTAATCATTTTAATCCAAGAAAAAATTCTTTATGTGTGTGACCCTTTAGGTTTTTAATCACTTGGCAATAAATAACAAATTATAATCTTAGATTTAATTGGCTTTAGTACAAAACCAACAAACTCCCACTTGGACTAAAGTCAATTTAGTCAAGAGTATTCTAAGATCAAATAAATTAAACAACTTTAATTTATCATTAATTCAATAATTAATGAGCTTGTATTTATATATCAAGATTGGCCTCTAGCCAGGCATCATGACCACCCAAGAGTTAAGAAAAGTCAAGTGGTTGACTTCACCTTTCCATGAACCAGAATCCATGTAATTAATATCCTTTCACCATACTATATCCCTAATTAGTACAAGAGTAAGGTATAAGTGCCAACTCTTAATGTACTAATTATTATAATTTCTTATTCCCGAAATTCAACTCCTTTAAAATAAATTTAGAACTCTTCCAAATTTATTTACTCGTTTGCAAACATTTTGAGTTGATATTTCAACAAGTGGCCATTTGTGGGATATACTCTTCTTACTATTAGAAGTGGTGAATCCTTTATTGATCATAAATCATCTATCAATGTTTTATGTTATACCCAACTTCTATGGCACACACAACTAGTTACAGTTATGGACTCATAAGGTTAAAGTATAACAATTCACACTATAGATACCCTTATGATCTCAAGTCTGAGGATTACTTACACTACTGCCACGTAGAGATTATACCATTGGCACTCAAATAGTTAACCTCATGGAATCTCTAAGCGGATCAATCCAATGAATTATTCTCTAACAATTCATTCATATATCACCATATGTGCTAATCTATCCGTATTAACAACGTCCTTAATTTTGTTAATACTATGATTAGGGATATTTAAGAATAATAAGTATTATTCTAAGGACTTTATCATCAATATATAAAAAAATATATATATAATCCAAGATGATAAAACACCATATATCTTTATTGTATAAAATATCAAAATACATACATAACAAATCTCTTACTAAAACCAATCATTCATGTATTTTAAACCGAATGAAGACACATGACAATCATGTTTCTTTTGAGATAAAGGCTTAGTCAATGGATCTGCTATATTTTCATCTCAGAGGAATCTTTTCTATCTTTACTTCATTTCTACCAATGATTTCTCTAATCAAATGATAGCGCCTAAGTACATGTTTGGACCGTTGATGAGACCTAGGTTCCTTGGCTTGAGCAATAGCCCCATTATTATCACAATACAAAGGTATTGGACCGGCTATTGAAGGAACCACTTCAAGTTCAGAAATGAACTTTTGATCCAAATGACCTCTTTAGCGCCTTTTAAAGCGAGAATATATTAAACCGTTGTAGAATCTGCAGTAGTTTCTTGTTTGGGACTTTTCCAACTTACAAAGACCACCATTGAGGGTAAAATGTACCTAGACTGAGACTTGCTATCATCTTTATCAGATTGAAAGCTAGCATCAGTGAACCCACGTACTTGAAGCTCTGTCTCTCCATATATCAAGAATAAATCCCTAGTTCTTCTTAAATACTTAAGGATATTCTTAACAGCTTTCCAGTGACCATCACCGGGATTAGCCTGATATCTGCTCGTAACACTTAGAGCATGAGAGACATCTGGTCTTGTACATAACATAGCATACATAATCGATCCTACAGCAGAAGCATAAGGAACATTTTGCATACTATGTTTTTCAACATTAGTTTTTGGACACATATCTTTAGAAAGGTAAATCCCATGAGACATGGGAACATAACCTCTCTTAGACTGATCCATGCTAAACCTTTTTAGCATTTTATCTATGTATGTTGACTGTGAAAGACCAAGCAACTTCTTGGATCTATCACGATAGATCTTAATTCCCAAAATATAAGTTGCTTCACCCAAATCTTTCATTGAGAAGTTTTTGGACAACCATACCTTAACTGATTGTAGAGAAGGTATGTCGTTTCCCACCAATAATATGTCATCCACATATAATATGAGGAAAACTACAGCACTCCCACTAATCCTTTTGTATACACAAGGTTCATCTTCGTTTTTGATAAAACCAAACTTTTTGATTATATCATTAAAACGAATATTCCAACTCCTTGAAGCTTGCTTAAGTCCATAAATAGACTTTTGTAGCTTACATACTTTATTAGAGTCTTTGGATACAAAGCCCTCAGGTTGTATCATATACACCTCTTCTTGCAAATGACCGTTAAGAAAAGCTGTCTTAACATCCATTTGCCAGATTTCATAATCATAGTATGCAGCTATAGCAAGTAAAATTCTAATGGATTTCAGCATAGCAACTGGTGAAAAGGTTTCATCATAGTCAATACCATGTTTTTGTGTGTAACCTTTTGCAACCAGTCAAGCTTTATAAGTAGTCACATTATCATCCATGTCAGTTTTCCTTTTAAAAACCCACTTGCACCTTATGGGTTTTATCCCTTCAGGTGGATCGACTAAGGTCCATACCTTATTGTCATACATGGAATCCATTTCAGATTTCATGGCTTGAAGCCACTTCTCAGAGTCCTTATCAGATAAGGCTTCCTTGTAAGTAGTCGGTTCATCATTATCAATAATAAACACATCATCATACCTACTAGGTGCATGACGTGTCCTAATTGACCTACGTACACCTTGTGTATTCAAGCTCTTGTTCCATGTTCCTATCTTTGCTAATTTGTGTTTCTAGAACTTCTTCAAGTTCTATATTGCTCCCTTTTGCCTTTTCTAGGATAAACTCTTTTTCTAGAAATATGGCGTGTTTTGAGACAAACACCTTTTGTTCAATGGAGTTATAAAATTGATACCCAAAAGTTTCTTTTGGATATCCCACAAAATAGCATTTTACAGATTTTGGATCGAGCTTGTCTGATTCTACCTTTTTAACAAATGCGGGACATCCCCAAATTCTTAAATGTTTAAGATTTGGCTTTTTCCCATACCATATCTCATATGGGGTAGTATCAACAGTTTTAGATAGAACATGATTTAATAGGTAGGAGGCAGTATTTAGGGCATAACCCCAAAACGATTTAGGGAGAGTTGCAAGTTCAATAACTCAGGCAAAGTAGAGGTCTCAACTTTGTTCATGTTGAAGTTCACCACAAACTGAGAAAAGCTGGGAGGAAGGGATTGTAGTATCAAGTCAACACTTAACTCATGATACATTATAAATCCCAGTTTACCCATCTTTTCAATGAGACCAATCATCTTCAGTACATGAGTTGAAACTAAAGATCCTTCTGCCAACTTGCTATGAAAGAGTTCATTCGTGGTATCATATCTCTCACTTCTAGCCCTTTTATTATATAATGCTTTCAAATGTTGAAGCATTGTAAAGGCAGTCATGTCCTCATGCTGCTTTTGCAGCTCGGGGCTCATTGAAGCGAGCATGATACAACATGCATTTTCAGAATCATCTAAATGCTTCTGATATGCATTTCTTACTACTTGATCAACATCAGCAGCAGGCTCATCAGGAAGAGGACCATCAAGGACATAAAGCAACTTCTCATTCCTAAGAACAATTCTTAGGTTTCGAACCCAGTCCACATAGTTTGGGCCAGTAAGTTTATTGTCTAACAAAATGCTACGCAAGTTCATGTTGTTATTCATTTTCTACAACAAGAAAATAAAGATAGAATAAGAATTTAAATTTATGCAATTTACAAAACCAAAATACACAAATATATGGATTTTACAATATCTTGGTTTAGCTCCCACTATTTTATCCAAATCAATATCCCTCAAATTGATTCGAGAATTTTCTCAAAATTCTTAGTAGGCTAGAATCCCATCTCAGTTATTTTTAATCTTGAGTTAGCTCAACAAATCAAAAATAATTTTAATGAGTAGGTATTAATCACCAATTGCAACTTATTTGCAACTCCTAGATAGCTAGGTTATCAACTTTTGATACACATATCACATATGTCTCCTAACCCTTGCCTCAAAGACTTTTGACCTTGAGTTAGCTCAACAAATCAAAATCTTTGTTAAATCATACCCATTATTCAGAGATCTTATCTCATAGTTTGAAACACATTTTTGGTAAGACAACCTTGAGTTAGCTCAACAAGTTATCCTAACAAAAACTGTTTTAAACTATAATAATGGAAGGCATTTAAATTGATTTAATATTTAATTGAGGGATTAAATTATGGTCTCATCATCTACATATATCATATGTAATAAATATTTAAACATACAATATGCAATTAAATAATCTAATCATTTAATTAAATATTAAATCACATATGACATAACAATTGAATAATCACATTAAACAATTAATAACAATTTTCAGTCATAAATCTTGTATGCATTACATTTCTAATCATATTAGAAATATTATTGAATTAATTGAGAAGTTTTATGAGTTAACATAAAAGTTTTCAAATCTTGGGCCATAATAAATAAATAACAGAAATTAAAAGGACCTTAACATAAATAAACTCTTTATAATTAAAAATGTCCCAAATATCTTTATTTATTTATTTAGTATTTGTCCAATTGGGTTTGATCCATATGGTATTAATGGACTAAAAGTCCACTCTACAGGCCACAAAGTTTAAGTCTTAGCCCAAACCATTTGGCCCAACTCCCAACTTGAAGCCCGCCATACCATCTGGCCCAACTTTGGTTAAAGCCCCTTGCATGTCTATGTCATCGGGCCAATGCCCAAAACAAGTTAAAACAGCCCAAGGAACCAAAGGAGCCCAACAAGAATTCATCAATTCTGATCCAAATAAAAACAAGTCCAAGTAGCCATTTAATTAAAAACAGCCCAAACCCAATGGCTCAAAAAAAAAAAATTAAAAAGAGCCCAAGCCCACTAAATTAATAGCAGCCCAAGAAGCCCAAGGAACCATTTCATTAAAAGTAACCCAAGCCCAATGAGCCATTGGCCCATCAGAAATTTTTTTTTTTTAAAAATAAATGGGCTTGATGACATCATCAGTGACGTCATCACATGACATCACCTCTTTCTGCCTGCCCCTGACGTTGATGTCATCTGACATCAGCCCTAGGGATGACGTCAGCATGACGTCAGCATTCATTCACTACCGCCGCCTCTTTAAAAAAAAAAAAAATTCTTTTTTTTTTTCTTTCTTGCCGGCGGCTGTTCTAAATTTTTTTTTTATTAAAAAAAAAAAACTTTTTTTTTTCTTTTCTTTAGAACATGA
This sequence comes from Gynochthodes officinalis, assembly GCA_020080225.1. NCBI lineage: Eukaryota > Viridiplantae > Streptophyta > Magnoliopsida > Gentianales > Rubiaceae > Gynochthodes > Gynochthodes officinalis. The sequence continues at coordinate 38,324,357 of CM034619.1, read as the reverse complement.
TTCACAAGAGCGCCCAAAAATTCAACAAACAATTTTTACAAGCGCAATAAATCAGAAAATTTTCAAATAAAATTTTCAACTTGTTCTATAAGTGAAAAACAATTTTTCACTCAACAAAATAATTTTTCTCAATTATTCAACATAACACATACATATATGTAAACATAAACAATTTATATTCACATAAATTTATATTTATACGCAAATTAAATCCTAATCTCTGATACCAATGTAAGGAAATCATGTATGCCATAAACAAATTTATAGGCTGCGGAATTAAAACATGATTTTCACCAGGATCAATTTCAATATACGTATAAATAAAAAACCTGTTTTGATGACTGAAGATTGTGTCGTCGAAGGAAGTTTTGTCAACCACAGCCGCACAGACGTCCGGCCTCTAAGGTATCCACACGAATTTGTTCTTAGGATCCTCCTAAGATTGATTAACACCAAGCCAATATGCTAGTTCCTTCAATGAGCGTCGCAAAATTTTAGAGTTCAAGAGAACTCTAACAAAACAAAAGAAGAACTTTTTCCCTCTGTCTTGCACGTCAAAATTCTGTACGTACGCTCTATTTGGAACTTAGTGTCTGTCTCCTATTAAAAGGTAAATTCTATCTATTTGTTAGACAGTCTAAGAAACTGATTAGACATTCTATCGTAATAGAATTCTTTTAATAAAATTAAAACTAATTTTAATTCTATTAAGATAAAACAATTTTATCTTATCACAACTTATCTTATAGGAGATCTTATAGGTTAATTATATTACAAATTAACCCCCATAATTATCACATAATTATTTAATCATTTTAATCCAAGAACAAATTCTTTATGTGTGTGACCCTTTAGGTTTTTAATCACTTGGCAATAAATAACAAATTATAATCTTAGATTTAATTGGCTTTAGTACAAAACCAACAAGTGGAGCAAATTTGAGAATAAAAAGTTTACAAGTACTTGGGCAATTAAAGAAATTAAATTTCTTATATTTTCACACTTGAATAAATCATATCCAAGAGTAAAATTTGAAGGAAATGGTGGATGGATTTTTTATAGTTTGTGTTTCAGATTCCTCAAAAATTTACTCAAGTGTGGTGGCAATTTCCAAAGCAAGGCAATTACAAGCTTAACACAAATGGAAGTTCTTTTGATAATCTGAAGGAGTCATCAGGAGGAGGGATTTTGCAATATGTTGTAGGAAGATTATTGTTTGGTTATTTTGATTACTATGGTTTTGGTTCGAGCATGAAGGCAGAATATCACTCATTATTGTTGGGTTTGGTTTTGTGTCATAGGCTTAATATTTTGAGTGTTAAAGTGGAATGTGATTCTTGAGTTATTATTGAAATGATGAATGGTTTTGCTACAATTCCTTGGCCATTGCAAGTTAATTTCTGCAAGATTTCAAGATATAAGAAAGGTGTTGTTTGTTTTAGTTCTTAGATGCTTTATCAAAATTGGTTTTTAATGAAAATACTTTTCAATTGTTAGAATCTTCAAATGCATTTCCATGTAATATTCTCGCATAGTTCTCTAGATAAGTATTAATTTATAATTTTAGATTCTCATAGTTCATGTTCTTACTTGCCTTAAATTTTGGAGTGGTATGGTTTATGCCCCCGCTCTTTTTATCTTCGGAAGGTTTAGGGTATAAACATGATATCTACATTATTTTATGTTTAGGGTTTAAAAATGATCCCCATATCAAATATCTAAACATGATAAGGTTTATGTCCCCACTCATAGTATAACCATGATATCTACATTATTTTCTAAGCAAAAAGATTCCTTCATATCTAATTCCTTTTTTTAAAACATTTCACAAACACGTTGGCTTCAATTTTTGTGCACGTTTAACTCTTATAATAATTCATTTGAAAATGATCTCCATCTGAAATATCTAAGCAATATATGGCATGAATCATCTTAGATGAAATATATATATATATATATATATATATATATATATATATATATATATATATATAAGACAATTAAATTCACAAGAATATGTTCAAGAAAATTAAAGTTTAAGTGAAAGTCAAAAGCATTTTTGTACTATAAAACTCAAGTTTACATAATGTTGTTAGCTTACTAATGATTAACACAATGAAGCTTACAATTAATAAAGACTAAGGGCACAAAGAATTAAAGAAATAATGTGTGAAGTTGTCTAAGAAAAATAAATGGATTAAGGAAATTTTTCACTGTAGTTCATGGTCAAAGTTTAAAATTTAATGAAAAGGAAGAGTAAAAATTGATTATATTGAAAAATATTATTTATATTAAAACTTAAAAATATATATAAAAGACAAAATAAAAAAAATAAGAAGGAAATTTTTTTTTTTGGGTGGGCCTAGGTAACCTTGTCACCCTGGTTAGTGTTGGGCCATGTTGCCAAATATTGAACTACTAGGGGCACTCATGGTGAACGCAAAAGTGCAAATTCATAGTTTTTTTTTGTGCCCGTGCTATTGGCTATAACACTTTGTGCATGCTTGTAGTGCGGCTAGGACTTGTTTGGCAATTTTTTAAAACAATTTAACATGACATTTCAACTTTAATTGCCTTAAAACTAAAAAAAAAATAATGATAAAAATATATGAAATGAATAACTAAGCACATCAAACAATTATGTTAAAATCCTTTATACCTTGACTGCTAAGTCAAATAATGATTATTGAATGCATATATTCTTTAAAATACTTTTTTTTTCCATTTCGACCAATTTTCTTCATTTCTAACAAACCATAACCTTAATGCTTGTCACATAATTTCAATAGTCCACATATTTCGTCCGACTCTTTTTGAACGAGCATAAGTTCAAAAATAGGTAACTCATCATATTCATCAATCAAATCAAAAGCATAATCAATTAAGTACTTATTCTAAGTATTTTAACACCAAAGTAGGGAAATAACAAGACACAGGATGTATGATAAGAAAAGGTAAAGTTAAAGAATAGGAGTTTTAGGCTTTAAATCCCTACTTGGAATCTATTCCCTTTTACTCCTCAAGTTATGTATACTTGTCAGTCAAAATAGTCATCATAAACTACAAAAAAAAAATTTTAAAAAAATGCTCCACTATTTTTGTATGCCTCAAGTGACATCTATACTGGGAGGATTGGACAAATGTTTGACCTCATAATCACTTGGAGCCACTTAAGGTATTCTATATTTATAGATCAATTAAAAGCATAGGTTACCCTATTAACATCCAAATTATGAATTAATGTGAATGCAAAAGTAATATCTAAATGGTCTATAAAATAGGATTTTTATGTCATTTATTGAGTTAAATAAATGCCAATTTCATGTTTTCATGTGCTTTTATGTAAAATAATTCCATAAGGATAAAGAAGTCAGAAAAGGATCAATTTTGGAAAAATTCCATCCATAGTACAACTTATAGATAGAAAGTGCTTGAACACGGAGAAAGGGTAGTTTGGAAGTTGGATTTTAACAGAATGTATCTCTTTTTTCTACTAAACAAAATGGGGGGATCTTTGATGTTTTTGAAAGATCTTTGAATCTACTTCAAGTACTGTGTTTTGAGTTTCTCATAAAATAGTTATGATCTAGTTCAAAATTTAGTACAAAGTAAAGATGTGATGAGACCGGTTCATAACTGACACATTTTAAGAGAATGACTATATGATTAGATAGAAAAGTTCAAATTTGATGAAACTTAATTCTCTTCTTGGTGGTTTATGAGTTTTGTAGACGTGATCTTTATGTTGGAATGTGCAAAATGTGAATGTTGCCGATGACCAATTTATGGAGATCTTATAAGAAAGAACTCTTCCTATCATACAACTACTACCATTCTATTTAGAGTAATTCTTCTACATCATTTTGGGATGGATATCATAAGGAATTTGATCAATCAATATATCTTCACAAGCATCATAGGAAAATGTAAATAGTCAAGTGTTAAATCAGGCATCGTTGAGGGAGAAAGAAGAAAAGTTGAGATGCCAAAGGCTTAAAAATCTAGACACTATCAAGGAGTTTAAAGTTAGATAGGAGATGTTGAAGACCTCCATTAACCAAGTTACTTTGGTTTTCTTACCTTTGGATGAATTTAAGGTGAAGAGGAGTGTAAAGAAAAACTAGAGATTGAGGAGAGTTTTTAAGAAAATTTTCATTTGAAGGGTGACTAAAGTTCTTTGTTTTCTACGTAGTATCTTAACAACTTCAAAAGAAGGAACAAGTGGAATTTAGTGAAAGAGAAATAGAGGAAGACTAAGAGAATATAAGCACTTCTCATGATTTTTTCAAGTATGATAGTGATGAGAGTATAGGTTTGCCATTACTTTATATGGGAGAAAGTGAGAGTTTGATTGGACATCTTTTTCAATTAGTATCAAATGGAACCAATAAATGAGATCAAAGAAAAAAGTGTGGAAAATGAATGATGCAAGGTGGAGTTCATAATTGATAATGCTTCTCATAGGCAAGAGGGCAAGTACAATCTGAGCCCCTCCAAAGTTTACTATAAAAGACTCCTTACTATTATGGAGATATTTTATTATGGTATAGATAGCTACTCTGATTACTCGTGAACACAGCTTAAAGAGTGGATAAAAATATTAGTTATTTGTCCACTCCATTAAGTACAAATTTTTTTTTTATAATATTTGGAGTGGATAAAAATAACTTAATGGAGTGGATAAAAATAACATTAAGTAGAAAAACATTCTTATAGAGTTTGTGGGCATTCAAGCAAAAAGGAAGATGAGTTAGACACATTGGTGCAATCATACTCATTAAATTTTTTTTTTTTTTTAAATTCTAGTTGTCAAACCTTAACTTTCTCTTAATGAATATGCCCTTCTATGTGTTTCCATTGTCAGTGACATCCTAGTTAATTTGTAATTAGTAATATTAATAAAACTAGTATTAGTTTGAATAATTTTATACTAAATATGAAGTGGATATTATTAGTAATATTATAGAGATAGCTACTAAAAAATGTTATAATTTTTCTTATCTTGTTATTTGTCCTTTTTTTTTGTGTGAAATATTCAAAGAAATAGATAAAAATTTCCTTGAAAGTGATGAGATATTTTTTTTTTTGACTTATATGTTGATAAATGAAGTGAAGCTTATTATGTAACCAATAAAATAAATTATCAAATTAGTGGTGCGGAAAGTGACGTATTAAACTCTTTGAGTAAACTATTACTTTTCCATTACCTTAAAAAAATTGTTATGACATTAATTTGGAAAACATTAATGAGATTAGACCTTAGTGAAAATGTGAACTTTTGTGTGAATTTTAGTGCTTTGATACAACATCACTCGTGATTCCACCCATCTACATCATAGTTTTGGTATGACTTGAATAATTGCTTTTATATTTTGTAAATAAGTTACTACTCTTCTTCTATGGTATTGCTCTTAATCTTATGTCTTGTGGACATTAAGTGAAACTATATGAATAGGAATAGGTAATAGCCACAAAAATTGAGATTAAATAAACTAACAAAGTTCTCCAATAAATGTGACTTGTTATATAGCCAGGGGCTAACGTAACAAACATGTGGCTTTTGCATCTACAAGGCAAAGTGACATCTTGGGAGACAGAGTGATAAAGTAAGAGAAAATAAAAATTCTAATGATCTTGAAGATGATCTAAAGCTTCTCTTTTAGCCAATAAGATTGTCATGTTGATAAGGGGAAGTTAGTAGAAAGATTGAAATTTCTAGGGATGAACATTGCAAACTATAGCTTACTTGATTTAAGTGGTTCTTATACCACACACACACAATTTATCTAAATTAACAAATAAATACTTTTGAGTAGTGGTGAATTGAAGAGATGAATACTAAATGAGTCTACACTATGTGCTTAGTGGGTTTTGAAATGTCCATGCATCAGAAACTTCTAAGTAGTTAGAAAACTTATGAATTAAAAAATAAACTATAATTTGGAGAACTTTGAAAATTGGATGCTATCTTCTTTATTCTAATTTATTCTCTTTGTGTTTTAATTTATCTTAACAAGATTTAATGTTGTAAGTTAGCTCTATTTACTTGAGGACAAGTAAATGTTCGAGCTTGGGAAAATTTGATGAGAATGCAAAAGTACGATCTAAATGGATCCTAAAATAAGATTTTTCTTACATTATTTATTGAGTTAAATAGATGTTAATTTTTTTTATTGTGCTTTTATATAAAACATTCTATAGGCATAAGAAATTTAAAAAAGTGGTCAATTTTGAGGAAATTCCATTAATAGTACAACCTAGGGTTGGAAAGTGCTTGAGCAAAGAGAAAAGGTAGTTTGGAAGTTGAATTTCAAAAGAGTATTTCCCTTTTTATATTAAACTAAATGGAGATATTTTGAATGTTTGAATAAGTTTTTTAATGAGTTTCAAGTACTATATTTTGAGTTTCTCCTAAAACAACTGGCATGTGGGTCAAAATTGATAATGGAATAAAGATATGACGATACCGACTAATGATTGACACATTTTAAGAAATGGCCATATTGTGAGATAAAAAAAGATTCAATTTCAATGAGTTTTGAAGCATTAGAAAGATAAAAGGAAGAGTTTAAATGTTGTATATGAAAGCTAAATTCTAATTCTGTATTAAAAAGTCTTAAAAGATCGAGCAGGAAAAAACACACTTTTGCATAAAATCATGAGAAACTAGCAAAAAAAGAGAGGTTTGACTATAGTCAGGTTGCTAGCATGATCATGGCTGAACCAAGGTGTTGAGATAGTAATTTTTTACCCTTTGAACTTTCTAAATATTTTTGTGTTAATTTGGGCCATTTGTCATAAAGTATTTAGGGCTAAACTACTATAGACACCTATTGTATGGATTATTTTCATACCTTTTATACTTCTAATGATAAAATTAGATGCTAGAGCTAAGTAGGAGGATTTCAAAGCTTTGGAAGAAAAACCTCCATTTTTGAAAATCTTGACTTTTGACTTAAAATTTAATTTGTGGGATTGAATCTTTTCATCTTAAGCTTAAATCTTTTGCTAAATTTCTTTCATTTGGTAATCCTTTCATTAGTAATGGCTAACTAAATTTCTATAATTTTTAAAATTCGATAATGGGTTGTTGATATATATCTTTGTTGTGCTAATTTATAATATGAGACATGTGAATTAATAACTGATATCATGTCCTAATGTGAGATGTATACAATTTATTGAAGCCTCTTAGATTGTGTTTTATGGTTCTTATCTCAGATTATTGACCTTCATAAAAGATTGGATCTTTGATATTAAAATCATGATATCTAGCCTAGGAATAGGTAAAGAGAATTGATGGGTTCTTAATTATCAATTGTTCTTTTCTTTTAATGGTTTGGTAGTATAGGAATATTTGCTATATCAATTCTATTCTAGCTACTAGTAATAGAAGTTAAAGTGAAAAATAGATAATTGCCCATTTTGTTTGTATAAACCAATAACTAAATTGACCAATTATTGGGAGATTAACACTGCCCTAATCATTTCCTAGGAATTTCTTATAATTTTTTCTTAGTTCTATTTCATTTAGTCTTTAGAGTGCATGAGTTCACTTTATTTCTTTAGGTGTTTATTTATTTAATTTACAAGTTGAGGCATATACATGGTCCAATCTGCCTACCAAGATGCCCTAAAAAATCTCAAGGAGTCTCTTCAACAAGCTGAGTCTAGCTTATCCAGGGAAACAATGAAAGTTGTTTGGAAGCAAAGTTGGAATCTTCGCATCAAAGGGAAGCTCAAACACTTTATTTGGAGATGTTGGCACGGTATCCTTCCCACAAAAGACCAGTTAGTAAGGAGAGGCATCCAAGACGATCCTATTTGCAACATGTGTGGTGCTTCTGAAGAAAACCTTGACCATGTCTTACTTCACGGCCAACGAGTAAAAAAGGTGTGGAAAATTGCTTGGATTCAGTGGCCTATGATAGATGGTGTGGAGCCTAGCTTTAAGGATTGGTGGTTTAACATCTGCAATGGGAAAAAGGACTTGCTGTGGCAAGATAGAACTGAATTGTCGGTATACATTTTATGGATGACTTGGAAGGTAAGAAACTTATGGATCTTCCAAAATGAATGGTTGGAAGAATCTGAAGTTGTAAAGCGAGCTCAGGCAGAATAGCTGAATTTTTTTGGAGTAAATCAATCGATTGGTGCTCAGTCTTAACATTATGACTAGGGACTTGTTCTTATGTTAGTGGTCTTTTCCTTTTTTAGCAGTTAAGTTTGTTTACTGAGGCTATAACTTTAATGGAAATAATATCCATTCAAAATGGATTCTAGATATTATTGTCATTATTGTTTCATACGTTGTTATTGGATCATGTTAAGTGAATATTTTTGTCTCTCCATGATAGATTTGTCTTGCCTCTTAGGTTTTGAACTTAGTTTGTTCGGTAGTTATTGTAGTGCTATGGCCTTTGCGAGTAATTCCCAAGCTGTTACACTTAGTCTTAATGCGAGAACTAAGGCTGTCATCGCCAGTGGGCAATGTTGTAAATGTAACAATTTTGTCAATATATATATATTATATCGATCGTTTGGAAAAAAAAAAATTTAGCTTACTTCATTTTGTAGTTAGTTTTAATTATTTATTTTTATCTCTTTTTTACCAATTTAAACTTTATTTACTTAGAATAATAACATTCTCGTAGGATTGACCCTACTTCTATTAGTGCATTTCTATTAGTGCATTCAACAAACATATACTTGCATTTATATTGCGTGGAATTAGGTTAATTATTAATTGACTATTTATAGTATTTTTTGTATATTTTTATATCCTAATCCACCACATCACAAATAAAGCTAGAATATAAAACTTAGGGTATTGAGTCGCAAGTACCGACAAACAAACACAAATACGAAAAGTAAACAAACAAAAGGCAACAAAACTAAACGAGAACACAAAATCTCCTTCCCACGCCCCTCCCCCCCCCACAAAAAAAAAAAAAGAAACTTAGTCTAAGAATGAATTGTCCGATTCAATTAAAACATAGTATGCAATTTACCTATGACCATATTTAAAACTCCATAGCTTAAATCCATAAGTATGCAAGTCGCTACAATTAATACTGTGACAAGGATGAGTCAACCTCATGAGAATTGTACCAATTTTGTTTCGTCTAAAGTTAAGTAAATATGTCGTAAACTAAAACTAAGACACAAACTAAAAATATGTCGTAAACTAAAACTATGTGAAAGTTATAAGGGAAAAAGTGATAAATTCAACACTAATTACATAAACTAAAGTGCTTGGATAGTTGGACTTGAAAAAAATAGAGTGCGTAGTTTTCACATGTGTTAAGGGCATGGAAAAAAAATTTGACCTAAAAAGAGAATGATCAATTGGCTTAAGCTGGGAAGCCGCCTTCACCAATCCAACTCTACAATCTATAGAATTATGATTTCCACCCAGTAATGTAAGTGCATCAATGAACTATAGAACCTTGATTGCTTGGTGCAAAAATAGTACAATCTACTGAAGGTTCACTTTAAGGCACCAACGAAGATAGAACAAAATATATGATGTTACAACAAGAAAGTGAATTCGTACGTCATGTGCATATGTGTTGTATGTATATCGTAATGCATGCAACATATGTATATAGAACTACAACAGAGATGTTTTCAATTTAAGCATTTAGTTTTTTGATAAAAAAATTTCCATTACAAACCAACTGGCATGCAAATATCATTACATCTAAGCGAATCTACTATGAAGTAGACAAAATAACCTCACAAAAGAAAAAAAATATATACGTGAGATGGATAGGAGATCATGTGATTTAAACATCAGTCTAAAATATGCATTCATGTTCTAATGCTCATTCACTTAACATACCAATTTTCTCCCTTACAATCCGTAAGTCAAAATAGTTTTAGAAGCAATGGATCAACCATCCAAAAAACCATTCGACACAAGATCAAGCATGAATTTGAGCAATAAGTTCAAAAAGAAAAGTAAATTTACACCCCATTTAATTGTTACATAAGAAAATTATTTCCTAATAATTATAAGAAATCATTACATTATCAATCAAAACTTCAAAGTTCAATCTAGCTAAGAAAAAAAAAAACATCTCAAAACCAAATATTTGAAGTTGAATCTTGCTTCCACGAAAGTCTAATTCAAATTCTCGCAATCTAACATAGACCAAACAAAACTCCATTAATTCAAAAAAGAATTATCATATTCAACAAAAACATCTAAAATCTACACATTTAAAGGCTTGGAATTGAAAATTTATATAGAAGCATTTCAAGTATATGAAAGAATATCAAGCTTCAAAATCTTTGGATCCAAAATTCATAAATGTACTCAAAGCAGCCAAGTTGCTTCGTTTTTCCACATAACTAAAACTAATAGCACAGAAACATATCACTTAGCTATATCTATAATGGCCATTTCGTATAAAAACATTCTAGAATAGAGTCAATTTATATTTAACAGCATATCATTTTACAAGACTTAAAAAGGCCAAAAGCCTACAGAAGCTACAACTTTATGTTTGTTGATCAAAAGGTTTTTTCAGCCCAAACCCCATAACCATTAGTAAGCAAATTATGCATAACACGTAGACAATCAATTTAAGAACCTTTTAATTTGTTAATTTAACATGGAGCACTTCACAATGAAAAATAAAAAATGGCATGTCTACTATAGACAATGGATTCTAACAATTAATATGACCAAATAGATTTGTGAACTGAAAAAGAAATAAAATACAGAGACCAAAACTATTTCTGTCAAAACTCAAATCCATTTTCAATGCCAAGCTTTTATCATGATTGAAACCAAAAAATTCCAAATTACTAAGTTTAATAAAAAGAAAAATATTTGAAATCAAAACGTTTGGCAAATCCAAAGAAGAACGCCATAGGGAAAAAAAAGCCTCAGATCCTCAAGGTATCTTTACATTTTTCATGCATCTAAAGTCCTTAGACAAACCCTAAAAATGCTCAAAATCATAAGTGTTTTTTAATACAAAAGGGAAAAAAAAATCCACGAAAACATCATCTCAAGCATGTACCACATTGCATTACCATAACAATCATCGTCATTGACATTGCTGATTGCAAATCCAATACTAATGTTGATCGGCTAAAGATTAAATGGCCGATGAAGAAGAGAGAAGAAGGAAGGTGGAGGATCCATTTTGTATTATAAACTATAACATAATCCAACTTTAGACTCACGTACTGTAAGAACCAATAAGTAGGAGTGTACACGGTCCATTTAATAGGTCAAACAGTTATTACTGGTTTAATTAAAGAGTTTTAGCCTAGGAAAAATTACTAATTGAAATTTGTCATGGGATTGGGGCTGCAGTATAATTCTTTAGTAATGTGGGGCTCTTTTGTAATAAAGCAAGTCTAGACTATTAGCAGTTAGTTAGCAGAAGCAGTTAATTAAAAGTTAGCAAATCAGTTAGTAGCAATGGCAGTGAAATGGCTTATAAATACTACCGTGGCAATCAGTAGAAGTGTGTGCATTGTTGTATTGTTTCTTGTCTCAATGCCCTACACACTAATGCAGTTCCTCTCTGTTTCTCTTTTTCTCTCTTTCCCTTCTCTCTTATTTTTTCCTTTCCGTTAATCTTGTATTATGAAACTCTCCCTCTCAATTCTCTTCTTATTTTCTACCTGTTCTATAATTCTCTCTGCATGAGCTTTAATTCTTCTTAGTTTGATTCTGTGATTGATTTTCTTATCAAGATTAATCTCAATTGGGCTTGATCTTGAAAGAATTGGACCAGTTCCAGTTACAATCAATTTTGGTTTTTAGACATTTTAACTATAAAAATTGTGTCGGAAAAAAAAAACTATAAAAATTGTGATTGAGGCCCAAAAAAGCACAATTACAAAACAAAGCCCAATTTTCGAAACATCAAGCCCATTTCTTTTAAAAAAAATTTAAAATCCCTAAAAGAAAGCCCAAATTACCCAAAAAAGAAAAAACTAAGAAAACCCTAAGCGATTCTTAATCTATTAGAAAAAAGAATCCTTTTGCTGTAAGTTTTCCATTAAATTGATTTTCATATAAAATTGTAGGAATAGAAGATTTTTTATATGAAAGAAAAAAACCATTTAAATGAAAAAAAAAAACCATTTTTGTGTTAATTTTTTCAATGCATTTTGTATGAGTAATGATAGAGATAGTGACAAATTATAGTGACTTTGTATAGTGACTGACGGGGCAACTATGAAAAAATAAAATCATCCATCTATCTTCATTACAAAACATAAAATAATAGGGATAATTTTGTCTATTCATAGTTGCCACGTCAGTCACTATACAAAGTCACTATGATTTGTCACTATCTTTATCATTACTCCATTTGTATATAGGTATTGGTGTATCCATTTGGAGACAAGACTCATTTTGTTGTGTGTTTCCCTTTAAATGTGTAGGAAACTAATTCCATTAAACAAATTTATACGGAAACATACCCAAAAATAAATACTTGAATCATTGATCGATAAAAGCATATCAAGAAATCAACATACCTTGTTTTGTCATAGATTAAATGTCTTCTTTGCATTTTTTGAGAGAGTTAGAGAAAGCTTCTTATATTTTTCTTTTCTTTCCTTTTCTTGTTTCTTGTTTATGCAGCAAGAAAAGCGTAATTGGAAGAGTCCTACTAAGCTAAGGTTCTGCCTTTGCAGTTATTTTCATACAACTGCCTTTGCAATTGTGAGCTACGTGGGTTGAGTTGCCCAACATGGATGGCCCCACTAATATTATTTTCATCTCCCACTCACTCATGATGGACAAACCATAACTCTCTCTTCTCTGCAAAATTCATATCAACTAATAATCTGTGCAACAAGCATACATTGAGAGCTCATTGCCATACATCTATTAGGAATATATAGTAGCTCAAATTTTGGCATAACTATTTAGAGTAGATCTTGTATGCAATACCCTAGACCAATCAGTCACATTATATTTCTCTTGATCTTTTTAAACATCATATATTGTATTCACAATTATGATTAAACTGAAAATAATCATAGCTGGTCAACCTGTGAATAGAAAATAGAATGTGACAAATAACAAATTTATTTTTTTGCTTTCTTCAATCTCTCAATTTCAATTCATTCACTTTTCTATAAATATTATGTTAGATTGTATCATTCACGAATGTGGGCAACATTCTAAGATAGCAAACATTGAATAAAAATTTTAAGAATAAGGTAAGAGTCATGAGGGCACTCAATTGAGGAAATCTCATTCTCGCGAGTCTCACACGACTTGAAAGTTGAGATTAAAATTTTCACCAACTTATAGTGGTCGAATCATACATACGTAGTATGAAATACGTATTACAGTATTTTTCTCCTTTCCCATGGAACGTATGTCTTTACACTTAATACCGTATAGATGATAGTTCAGACATTCCCAATGTCTAACTTAAGTTCACATATCTACTTCTTTTTAAATATTAATTCATCAGAACTCACATCTGGCATTAAAGATAGATAAAGTGAAATATGTTGGTTACTTCACTTTTAGACATAATCAATATTATGACCTCATCTTAACACTTTGTTAAGGCGACATTCATATTTTAAGTTTGAGCTCTCAATTATCACCTAGATAATAAGTTTTAAATTGTCTCATCTCTATTTCTCACACAATAATAGAGACGATTACCCCTGTGAGTGGGCTAATCTTCCATCTGTCCGACATACTTTCTTGATAATATAGTATAATGCACTAAGCATTAATATGCATAAATGTTGAATAAACTTTTAGGCAGTAATAAGTAAGAAAATATTATTAAATTGTGAACTTTTTAGAAAATACAAAATATTCAGTACATTAACTTCTACGCAATCCTAGAGATTTCACATGACTAAGAAACACATCTCTAGGGATTGGTTTTCTCATAGAATCTAGTATCATTCTATGCGTAGATATGTACTGTATGTTCACTTCCTTTTGTGCAACCATGTCTTTTACAAAATTATACTTGGTATCTAAGTGTTTGGTCTTACAATGAAATTTAGGATCCTTAGTGTATGCTATTGCTACTTGGCTATCATAGTTAACCAAAAGCAAATTTGCATCATGTTTAGCAACACCTAAGTGGTAAAAAATCTTTTAAACCAAACACCCTCTTGTACTACTACTGAAAGTGCCACGAATTCAGTTTCCATTGTTGATAAAGCTATACACGTTTGTTTTTTACTACTCCAAGAAATGGCACCATTATTTAGTAAGTAAACAAATCTAGAGGCAGATTTTCTTTCATCTAAATCTCCTTCCCAGTCAGCATCCGTATAGCCTTCAAGTTGTAGATCATTTCCTTGATAACACAGCGAATAATTGGAAGTACCCTTTAGTTACCTCAATATCCTTTTAACGGCAATCCAATGTGTGCTTGACCTGGATTGGATTGGTACAAATACTCACCATTCCAACTGTAAAACAAATGTCAGGTCTTTTACACATCATAGCATACATCAAGCTTCCAACAGTATTAGCATATAGAACACATTTCATTTGTTCCTGTTTTTATGGAGTCTCAAGACACAGTCTACAGTTCAAACCTTCACTTTTTGCAATAGGAGTATCTATGGGTTTGCAATCTTGCATATGGAATCGTTCAAGAATTTTATTTATATATGTCTCTAGTGAAAGAAATAATAATTTTTTTGAACGATCTCTTGAAATCTTAACTGTAGGAATATATGCAGCTCCACCTATGTCTTTCACTTCAAAATTGGAAGACAACCAATTATTCACAGTATTCACAAAATCTTTATTGTTTCTGACAATAAGTATATTATCAACATATAATAATAAGATCACAATTGATCGTTGGATATTTTGATATATACGCAATGATCTTCGTCAATTATGACAAAGTCATATGATATTATGGCATTATGAAAACATATATACTACTGTCTCGATGACTGCTTAAGGCCATATATCGATTTTAAAAGTCGACAAACCTTTTGTTCTTGGCCTTCCATTATGAAACCAACGGGTTGTTCCATGTAAATTTCTTCTTCTAATTCTCCATTGATAAATTAGTCTTTACATTCATTTGATGTAATTCAAGATCCATACTTGCCACTATTGCCAGAATAAGGCGAATTGAGGTAAACCTTACAACAGGGGAAAAAGTTTCTTCATAATGAATTCCTTCCGATTGATTATACCCTTTCGCCACAAGGTGAGTCTTATATCTTTCTATCAAGCCATCAAATTTACGTTTTATTTTGAGAACCCACTTGTTCCCAATATCTTTGCATCCTTTTGGAAGATCAACCAATTCCCAAACTTGGTTTGATTTCATTGACTCTATCTCTTCTTCCATTGTTTTTATCTATTTTTCCTTATCAAGACATGTTAGAGCCTTATTTACATTCCTTGGCTCATTTTCTTCTTATGGGGCGATCATGAAGGCTTCCCCTTCAATGTCAAAATATCAACGGGGAATGCTTTGACGACTTGATCATCATATAGAAGGTTGTTCACCTTGTAACTCATTATGCTCCATAATGCTCCCATTCAAATTAGATAATGGTGGTATTGCCTCATCAAGTGGTTGCAATTGAGACTGATTCATATTTAATTCCCCACTTTTCAATTGCTTTCACTTGGATAAGATGATGGTGTGTTAACTCCTACTATTTGAGTAATCCCATTATCTTGTTCCAAAGTTTCATATAGAGATAGGTCTTCACCTATCTCGACTTTTCTAGGAAGTCATTATCTAAGAATGTGATATCTCACTATTCAAACTCGATTACACTCCCACTTTGTTGCTCACCTATAAACACATACCCTTTTGAGTGCTCTAAGTATCTTATAAAAATACTCTTTTCTTGTACCCAATTTTTCATACTTATTTGAGGTATCGTGAGTATAGGCGGCACAATCCCAAGGTTTAAGAAAGTCAAGATTGGGCTTTCAACCTATTCATAACTCATATGAGTGGAGGCGACTGATTTAGAAGGTACTCGGTTAAGTATGTAGGCAACTATTAACAAGGCATCACCCCAAAAGGTAATTGGCAAATTTGTATGTGCCATCATAGTCCGAGTCATTTCAAGTAGGGTTCTATTTTGTCTTTCTGCAACACCATTTTTTTGAAGAGTTCTTGAAATAGTCAATTGATGTTCTATTCCCTTTTCATCACATAAATCTCTAAACTCATCAGATAAGTATTCTTGACCACGATCGGATCTTAAAACTTTTATTTTCTTGTCTGATTGATTTTCTACCAAGCTCATAAATTTCTTAAAGTAACTTAATGCCTCATATTTATGAGAAATAAAATTGACATGACCGAATCAAGTGATGAAATATGTAGCCCTATGCCTTTCTCTTACATTCATTGGACCACAGATGTCAAAATGGATTAATTGCGAAGGAAATTCAGCTCTTATTCCTTTTCCAAATGGTTTCCTTATTGTTTTTTCCGCTAGGCAATACTCGCAAATGGGCAAATCAAAATTTTCAATATTGCCCAATAAGTCCTTTTTGGCTAATCTTTTCATTCGTTGTTGGCCAATGTGACCAAATCTAGTATGCCACACATTTTACATCATTATCACTAGAAGTAGATGTAAATAAAGAATAACAAACATCCAGAACCATAATATCATTGTGGTTCACATCCAATACAATAAAACCATTCAGAAAATATCCAGAAGCATAATAACTTGTTCCCAAATACAAGTCAACACCATTATTATGAAAGTTCAAATTAAAACCAAGTTTAACTAACACCAACAGAAAAACTAAGTTCCGACGTATATCCGGAGCATATAAGACATAATGTAGGAACAATATGCAACCACCATGTATGTTTAATTGGCAGGTGTCAATTCCTTTTATTGCCACTTTAGAGTTGTTTTCCTACATATATTCACTTGGCTCCTGGTTGAACTCGTCGAAACTCCACAAAGGCATCTCTGTCCTTTGCTACGTGGTTTGTGGCTCCTGAGTGTACAACCCACAAAGGTTGAGATTCAGTTAGTAAAACAGAACTTGATACATAAGTTGTACTTTCAAAAGTACTAAGGGTTTTTACCTTATTTGGCTCAGTACAATTACAAGCAAAATGACCAAAAGGTTTTTACCTTCTTTTTGCCACATTTATAAAATTTCACTTTTGAAATGGTTTTTTTGAAATGACGCTTTCCTTTTCCATGATGGTTAAACTTTGACTTTTCCCTGAAAAATTACCTCTTTTGCCCTTCTTTTTTCTGAAATCCACCATGATGCTTACATTTAGAGCCCGAAGCTCCTTGTGAGCTAGAATCAGCAATATAAATAATATTTTTTGGTTTAGCCGCTAGAAGGCGGTCCTCTTCTAGCTCAAGATGACTCATAGCATCTTGAAAAGTTTTGATGCTTTCATTTTTTATGTGGGTCAAGTGGATTTTCATATACTCCCAACTTTGGGGCAAAGAGCGAATCACTGCTTACACTTGCTGCCCATCAATCAATATGTGACCAGCATCTTTCAGCTCATTTATCATGTTTGACATATGCCTCAAATGTTGTTTCATGATTTGTTCATGAGGCTTCTTGTAAGAGTCAAACCTCATAGTAAGCTGTCTTAGTTTGGTAATTGATGTATTACCAAATCTAGTTGCCAATGCTACCCACATATTTTTGGCATTCTCGAAACACCTGAACTCTCGCATAGCATCGTTGTCCATGCTGTTTAGCAACGTAATGCAAGCAATAGAGTTCTTCTTTTTCCATGCAACAAATGCCTCTTTGTCCCTTCTGTGTTGTGCAGTATTTCCATCTTCAAGTTCTTCCATAACCTTGTTAAGAGCTTCTAGTGCTTCTTGTTCTTCAAGCATATATTGGATTTTCATATTCCAGATTTCATAATTTTCACCATTCAATTTCTCTCCTTTATTAAGTTCAGCAACGATATTCTTAAAAGCTAAAACCATAGTGTAGAACACGGAGTTCTACAGACATATATGCACAAATTATTAACGCCTAACATAAATGCATTAATTTTGCCATTAATTATATTAAAAAAATAATTTCTAAGAAGGTTTTAGAATCAAAAGCTCACTATGTTTCCAATCATCATCTAAAAAACTAATTTGAAATTATCATTAATATAATTAATTGGTAAAATTTTGGTTCTTTAAAGTTACTAAAACTTTTAGAACTCCCCGCTCAAATGAAATAAATTGCATACTTTTAATTTCAAACAAAGCAGGGCAATATATAAATGTATCATAAACAAATATAAATTTGCATTGCAACTTGAAATTAAACATAGAGTATTAGAAATATAAAAGATTTTCCTAAGTACAACCAAACAACTAATTAAACAAATAAAAATCTAAGATTTTATAATCTTAAGAAGTACAAGAATTGAATCATAAAAGTCCGTGGGAAGAGCTATTTTAGCTAGCCAAGGGATGACCATTGCAGATCCTTTAGATCTGTTTAAGGATGCATTCATCAAACGAATCGATGTCCTTCTGGCCCCAAATTTTATGTATTCTCTCATAATGGCATCAATAAGGCAATCATGATTAGGACGTACTTTTTTCATAGCTTTTTGTTGTCAAAGATCATCAGCAACAACTTTTCAGCTCTCAGGAAGAGTGTTTTTTAGGACTTCAAACTTTTTAGAGTTAGCCATAAGGTACCCTTTCCAAATGATTTTTTGTATCCTTTTAGTTACTGTGATAACATGGTCAAGCATGTTAACAACCCCATCCCAACGATAATTAGCCAATTCCTAACACAACATTTTGATAATCATTTTCTGTGCATGTGTCCTTACGATCTTGGGAGTTTTGATCATCATAATCATTATATTTGTAACAAATATAGAGCAAAGGATTAACTAATAATCAAGATCCAACAAAACATTTGGAATATCTCAAACACTTCTTCACAACCAAATAATGAGAAAAAAATTTTAATTGTTTTTTATCATTGGTGCGTGGGGTCCATGCGTCTGCCACATCATCACTTGGCGCGTGAGGCTCACGCGCTTGATTATAGTCATATATGGTGGCACGTGAGACCCACGTTTTGCCCTCTCTGTGTCCTATGCTACTAAAAAATCAACATAACTTAAGAAAAATTCCCTGAATCTAGTGGTATTTTCAATTTTACCAAAAAGAGTCAGGAAGATTGAGTTTCGAGAATTCAACCCTCTTTTGTGAACATTGAAAATTCAGATTTCTAATGTTAAGTTTGCAACTTTAAAGATTCAAATCTTCTTCATCTTAAGTCCAAATCGGTCATACAATATATCATGTTAAAACCCAAAATGTCTAGTTTTCATGTGTACAGGAGGTGTAAATCAGAACCATAATTCCCGAGAGATACAGGTGGTCAAACATAGTCACTTGATTATGTTGAAATCTGGAAAACAAATTTCCAAATTTAGACATAATGAATTCGAGATTTTGAAGACTCATATCTCTCTTGTTTTTCATCCAAATTGCATATATTATATACTGATTGAAAGCCTGCAATGTCTAGTTTCAGAATATGCAAACATAGCAACCTATAACATTTTGAATTTCTTAATAAAAAAAATGTGCAATAAGGGCTGATGAACATACTTTAACAGAAAAAAATTCATATAAAAAAATATAAACATTCAATCAATTCTTAAATTTCGTGTTTAATCATTAATTAAACATGCTAAATGACAAGGAAACAAGCAATTTAGGCTCTGATACCAATGTAAGAAACTAATTCCATTAAAAAAATTTATGTGGAAACATTCCCAGAAATAAATACTAGAATCACTAATCGATAAAGGCATATCAAGAAATCAACATACCTTGTTGTGTCACAGATTAAATGCTTTCTTTTCATCTTTTGAGAGAGTAAGAGAAAGTTTCTTATTTCTTTTTCTTTTCTTTCCTTGTTTCTTGTTTCTTCAGCAAGAAAAACATAATTGGAAGAGTCCTACTAAGGTTATGTCGTTTCAGTTATTTTCATTCAACTGCCTTTGCACAACGGCTACGTGGGTTGAGTTGCCCAATATAGGCGGCCCCGCTAATATTACTTTCAAAATGAATAAAGGTTAGCAATATTTTCCTATCATTATTACTTTTTTCTAGTTTAAATATCACTTTACTATCATCAAGGTGGGCTGAAAGTAGGCCATCGTCGTTTTTTTTTTTTCCTCTCATTTCCTTTTTCCTTGAAGTACTCTACAAATATTTGGTTGGCTTAGACCTATTAGCCTATCTATCAAAAGATAAGAGGGATCTATTTCAATTGTATTGAAGGAGAAAAAGTTAATCGTGACTTTTTGTCACTTATTTTTTTCAGGTTACAAGTTTTTCCTTAATACAAGTATAATTTAAAAAATTTTAAACCATCTCCTTTAACACTATATAAATATTAATTTTTAAACTTTTGGTTACATAATCAAAGTTGGACATTTGTATTTTTTAAATTCATATTACTATGTAAATTTTGTAATCCAAATACACATACATATTTCATTTATATAGTATTAAAAATTTACTTTTTGTTAGGAACATTTTGCTTATAACTATAAATTAAAAACAATATAGACCATAATATTCAAAATAACTTAACTTCTTTCACATTTATCATAATTTTAAATATTTTGAGCACAAAATGTTAGTACTAAACTAAATATTATTTTTAATTTATTATTTAAAATTTGCAATTATCAAAGTAAACTATGAAAACTATTAGCACATATAAATGCCAGATTTATTCATAGAAAAAAAAATCATACTCCACATTTATATATGATTATTTTAATATTTTATACTACCTTCAACTATTTCTATATATTAAACTAAATGTAGGTTTATAAAGATTAATTTTCATAACAAAAAAATAAATCATAACAAATCATGAATGTTTGAAGTTGTGATATATATGTACATTTCAATTTCAATTTCGATATAAAAGTGTTAATTAAATAATTAATTAAATGTTTGATTTTAACATTACAACATAGAAGAACAACAAAAAGGCCCGATAGAAATATTTTAAATTTAAAATATATGAGTTGAACTAGAATTCCTCAAATTTTAGATGGGATGAGGATAGTAATTGTTTGTACTTCTCAAGGTAAAACAATAGACCAGAGGGCTAGTTCAAAGGAATCGATGGAAAATTTTTGTGTGATATATGGTAATTCTTATAATATACTACTATACAAATTTAATATACAAATTAGATTTAAAACTTATTATTGTAATTGTAAAAAGAAAAGAAAAGAGTCGAGTTGTCCAACATTATTCCTCCTCAATTAGTTAACAACATATGTCAAAGCTTCTCTTAAAGCAAGGAGAAATTCATCCATTCTATATTGACAAAAATTTTAACTAGAGTTATTTTTCATGCAATTAATTATGATAAAACTGAGCTAGTAGTTAGAATTAAATAATATATATAATCTTATAAACTAACATACTTTTATTTTCAAGCGTTATTAATAGTAAGATTTATTTTTCTTTTGATTATTTTAATATCAAAAGATGCACTATTAAAAATATTTTAGGTGTGAAATGCTTGCCTAATGTATAGTATGGAAACTTAATTATTAGAATATATGATACTATTGTAATAAAGTTAATTATTTATTAAACAGTGATCATTTTCTTGTAATGGTGATCCTAAACTTAAAAGTCATCATTTCATGTAAATTATAAAATTAAAAATAATGCTTTCATTGGAAAGATTATTATATAATTTATTGTACTTTAAAACTATTTTTCAAAAAATTATATAGTTTATAAAGTAAAATAAAAATAGTTAAAAATAATAAGAAGCTGTTTGAAAAATGAGCTAAAATTTTTTTTAAGAAAAAGTTAAAAAATTTTAATTAGGTGTAATGAGTGGCAATGACATAAATTTTTATGGTTAAGTAATAGTAGATAATTAACTATGTAATATAAAATCAATTTAAACTTATATGTGAAATATTAACTAACAAGAGTATTAGATTGTTAAGATTTTTGAACTTATTGCATTGAATTTATCTGCGTAGGTAGAAATTATTTTTTTGAACAATGTTTATTATCTATAATTTACTTTTGGTACAAATATTTTTATAGTAAAAAGCTCACTATTTCAATCAGTAATATTATCATAAAATTTACTTTATTTTTAAGTTAATTTAACAAAAGATTTATATAGTTTAGTACAAACATTAAAATATTTAAAATAAAATTCTATTGATATATTTAAAAAGCATACATCAAATTTTCTTTAAATGTATGGAAACTAATATGAATTTAAATATTAAAAACAATCGGACACACCCTGTGTCTCATGTGGGTCTTAGAAATTAGTGCTCACTGAAAAAGCACAATGAATTCTTTTAAAAATTAATGTGGCATCTACATATCATATGCCACTAAATAACAACACTCTAAATATTAACTAATATTATATCACATGAATGTCACATCTCTTGCTAAAAGAATTCACTATATTTTTCATTATAAATATCATTATTGTAAAAAATAATATAATTATAAATTTCACTTATTGTTTTGGGATTCGTGGGTTTTATGTCATTGTTGGAAGATTGGATTGAATCATTTGGTGCAATTCCCTTTTGCTCGATCAAGGTGAATAAAAATTCCTTTAAACCGTTTTTCCCTAGCCATGTGATCATTTTTTGTGTTAATTGTTTTAATTTTTTTCCCTTTTTTTTTGGAATAAAGTATATTAATTTTGCTATTATGTTAGGACTTAACGAGATTTTCCTTTTGTTGTCAACAACAAATCTAACATTCTTGAAGAACTTACTTCAATCTGATACGCATTTGATTAATTGAAAATGATTTTATATTTCAACATGTATAATAGAAACTTGAACTGTAAATAGCTATGTGGAATATGAGTATGTTATAGAAATTGAATCTTTGCTGTCAGATCTTGTTTACGGAATGTTAATATATTCGTTTTCCTCTCTTATATTCCGTTGTTATTTAAAAGCGATATTTTGCTTTTCATATTAGAATAGATGTGTGTGCATCTAATACTTCAATTAGAAATAAGTGTCCTTAAATTCTTACTAGTGTCTATTTAGACAAAGTTTATGAAAATTATCTCCAGTTTTGAGATTTTGGTATGTTTATGTTTTAGCTTTTAATGTCAGTATCTCAAATTATTATAATTTGTTTGATTTACACTTTTTGTTTATTATGTTCATAGTTATTTTCCCAAATTAGAAAAAATAAAAAAATTAGAGCACCATAAATGTTGAAAAGGCTTGAATACTCTTATGTTTAAACTTTTAGATTTGAATTAGACTTTTATTAATTATTAAACTGCTCTCATTAAGCTTTCATGTATTATCTCCCCAACACTATTAATAGATGAATATGCAAAATAAATTAGCTATAGCATTTGGTGATTATAAATTAAGATTATTGAGATTGATTTAGTAGTTCCGTGATATTTTACTTAATCGTTGTTTGACATTTCTTTGCATTCAGTATTTGTGTCAATTCTTCCAATGATCCTTAGAGACCATAGTTTCTTTTCAACCCGTATTGTAAGAAGTTGCTAGGAGCGATTCTACTTAATTAAGGTTAAGTAAATAGGGAGAGAATCTTTATTTTGTTATTGCAACTGCTGAAAAGAGTGTAAAAACACTCTTTAAATGAACCTTAAAACAAGAAATTTTATATCATTTATTCAGATAACTAGGCACTGATCTTGTTTTTTTATGTATTTTATAGGTAAAAACATTATAGAGGCATAAGAAAATTAAGAAAAATTTCAAGTTTGGGAAAACTTCATTAATGTTGCAACTTGAAGCAAGATAGTGTTTGTATGGGCAAATAGGCAACAAGAGACTATATTTCAACATGGTGTATCTTATCTTCTATATGACCAAATGAGGATATTTTGGATGATTTGGAGAACTCTTTGAATGACTTTAATGTTGATTTTTGATTTCTCCTGAATCAGCTAGCATCTAGGTCAAAATTAATGTCAAAGTGACAATGTGCATCGACTGGTTGACAGTTAAAACATTTTGAGAACATAGCCATATAGGAGCTACAAAAATTTCAAAAATTCAATTATTCTTGAACCATTAGAAAGCAAAAGGAAGACTACATCTTTTATGAAAAAGTCAAAGGCTAATTAGGTTGATAAAAGCCACAAAATATTAGTCAAATTCAGTATTAGTGCAAAAGATTGAGAGCAAAGAGGGTAAACAGAGAGTTGAGCTTGGTCTCTTGGGCCCATCTAACCATGCCTGATTATTGTGGTCCATTTGAGTTAATTTTTATCCTTCCACCTCTCTTGACATTTTCTCTTGGTCATTAATCATTTGTAATGAGTCAATAAGTCTAACTTCAATAAAAATTCATCTCTAGGTCATTGGAGAAAGAGGTATGTGTGTGTGTGTGTGGGGGGGGGGGGGGGGGGGAGGGGGGGGGGAGAGAGAGGGGGAAGGGGGAAGGGAATTGAAAGAATATATGCTAAGCACCACAAGAATCTTCTAGTTTAGGATATTTGAGAGGTTCGAGAAAAAAGACTATTTTTTAAGGAAATTGGAGATTGAGTGTGGGCTAGTTCCTCTTATAAAAAGGGAGTACCTTATACTCTAAAATTTGAATCTTATATTTTCTTTCTCCAATTTTGTGGTTCTTTTCATAATTATGTGTGGCTAGACTTTTATAATTTCTAAAATTTAATTATGGGTTGTTGATATCTATCTTTCTTGTGTTTATTCATGTTATGGATAATGCTATTTAATGTCTAATGACAAGTTTGATTTGAGAAGCATGCAAATTATATTGGCCACATAACCTGTGTGTATCGATCCTTGTGATGGGTGTTCAATTTACATTAAACCTCCAAAATTGCTTAAGAATCTTAGTAGTTGTACCATTCCCTGGGATATTAGGTCTAAACATTTTCATAAGGCTTTGTGTGACTTGAGAATAGGGATAAACCTTCTTCATTTATCCATTTTTAAAACCATTGGGATAAGTGATACAATGAAACCAGTGCCAATCACACTTCAACTGCCAGATAGATCAATTGTTTATCCAACCAAGATTATTGAAGATCTGTTGGTCAAAGTGGACAAGTTCATCCTTCTGATTGACTTCACCATTTTAAATATAAAAGAAAACAAAGAGGTGTCAATCATTTTTGGATGTCCATTTTTAGCAACTGGCAATATAACTATTGGAGTTAAAAACAAAACGGTCACTTTCAAAGTCAATGGAGAATATGTAACATTTCATGAATCTATGCAACTTTCAAAACCTATAATTTCATGTTTTAAAGTTCGTAGTGCTGATTCTTATGTGTATGATGTTGCTACTTCCTTCCATTGTGGTTTTGATGAAGATGATGTTCAAGTAACTCTTTAGTTGATGAGGATGTACATGAAATTAAGCCTACTTTGATTCTTATGTGAATGATGTTGCTACGTCCTTCCAATGTGATTTTGATGATGATGATGATCAAGTAACTCTTTTAGTTGATGAGGATGAACATGAAATTAAGCCTACTAAATTTGATGACTTAGATGAACATTATTTGAAATTTTTGAATGAGATTGCTTATAATGTTGAATGTTGTTATGTTAATGAATCTATTTTTTGTATTAAAAATCATGGTGATTAGTTGCTTAGGAAAGAGGAAAATAAAGTTAGTGATAAGCCTTGCCTGATAATGCATATGAATGATTCTTGTTTTACAAACTCTTTGCATGTGAAACCTCCTAAAGAGTCAATTGACGTGAAAGTTGATAAATCCTTAAACAAACCTCTTGGTTCTTGTGGTTTATGTGCACTTTCCTGCATCCCTAAAGTTAAGGCATGCTTACTTAGATGCACATGATTTGAAAATCTTGAATGAGATTGCTTATAATATTGAATATTGTTATGTTGATAAATTCATTTTTGATATTACAAATCATGTAGATAAGTTGCTTGAGAAAGTGGAAAATGAAGTTAATTATAATCCTTGTATGAAAAAGTATGTGAATGATTCTTACTTTACAAACTCTTTACATATAAAACCTCCTAAAGGGTTAATTGATGTGAAAGTTGATAAATCCTTAGACAAACCTCTTGGTTCCTAGAGTTTATGCACTCTTTCTGGCATCCCTCAAGTTAAGGCATGTTTAAATATTTTTAATGACATACTTTTACCTCCAAGAAATGATCCTCCAGGGAAGTTCTCTCATGATGATATAGGGGAAGAAGAAAATAAACCTCCTAAGGTTAATTCTTCCAAGTGTAAGAAGAAAGAAAAGAAATAAATATGGCTACCTGGTGCAGTGATTCATTTGATGAAGCTTTTGAATTACAAGGATATCAAATGGATAGAAAAATACTCAAACCTATCATGGAAGGTGGGAATAGAAAAAAAAGGGTATCTCTTACTCTTGTGAATCCCTTTTGGTGGCATTAAAAAGGCTTTATGTCGAGCCAGCGACATCAAAATCAAGCACTTCTTAGGAGGCAACCAAGTGAATAAATATCCTTTTTAGTATCCTTTTTAATGTGTTTATACCTTTTTTCATTTCCTTTAGTTTCATGAGCATTGGTAAATAAAAATGTAATGAAATTGTCATGAAATTTTATTTCAATTGATTTAGAATTCAAGTTTTGATCCTTTTTAAGAAAATTCGAAAGGCTTGTTTGATTACTTGCCTAATGCTTGTCATTGTTAAAAATTTCAAGTAGTGATAATTAAAGTTGGGACTTCCATTGTTGAATGTACATGATGCTATGCTCATATTATTGTTTACTCTACGTCTACTAGTTTTTTTAGTCGATTAGATCAAATAATACTTAAAGTTAGGTTTTAATGGCTTTGGATATATGGCTTTCTTAAATATTATTACCTTTCCTTGTGTTATATTTCTTTTCATACATGAATCATGCTATATTTTAAGTTTGGAGGAGAGGCAATGTGCACAATGGACTTGTCAACTAGTTCCCTTTTAGAATTTTAGCGATGCATTGTGTGCATATTTTAAGGTTAGGGGGAGAACTAGTTAACATGATATTTTTGAAGGATTTTATATGTATAATGTTTGACTCATTTATGCCTTGGAATGGTTAGGACCTTAATGTTTGTTTTTATTTGTGTTTCTTGCTCTTTTTAGTATTCATTTTCTTTCTTTTTATTATAAACTAAGTGAATTTGTTTTATTTGATTTTATTTTTCACTTTTTTTCCCACAAGGATGAATACTTTGGATGGGATTAGAAGATATTATAGGCATTCAAGCAAGAACTAGGATAAGTGAGACTCTTTGGTGCATGGATACTAATCAGGACTCGAGTGCACAAGATTGAATGGGAGACGACTGAGCTAAAGAGTTGGACTTGAAATGAGTTAAGATCGAGTCTCAAAGTGGTTCATATTCAACATCTAAAGATCCACTAAGTAACATCCATGGTCTAATGACTAGATTTTGAGCTAAGAAATTAAATAGAAACTTAAAAGGCTTAATTCAAGAAGTCCAAGTGAAGAAATTGACAAACTTGATAGCTAGGAGCCAAGGTGTCATAAACATTCTTCGAGTTATGAATTATAGGCCATATTAAAGCATTCTATGAAAATTCAATGGTTTTATTTTAAATTAGAAGGCTTGAAACATTCTTAGGAATATATTAGGTGTTTCATAGGGTTTTCTAGGGTTTCTTAGGGTTTAAGATTTCACCTAACCCTAGCTCAAAAACCCTAAAATTACTTTAATTATTTTAGTATTTTTTTTCATAATTTAAATAGAATTTTAATATACTTTTGGAGTGCTTGGCCACTCCTAATGCTAAAATTTAGGATAGTACAAATTATATTAGTGTTAGGATTTTTATGCATTTCAATTTTAGTCCAAGTATGTTAGGGGTTAGTTGCTAAATACTTGTGACATCAAACCACCTATTCTAGTCCAATTGTAGAACCTAAAGGAGCTACTACTATTCCTATAAATACCCCTCTTATTGCCGAATCTTGAATGGAAGAAGATTAATAAAAAAATTTGTGAGTTTTTTAACAACTTAAGTTCTTGTTCTTAAACTTAGTTTTGAACTTATCAAGGTTCACCTTGTGGCACTCTTTAACTTATTAATTTGATAATTGACCCTAGTGAGTTATGATGTCTTCTATCCCATTATTTTCCATATTGTACATTTATTTATAGGCTAGAGTGTTAAGGAGCAATTATTATGCCTAGCTTGCTAATCTTAGGCAAACCATCCTTGTGGTTCCATTGGATCGTGTTCTAGTTCAATTTTTGATAAGTTTTGGACTCGTAAAACTTGGTCGTATTAGCAGGTTCTTGTTAACTTTCATATAGGTATCAGTTTTCTAGTATTAGAGTAATTCGGGTTACTTTGAATTGTTCATAACTTTATTATTATTTTCTTGTTCCTATTCATAGGTGCTGTTTTCTTGTGTGCTTGTCATCCTTCTTTTTTCAAACTTGTCTTGAATTGTTGTCACTTCTTGCCCTTTATTTTTTTGTTGTTTGTGAATTATCTATGTAATGCCCCAAAAAAATGAATTATATTTAATTATTGGGGTTAAATTTAAAATATTTTATAATAAAAGGGTTGCTTATTAAAAAAAAAAAGAAGAGACACAAAAAAATAATAAGATTTAATCAGACAGACAATCGTCATACAACGTATTTTTGAAATTCTGAATTGTCAACAAATGGAGACAATGCTAGCAAATCAAAGAGGCAACGAAGGAGGAAAATTTTCATCAAAGAAACAAAATATAGGTAATTATGATCATTTATTGGTATATATGTTGTCACTTCAACTGAATATGTAGGATTTATAGAATTATCGGGTTATAGTTCATGAATATAGAATTTGTTTGATTTTTGGATTAAATAGGATTCTTAAAGTTCAAAAATTTTACAAATTAATTGAATGGACATAGTAATTAAATGTGTAATGAAATTGGGATGGTTGAGGGACGGGTGCACGTGAAGGCCATGAGTGAAGCTTTGACTTCTAGGAAGAAAAAAATACGAAAAAAAAGACTGTTGAAAGGAAATAAAAAAAGGAAAAGGAAAAAAAAATTTATGACAAACAAAAGTTTGTGGCTAAATAAATAAAAAGGTATGTTTCTATCAGGTTAAGAACCTTTAACAACAAACAGAAAGTCACTAAGGTCCAAATTTGTTATAATACATCTTTTAGCCGATGAACTATGAAATCAGTCTTACGTTTGTAAGTTCTCCATGAAAATTGAGATTGTTCTTGGGTTGTGTTTAGATTTGGATGGGGATAAATTTAGTTAAAATATTTAGAAACATGTGTTTGGAACTAAGACTAAATTGCTGAAATTAGTTATGGGTATAAGAGCAAAAGAGCAGTATGAATACTTACGTTAGATTTAAACCTTTCTTTTGGTATTAAGGTAAGTGGTTCTAGTGCTTTTGGGAAATTTTTGGTATTAAGGTAAGTAGTTCTAGTGGTTCTAGCCCATTGAACTTTCTTTATTTCTCCCGAATTCCTTGTCAAATTGTGGGTATGTCTGAAACCTTGTGTGCCTTGTAATTTTTTCGCCACAAGCAAATAGGATTCATTGTCCTTATTCGTTGTTTTTGTCTTTAACCTTTGGGGGGAATTAAAAATATAGCAGGCCCAACTGCTTTCTTTACAAATATAGTAGGTCCGCTTAAACCTTTTGAAATATAGCAGGTCAACTATGTTTGACCATGTGAAAATACCACAATGTCCCTCATCGTTTCACTTCAGCTCACCATTCTTGATTCATTATTCATTATTCTTCATTCTGAATTTGCGAGGATCATCGATTCAGCATCTCATTTGCCTGGGTTCAATGGTTGCCTAGTTTGAATGTCATCGTCGCTGTGTAGATATAAGCTTTCGTAAGTTATCATGACAAACAAAACCCGATCAACGAACACGGACTATTTCCACTGGCAATTGGTTGTTTTATGGAACTACATCCGATATAAGCTTCAAAGTAAAAAATTATACATTTGTTTATGTATTCTATAATTTTGTTGACATTTTGGTCGACATTTGTTTATGTGTTCTATATATTGGGCGATAGTTTGGTCGATATATTTGTCGACATTTTGGTTGACATTTTACTTCATATTTTAGACAACATTTTACTCGGTAGGTTAAAACTACAAAAATGCCACTGCATTCGAAAGTCGTGCCTGTTCGTGCTCCCACTCCCATTCAGTTATTCGCCATTATTTTCAGTTACGCTACTCCCAGACCGATTCAGTGTGCCCTCCCTAACGCAATTTCCAGACTGATTCACCCTCTACCTTAGTTTGTTCTTATTCAGCATTACTTACCTATACTATCATTGGCACGCACAAGAGGTGGACGCCCGTCATCTGACACAATGGAGGAGAAATCAAAAAATGTGCAAAAGAAAAAGATCAGTTTTTTCTAAGTGTGATGTTTTTATTATTGTTGTTTTGCTTATTTGAAGCTTCCTCTATTGGTGGTGAGTTACCAGGTGATTTTTGTTTTGCTTATTTCTGCTTATTTGAATCTTACAAGTTAAGGTTTTATCACATAGTGTTTTTGTTCATATACAACAAACGGTCGAAAGAATACTTGGCTGCAAATGTTAATGTTAGCCATAAACAGTTTGAGGAGAAATATATTGAGACCAAATGCCAACATTTTACTCGAGAAGTATGGCGAATGTAAACTGTCGAGTAAACTATCGATTAAACTCTCAACTAAAGTATCGAGTGAAATCTCAAGTATTTGATTGAGTAAAATTTTGACTAAAGTATTGAGTAAAATCTCGAATAACATATTGAGTAAACTGTCGATTGAGGTTTCGAGTAAAATCCCGAATAATGTATCGAGTAAACTGTTAACTAAAGTATCGAGTAAAATCTCGAATAATTTATCGAGTAAATTGTCGACCAAAGTATCGAGTAAAATCTCGAATAATGTATCGAATAAACTATCGACTATTTACAATCACTGCAAACCTACCCTTTGAAAACTATTTACAATCACTAGCCCTAATTCTTCTACCACGCCATGGATCTAACACCTATTTTCTCCACTTATTCTTGTTGTGAGATTAGTACAAAATGTATTTGGATCATCAAATCAAAACCTTGTATATATGTACTTAAAAACCTTTTAAATTTTGATTCGCATTTCGACATCGGCATTATCTTTTGTATCAAATGTTATGAATGAAGTATTAAGTGTTGGTTCAGCTGGGTGATTTATCAGTTAGCACTATCGAATAATGTAAATGTTGCTTGCATTATCGAGTAATATGACCAATTAACTATCCAAACTAAAAACATATTGTTGTTGCATCGAAACATATAAATGTTGACTAATCTGGCTAACATTTAACTATTGACATGTGTGTGGAACAAAATGTAGACTACAATGTTGAAGCTTGTTGTTATGTGCAGGAACATCTAAAAGATAGAATGGTCATTCAAGGAGAGTTTTTCAACGCCCAGGTTTCGCAGTACTGCTACTACGAAGCAAATATGAAGATGATCCGCTCCAAGATGACGGAGACGCAGAAGCAAATACTGCGAAGGGAGAGTAGTCTCACTGAAATCTCTCTTGACCATGAGCATACATTGTGGTGCAAACAGATCATACTTCCGTGCTGATGAGGCAACTCAAGCCCGATAAGAAATCAACACGGGATATAGCATATACTTCAACTTCGCGAGTAAGAAGGTGAAGTTCGGCAGGAGAAAGTTTGCCATCATCACGGGCCTCAAGATGGGAGATTTTGACACTGTTTTTGGCAAATAGCATGCCCCACATGGTCCTGCGCCAATAACCAAGTACATTAAACCCTTGGGGTCGACCGAGGAAGCCACGTATGATGAAGTGTTAAAGGCTTACGATCGCATCAACTCAACTTATCCAGATGCTGATGTCGTTAGCCTTATACTCTTGCTCTTATACACATCAATCAACGGCCTGGCGAAGAGAACGAAAATCGAAGACAAGATACTTCATTTGGCATGTGATTGGCCTCGGTTCGATGCAATGCCGTGGGGTGAACTATCATACAGGGCCACTGTTGATAGTGCTAGGAAGAGCATGATAAATGCCTTGAAGCAAACTAGTCACTAACATCTTAGGAGTTACACTCTAGGGGGATTCCCGCCTGCATTAGGGGTAAGGCTACTAAGTGCCTGTTAAGTTACGGTTTATATTGTTAAATAAATACATATAATGCCACATCTTCTTCTTATTTATCTTTCAATGTCTCAGGTCTTTGCATATGAGGTAATGCCCCATCTAGTGCGTCTAAAGATGGTTCATAAGGTCCACACCGATGGGGTAAGGCCGAGGATGTTCAGATAGAAAGCTGTGAATGCACAACGTAGAGAACAAGAATGAAAGCAAGTTTGGGAAAACAAACTACTGACGGGGAGGTAAGATTTGTGTAATTGTTTATTATTACTATGTAATTTTTGTATTTAAATTATTGTTTTCTTACCTATGTAATTAAATGATCGATTTGTAATCATATGTTGTCTTGCTCTATCTTACCTATGTAATAGGCGCCCCTATCCTTACTGTGAATTCTAAGTAATATGTTTATGATATGCAGAAAATGTTAGTACCATGAATAAAGCCGACACTGGAAGAAGAAGAACATTTTTTGCAGTGGGAAGATGAGATGGATGAGGAGGGGGCTGACCAATCTAGAGAAGAAGGAGAGCCCTCAATATATTATGTGTCATAGAGGAAGAGGATCAGAGAAGAAGATGTTTTTGGAGTAGAGAAGAGAACAAAGGTACGCCATGAGGCCGAGGCTGAAGCACATCTCAGAAATGCCCAATCACACAGTTGCTTGAACGTCAGAGTATGACTGAGCAAGAATTGTTGGATACACAAGTGGAGCTGAAGAGTCTGAAGGTGGAGATGGATTCTAAAGTAAATGGATTGACTATTCAACTCTAGCAGATGTCAGCGAAATTTGAGCAGCTTAGTGCATATGTATACAAACTTATTGGCAATGATGCTTCTCCTCCACCAACGAGTCCACAAACAAGACCTTCGCCCAGTACTTCTTCCGGTGATAGCAATGAAAAGGGGGGTTTAGGTAGTGGAGATGGGGGCAATGAAGAGGGGTTCGGGGCACTGAAGGGGTTCAGTCCGGAGAGGGGTTACGCCCCTGCAGAGGGGGTTACGCCCACGGAGATAGGGATTCTACTCTTGGAGAGGGGGATTTAGCCTCAAGTGAGGTGGTATAGGCCCCCCGAGTGGGGGATTCAGGGGATTCAGGCCTCGGCGAAGAGGATAAAGCCTCTGAAGAGGGCAAAAGGGTGATGCAGCTGATAAGGAGTAAGCAATGGTTCGGGCAAATGAAAAAGTTGATGTAATGGATATTTTCCAACAGCTCACTGTTGAGCACAGTACTCCTTCGCCCAAAGCCACCGACCCTGCAGATAGTGCTCCACCTCCGTCGATAAAAGATAGAGGTACTACATCTAGGTTGAGGAAGCCGTCATGGGGCAAAATTTGGGGCCATCACTTGACCTAGAAGCGGTCAAAGAGAGGCTAGTTAACTCTTCCACCTTGCCTCCCATCGAGGAGCAAGAATTGGAAATGAATGAATGGATGACCACTTCACCCATCTGCTACTTATGGACCTCACTTTTTTCGTTGGACTCCAAAATGCTCGAGTCAATGTAGACCTAGGGTTTTTGGTTCACTAATCACGTAATATTCTACGTTTGATCTATTTTCTATACTCAGTTCATTTAGTTTGAATTTATCCTTTTTCTCATGCTTTTTGTTTTGTAGCAAATTGATTTGTATACTTCCATGCTACGTAAACGGATCTTCGAAATTTGCGGCTCAACTGTATCCATTATGGAGTTATATTTCGATGTAAGTTGGACATTTAAATATTTTAGCCAAAAAAATTGTCATATGTTAACTCACTTATTTCATGAGGCCCTTGTTTTCCTTCTTTATTTTATAGACTGGCATAAAGATAATACACGACACCAATAAGGAGGTGGACGTCGATCATTTGGCGCTTAAGCAATTCGTTGGTGATACTCCATTTCCACACAACCTAACGAATTTGGATTTGATTTTATTTCCCTGCCACATTGATGGCAACCATTGGATATTGGTGAAAATGAATATATATAAAAAGTCATTCCATGTGTACAACCCATCACCTTAAGAGGACATTGTAGTTCCGAAGTTAGAGTACCTAGTGAAGACAATGCCCAAAATATTCAAGGCTTGTGATTTTTACACACACTACT
The DNA here is from genome assembly GCA_020080225.1 of Gynochthodes officinalis. Taxonomy (NCBI): domain Eukaryota; kingdom Viridiplantae; phylum Streptophyta; class Magnoliopsida; order Gentianales; family Rubiaceae; genus Gynochthodes; species Gynochthodes officinalis. Next base: position 38,290,108 of record CM034619.1, on the reverse strand, counting down.
CCAAATGGATACCAATGGGGGACAGATGGAATGTCATAGTGGAGTCCAATATGGTGCACCAAGAACTGGCGTAAGTGACTACTATGTTTTACACTAACGGTTCAATTGTTCAATCACAGTGTGTGATAACTAACTTCAATTTTTGTCTTCACGTATATGTAGGAGCGATGACTATGGTATTTATGTTTTAAAATAGGCTGAATGTATTATCCATGGCGAGTCGCTCTCTACAATTACACCAACGAATGCTTTGCAGATGTGTCAACAGATGGCGTACGCACTTTTTGCCCATGCGTCCGAGCAGAATAAATTTTAGCCGGATGATAGAAAGAAAACTAGGCAAACAGCTAGGCAAAAAGGTCAAAAGAAAACTATAAAGAAGAAATGATATACAATTTGTTCCATATGTTGTTAATGTACATTTTGATATGAGAAATATATGCATTATACAATGCAAATGGATGATTACTTGTAAATATATATATTTACATTATACAATGCAAATGTAAATATAAACATTATACAATGTAAATATATACATTATACATTATACAGAAAATGTGTTATATACCTTGCATAAATATGTTAAATTCAATGCAGTGAAGCTTCTGGTTCTCAATTTCTTTGCATTCTACTACAGATACATTTTAGTCGACATTTGAGTCAACAAATTAATCGATATTTTCGTCGACATTTTCGTTGACATTTTAATTGACAGTAATGTCAACAGTTTAGTCGACATTTTAGTCGATAGCTTGATCGACATTTTGTTTGCGATTTTGAACGACTTAAACACGAGACGACGTCGTCGATTCTGCGCGGGAAAAGGAAAAGGAAAAGGAAAAGGGCCAGGGAATTTTCATATTACTTCATCTTGTCATAGGAACACATTTGTACACCCTAGTGAGTGAAATTTATCTATCAGATTCCCAAACTAGTGATTGATCTATCACATTTTCAATTTCGTAGCATTTTCATCTGTCTACATTTCGGGTAAGGAATATTCATATTGTCGACTATTAACTTTTGTTTTTGCTGATTTCATTACTCTACGTAATTCTTGTATGAGTTTGTTCATCGTAGGACATAATTATATGTTTAATTTGCATTGGGCATACATTGGTCATTTTCACTATTAAATTAAATCCAACATTCTGTTGCCATATTGCAGGAATATCTCACCTAAACATTTGGTCTGTCCATGTGTTAATTGGCGGAGAATGAATAGTCGATCCAATCACAACTGAACATAGATTCGTGAACCACAAGAAGATTGAAAGTATTTTGTTGAAAGAAGACGCGAGCTTCTCGGAAATGGTTGATACCATCATGGGTATCATGGATTTAGATCCGGCACTAAGAAGGAAACCTAGTGATCGAATACCTACCCAAGTACCTATCAAACATCGCCATCCTGCCTATACAAAATGATCGCCACGTGCAGTGTTTTTTGAATGACATTATAAAACGTTCTGAGGTCGCACGGATACTATTATGTGTTACCATCAAAGATGTTGGTGCAACAAATGCTGAAGATGGGGCTAACAACTCACCGATGAAGTGATTGAGCTCCGATAGTCCAATATGGACTAACGATGTCATTCATTTAAGACAAATGGATGAACAAATATTGACCATACCGAATGAAGTTGGTAGAGATAGTGATGAGGAGGAGGATCGGGTTGATCAAACCATTGTTGGGGAGAATCATGAATACAGAGTTTTCGCGGAAACAAGACAGAATGAGATAGTAAAGCCGATTAAAGAGATCGTGCACTATCTGGATGCAACAAATTCATCACAGGCAGATGTTGGTACCTCGTCTGATAGATTATCCATAGTGGTGGATGTTGCCGTAAAGGATGTGTTTGAGACCAGGTGTCATTTGTACATGAGAATGTCCATGCTAGCTGTGAAAAATTTCTTCGAGTGGAAAGTTGTAAGGGCAAATAGCTAGTTCTGGTACATACGGTGTAAGGACAAAAATTGCAAGTGGATGTTGAATGCAGCTGCCATTGGGAATTCGGAAGCCTAGAGGATCACTAAATATGATAACACCCATACATGCCAATCATCTTTGGTCCAAAGTGATAATTGGCAGGCCAACAGTCGTGTACTTGGCTCGTGAATCAAGTGTAAGTACACGGACGTGTGTCGGCCATATAGGCCTAAGGAAATCATTTCCGATGTTCGGACAGAGTTGGATGTTAACATTACTTACCAAAAGCCGTGCCGATTAAGAAAAGCTACATTGGACGAAGTTAGAAGAAGTTTTGAGGATTCATATAGGATTCTACCAGCTGATTTACACGTGATGAACGAGTTAAACCCTGGAACGTTTATTGAGATAAGTAGAGAAGACGATAGTAGATTCAAGTATCTGTTTTTCGCATTAGGTGCATCCATCAGGGGATTCCGCACCCACCTGCGACGAGTTATTGCCGTTGATGTTTGTTTCTTGAAAGGAAAATATCCAGGATCATACTTGTTGCAACTGGCATGGACGGTAACAAACAAGTTTACCCTGTCGGATGGGGAATTGTTGATTCTGAGAATGACGCATTTTGGGACTAGTTTTAAGAAAGACTGAAGACTGCAATTGACAACGATATGGATGGTTTGGTATTTGTTTTAGATCGACATAAGAGCATTGCAAAAGGTATTGCAAATATTTTCCAAAATCGTTCCATGGAGCGAGTATTTACCATCGAAGCAACAATCTAAGATGAAAATTCAAACACGAAAATGGGATCCCATTATTCTTTAAGGATGTAAAAGGCTTACACAGTGGCTGAATTCAATGAGATGTTTGGAAATCTTTCACTACAAAATCCACGAGTGAGCGAGTATTTAAGAGAAGTTGGGATTAAACGTTGGTCAAGGGTGCATTCAGGTGGGCGACGGTATACAATAATGACGAGCAACATAGTAGAATGTCTAAATGCATTGTTGAAAGATGCCCGGGAATTACCTATCCATTCTTTGGTCGATTACATCCGCAACACTCTTCAGAGGTGGTTTCACAATAGGCGTACCATAGCTGGCGAAGTGAAAACAATGACAACTTCATACATTGAAAATAAAATCATCTCTAGGATGAGAGAAGCAAAAGCATACGTTGTGGAGCTGATCGATATGAACGGATGGTGTGTACGAGACATTGCAAACCATGCAGCTAAAGTCAATTTGCTTCAAAAAACTTGCACGTGTAAAGTGTTTAATATGGATCAACTCCCTTGTATACATGCATTAGCTGCAGCTCGGCACCGAAAAATTGACCATTACACCTTATGCTCACCACTTTATCACATAGATGCACTTTTAGGTGCATATACAGATCCTATTATGTCCGTTGGTGATCCTAAGGATTGGACTGTGCCCGAAGATAATTTAGCTTTTCACCTATCACCACCGGAATCGAGGGCTAAGAGTGGTAAGCGCAAGAAAAAGAGAATTCCTTCAACCGGCGAGCATGTGGTTCAAAAGAAATGTGGACGTTGTGGACAGCACAGACACAACCGGCACACTTGCTCCAATTCACTCGTTAGTAGGGAGAACAATTGATGACACTATTTTCTTTTCTCTATTGAATATTAAAATGTATTCAGGTTCACACGGAAACATGATGTTATTGTAGGAAACCAAATCAAAGAACGCAGCGGAAATTTAAAATTTTTTGGTTTCCTCCAAGGATCCATACGAAGTGAAATCAAATTGGTAGTGAAGATTGTTACCTTACCGGTAGTGTAGCCTTGTTGACTGTGGGAGATTGTTGATTGTTGATTGTCGAATCACAAGCAAGACCAATCTAGCCTTGCCTCTATGGTATCCACACGATCGTCTCCAAGCCTCAAGTTAATTGTCAAACAATTAACTAAAGAAAGAAATAACAAAATTCTTTTAGTGCTAGCTAAGGTTTTGTTACTTGGTATTCCCTCAAGTTCTCAACTTAAGGATTGGTTTTCTATTTTGAGTTCTCAACTCAAATTTCGGTTTTTGTTCTTATTTCTCAAATAAGGAGTGGTGTCTATATTGAACAAGAGAATAATAAAAGAAAGAAATTTCGTGCACCAAGAATAGCACCAAGTTTTCTTCAACAAAGAAAGCTTAAAAAGAAAACTCTCTCAATGAAAGTGTCCCTTCGGTTTCCTTGATCTTAATTCAATAATTCATCCATGTGAAACAGCTGCCCTTTCACATTTCATATTCTAGAAATTGAATTGCAACATGTTGCATATGGTTGCCTTTCCATTTTCCAATGAATGGCTGCCTTTTCATTTTCATAAAATGAATTGCAATATGTTGCCTTTTCATTTTCCAATGAATGGTTGTCTTTTCATTTTCCAATAAATGGTTGCCTTTTCATCTTCCAATAATAAAATCCATTTTGATTGTTATTAATAAATCTAAAACTCATTTTGGATTTATTAATATTAATAGAACCAAAATCTTTTCACCTTAAATCCAAAACCGTTTTAAAACGAAAACCCGATAGATTTCTATTCTCAATAGGATTCTTAAATTAACCAAAATTTCATCACATGAATATTGCACTTCTTTTGGATACGATCTAATTGTGCGACCCAATAGGTTCTCATAACGTTGGCATTGACATAAAATATATTTTATGCCAAAAGTAATGAGCGGTGTCTAGCAACACATCAATACTACCCAAGTCATGAGAATATTAGTAATTCGACATTACTTTTCTTGTGATAGATATTATTGTGTAATTAAATCCCTTTGCCCTAGATATCTTGATCGAACACAAGCCATGGATCGTGTCATGCTCGTATAGTTCAATCTTTTCATTTCTTGATTCCCGAGTAGACACATCTAAGCAAATGAGTCCGATATCACATATCGACTCATTTGAGCACGGCCATGCATTTTATGGTCTTACTCAATCAAGAGGCCCAAAGATATCACTCTCATTATATAAGAGGGGCAAATCCTTTCTTGATCACTTAACATCCCTCGCATGATTTATTACATATCCAATTAGTACTTTTATAGTTCACCTCATTACGGGTAACGTTTGGTAGTATCAAAACATGCAACTCCTCATGTTGGGATCTCTGAGGATCTCAAGTCTAAGGATTATTTACACCATCATCACTATGAGAAATATTTATGACACTTCATATAATAATCCATGTAATATTTCTCATGGCGGGTCGATCCAGTACATTGTTCTCTAACATGTACCCATGTGTTGACTTGATATCTCATATCATGAACAATTTCATCAATCACTACACATACTAGTCTTAATGCATTATCATTGTCCCATTTAATGATAATACTCGACTAGGGATAATTTTAGAATAATTAAATTCTTGGGACATTATTATGTTTATTTCATAAAACGCAGATATAAGATAAACATAATAATTAGTGCCATTAATTATGAACATTATGATACAATATATGCATATACCATCATCATATGATTGGTTCTTAGGGCATAATCCAACAGTTATATTACTACAAGACAACAATTTGAGGAATAAAATAAATACAATATTTCATTCTATTAATTTCTATATTTGAAACATTAAATATTGCAAAATGTTGACAGTTTTAACCTGCCGAGTAAAATGTCGACCAAAATGTCGTCTAAAATATGGAGTAAAATGTGGACCAAAATGTCGACAAATATATCGACCAAACTATCGCCCAATATATAGAACACATAAACAAATGTCGACCAAAATGTCGACAAAATTACAGAATACATAAACAAATGTATAATTTTTTACTTTGAAGCTTATATCGGATGCAGGTCCATAAAACAACCAATTGCCAGTGGAAATAGTCCATGTTTGTCGATCGGGTTTTGTTTTTAATGATAACTTATGAAAGCTTATATCTACACAGCGACGATGACATTCAAACTAGGAAACCATTCAACCCAGGCAAATGAGATGCTGAACCGGTGATCCTCGCAAATTCAGAATGAAGAATAATGAATAATGAATCAAGAATGGTGAGCTGAAATGAAACGATGAGGGACATTATGGTATTTTCACATGGTCAAACACAGTTGACCTGCTATATTTCAAAAGGTTTAAGCGGACCTGCTATATTTGTAATTCCCCCTAACCTTTGTTTGGCTGAAAGTACTCCTAGCCCAAAACATAATCTTGTCTGATTATGGGTCTGAATGGGGTTCTACGTGAACATCATAATTGTTTTGTCGTAAGACTTGTTTGGTCCAGAAGTATTATTTGTCCTTATCCAATTGTATTTCCCCTAAAATACTATTCCTTGTTCAAGGAAAATTCTGATTTAAAGTGTTTTCTATCTAACTTCAATTCTTCGGCCGTGATCACATTAATTCCTTGTTCAACAAAAGTTTTGTCACTGAAAGTGTGTGCTAACTTCAAAAAAAAAATGATTTCTGGGATTTTTATACTATTGAATTCTATTTTTCCAAGATTCTTTTTTTGCTCAAATTATAATTCTTGACTGAAATCATTAGCTTTTGCTCGAATGATCTATCCGATTGCCATATTTCAGTCCCAAAATTGTTAATTAATTTTGTACTACCGTGACCCCATAAGTTAAAAAGAAAAAAAGCAAAAAGCAAGACATGAAAAAAAAAAGGAAAGAAGAAAAAGGCATGGCTCTGGTCAAGTTTAGTCCAATGTCCAATTAGGTGCTATCCATAAATTTGTTTCTTGAATCCAAATTAGAAAGGACTGGAACTAATTTTTTCAACAACCCTACAATTATAATTCAACCTTTAAGTTGCAAAATTATTTGGCCAATTTTTGTATTTCCTTGCTAGAATTTATTATTTTTGTCTAAAAATTTCGGCTCATCCTGAAATCCTAACTCTAAAATGTTTGTTGAGTTTTTTTTTTAAGTCTTGTATATTTTATTTGGCCTCTTATACACTAACATGGTGTTTAATTTTCTATGGCATTTTATAAGTTAATTAGTGTCATTCAAAATGTAACTCTTGAATTGAGTTCAAATAAGAACTTTTACTTGTGACTCCAAGAGGAAAAAGGTAAGAGTAATATTCATTTCATCATTGGAAAAGCTAATTTTTTGAGTGATACACTGGTGAGAGTAGAGTGGGTTTGGGATATATTGGGGGAAGTAAAATTGTGAGGATATTTGTTTTATCATTTTATTTTCCCACAATTAAAACCATTGTCGCCGAAGCACCAAAGGAAAATCTTGAGCAAAAGACCTTAAAAGAACACATAGCAAGAATGAACTTTATGATAAAGTCCACTAATGAAAGATTCACAACCTTGGAATCAAGTGTCAAAGGAGGTTTGAAGGGGGTTTCACCATCCCAATGAACACACCATAACCCTATGTTTGAAGAGGAGAAAGCCTATAGAAAAGAAGAGACCAATGCATCAAATAAGGCAAATCCAAGAAGAAGGGATACTCAAAAGTCAAAACCACCCTTTCAAAATAAAATACCACCCTTTCATAGGAAAAATGACCCCAAGGCATATTTTGAGTGGGAAAAGAAAGTCGAACATGTTACATTCAAAAGAGGACCGGACACTACAAAAACTTCCACTTGTGGTGACATCAAATACATGTCACAACAAGTGCAAGAGTGTCACAGTATCAATAGTGGAACATAGGCTCACAAGAACACAAGTGAAAGTTTTCTAAACAAAACCGACGACTACAAACACAAGCCAACCATAACCAATGATACAAGCTTATAGTACACCCTTTAAGCTAAGAAAATAGAAGGGTCAATATCTTAACAAGCTTACATCTCCTTATTCAGAGGGGTATCTTCAACATGCTTAAAAGTGAGAGCCTTGTCTCTAACTACCTTCTAAAGTTGTAGCTCGATAGCTGGCATATAGAGAGGCTTGTTGCAAAATAAAATGTGATTCCTTTCCCTCCAGATAATATGGCAGAGAGCATCAAAGGAGAAATGGGCCATCTGATGATAGAAGCTATGACCCTTGGTGTGTTGAATGGCTCGGTAAAGATTGTCCTACTAGCATTGATTAGTCCATGTCAGGTTACATTTTATATTCCAAAAAGAAGTGAAAGACCCGATGTTATGGCATTCAAAATATAGGTGGTCAACACTATCCAGAATAGAATAACAAAAGGCGTAAGTTGCTTTTGAGATATGGCTATAGGTCAGTAGCAAAACCTGTGTTGGTAGACACTTCAACGTGGTAAGCCATAGGTGGAACGAATGTCTCGTGGCCATAGCATGACTCCAGATGAAAGATTGCCAATGCACGGCTTGTCCTTGTGGACGGATGGATTGCCAAGTTGAGTCTATGGAGAATTTACCCAAGGAGTGGCCAAGCCATAGAAAGCAATCCAAATTTCTGTGGTGAATGGTTGGGATTTGTTCAAGTCAAGATTGAATGGTACGAAGGACCGAGGAGGGAGGTCTCAATACCAAGAAAACATTGGCCATCATGGCCTTACGGGATACACCTGATCTATAGATCTGTGTGTTCATGAAAAATTTGTTCAGAAGTCCCCTTGGATGCCAGGGATCAAACCAAAATGAAATCGTGTTACCACTACCCACCCGCCATCTAAAGAGATTCAAAAATTTAGACTAGAGATTAAGAATTTTCTTCCAAACTCATGAGCAAATAGTCGGCCTTTTGGCAATCTAAAAATTCATGTTCTTTAAGAATGTGGAATAGACCCATTTACACTGAAGAGATTATTTATTACTGAAAAAAATCCATACGTGTTTAGCCATGGCCATTTTATTATAGTCCCTAAGTTTGCGTAAATTGAAGCCACCATCCTTCTTTGGGAGGCATAACTTATCCCAAGACACTTTTGCTCTTCTAACACCAAGTCTTGACCATTTTCAAAAGAATTGCCTAAGAATTTGCTCAATCCGTGCAAACACCGACTTTGGCAGACACTAGCCCAGTAAACATGGATGACATAAAATACTGAACTTATGAGTTGAAGATGACCAGCAAATGAAAGGAGTCGCTAGGTCCAAGATTGGGCTCTAGCCGTTATGGTGTTTATCAATTCAATACAATGCTCATTTCCCAATCTTGAAGAAATGACTGGGACTCCCAACTAGCAAAATGAGAGGCATCTTTCTAGAAAACTAAGCATCTCCCTAATAATTGCCTGATTCACCACAGAATCACCAAAGAAGTAGATTTCTCTCTTGTTAGAGTTTGGTGTTAACCTTGACGACCCCGAGAATTTGTTGAGTCCATCCTTCAGAAGGCGAATGGACGTGGCTTGTGCCTCAGCAAAAAGAAGCACATCATCAGTGAAAAAGAGATGGGAGAGTTTTGATGCTTTACATCTCCAGAAGTGTTTGAATTCCGACTAGCTTGTCTGTCTATTCAGAATGCCAGTGAATATTTCCATGACCAGAGTGAATAGGTAAGGCGAAATCGAGTCTCCTGTCGTATGCCTCTACCACTCGAGAAGAAGCCGTAGAGTCTCCCAGAATACAAGATGAAACCCAAATGCTGCTAAGACTTTTTCTAGGAAATCTCAGTTCACTGTATCATATGCCTTGCGAAAATCAACTTTGATTACACACTTGGGAGAGTAGTGATCATGGTAGAAATCAGCAAATAGTTCTTGGGCTAGTAAAATGTTATCACTGATACGTTGTCCCTTAACAAAAGCAGTTTGAGAAGAACTAATGATCGAGGGTAAAACAGTCGCTAATCTGTTGGCCATAATCTCAGTAATACACTTGTAGATAGTGTTGCAACATGCAATTGGCCTATAATCATTCATTGAGGAGGCATTGGGGATTTTAGGCACAACACATAAAATGGTAGTGTTGAGCTTCCGTAATAGCTTACCCTACTCAAAGAAATCTTTAATGGCCAGAAGCAACAAGGGACCAATGATCTCCAAGGTGTGCTTAAAGAATTCTACATTAAATCCATCCAGGCCCAGAGCCTTGCCAAAGGGCAGGGAGAACAAAGTGCTATCAATTTCTACTTTTGAGGCAGGTCAAGATAGGAATCTAACCTGGTCGTCATCTAGAGTATTCCCAATAACATCCCAAAGATCATCCACCAAAGGTCGAGTGGGCATAGAAGTCGATGCTAGCAAACTTTCAAAGTGATCCACAATCATTTGCTAAACTCGGGGTAGTTCAGTGACTAGAACACCCTCTTCATTAGTAGTCGAGAGAATTCTACTTCGAACAGGTCTTTGGTTGACTGAGTGATAAAAATATTTTGTGTTGAGATCTCTCTCCTTAAGCCATTAGACTCTCGATTCTGTTTATAAAATGCTTTTTCTTGGAGATGAAGATTGGAGAAAGCCCTAAAACATTCTTTCTCTTGAATTTCAAGCTCTTGATTAGAAGGCTCCAATACCCTAGCATCTTGGATAGCCGTGAGAGAATCTCTTACCTCAGTAGTGTGTATCAAGATATTCGAGAAGGCATCTTTGTTCAGTTGCTTTAACTAGTTCTTAGGTCTCTTAAGCTTCTGACAGAGAATGTACATAGGGGTGCCACTTACTGAGGATTCCCATATTGAAGCCACCATAGCCATAAAAGAGGAATGAGACATCCAGAAGTTGAAGAACTTAAATGGTTTTCTGTTACTTGTGGGATTCAGAATTCGAATAATGACGGAGGTGTGATCAGAGATTCCTGGGAGAAGGAAAGAGGCTTCAGAGAAAAAGAACTCATGGCTCTATTAGGCATTGATCAAGGCTCTGTCAATTTTTCTTTGCTTCCTATTTTCCCCGAATGAAGTATACCATGTAAATCTCCGCCCTACATACCGAAGGTCTTGTAAACCATCTTGATTAAGACAATCACCAAATTCATTGAAAGATGGCAGCTATGTATCAGAGCTACCCATCCTATCAGAAAGGTCTTTAATTGCGTTGAAATCTCCAACCACTAGCCAGGGTGAAGAAGCATTTGCCAAGCTATTCTGTACGAGATCAACCCACAGTGGCCATCGCACAACAAAAGTATGATCAGCATAAATAACCAATAGGAAGCATGCTTTGGCACAATCCAAGAACCAAATATGCCCATGAATGGCTTGGGCCGATGAAGATGTGACAGCAAAATCCACAAGGAGAGGATTCCATCCAACCCATATCCTTCTTCTAGGGGAGTGCATATAGTTCTCTACCCAATTCCAGTTAAGAACCAAATTCATAGTCAGAGTATCAAACAAATATTTAGGCACCTTAGTCTCAAGAATTCCAAAACAACAAAGATTGTTAGCACATATAAAGTTGCGGATTTCCGCTTGTTTAAGGGGGTTATCTAAACAACTAATATTCCATACACCTATATACATATTTATAAGGGGAGTAGGAAAGTTACCTACTGGAAGTCGGTTTGGTCAATTTGGGGATGTTTGGGTTGCTATCTAAACTGATTGGGATGAGGAATCCACCATAGGGGGTTGTTCACTCTGTGGGTGTTTGACAGTCGGGGTGCTTGCCACAATGGATTCATCCTCAATTCCTTTTTTGTTAGGAGGGGCATGAGGTGAAACACTTTCATAGTCACTGCCAATATCACTAACATTCCCTTCAATGTCACCATCAAAGTCGAAAGACACAATTGAAACTCATCGAGGAGCATTAGATGACGATGGCCTAGCATTTGAAGGCTTAGAACCAACTTGAATATTCATGGCAATCTTTGAAGATTCACATTGGCCTTTTCTCGATCCCACTTTTTTCTAATCTTCTTTCGCCTAGGGTGGATGGATAAGATTTGCCTGCGAATCAGCCCATAAAGGTTAATGTATTACCTCCAAGGCTGAGAGAGGACCTCCGTTAGGGACATTGGGATGGACCATAATAGTGGCAGGTAGGGGGACTCCCGGTATAAGATTAGTATTAGAAGGATCCACTGTAGACGGGGGACACTTGTGTCCGAAGGTATCATATTTCCCACATGATTGTGGCTTCCATTCATAAAAGACTTTAATAGTATGAAACTAGCCATTTAATAACACTTCCACTGAATTAGCATAGTGTTGAGCGGCCCTAATCTCCAAGCACACCCAAACATAGGAGATCATCGTCATATTTTTCATTCTTTTATCAGCATAAAAGGGCTTGCTAATCAAACTAGTAACAGCGCTCAAGGCTAATAGGATATCCTTCAAATGAATCCAAACTGGCAATGTTTCATGAGTATCCCTCTTAAGATCCAAAAATAGATGCCATTGTTGAAGCAAAAAGGGTGTGCGAGCCATAGTGATCAGGTCACCATCAATTATCTTACGCTTAAAATCAGCATTTGGTATATTGAAAAAGAAGAAATCCTCCTCATTAGCTAGTACTCGGGACAAATGAGCACCCCATAATTCCTTAGTAATCGATTCAACAATTGGGCGAGAGAGCTTTTTACCAACCAAGTATCCCACTAAACATTCCTTTAACTTAGGATTTGTGGCTTCAAGGATTTCATCTGAGGTGTTTGCAACAAGTTTATCCTCAAATTGAAAAAGAGATATATAATTGAGAGCATACCCCTAGCTTGCAGCTTTAGCTATAGCAGCTCACAACCGTTGCATAGAAGAGCCATCACCATTCGGTTAAGCTTGCTTTATGAAGACTCCGGCCATGGCTCTTAGGGTGGGAGGATTTCCCCTGATTCTTGACAGTCTCCGCACCACTTATCACAGTGGTTTTGCCCTTTTCAACAGTAGGAAGCTTCCCACAAACATGGCCTTCTTGTACATCCACACAAGATTCAGTATCCCCATTCCCCTTCTGAGTCTCAATTGGGGTTTTTGAGGTCGTAGAAATCAGTCCTGGAAGCTCATCTCCCTAATTTTCCAATTTTCCAGTCAGTTGCCCCATATCCCAACTATTGTGAGTCTACCATTAACAAGCAAGACACCTGAAGCTCGCAAGACACAAGGTAGAGAATCTTTCCACCGAGCTGCTACCACCCGAATCACGCCGTGACCTGAGGTTCTTACCGCAAATAGCAAGATATAGGAAAAACAGCAAGCTACCGGGAGCTTCCAGCAAATAGAGCAAGCTTTCCATCGTGCTGCTGCCACCCGAAGCTTGTCGTGAATCGAGGTTCTCACCGTGAACAACAAGACACAGGAAGAACAGCAAGACCACAAGAGCTTCCCACCATGTTATTCCCACCCAAAGCTCGCCATATCAGGAAACTAAATAAGGACTGGTAGATCTAGTCCACCGCTATCCCCACACCTCCTTTGTAAGATCTGAACTGTGAGGATGTTTTAAAAGGCGAGGCGAGCTTTGAGTCAAAAAATCAGCCCAATCGGCCGGTGCAATCAAGAAAGACAGATGGTGAACAGTGCGTAGAAGGGGAGCGTTAGGGAGAAAAGTGCAAAATGTTCCTTATATGTTGTTAGTCAATACATATTTCCTTATTCTTTTTTAGTCAAACATGTTTTTGTTGCTACAACTACTTTAAAGAAAAAAAAAGTAAAGTTGGCAATTGTAGAGTTTGCCACCTATGCCTTGGTGTAGTGAGATCAACTCGTTCAATCGAGATGAAGATATGGAGATATGCCAATCAATACATGGGAGAAAATGAAGAGAATAATGAAGACAAGATTCTTCTCACCCATTATTATAGGAAACTATATTGGAAGTTGCAAGAGATCCAAAAAGGCTCAAGACTTGTAGACAAATGGGCAAGGAGGTGGAGATAGCTATGATTAGAGCCAACGTGGAAGAGGAACATGAAGCAAATATGGCCCAATTTTACAAGGGCTAAACCCGAACATTGCCAGCATGGTGGAGCTTTAACATTACCTTGACACTGAAGAGATGGTACATATAGCCAAAAAAGTGAAAAGGCAATTGAAGAGAAAAAGATCGACAAAAGGATATGTGACCAACACTTCATCAACTTTTAGTCCAATTGAAGTCAAAAGGAGGAAAAAGGTGACTCCAAGAAGTCTAAGGGTCCTAAGAAATCGAAATTGTTTGAGAAACCTAAAAGAAACCAAAAGTGGTTAGGAACCTAGACATCATGTGCCTCAAATGTCTTGATGAAGGACACATGCCTATCAATGCCCTAATAAGAAGGTTATGACCCTTCAAGATGATGGAACCTATAAGACTGAAGGAGAATTAGATTGTGAGGGGATGTCAACCTTGGTCAAAAAAGATAGGAATTAAGAACAAGAGTCCAAGCTAGTTGACAATGTTTTGACTATTTGAGCCTTTATTATAAAAGTCAAAGATGACAACAAGCAACAAATGAGCAACCTTTTTCACACCAGATATCAGATGAATGACAAAGTGTTCATCTTTATCATCGATGGAGGATCTTGTATTAACATTGCAAGCACTTATCTTGTCAAACATTCGAACTTGCCTATGATCAAACACCCTTCACCTTACTGATAACAATGGTTGAATGACAATGTGAAGATAAAAGTGAACTGACAAGTGAAGGTGCCGTTCTCTACTAGAAAATACAAAGACGTGGTCCTTTATGATGTGGCTCCCATGCCAGGTGGTCATCTATTGTTAGAAAGGTCGTGCCAATTTGACCAAAAGGCTAACCATGACGACTGTACAAATAAGTACTCATTTGTAATAAATGGTAAAACCACCATTCTTATTCCTCTTTTGCCTCAAGAAATTTGTAGTAAACAAAAAAAATAAAGAGTTTGATAAAAACCAAAAAGAGGAAAAACAAAAGCTGAAAGAGAATGAGCAACAAAGAAAGAGTGAACTCGTGAGCATGAGTGGTAAAAATGGAGAGGAAATCAAGAGACCTAAGAGAGTCTCTTAAGTAAAACAAGAGGATTCGAAAAAATATATTTTCAAAAGAGATTATGAAGAAACATTTATGCAAGGTTGAGAGTGTAGGAAATCAAATATGGCACGCAGTGGAAATTTAAAATTTTTTGATTTCCTCCAAGGATCCTTACGAAATAATTTCAAATCTCTCATGAAAAGATTTACCTTTACCAGTAGCGGTTGAACTTTCTTTTGAAGACTTTTCCTCATCGAATTACAGCAACACTTAGTGGAGTCTTGCCTCTACAGTATCCACAGTTCCAAGTTAATTTTCATACAATTAACCCAAGAAAAGAAGCAGCAAAATCTGAATGTGCTAGCCAAGAATTCTGCTTGCGATTTTTTCAGGTTTGAAACTTCTCTAAGCTTTGGTCTTTCTCCTTGTTTCTTTGACAAGGAAGCAGCTGCTATTTTTCTCTGCAAATAGCTGAAGTGCTGCTTATGTTATTCTTGAAAAATTGCTGATGTTTCTTCACAAGAAAATAGCCGAAATAATTTTCAGACCAAGCAAGAGAAGATTCGGATTTTTGGTTTTCTATTTTGCTGCAAAATGTTTCTTCACATGAATTTTACACTTCTTTTGGATACAATCTAAGTGTATGACTCAATAAGTTCTTATAACGTTGGCAATGAAATAAAATCTATTTTATGCCATAAGCATTGAGCGGTGTCTAGCAACACATCAATGCTACCCAAGTTATAAGAATGTTAGTAATTTGACTTACTTTTCCTATGATAAATGTTGCCATGTAATTCAATCATTTTTCCCTAGATATCTTGATTGAACACGAGCCATGGAGCGTGTCACACTTGCATAGTTCAATCATTGCATTTCTTGATCCCTAAGTAGACACATTTAGCAAATGAGCTCAATATCACATATCGATTCATTTAAGCATGACCATGCATTTTATGGTCTCACTTGATCAAGTGGCCCAAAGATATCACTCTCATTATATAGGAAGGGCAAATCCTATCTTGATCACTCAACATTCCTCTATATGATTCATTACATATCCAATTGCCACTTTTATAGTTCATCTTGTTACGAGTAACGTTTAGTAGCATCAAAACATGCAACTCCTCATGTTGAGATCTCTGGTGACGTCAAGTCTAAGGATCACTTATACCATTATCACTATGAGAAATGCTTATGACACTTCATATAACAACCCATGTAGCATTTCTCATGGAAGGTCAATCCAGAACATAGTTCTCTAACATGTATTTATATGTTGACTTGATATCTCATATCATAATACATTTCATCAATTACTACACATACTAGTCTTAATGCATTATCATTATCCCATTTAATGATAATACTTGACTAGGGATAATTCTAGAATAATTAAATTCTTGAGACATTATTATTTTTATTCATAAAACGCAGATATAGAAATAAACATCATAATCATTGCCATTAATTATGAACATTATGATACAATTTATACCTAAACTATCATCATGTGATTGGTCCTTAGGGCATAATCCAACAAAGAGATGTATATAGGACAATTTCTACTAACAAGCTTCTCATTATATTTCTATATAAGGAGGTTTGCTTAGTGACTAACAAACTTGACACTTCTCTTTCTAGTGTTGTTTCTACCCTTTTGCAGGAATATCAAGATATTTTTCCTGATAAACTACTAAATGGATTACCACCCATTTAAGGAATCAAACATCAAATCAATTTCATTCCCAAAGCTGCAACTCCAAATCGACTTGCATATAGAGCTAACCCTAAGAAGACGAAAGAAATTCAAAGGCAAGCTGATGAACCTTTAGCAAGAGAACAATTCGAAAACGTTTGAAACCATATGTTGTATCAGTAGTTCTCGTCTCTAAACTTGGAGATTGGGTTTGGGTGCATATGCAAAAAGAGCAATTTCTAGTGCAAAGGAGAATTAAATTATCTCTATTTATTTTTTTTTAGATTCGAGGATGAATCCTTTCGAGGAGAGGGGAAATGTTGAGGTTAAGTGCACAAGATCAAATAGGAAACGACCAAGCTAAGGAGTTGAACTTGAAAGGAGTTTAGATCAAGTTTGAAAGTGGTTCAAGTTCAACATCTAAAGATCCACTAAGCCGTATCTATAGTCCAATGACTAGTCTTCAAGTTAAGAAATTAAAAGAAATTTCAACATGGCTTAATTTAAGAAGTCTAAGTCAAGGAGGTTACCAAACTCGACAACTAGAAGCCAAGTGTTGGACATGTTGATTATGGACCACATTAGAGCCCTCTACGAAACTTAATAGTTTCATTTTAAATTAGAGGGTTTGAAATACCCTAGGCTTTATATTAGGGTTTCCTATGGTTTTTTAGGGTTTAGTGTTTTACTCAACCCTAGCTCAAAAACCATAAAATTACTTTATTATTTTATTTGTCATAATTTCAACAGAATTTTAATAGGTTTTTGGGGTGCTTGGCTGCCCTTAGTGCTAAAATTTAGGATAGTAGAAATTATATTAGTGTTATAATTTTTATTCCTTTCAACCAAATATGTTAGGGTTTAGTTGTCAAATTCTTGTGGCATCAAACCACCTATTCTAGTCTAATTGCAAAACCTAAAAGGACAGTTATTATTTCTTTAAATACCCCTCTTATGGCCAAATTTTGAATGGAAGAAGATTAAGAAAAAATTTTGTGAGTTTTTTCACAACTTAAGTTCCTATTTTTTAACTTAGTTTTCAACTTATCAAGGTTCACCTTGTGGCACTTTTTGACTTATCAACTTAGTAATTGATCCTAGTGAGTTGTAGCATCTTTTACCCCATTATTTGCTATATTCCCCATTTGTTTATAGCCTAGAGTGTTAGGTAGCGACTATTACATCTAACTTGCTAGTTTTAGCCAAACTGTGTATGTAGTTTCACCAAATTATGTTTTAGTTCAATTTTTTATGAGTTCTAAACTTGTGGAACTTGATCATATTGAGAGGTCCTTATTGACCTTTGGGTGCATATTAGATACTCAATAAGCAAGGGAAGTCTAGTTCTCAAACCTTAACTTTCTCTTTATAATTATGCTCTTTTATGCTCTTGTGTTCTAAGTGACATCGGATTGAATTTGTTAGCAATACATTTAGTAGTAGTTAATATTAAAACCAAAAAAAAAATCTTTATGATTTTATTCTTTTATGTTAAATGAGTAAGGAAAAAAGATAAGAATATCCATGGAAGTGATGAAATTGTTCTTTTTGGCTAAGAGGTAGACTAATAAAATAAAGTAAATCAGGCAATCAATGAAATAAATGATCATTTCCTCAACTTAGTGGTGTAAAAAGTGAGGTGTTAATCTTTTAGAGTATACTATTACTTCTATGGAAAGTTTGTTACCTTAACCAAATTGTTTTGAGCATTTTAATTGGGGAACACTAGTGAAAATAACCTTTAGGAAGAATGCGATTTCTTTGTCTGAATTTTAATGTTTTGAAATGATGTAACTTGTGCTTCAATCTATCTTTGCGATGATTGTTAGTGGTACACCATATTTTTTTATATCACTTGGGTAATTATTTGTTTTAATTTTGTATATGAATGGCTATTCCTCTAAGGGACTACTTTTAGTCTTATGTTTTAAGTTAAGTGCCCATATGAGTAAGAACGGGAAAAAGGAGTCACAAGACCTGAAGCTGATAAATAAAGTAAGAGAGGACTCCAATTAATGTGACTTGTTAAGTAACCAAATACCAATGAAAGAAACATGTGACTTTCGTGTCTATGAGGCAAAGTGACATTTGGGGGAAAGAGTACCAATATAAGAGAGAATAAAAGGTCGAATGATTTTAAAAATGGTATAATATTTATTTTTTTGGTCAATGAGATTGTTGTTAAAAGGAGGGAGTTGATTCAAGGCATTAAAATTCTCGGGAAGAGCATTAGACCCTATAAGGCTATGACATAATTGATTTAAGTGGGAGCCACACCACACGATCACACAATTTGTTTAAGGCTACCATAGAGTACTTTTGAGCTATGTTGAATCGAGGAGATTGCCATTAAATGAGTAAGCATTGCATGATTGAGTGATCTTTAAGATATTTGTGCCTGAGGAGCTTCGAAACAATATGAAAACTTATGGGCTAAAAAATGAACAATGTTTTGAATAGTTTTGGGAGGTAGATGCTATTTTCTCTGCTCCAATTTTCTCTCTTTGTGTGTTTAGTTGTGTCAATAAGTTTTTAACATGATAATTGGTTTTATTTACTCAAGGATGAGTAAAAGTACAAGTTTAAAGGATTTTGATGAAAGTGTAAAAGCACTCCTTAAATGAACCTTAAAATAAGGGGTTTTGCATCATTTGTTGAGATAAATAGACACTGATCTTTTTTTTCCATGTTTTTTATAAAAACAATCTAGAGCCATTTGGACATTAGAAAAAATATCAAATTTAAGAAAAATCCATCAATGGTACAACTTAAAGAGAGATAGTGCTTGTACGGGCAAATGGGCAACAAGAAATTGGATTTCAACAGAGTGTATCTCATCTTCTATTTGACCAAATGAGGAGATTTAGAATGCTTTGGAAAGATCTATGAATGTACTTTAATTTTGATGTTTTGAGTTTCTCCTGAATCAATTGGCATCTAGGTCAAAATTGAAGTCGAAGTGTTAATGAGACTAGACCATTTGAAAGCTAACACATTTCGAGAAAATAGCCATATATAGAGCTACTAAAGTCTATATTCAATAATTTTTGAAATATTAGAAAGTTCAGAGAAAGAGTGACAATTTCTCTGAGAAGTCAAAATCTAATTTGATTGATAAAAAAACTCAAAATATTAGTCAAAATCAATACAAATGCACAGGATTGAGAACAAAGAGGAAGAATGGAGAGTTGGACTTGTTCTCTTGGGCCCACATGACTATGCCCAACTGTTGCGATCCATTTGAGTCAATTTTTATTTTTTAATCCCTCTTGACTCTTCTTAGTCTTTGATCACTTGTAATGAGCCCAATAGGTCTCACTCCAATAAAAACTCATCTTCAGGTCATTAGAGAATGGGGAATACTAGAATTAAAACAATATAGGCTGGCCACTACAAGAATCTTCTACTTAAGGTTTTTCAGAGTTTAGAGAGAAAGACCTATATGGATGGTCTCCCAAAACTCATTTTTAGTGCTTTCCACTACACTTTTTCGATTTTCAATACATCTCTTATTTCCCAAATACTACCTCACAAAATGCCAAAATGTATTTTGAGATACTGTCCATACAGGATCTTTAGAAGAAATTAGAGCTCTAGGTTGGAGATTGAGTGTGGGCTAGCTCCTTTTGTAAAAAGGGAGTTCCCTCTACTTTAAAATTTGAATCTTATGTTTCCTTTATCTAAGTTTATATTTTTTTTCATAATTATGTGTGGCTAGACTTGTAATATCTAAGATTTTATTTTAGGTTGTTGATATCTATCCTTGTTGTGTTGATTTATATTATAGACGTCTAGTAGCAAGTTTTTATTTGAAAGTATGCAAATTATATTGGTCTCATAATTTGTGTATATTGGTACTTATGTTTGGCATTCAACCTACATCAAACTTAAACCATTGCTATTGGAACTATAATACTCCTAGCATAGAAATATACAAGGGGGAATTATTAAGTTTGATATTGTCAATTTGTCTCATTAAATGGTGTGATAGATTAGGAATAAGAGTCATATTATTCTATTTTAGTGACTAAAAATAGAAATTAAAGTAAAAAAGACATTTGCTTATTTAAATACATGATCTCAAAGCTAAATCACACAATTAGGGAGAAATAGAAACAACTCTAATTATTTTTTGGGGATTGAATCAACTACTATGGCTAAAATTCAGAAAATGTTGAGGAACAATGCAATAATTATAGAGAAAGATGCCAATGATCAATTTTGGATTAATACAAAAAAGGAAGCTATAGTCAAGGATCACTCTCTAATTGGTGGCCACTAACAAAAAAGTCAAGGAGATAAAATTGCATAACAAAGTTCTGCAAAGAAAGGACTAGGATATGTCAATCCACCAAGAATGAGTAAATCTTAATGACATTATTATTATTATGTATAAGACATTTTTTATCTTATAATTTAAGAATTTTTTTTTTTTTAGAGTACATTTCTATTGCAAGTGAAACCCTGTCATAATTAAATTGATTTTTTTGAAACTCTATTATTAGTTTCTATTTCGAATAACTACATTGAAGTAGGAATTACATTTTGCTTGGTTTCTTTATTGTTATGATTTATAGAAATTTCATTAATTTTATATTATTCCTAATTTTCCAAAACTTGGGCATAGGCCGTGTTGCACGGCCCAATCCATCTAGCATTATTATGTCTTCTCACTTCAAAACTAATTCAGGCGAGATGTTCCCCCATAATCTAATAGAAACAGTGCAGTAACTAATAAACAAGATGCATGTTCTTCTAGCTCTTTTTGGTGAGAAAGTATTACATCTTCCTTTTCAAATCTTTGAACAATTGTACAAGCTTTTAGCCTTGGTTTTAGAAAGGAGTTTTTTCCCAAAAATTTGCTTAAATAAATGTAAATTAAATAAATATTTGTGTTTTAAAATTTATTCCATTTCCACTGAAGTCGACATACTGGATGTCAATTTCAAGCAATTTTTTTTAAAAAAACCTAACCCTACTTGCGCATTTTTCCTTCCTTCCTCTCCCATTTGTCTGCTGGCCAACTCCCAAATTTTTCTCCTAGCCGCAGGCCCCCATTGCAACCCTGCAATTTTTTTAGCTCTTCTCTCCCCCGCCGCCCAACATCCCTCCCTCCTCCACCTTCTTCCACTACTGCCCCCCTCCCCCCTCGCCCCTTCCCTTGCTGCCCCACCCCCCACCCAAAAAAAAATTAATTTCTTAATTTTTTTAGTATAACACCCCCCTTGCTACCACATCATTTCCACCCCTCACCCAAAAAAAAAAAAAATTCAGTATAATCACCCCCCTTGCTGCCCCCCGCCCCCCATCCCACCCAATTGCCGACTAGGAATTCATAAATTTTTTTGTTTTTTCCAAGGTAAATTAATTTGTATTTCATGCAATTTTTAAATTTTTTAATACATTGTGATATTATATAATGGGTAAAATGATAAAAAATTTATTTTGCAGCAAAAAGAGAAATAAACCTATACTTTGCGGAGCAAAAAACCAAAAGAGGCAAAGGTAAATAGTTTATATAGTTTGAAGTATGAATTGATGTTCTTTTAATTTGAAAATAAGTTGTGAATATTATATTATTGATAGAATTATTTGAAATGAGTAATAATTTCGTTGCGAATAAATTATGCTTATTGGATTGATTTGTATTGAATAATAATTTTATTCACTAACTTTACGATTATTGGAATAATAAGTTGTAAATAATGGTATTGATGATGATGATTAAAGAATTGTGGTTTGATTTGATGAATATAAGTGTAAATGTTTATTTGAAATCACTTGGTTAGAAAATTATTGGAAAATGTTAGTTGTTTGCTTAAATATTTTTATAATATTAATTAACTAATAATTTTTATTTGAAAAAATGATTCCATAAATATTAAAATCCAAATTACTTTAATAACTAGGAAGTTGATATTAATGTCTATTTTATGTTATTATTGATATCATGTACAATATAGAATGAGAAAGGACCGAGTAAGGCTTGTGTTATACTGGGATGGAGAAATAATTAGTGGCCCGAATGGCTCCTAATATAATATTAGTCCAAAACAGTTCATTATTGTTAATCATAACATTAGTTTGGCAGAACTTTTGAGAATTTTGCATCGGGTAACTGTAATAGATGCAAGTCAAGTTAGGATAAAGTTAATGTGCCATTATCCTTTTAGCATTACCGGCCATTCAATCACATACATATATGTTCCAGTGGATGATGATGATACGTTGAGGGAGATGTTGTGCATTCCAATGAAATTTTCTACTCTTAATGTCGCTGAATTGTACATAAGTCAATAATCCATTTCAAATTACTTTCGTTCTAAGGACAATATGTCATTTTTTTTTCAAACAAGTGTTAGGTCATTCACACAACTTCTACATAGTAGAGGGGGAGAGAGGCTTCTTAATGATTAATAGTTTTCTTATGGTACTTTCATATCGAATGATGTTTGTTTGCCACGAGCAAGGGTTGTACCAGACCCTTCTTTTTTCCACGGGGGTTTAAGTGGTGCCAATTTTAGTGAGGGACCAAGTGGCCAAGCAACTTTAAACGAGGAACTTCCTACTCCCGAACCAAGTAGCCAAGTAATAACTAGCTGGCCACTTGGGAGCACAAGTCAAGATGTGTGCAAATGCAGTGATCCCATAGAGAATTGGATAGACAATGGTGGTGGATCATCTGATGATACTAATGCGAAGGAAGACATGGGTGGTGGTCAATAGGAATAAGGGACTTCGAATCCAACAGTTGATGCTACTATGGATAACGTTGTTGCTAATATTCCCTTTTACTCAGACATTGGTGATGCAAAGTTTTTAATGATAGACAAGTTCAATAACTATGGACGATCAGTTTGGGTTGATGATGGGACTTCAAAGATAGAGGTTGGAATGGTATTCCGGACCAAAGAAGGGGTGCAACATGTAGTTAAATGTTGGTCTATTCGCGCACATAGGTACTTCAAACTGTATGAAAGTACTCCTACTAGCTGGTTTGTCCAATGTCTTTATTATACGGACAAGAATTGTTTATGAAGAGTGCGAGCGAAGTTGGAAAAGCAACATACCTTCTGGGATATCACAAAAAATGCATTTGAAACACACGTGTTTCCTTGAGATACAACCAGAGAACCACCCAAATTTAGATTATGGCATAGTTGGTCGGATGGTACGGAACAATATTAAGGAAAATGCTTCATATAAGGTCCTTGATATAGTTGAAGATGTGTGCTTTCTTGGGGTGAATATATCATGAATGCATGGTTAGGCAGAAAGAAAGCTAGTAAAATGGTATATGGCAATTGGGAGTCGTCATACACCATATTACTGAAGTTCTTACTTGCCATTCAATCTTGTAACCCTGGTTGAATTCCGTCACACCAAAGATAGTATTGGAGATTACAACATTTTTAATTCCGTATTTTGAGAATTTAAGCCTTGCATTAATGGTTTTCAACACTGTCGTCTCGTGATTAGTATCGATAGAACGTTTCAATATGGAAAATACGAGAAAAAAAATCCTTATTGCGGTCAGTGCTGATACAGCTGGGCATATTCTTTCCCTGGCTTTTGTCATTGTTGACAAGAAAAGTTTGGCTAATTGGTCCTTGTTTTGTATAATTTATCTCGTCAAGTAATTTGTGGCTGGCAAGGCATTTGCTTGATTTCAGATCGAGCAAGGGGAATATTGCAAGCCGTTGAGAACAACCGTACATTACAACCACCAATGATTCACCACAGGTATTGCATCGGTCATGTCGAAACAAATTTCAGTGCTCGTTTCAAAAATAATGCTTTCACGGAATTGATGCACCACGCCACTTGTTCACACCAGTAGCAAAAATTTGCTCAATTAATGAAATCAATTAGAGAATTGGATAAAGACACCCATAAATGGTTGATAGATATCTCTCTCGAGAAATTGGCATTGTGTTTCAATGGTGGAGTCCGATATGGTATAATGACAACGACTCGATCCAAATCATTTAATGGGGTGTTGAAAAGTGCTAAGAAGTTGCTGATAATAGCTTGTGTGCGTGTAATTTTTTATCGCCTAGTTAAATACTTTGATTCGCATCTCACCGAATCCCGCAAGCATGTTGCTGATCAAGATTTGTGGCCACCAAATGTGCTTGAAAAGTTCCTTAAGAATGAGCAAAAGTCTAAATATCACCATATCTCGGCCTTTGTGCAAGAAAAAGGATTATATCAAGTCACCACAGAGGTACATGGTGACAAAAGAAGCAACATGCATATAGTACATCTTAACAACCGTACGTGCACAAGTGGCAAGTTTGAAATTTACAAGATTCCGTACTCGCATGCGCTTAAGGTTTGCGCTCAAATGGGAAGGGTCGCTTTGGCCCTAGTAAATGGGATGTACAATGTGCGGAATATGGTTGAAACGTATTCTTTTCATTTTTACCCCATGCCTCATAAGGACTATTGGACACCTATACATTTTCATCTGGTGGCCAATCAAAAATGGTTCAATGACCGGCCAGAACGTCCAAGATCTATCCATATAAGGAATGAAATAGATTGAACACAAAGGTAGAAGTGCAAGGCATGTGGAACAATTGGACATAATAGGAAATCATACCCAAACATGGAGAGACTTAGAAATAGGGCATTCATACATCCATGACTTAGGGATAGTGACTTATTTTATCTAATATTTGATTTCAGATTGAAATGTAATATTTGTATTTCGAACATTGTTTATGGTTTTATGTAATATTTAAAATCATGTGCCAACATTTATGTAATATTTGAATATTATTTTTTCATGTGCCAAAGTGACCCTAACAATTATTTTCGCTATTATGTAATGCAATCATAATTTACATTAATTGAAGTGTTACTATTATGTTGAAAAGATATGGTAAAATTGTATTTAATATGTTTAGGTTATGGAAGGAAAATGAACTTCATCCAGATTTGCACATTTAACTCCAAGACCACGTCAGCCGGATGTACTGAAATTACAGGCCATTCATCGCTCAGAACTTGTGTAGGCCGATCTCGATATCCTGTCGTTGAAAGTGCGTAAGTTGGATGTCGAATTTTGGAAAACTACTCCACTCGACATTAAGGTGTAGGACATCCTTTACCGAGTGAGATTTTATGATGTATACATGGCGGGATGTATACTTGGAGACCATTTATTGATCATGTGCTAGTCGAGAGATGGCGACAAGAAATGCACACATTCCACCTTCCAATTGGTGAAGCGACCGTGATATTACAAGATGTTGCGGTACTTTGGGGTTTACCGGTCGATAGAGATGCAGTGACTAGTTTTGATCCGAGCCATACGTTAGAAAAATGGAAGAATATATGTTAGGAGCTATTGGATGGAGATCGACTTAAATTGAAGAGTATCTCCATGCATCTACAAGCGTGTCCTCTACTACTCGAGACCACAGATGATAAGGTTTTACAGTATGCCAGATATTAGATGATGCAAATTATAGGTTCTATTATGGGGGATAAGTCAGGTACAAAAATTAAATTAATATACCTGTTTCTATTGAGGGATGTAGACACTACATTGAGATATAGTTGAGGTAGCACTGTTTTAGCGTCTCTATATAGGACACTATGTCGAGCGTCAATGAAAGATACGGCTGGTATCTGTGACCCACTATGCATTCTGCAAATGTGGGCGTGGGAGAGACTACTAAAAATCAGACTGCAATACCGTAATGTGAGAGACCAACCAATCTTGGGTTACCCCGACATGCCTATCGGTCTTCAAGCCTGCATGTATGTTTTTTCACATTTTCAATGGCACATTTGTTTTATCCTAAATTGTGTTTCATATTCTATATTGTCGTTCCCAAATTGTTGCAGGTGGAACACTGGATTGAGTTTCGCAGATGTCGGTTCACATGTGTTGCGCATGTATTGGATCGTTTGAACTATATGTCTAAAGATGATGTAAGTAATATATAATTAATGCTTTTTAATTTTTGGCTATTTAAAACTAAGTTTAATTTAAACAATAATTATGGTTAACTTTATTTATTTCACAGTTTATCTAGCAACCGTATTTAACGAAAAATTTGTCCTAGTCACCCGATTATTGCTTATATGGACATGATGTTTGATGTGTAAGTGTACATCTGATCAACTTTGCTGTTGTTAAACTGCATTTATCTGAGCGGGTTATGTAACAATTCAGCTATCTTCAGACTATTCTTACTACCATTCATATGGATTTGGGGTTGCATAGACTTGATCGATGAGGCAGGAAGGGAATTAATTGGATATTTCGGCATGCGCCCTACATTGATGGGTGGAACAGGTAGAGGGAGAGAATTGTGCATGGATTGCTTTCAAATGGCCCCATATAGTATTTTTTCAGAATATATGATTTGATATCGTCAGATTACTCGATCTCTAATAGGCAATCCCACGCATTGTCTTGCCTAGGGTATCCACCCAACTACATCATTTGTTGAGTATTGGATATATATATGATATTTTAATTTTTCAATATTTAACATAGTATTCAAGTTTTTAATTGTTAGTGTTTTTTTATTTGCAGGGTGAATGTTAGGAGCAAGTATATGATTTGACACACGATGCTTTAAACAATTTAGAGATAGATCCGAGAGCAGTTATTGCAAATGTACATGACATTTTTTCTTGTGCATTGACAATGGTTGGAGAGAATCGCCAGATGCAGATGACACATTCAAACTTTGAAGACCAATGTGAATTTCAACAATAGCATGGTCGTGCATCTACATTCGGTTATCGTATTGTTAATGATGCTGATCAGATATTTAATACTAGTTCGTTTCCTCATCAGTCCGGTGAGCCATATGAGGAAACGCCTGAGATTAAACATTCGTCACAGTTTAACACTAGCACGTCATTTCAAGTGCCTCCGTATAATTTGTTCTATAAGCATCGTAGGCGTCCTTATCAGAAATCACGTATGGATCAATCCATTCTTTTTTATCTAGACTCATCGAAGATGCAGGGGTTCCAAAGCCAATCTAATGTAAGTCCACAGCCCCAACCCCAACCCTCTAGGCGACAGCCACGTAAGAATATTAGACATTCTCGCTGTGAAACTTGATTTTTTTTTTGTACCTTATTCAAATTTAGAACTTCTTTCTATTTCTACTTTTTTTTCCTACAACGTTTGGTAATAACTTCTTATTCAATTATCGAATGGTAAAAATTCAAGTTAATTAACTGAATTTTGTTTTTCCAAATGGATTGTATGGGGAAATCGACTTCAAAGTTGATTTTCTAAACGTCGACTTTCCAAATGGACTGTGTGAAATGCATCAGGACTAAGAGGGAAGGGGGGATGGGCAGTACATGGCACCCCTAAACCCTAATAAATATTTAAGAAAAAAATCGTAAAAATCATGTACGAAAAATTAATATACAAACATTTACAAAAAAGAAAAAATGTACTATTTTTCCTATGTCTTATTATGAAATAAAAATATATAATTATAATTTTCAATTTTGAATTTTCAAATTTTTCTTATACATATAAAAATATATAAATTTAAATCAGCTGTAATAATACACAAAAAATTACAGCAAAAATATTGTTCAAAATTTAATTATTTTCGTAATTTTTTAACAACTAAAGTACTCAAATATTAACAAAATATGGTACAAAAATAATTGAATAGTTTTAATGAATCATTTAAAAAAAAAACAAACAAACATTGAAGTCCATATCGTGGATATCGACTTTAACATTATGGAAACCCTTACCAAATTATCAATATTTATTTAATTAAGAAAAAACCATTTTCCAATATTTTACTCCATTTTTGACACATAGTTGTGAGATCAAAAATAAAAGTACAAGTAAGACTAGTTAAACTTTTTTAACTATCCTAAATTTAAAATTTGACATGTAGACCTGTTATTCCGTTGTGTTTATATAGAACTACATTAATCCTATCACAAGGTGCTTCAAATGCCCGTGGGTCCAAGATTCTGGGCAAAAACTTTTGTTTATATAGTATTTTTTCATACCACCATCATTCATAATTTTTTGTGAAAAACACCAAATGAAATGCAATCCATACACACAAAACTCTTGTAATCTAATTGAGAGAAAATTATGAATGAAAAGAATAAGTGAGGAGCCCAGAAACTAAATATAAGAATGTGAAGGTATGATTGATATTGACAATTTATATATGCAATCCAACAAAAGATAAGTTACATTTTCACACATTAAAAAAAGGGGGCATCCTATCTTGCTATCAAAGAAATTATTGATCTCTGCAACTAAAATAAATGTAGTAACTATCGTCTCTCAGTATTGCATTACGAGAGTAAATCTGTACAGATGAGAGAAACTGGTCCTCTTTTTATACAAGCAAAACTGAGAATATAAAGTTGCTGTGTACTTTCCATTCTTTTCACAGCTTTCTGCATGCTATAGTGAATTTACTCTACAAAAAACACATGAAAAAACAGGCCAGGTTAGTATTCCAACAAAACCTACGCACTTCTTGAAAATTTTTTGTTTTATAACTAAAACAATCTGTGTAATAGAGTTCACAAGGCTGCAGTTAAGAACAAGCAAAAAAAATGAACTTTCCACAGACAAGAATTGCAGGTACATGCATTAACAGACTAGCAAAGAGAGCTAGTCCACTCACCAAATCCAGGTGCACATACTTACGGATCTCCAACTCACAACATGTATCTACGCAAGAATTGAAGGATAATAGATTTCTTATCTGTCCATCTGACAGAATTGCAGTTCTAAGAGTAGCATCAATACATAACAAAAAAATAATTTGGCTTCCAAAAAGTCAGATGAACTGAAACTCTGAATCACATTCTATGCCAGTAAGTTATTCCTTTGTTTTGAATTCATTGTCCCCAAATTGACTACTTGATCTACAAGAACTGATATGAGAGTTTGGTCTTTTATTTTTCATTCAAAGGTTTGATGGATACTGGTATTATATACACACAGAAAAGTACTACAATTGGCAGCATATAAAAGATCATAAAGTAAATTCAAAGTACAAAAATTCTGAAAACAAATTCTGACAAATTTGGAAAGACATCATTCCTCTTGACTGTTGAAAACAACTGCAGGGGCATCAGAGAAACACTCCACAAAACAGTAAACATTAAGCTGTACATTGCATGACATACATCAATCATTTTGAACTCCAGCTTTAAGTGTTGATTACAAATAATGACAAGTGGACCGTTAACGAAATCAAAATTACAATGTAGGCACTGATGAGACTCATGAACAACCATTAAAAGGGATCTAGCATCTGAGGAGGCTCATTGTAGAAAGATTTAAGACCCATATATCCTCGTTAATGGTTGTCCACGTGTCTCATGAACAGCCATTAAAAGACCTAAGAGACTGAATCAGCATGAAAGGTTTGATTGTAGAGGGTCCTAGATCCTCAGCTCACAAATCCCACCAATGTGCAAACCATCAATTTAATGAACGATTCAATAAATTGTCTGCTTTTACTTGAAATTACCAAAATTACGGACCAACTTTGTCCTCACAGAAATTGGGAACTAGTTTCTCCAGCCAGATAAGCTCCGAGGACCAAGATTCCTTTTCCCCCCCCATTTTACCAGCTACAATACGTGTGTGTGTGTGTGTGTATATATACATGCGTGTGATATACACATACACATCCACATACACATACATATGTATATAGATGGTTTGGACATGTGAGTATATGACCCTTCTATACACCAGTACAGCATCTAAAAACTAAAGAATTATTAACTCAAAATAAAAAGGGAAGGCAAAGACCTAAAGAGACTTAGAAAGAAACTATTGAAAAGGACATGAATTATTTAAACTTAAAGGAGAATGTGTTTCAATAGAAAGTGATGGCGAGATATGATCCATTTTGCCGAATTCACATGGGATAAAGGCTCAGTTCTTGTTGATGCATACACAAGCGCGCGCGCACACATACTTTCATCAGAAAGGTAAAATGGGAAAATAGATCACAGCAAACAAAATAGTAAAATGGAGTTAACAATAAAATAAGAATGGTTCTGAATGAATAAACTATTCATCCAAATTTTGTCTGCAAAGTGAGGAATTACTGTAAAAAAATTTTAAAAAAAAGAAAACACAAAACAAACTAAAAGTGGTAGTAATGATAATCAACATCATGCAGGATTTTGTACCTCGTAGTGATGTGCTTCAAGCTCCTAGTTCCACAGGTACGGATTTCTAAATTGGGTTGCCAATGCTTCTGAGAGAAACTTGATAAGGTCTTCTTTAGCAACTTCTTTTTCCTTTTTTAGCTCAAGATTCCGTACCTATTAAGGGAACCAAGTATTGAGCATAAAACTTAATCAAATTTACATGCAAAACAGGAAAGTAAATGACATATATTGAATCATATTTTTCTTGAATTTAAAGATAGCTTGCTTGGATACATCATGAGTTCTCTGACTAAGAAGTTCAATAACAGTTAAATTGGTATCCCTTAGCATGAGCTATAAGTAAACACAATGAATGCTAAAACTTGACTAACCATGATAATCAAATCCACAGGATTTTTTCAATACCAGATATTGTTTTCATTCTCAACATAAGGTACCTCATGTATTTGGTTATTAATGTGCATATATTTGGGAATTTCAAGCAAACTCATTAACTAACAAGATTTTGTAATCCATTCTTATTCACAATGAATGCAGAAGCATGTGCAATCAGAGTACAGAAAGCATTATACAATGGTTATCCCTCGAATCTGTATGACAAATACTCCAGAAAAAAGAAGAAAGAAGGAAAACAAAATAGGAAAAGCCATATCATTTATGTAGATAATCCTACCTTAACTGAACCCGTTTGAGATACACCAGTGTCAGTGATGATCACCAGGCATTTAATATCATTGTCATTGGCATATTCATACTGTTCTGTGAAGGTTGGATCACATATGGGAACAAACTCTGCCTGATTGACAATATTTTCCGAAGCCTGTTAAGAACCTCAAATAAAAAAATAAACAAATTTTCTGAAAATTTGATTACTAACCCTGATGTTTTCATTCCATAGCTCAGCCACTAGTTCCATGCGCTCTGCTAGTAGGCCTCCACCACCTCTGGAGCAAACAAGAATATCCACACCAACATCATTTCTGCAAAATTTACAATCCCAACATGAGACAATCAGTGAACGAACACAGACAATTACATGTAAATTCCCCATTTTTAGTCCATCTTTACAGTTCCATTCATTGGGGAACATCAGTTGTGTACCTCCTGCACTTCAAAAGCTGTTAGTTGTCAAACTAGCATTTCACCCTCAACCTAAAAGATTTGCAGCTCAGCTATGAAATCAAATTTAACTCCAGCAAGTGGTCAACATTTTTGAATTTCCAAAAATAAAAAGGACCAAAATTTGGGAAGGAGACAGTTAATGATTCTACTAAATATAAAATATGATTCTCAAATTGAAACAGGGAAAAGAATTACCTCAAGAATTTCATATCTCCCACATTATGTTGCAACAAAATCGTCTCCAAAGCAATACTAGTGCCAACAGCACCGGGAGGATTTGATTTCTGCAATTAGAAGTGCGGAAGGCACAAGCAGTCAGCATGAAACAGATAATGGAAGACCATATGTTTCTTTTGTAAATGAGTATCTTCCATTTTAAATACGAACATAATATATCAACAACAATAAGAGTATTTGTAACATTTATTGATGAAATATGGAGAAAACCCAAGTTATCCGAATAACCTTACTAACCAACACAATTGATGAAGAAATTATGCATTTTAATGTGCATGAGTATAGAAATATTCACATATCCTTCCACAATAAAAAGCAAAAGAAAAATCCAAGAAACTATTCTTAACAACCCTAGAGTGCAGAATCTACAATCCAAGCAGCCAGAAATAGTAAACTGAAAGAATGAAATTAAGAAATTAAAAGTAAAGCACTTTTATCATGATCATTAAGGAGACTGACATGGTTATGAAAATCACTCAGGTGATCTATGAAACACTGGTAATATCAACTAAACGAGAAGGTTCGATAAACAACTAAGGCTTAACTGGTAATCACCTTCAGCCTATATAAGGCTTATTATTGTAAGTTGATTATTTTATGTACAGAATAGAAAATATTATTGTTTACTAATAACTGTCCATAAATGACATTTCCTATACATGCTTCACTGCTCATTACTGTTTCTCTGACAATAAAATAAATGAAACTCCAATATGACGATGGTGGGCAAATGTTACAAGGGTAAACAATAATATCACAATCAAACATACAAAGGATCATCAGTTCTCTCCAATAAGAACTTTACAGTGAAATCAACAGCAATGAAACTCATGAAAAGAAAGATGCAGTAAGAAACTAAAAGATCTATGTCCTCTGTCTAATCCCTTTAGCATTTTGGAAAGTGTTAATGCAAGTCAAGAAACTCAAATGATCACCTACATATTCATAATCTCCTGTATTATGAAGCAAGTAGTCATACCGACCACCAACAGCAAGCAAGGTTCCTTCCATCAAAGATCCAGTATTCTTTCTCAGATATATCTGCATCATAATTATAGTCAGTATTTGCGATATTTTATAGCAAAACTCTTCATTCTCAGCCTTCAGGAGACTTAAAGGCACTTTTAAGCTTTCAATAACAAATTTTGCTTTAATTATTTTATTTTTTCTTATGTCAATCATGATAAAATTGTTTTCCACCATTCAGTGTACCTTTTCATGATTAACAAGTACAGAATATTGCTACTAAATAAGAATCGGTTGGTGTAGTAATGACATACATCATTTGAGGACTTTTTCACCGCATAACTATTTCTTCTGAACACTATACTCTCATTCAAATATATTTGGCTAGTGAAACATGCAATACCATATTTGCTGAAAAAGTTACACAGGAGATTAATTCATTAGAATAAAAATTGCCATTACATTCAAAAAATGAATGAACCTCTCCCTCTCTCCCCATTCCACACCCCCCCTCTTCCCTATTCTCTATTTCCCCATCTTTCAAATTGGAAAACACGTGAGTTTTGTAAGTAGAGTCCAAATGTAAGAATGCAGGTAGCAATTTTTGACAAATTTTTCAGTATGGCATTCTATCGTACAAATTCCTGAATACTATACATTTGCATCAGGGATCGTCTTTGAGCCCAAACCTTTTTAACTTAGTAATAGATGAACTGACTAAGCATATGCAGACAATGATCCTTGAATAAATGTTATTTGCAGGTGATATAGTTTTGCATGACAAGACCAGAGAAGGAACGAATACCAAGTAAACTTGGAGGGAGGCATTAGAGTAGAAAAATTTTAAAATAAGTAGAGGTAAAACTAAATATGAGTGTCACTTTAGTAATCATAGGAGAAGCAATGAAGTGTGAAAATTGGTGGGTATGAATTAGACACATATAGAAGTTTAAATATTTAGGAGTTATTATTGCTCAAGAAAATGGGAAAATTGATAAAGATGCTACACAAAGCTCAAGTATGATGGAACAAATGGCGAAGTGCATCCTCTACATATTGTGATTATAAAATACTCATAAAGTACAGCTGAAATTGAAAGGAAAATCTTATAAAACAGGCATACAACCAGTGATGCCTTATGGATCAAAGTGCAGAGTACTAAATACAAACATTAACAAAAAATAAGGGTAGTAAAAGTGAGAACATTGAGATGGATGTGTGAACACAGTAGACTAGATAGAATAAACAATGAATGCATTAGAAAGAAAATAGGGGTAACCTCAATATATGAGAAAATGAGATAAACATGTTTAAAGTGGTTTGGACAAGTGTGGACAAGACTCTTAGATGCATCAATATGGCATCTAGAAACTAAAGAATTATTCAATCAAACTAAAAAGGAAAGAGGAAGACCTAAAAAGATTTGGAAATAAACTATTGAAAAGACATGAATTATCTAAACTTAAATGAAAATACGTATTATATGATCTATATAGGCGACCCCACATAGTGAGATAAAGGCATAGTATTTGTTGTATTCTATTTAAACTTTCATTCTTTTGTCTTGGTAGAAGTCATTACAAAAACAGGTAGTTTTCAGCACAAAAAAACACATGCCAAATCTTTAGATGTTAACACAGGACAATAATCTGGTGTGGAATCTAATACATTAAAAGACTAGGATGTAGGCATTATAACATATTAAGCTGGGGATCTTTTCGTGGTAAATTGATGCAATTCAGATAGAATCACAATTTATGGATTTTTTTTTTGGGTGGGGGGGTGGAGGGAGGGTTTGATGTCTTGGTGTTCTCACCATTATATAGGCAAGGAAGCTACTTATGCTCAGGTAACAAATGTCTCCATCACCAGTAATGTGTCTACATTAGAATTACTTAAGCTTAGATCACACAATTGATGTGTCTGGACTAGCACTACTGAGAAATCAGTTCTACTCTTTTCAAAATAGAACAAATTTCCATTTTTGCCACTTGCCATATGCTGTTAAATTCCCAAAAAAACACCACAAATAGACATGCATTGTCTGGATACCTGAAAAAATATATTCCTGTGATAACTTTCAGTAGGTGCCATGAGTGCATCCACGAAAGTACATTTATCAAGCTTCCAAATTCTTAAATAGTTCAAAAGTTCTGACAATTCATCAAGTGCCTTGCGTGTGGATTTGTCTGTGACATTGTTGTCCAACAAGAAGTCAATACACCATGTATAATCCAAATTTTTTAGCCTACATATCTATGAATGAAGGACAGCATACCAGTAGGAAGGGCACCTCTTAGCCTGGGAAGGGCCTGATCAACAACTCCACAGAACCTTAATCCAACTGTCTGCAATCTGTTTACAGCAGCTTCACCCAGATTAAGTTCCTGGGAAAGAAGACTTGTTAGAGTCCAGCTCAAACTGAAAGGTGTCAGAGCAATTCTAATATTTATCTTATCTGATACAAAGTTTAAAAAATAAAAAAGATATGAAGATGCTAATAACAAAATTCAGCATCCCAATGAACCACACTTAGAAAACTATTGAACACACACATTCATATTAGTGATAGTTGGTTATAACTGGGCTTAATGATTTTAAATTCAGATTATTGAAAGAATATTAGCCGTTTCTTGATAATTCAGATGTGGTTAACTCTTACATGCAAACGACACCAGATTGGCCAACTATCACGTCACTGGTTTTAAGAATGTTAAACAAAGCAGTAATAGAGGACAAAAGGCTAAAATCATAACCCCATAAACTGAACATTCAGCAACTTCAAGTTACAAGATAAATATTGACAAGACAGATAAGAGGCTGCTTTTAGAACGGCTACTATCAAGTCCTTTCATTTGGCCTGGTCTGTCACATTTGTTCTCCGACAAGGAATTTTGGTTTAGACATCATGGTAAAATCTATTATTTGGTTTTAACTGTTTGGTAATAAGTACCTTAAAAGCCCTATAAAAGCAAAGTTCAAAAAAATTGAAAAAAAAAAACACGTGTTAAATATGTAAAAATGTAAGTCCCGATTAATAGGAGTGAAAAAAAGGAGATAGATTAGCTTCATTGATTAGGGTAATTAGCAAATAATGTGAGAGCTTGATTCTAGAATTTTGATAGCCTGCTTTTAGGAAGAGAATTGATTCTACATCTAAAGCCCAACCCTGGACTCCTATGTCTCTTGACATCATATGTTACAGCTAAAACCTTACCCTAGCGACCTACTTGCCTTGACATCTCTGCCTTTGTAATTGTTCTCGAAACCCTAATATGTTGGTGGCTTAAGTTAGTGGCTATGCTGCCAGCATCAAATTTACATGTCTCCATCCCTCAAGATTTTCATCCATTTTGTAGTTTCTGAAACTGTTCTCCCATGTTCTTGTTCCTCCGCCATATTTGCTTTGATATGCTCCTTTCCTATTCTTTTTTCTGTTCTTAAAAAAAAAATAAAAAATCCTGATTTCCTCTCAGTTCAATGTGCCTGTCTGTGGAAAATGTTCTCACTAGATATGTGGAAAATTGTACTTCTTCGCATGTTCATGCACCACCTAAAGCTATTGTCTGGGTGAATCCCATCATTATTACTGCTATTGTGGCTAGCTTTACTGATGTAGAACAAAATATGCCAAAAGAAAAAAAATTAATTAGGAAACCTATTGTTTTCAGAAATTTGCAGTGATAGGAAAGTTTAGGTCTTTTAAAGTATTGAGTCTCTAAGTTGTTTCCAAATTAGAATTGTAGTCGGTTTAGGAAATTTGTGGGGATCGGACTTTTCTGAAAATATACGTATAGGAGCAGAATGATGATGGTTTTGTTTAATTTTCTTTAGCACCTAAGTACTTTAATTTTCTTTTGGTATCTTCCTGCTGCACCAGTTACTGTTACTATATCTACTGCGGCTACTACTGCTGCTGTTCTTTTATTTTTTGGCTACTACTTGCATGCTTTGATGGTGGTGCTGCTACCACTACACTACTGCCTGATCTGCTGCTGCTATTGCGGTAATCACCATAAGTCTGGGATGATTACTGTATGAATTTTAGTGAAAGTAGAAGTGGGAAATATTATTTCTTTTCTACTACTAATGCGCATGCTAGAATTGTAGGTCACACTAATGCTGATTGGGCTGGTACTCCTTTGCATCAAAAGTTAACAAGCAATTGCATCTTTTGTTGGGGGCAATTTGGTGTCCTGGAAGCATAAGAAACAAGCAACCATTGCTCAAAATGTACCATACCTCATACTTCATGAGAATGAATTTGGTTAAGAATATATTCAGTGTTCTTAATTTTGAACATAATCAAGCAATTTGCTATAATGAAGCAGCAATCCATATTTATTCCTAGTCCGGTTTTTCATGAGAGGAATAAAGCTATTAAACAAAACAGTGACTTTTGTTCAATAGAAGTTCCTATAAAGTTATTAGAACATCTTACTATCAATGGGTAGATTCCATTACTTTGCTCCATGTGATTCAACTTGAGTGGTTAAAAGACTATTTATATAATATTTGAGTTACAACTTGAGTTACAAGAAGTCACCCTGAATGGTAGACACTATTATCATCACAAACAGAAACTGAAATAAAGTTTTACAAATAAATCATTTGAACCTTAAGGACTCCTACATTTTCAAACAAGAGTTCCAAAAGATTACTTTGCATTTAAAAGTGGGAACATTTAGAGGGTAAGAGAAAAAAGGAGAAGATACTGTTTCCCATACCTGACGAAGCTGTCGTCTAATCACCACCCATTTGGACTTTCTTTCGGAGGACTGTGGACGTAAAGAGCCTAGCAGGGACAGAAGCTTCATATCGGAAAAGATGCGGAAAATGAGTATACCCAAATTCAATTAACAATTTAAAAAGGAAAAAAGAAAGAAAAAGGTAGAAGACTGCTCAAAATAATTACCTCAGCCACTTTCTGTCTGTGCACTGGCTTTATGCCAGCCCATGACCATATTGCTTCTAACAGATCTCCATGATTCAAGTGAATGTCACATGATTCTGGATGGAAAAACTTACCAATAATGCCCATTGCAGCCTAGGAAAATGTACAAAGGATGGAACATTAAACTTTGCAAGAAAAAAAAAAGGGGTACTCCATCCCAAAAAATGAGCCCGCTTTCTTAACTCTTTTTGCCCTTAAAAAAGAGCTCACTTTAGAACAAAATTTCTAAAATTATGTTTACTCATAAAAACATTTTTTGGTCCTAACCTCTGCTACACCTTGCTCAGAAGAGGATGGCCTTAGCATCAGAACTCAACAAGGGTAGCTTTCTCTAATTGACAAGGACAGCAATGTTAGTTCTGTTAAGTAAAAGTCTGATCAAGTTTTGTCATGTGGCAACCTTCAGAAGCGATTTCATATCCAATCACATCTTCAATAACCATGTTGCCATAAGAATCCAAGCCAAGGAGAGTACCAAGAAGTTCCTTATCCCCCCATTCATTATGACCCATGTATTGGACCCTATGCACCAATACATCAACTCTTAAAAAGAAGCTGCAAATGTTGGCAGCCATGGATTTGTTTCAAAGAAACTTGCATAAAATTGCATAATATCTCTGACCCACAAAACTATAAATAAAATCTAATACAAAAACCTATGAATACAATCTGTGAGGGATGCCAAGAGTGGCAGAGGTGGAGGTGCGGCGGTAGGAGAACGCCCTTTTTATCCTTCATTTTTTTGTTTGGCTAAAATATGGAAATAAATTTGAGACCTTGGATTGAACAATTGGCATTTGTCAAGATTATAGAGAGTGGGAGAGGAGATGGGCAGACAGAAGTTGGGACAGAAGATCCTTTGCCTTGTTTGACTACCTAGATGTCAATTTAAAGTCTATTATACATTGTTGAGTTGCATCAAGTGTCACAAGCCACTAATCTCCTACAACATTAAACTTTTACCAGTTAAATATTTCATAGCAAGCTACCTTTCCAAAATTCATATCTGTTCAAAATTTTGAAGTCCAAGTAATGAAAATAAACCAATTTTTTCACATTTGAAAGTCCGTTCAGTTTGTCTGTACTGCAAGTGTCCAACAGTTCCCACATACTGATGCATGCAAACAAGAATAGCATACCTTGATTATCTCTGCCTCAGTCAAAGCTATAGCACCTCCAACAATATCAAAATCCCCCTGAAATAATTGAAATCCATATACTAAATCAACAGGCCCCATCCTCCTATAGGAATACACTATCATAATTGAGAAATTCAGCAGAATTTTAATAAGGGGCAAGCAAAGCAAACCTGAAGGTACCGATTTGGTGGTGAATGACCAATTGCTCTTCGATACACATATGATATTTCATATCTTTTGAAGAAGGATTTCTGCAGAAAAGAATCCAACAACATATTAAAGACCATAGAAAATTTAACAAAGAATTTTGTTCTGGAACGGAAATTATTTAGATGACTAATACTACTAAAATTTTCAAACAACAGCACATGCCAGCCTACCAGTTCCCTCGAGCATCAACGATAATTAAAACAAGAAAAATGCAATAGTATAGAAACTAAAACTTGATACTTCAATGGTTTGCATTCCATCACGAAATCAATCATCATCATCATCACCTTTATCCCAAACTAGTTGGGGTCGGCGGTTGATGAACCCAAGGACATAAATTCATAAAATAAAGAAAATATAATAAAATAAATAGATAAATAGATAAAGAAATAAATAAAAATGCTAAAATTATTAAAGGCAGTCGGGACCATTAGAGTTTTGCTCTTCCACCACACTAATAGTTTTCCTCCACTCTGTTCTACTACAAACCAACCACCAATCTATTTCTCTCTCCACTAGATCTTGTTTTACTACTTTTCTCCATGTAAATTTCGGCCGACCTCTCACTTTCTTCCCATCATGCTCCTTATACAAACTTCTGTTCTTACCGGCACATCTATAAGTCACCGAAGAATATGCCCAAACCATCTCAATCTATGTTCTCTCATCTTTTCTGCCACCGGTACTACTCCAATTCTTCATCAAATATCCTCATTTCTTATCTTATCCAACCTTGTCTTACCACACATCCACTGTAATATCCTCATTTCTGCTATTCCCAACTTATGCTCATGTTGTCTCTTTGCTGGCCAACATTCAGCTCCATATAGCATCGCCGGTCTTATAATTATTCTATAAAATTTCCCTTTTAACCTAATCGGGATTTTGCAGTCACACAAAAACCTTGTTGCACTTCGCCATTTCATCCAGCCTGCTCTGATTCTATGGTTTACATCTTCATCAATCTCTCTCGCTTTTTGTAGTATTGATCCCAGATATCTAAAAACATCTTTCTTGGGTACCTCCTGTCCGAGCATACTACGGAATCTTCGTCCTCACGTCTTGCCGTGTCAAATTCGCACTTCATGTACTCAGTCTTATTTCGACTTAACGTCAATCATTTTGACTCTAACGTGCTTCTCCATATTTCTAATTTAACTTCTACCTCCGCCTTGGTCTCATCAATAAGCACAATATCATCTGCGAATAGCATACACCATGGCACCTCATCTTGGATATCCTTTGTCAACTCGCAAAAACGTAAGGACTCAAAGCAGATCCTTGGTGTAAGCCTATTGTGATTGGAAAATAGCTTGATCGTCCATTACAAGCCTTCACGCACGTAGTAACACCATCATACATATCCTTGATAACCTCTACATACTTTGAGGGGACTTTCTTCTTCTCAAGTACCCACCATAGAACCTTTCTTAGGACCCTATCATACACCTTCTCAAGATCAACAAATACCATATGTAGATCCTTCTTCTTTTCTCAATATCTCTCTATCAGCTGTCGTATCAAGAAAATAGCCTCCATGGTAGATCTTCCAAGCATAAATCCAGATTGATTTACGAAGACCTTAGTCTCTATTCTCAAACGATGCTCAATAACACTCTCTTACAGTTCCATTGTATGGCTCATAAGCTCAATGCCCCTATAGTTGGCACAATTCTGGATATCCCCCTTATTCTTATAGATAGGCACAAGCATACTCTCCCTCCATCCGTCAGGCATCATATTTGTTTGGAAAATCCTATTAAAAAGGTTAGTCAACCAACGTGTTGGAATTAGATATTTAGATAAGATCGGATAGGATTCCTAAATATATGTATTACCTTATTCAGATTAGGTAAGTTCAGTAATGAGATCCCTACAATCAAGGATCTTGTTACTGTGAATAAGTTAGTACTATCTCATATATAGAGGAGTCTTTGTAATCCTAGGGTGAATAAGTTAATGAGAATGAAGTTTATTCTCCTCTGTTTCTTCTAAATCTCACATGGTATCAGAGCATTCAGGCTCTTCCATGGATTACAAAGCAGCCTTTATGGCTGGAACTTCATCTTCATCCTCATCCTCTACCACTAATTCATCTAGTGGTACATCCTCATCCGAGGGCAACATTCAAGTTCTCACAGAGGGATCATTCCAGAATATCACCCAAAATATCACTCTTCATAAATTGGTTGGAGCCAACTATCTTACTTGGGCACAATCAATCAGATTAGCCATCAATGGGAGATGGAAGATGGGTTATCTTACTGGAGAAACTTCAGCACCCTCCACAGATGATCCAAGATATGCCCAGTGGAGTTCAGAGAATTCCATGGTCATGTCCTGGTTGATTAACTCCATGGATGCAAGTGTTGGGAGGTCCTTTATGTTTCTCCCAACTGCAAGAAGTGTCTGGGAGACCATCAAGGAGACTTACTCAGACATGGAGGATCATTCACATCTATATAACCTAAACTCTCAATTGTGGAAAATGCAGCAAGGGGCAAGAAATGTCACTGAGTACTATAACCACATGGTGGGAATTTGGCATGAATTAGATCTGTTTGAAGAAGAAGGATGGACAGATGCGGAGGCGGTGCAAGGTGCAGGGAAGAAGGTAGAGAGGGGGTGGACATGTGTCTTCCTTGCGGGACTGAACAAGGACCTAGAAGAAGTCAGAGGGAGAATTTTGGGAAAACATGCATGAGCAAGTCTGAGCGAAGTGTTTCCAGAAGTCAGAAGAGAAGAAGGAAGAAGAAAAGTGATCTTTGGAAACCAAGATTCATCCAAGGGAGAGGTAGAAGGATCTGCTTTGGTAGCAAGGGTGGAGAAGGGGATCTCAAGAAAAGAATGTGCCTTGGTGTGACCACTGCAAGAAATTAGGCCACACCAAGGAAACCTCTGGAAATTACATGGTAAACCAGCCAACCTTAAGAGAAGGGTTGGTGAGTACAAATCTGAGGAGAAGCGGCCTTTCAAGTTAGCAATTCAGATCCGACAAGAATAAAGAATCTCCCTTAGATGTCTTTCTTCCATGAAGGAGCAGTTGAGCACCTCTATAAGTTATACCAAACCCAAGATTCTGCTAATCCTTCCTCAAACCTAGTTCGACAGTAAAAACTCTAGGGTTTCTCTCATTTGTACAAAGAAAATGATGTGTGGGCATCGATTCGGTGCCACAGATCATATGACAGGAAACCTCAAGTTCTTTTCAACCTATACACCTTGTAGAACCACTCTACGAGTGAAAATGGCAGATGGTTCATATTCTCCTGTTATGGGAGTAGGATCAGTGCCTTTGACACCTTCTTTAATATTGAAAAATGTCCTTCATGTACCTAAACTCTCTTATAATCTACTATCCATCAGTAAGCTCGCAATAGAACATAATTGCACTATTATTTTTTTACCTTACAGGTGTGTTTTTCAGGATTCAATCTCGGGGAAGAGGATTGGAGTTGCTAGACAAGTAGATGATTTATACCTTCTTGATACACATGCTCCTGAGGCAGCTCTTTGTGCTAATTCTAGATTAGGGCTTTCTGGTGTCTCTGAAAATAAAGTGCTGCTTTGGCACTATAGACTAGGACACCCTAATATTCTCTACATGAAAAAATTGTTACCAAGTTTGTTTCTCAATAAAAAGTCAGACTCCTTTCAGTGTGAGTTTTGTGCATTGGCAAAACATCCTCACAGTTCGTATCTTCCACAACAATACAAACCAACTGCCCCTTTTACTCTTATCCATAGTGATGTTTGGGGACCATCTAAAGTTTCAACTTTATCTGGAAAACGATGGTTTGTAACTTTTATTGATGACCACACAAGGGTTACTTGGGTTTTTCTTTTAAAAGACAAGAGTGAAGTTAGTGATATCTTTCAATCTTTTTACCAAATGGTACTCACTCAATTTCAAACTGGGATTCAGGTAGTTAGGAGTGATCAGGGGAAAGAGTTTGTGAACAACCATCTTAGAAAGTTCTTCCTTGAAAAAGGGATTGTACATCAAAATTCCTGTGCATATACTCCTCAACAAAATGGCCTGGCTGAGAGAAAGAATCGGCAATTACTAGAAATGACCCGAGCTCTTCTTTTTACCACTCATGTGCCATCCTATCTCTGGGGAGAAGCCTTACTTCATTCTACCTATCTCATCAATAGACTTCCATCAAAACCCCTTCAGTTTCAAACACCAGTCCACAACCTTCTTTGTGCATTTCCTCAGTCCAGACTTGTCACTACCATGCCTCTTAAGGTCTTTGGGTGTACTGTTTTTTATCCTAATCATGATCCTCATAGGGGTAAATTAGATCCAAAGGCTCATAAGGGTATATTTGTTGGGTTCTCAAATACACAGAAAGGGTACAAATGTTTCAATCCTTCCACTAAGAAAATCTTTGTCTCCATGGATGTTACCTTCCATGAAGCCTGTGTATTTCAGATTCGGGGAGCAATCTCATGAATCAAAGACCTTCCTATCCTTCCTATGCTATTTTTGAGGATTCTGCTCTTCCTAATCCTCCATTTAAACCTCCACCTAAGTCTCTCAACATTTCCTTGATGAGACCACCAATGTCCCACTACTACTACGAACTGAACTCGAGCATAAATCCCGGGACTGGTTCTAGTCCTAGTCTGAGCATAAATCCCGGGACTGCTTTTAGTCCTAGTCCTCCAGTGAATGAGGAAAGATGGAAGGGCATTGTGTACTCAAGAAAAGGAAAGATCTTCCACCAACAAAGATCTCCAAGAGTCTCATCGGGAGAGAATCCACCATCAACCCAAGATCAAGCGGTAGGCATAGCAGTAATACTTCAAAATGTTCGTAACTTCCTTCCTATTGCAGTCAGAAAAGGGGTTAGAACTTGCACTAAAAACCCTAAATATCCTCTGTCCAATTTTATATCCTATGGAAAACTGTCTCCTTCATACTCTGCTTTTATCTCTCAAACCTCTACACTTACAGTTCCTAATAATATTAGAGAAGCTCTAGATGTTCCAGAATGGAAGGAGGCTGTCTTAGAGGAAATGAGGGCGTTGGAGAAGAATGCTACTTGGGA
Source organism: Gynochthodes officinalis (assembly GCA_020080225.1). NCBI lineage: Eukaryota > Viridiplantae > Streptophyta > Magnoliopsida > Gentianales > Rubiaceae > Gynochthodes > Gynochthodes officinalis. Next base: position 38,245,857 of record CM034619.1, on the reverse strand, counting down.
AAAAGTCATATTACCTCAGGGCAAAGTTCCAGTTGGATGCAAGTGGGTATTTACTATTAAGTACAAGGTTGATGGTTCCCTTGAAAGAAGAAAGGCTAGGTTAGTGGCAAGAGGTTTTACACAAACCTATGGAATTGATTACACAGAAACGTTTTCTCCAGTGGCTAAGTTAAATACAGTGAGAGTTCTATTGTCACTTGCTGTTAATCTTAACTGGCCTTTAAATCAGTTGGATGTCAAAAATGCGTTTCTTCATGGTGATCTTCAAGAAGAAGTATATATGGAAGCACCTCCGGGATTTGAGAAAGGGTTTGGATCACAGGTGTGCAGACTAAAAAAGTCCTTGTATGGACTTAAACAAAGTCCTAGGGCTTGGTTTGATAGGTTCACAAGGTTTATGAGAAGGCAGGGATATCAGCAGGCCCACTCTGATCATACTCTTTTTGTAAAAAGGTCAAAGTTGAGGAAGATTGTCATCCTGATAGTATATGTAGATGATATCATATTAACAGGCAATGATGAGGAAGAAAGTACCAGTCTAAAGCAGAAGTTGGCCACAGAATTTGAAATCAAGGATCTTGGACAACTTAGGTATTTTTTGGGAATGGAAGTGGCTAGGTCACACGAGGGTATAGTAGTCTCTCAGAGGAAGTATATCTTAGATTTGTTGAAAGAGACAGGAATGAGTGCGTGTAAACCGGTTGATACTCCAATTGAGGCAAATGCAAAACTAGGAGATGATTCAGTGGAAAACAGGTTGATAGAGGCAGATACCAGAGATTGGTGGGGAAACTCATATATCTATCCCATACAAGACCTGATATAGCATTTGCTGTGAGCCTAGTAAGTCAGTTTATGCATTCTCCAAGGCAGGAGCATGAGAATGCAGTGTTCAGGATTCTCAAGTACTTGAAGGGAACCCAGTGCGATGGATTGTTCTTCGAAAGAATGAGAAGAGAGATGTTGAAGCCTATCTTGATGCAGATTGGGCTGGTTCGATGGTGATAGAAGATCAACTTCGCTATTGCACTTACATATGGGGCAATTTGGTTACTGGAGGAGCAAGCAGAATGTGGTGGCGTAGTATGAAGCTGAATTTAGAGCCATGGCACATGGAATTTGTGAGTTGTTATGGTTGAGAAAGGTTCTCAGGGATTTAGGCATAATGACTGAAGGTCCTATGAAGCTGTTTTGTGACAATAAGGCAGCTATAAGCATTGCTCAGAATCCGGTGCAACATGACCGGACTAAACATGTTGAGGTGGACAGGCACTTTATTAAGGAAAACCTGGAGAATGGAGTGATATGTACCCCATTTGTATCTTCCAGAATGCAGGTTGCAGATATTCTCACAAAGGGATTGGCTAAACCACTGTTTGATGGTCATACAAACAAGCTGGGAATGAAGAACATCTTCCTACCAGCTTGAGGGGGAGTGTTGGAATTAGATATTTAGATAAGATCGGATAAATATATGTATGAATTAGATATTTAGATAAGATCGGATAGGATTCCTAAATATATGTATTACCTTATTCAGATTAGGTAAGTTCAGTAATGAGATCCCTACAATCAAGGATCTTGTTACTGTGAATAAGTTAGTACTATCTCATATATAGAGGAGTCTTTGTAATCCTGGGGTGAATAAGTTAATGAGAATGAAGTTTATTCTCCTCTGTTTCTTCTAAATCTCACACAACGTATTGCTACATCCCCTAAGCATCTCCACACTTCACTAGGGATCTCATCTAGCCCCAATGCTCTACCCGTCTTCATCCTCTTTAATGCCTCATTAATTTCATGCTCTCTAATTCTACGCACAAACCTTCTGTTTGAGTCATCATAAACATCCTCCAACTCTATTCTACTTCCATCACTTCTCTCATTAAATAGTTTGCTAAAATAGCTCATCCACCTTTTCTCAACGTCTGCTTCTCTTACCAAAAGTTTTTGGTTTTCATCTTTATACATCTAACCTACGTCAAGTCTTTACTTTTCCTGTCCCTTATCTTTACAAGCCTATAGATACCTTTTTCTCCTTCCTTACTCCCTAGTTGTTTTTACATCTCTGAAAAAACCTTGCCTTTAGCCTCTAGCCTCTAGCCTCTCGCACAGCTTTCTTAGCATTTGTTCTCGCCAGTCTAAACTTTTGCAGATTCTCATCACTATGACATTTATAAAAATGCCTGAAACACTCCTTATGTTTAATTGCCTCCTGTACCTCTTCATTCCACCACCAAGTTTCCTTTGTTTGTTGTCCGTTCCCTTTACTTTCCCCTAAGGTGCTCCTTGCCACTCTCTGAATGCAATCAGTCATCTCATTCCACATCACATGTGCATCACCCTCCAGTAGCCACGGTCTTTCCTTCAAAGCTATTTGTTTTTCCTCTTTTAGTTTCCACCATCTTATTCTTGGGTTCTGAACAACTTTCTGCATTTTGCGTACTTTGTTACTTTGTAGGGTTAGTGGTTTTTTTTTTTTCTCTTTTTTTACTATGCACTTGGTAGTTGTTGTCCTCTTGTATTCATGTTATCGTTCAACAAAAAACGTCCTTTTTTGTTAAAGGCATATTGGTTCACCAAAGTAACAAGAGCCAGGTTTTACTCCAGTAAGATGATCATGCGAAAAAGTTCAGTTCACTTCATCCCCATCTAGTTAGCACTCCCACCTCTTTTGTGAAATTAAGGATTCCATTAGACAACTATTAACTTCAGTAGACCATTATTTCATTACTACATAATAATGATGAACACAACAACCTGTTCATCGTACTAAAAGTGCAATATGCAGAACAAAGATTTATTAGTAAAATGAAAACATTAACTTTACTGCATAAAAAAATTGCACAGAGGGGCTTCAGCCTTCTAAACAAGAGGTTTGACTATTACAATGATGATTGTCCAAATAATTTTGCAAATTATATACCTGATTTGCAATGACCCATTGGGCGAATGGTAAGCGTAGCTCATGGCAAAGCTCAATCATGTCCCCTCCTTGTGTCAAAAGTTTCACATTGTTCCTTCAAATTTAAGAATAAAATAAGTGAACATACTAAGCACAATACCACTATTATGAAACAACAGGAGAGGATTACAAACAAAAGGAGACCTATTCAGCTGACGACAACCTCCTGACATTCGCATTGCTATGTTCTCTAAACGCTTTGCGCAATGCTGTCTAAATACTCTAGCAGCAACCTCGACAACCTGATCACGATAACTAGTGTCAACATCTGTGAGCATTACAGAAGAGGTATCACCTTCAACCAATTTCAATCTTCCCACTCTCTCGTGTTCATTGCTGCTCAATGACTCATTGAAAATAGAATTCACAATTTTCTCATAAACACCACTGTCTTCAGAAGTATGGATTGTTCGAAGAACATCTGAATATTCAAAAAGGAAGATTATAAAATTTAATCATGAGATGAAACATATAGGCATTGCAAGGACTCTTCAATGTTAACAATGAAATGAAATTTATATAGTGTTTATAACACATTTCTAAAATTCATCATCTCATTAAGATAAGATAATATAAGAAACAAATAAATCAAAATATATTATTAACTTTTCAAAAGTAAGCTCTTAATAATCTGAACGAGTCTCTACAAGCATGTGTGAAAGAGAGAGAAACAGAGATGTATACAATAGCTTAACAAAATCTAAAGATGTGAAGCTGCAAATCCCAAAGTCTCAAGAAAAGAAAGTATAGACTACATAATCAAAAAGATGTACAATTTGAAAATAGGAAGAATATATTTCAGGATGAAACAAAACAGTAAACTCGATTGGTAATGTTAACGTTTATATTGCAAAATTAGCCTAAAAAATAACATATTTTAAGAACTAGTTTGAATCACTATGACAAGTTTGAAGTTATTCAATAGCTCCTCTAGGGTCTTAGCAACTTCATTGTGTTAACTCTGCAGAAAGAAAAGAATAATTTATTCCCAGGGTATCTGTTTGAAAAGTAAGAAAAGTAAGAAAGCATGGGTCTCTTTCTAGGTCACAAACCAGACTGCATAAACTATTTAGCTTACCCTAAGGGTTACAATTTTGAAACCATAAATATTGTTTCATCAATTTGCTTCTATTGTGCAAAAGGGTGGGGGTAGAAAACCTAAATGTTAGTAATAATACCCATTTCAAGTCATGAACAATGCATCAATTTTGGAATGACAGTACCTATTACATTTTCATTGCATTATCACTCTGATAGTGCGGCGAGGGGGAAGACATCAACTTATTTACCCAAATTAGTTCCCAACAACAAAGTGTAGTCTACAATAAAGAAAAATCTCATGCTTCAAACAGTAAGGATAATGTATACAAATCAAACATAATTCTTTAAAGATGTGCCCGAGGATATGAAGTCAGCCATCAATTTTTTTTTAAATATTCTTCACTTTCAAAAGCTAATATAAGTGACTATATTTATGCAAAACACTTACTGTCCAAAAGCTCATACTCCATTCTGGGAGGAAAAGCACGTTGAAGAAGTTCTGTGGCAGATGGACGCTCTGATGGACTAGATGACATCAGAAGCCTCAACAAGGATGCCTGCTCAGGAAATTGAGAAACCCAACCAGAAGGAAGTTCTCCTTTTTGTGTCAAATCAGAAAGAAGAACATGTCTTTCCATTGCTGTGCCAAACGGGTGCCAAAGCTCAAAGAAAACAACTCCTAAACTATACATGTCAGCCTGTAAAATCATACAGACATGAACAGATAATCAAGATGGAATAATGACCATTTTGAGCAAATGAACCTTGTCTAAACCATCAAAGATGTACCTTCTCATTGATCTTTGGCCACCCTTGCTCTATTTCAGGTGCAGTATAGAAGTAAGTACCAACTTGGCCAGTACCATCAACTGAAACTCCAACTGTTTCCATAGCATCAATACCCTGTTCCACTTGTTCCAGCTTCAAGAACTTAGCTGAAATGAGAAGCACAAAGATATCATTTTGAGAGTTTTCTGTTGTCTACCTCATTTTTGCATTTCTGGTGGCAGATAGATTTCAGTGCTTGTAATTCTAGCAATACATCAAGCAGGAAAAATCTATACAAGATAATTGCCAACAAAGCATTCCACAAAAAAAAAAAAAAAAAAAAAAAAAATACTCCCTATCACAGAAAAAGAGTATTTTTGGATGAGTATTTTTTTTTTCCTTTGTTATTACAATTTTCCATTTCTATACTTAACTTTCAATTTTGGTCACACATAGTTATTATTACTAAGAATACTATAGGAATTTTATTCAAAAATGGACTGTGAGATTTAGAAGAAACAGAGGAGAATAAACTTCATACTCCTTAACTTTTTTTTTTTTTAAGATTACAAAGACTCCTCTATATATGAGATAGTACTAACTTATTCACAGTAACAAGATCCTTGATTGTAGGGATCTCATTACTGAACTTACCTAATCTGAATAAGGTAATACATATATTTAGGAATCCTATCCGATCTTATCTAAATATCTAATTCATACATATATTTATCCGATCTTATCTAAATATCTAATTCCAACACTCCCCCTCAAGCTGGTAGGAAGATGTTCTTCATTCCCAGCTTGCTTGTATGACCATCAAACAGTGGTTTAGCCAATCCCTTTGTGAGAATATCTGCAACCTGCATTCTGGAAGATACAAATGGGGTACATATCACTCCATTCTCGTGTTTTCCTTAATAAAGTGCCTGTCCACCTCAACATGTTTAGTCCGGTCATGTTGCACCGGATTCTGAGCAATGCTTATAGCTGCCTTATTGTCACAAAACAGCTTCATAGGACCTTCAGTCATTATGCCTAAATCCCTGAGAACCTTTCTCAACCATAACAACTCACAAATTCCATGTGCCATGGCTCTAAATTCAGCTTCAGTGCTACTTCTGGCCACCACATTCTGTTTCTTGCTCCTCCAGGTAACCAAATTGCCCCATATGTAAGTGCAATAGCCAGAAGTTGATCTTCTATCAGTCACTGAACCAGCCCAATCTGCATCAGTATAGGCTTCAACATCTCTCTTCTCATTCTTTCTGAAGAACAATCCACTGCCCGGGGTTCCCTTCAAGTACTTGAGAATCCTGAACACTGCATTCTCATGCTCCTGCCTTGGAGAATGCATAAACTGACTTACTAGGCTCACAGCAAATGCTATATCAGGTCTTGTATGGGATAGATATATGAGTTTCCCCACCAATCTCTGGTATCTGCCTCTATCAACCTGTTTTCCACTGATATCATCTCCTAGTTTTGCATTTGCCTCAATTGGAGTATCAACCGGTTTACACGCACTCATTCCTGTCTCTTTCAACAAATCTAAGATATACTTCCTCTGAGAGACTACTATACCCTCGTGTGACCTAGCCACTTCCATTCCCAAAAAATACCTAAGTTGTCCAAGATCTTTGATTTCAAATTCTGTGGCCAACTTCTGCTTTAGACTGGTACTTTCTTCCTTATCATTGCCTGTTAATATGATATCATCTACATATACTATCAGGATGGCAATCTTCCTCAGCTTTGACCTTTTTACAAAAAGAGTATGATCAGAGTGGGCCTGCTGATATCCCTGCCTTCTCATAAACCTTGTGAACCTATCAAACCAAGCCCTAGGACTTTGTTTAAGTCCATACAAGGACTTTTTTAGTCTGCACACCTGTGATCCAAACCCTTTCTCAAATCCCGGAGGTGCTTCCATATATACTTCTTCTTGAAGATCACCATGAAGAAACGCATTTTTGACATCCAACTGATTTAAAGGCCAGTTAAGATTAACAGCAAGTGACAATAGAACTCTCACTGTATTTAACTTAGCCACTGGAGAAAACGTTTCTGTGTAATCAATTCCATAGGTTTGTGTAAAACCTCTTGCCACTAACCTAGCCTTTCTTCTTTCAAGGGAACCATCAGCCTTGTACTTAATAGTAAATACCCACTTGCATCCAACTGGAACTTTGCCCTGGGGTAATATGACTTTTTCCCAAGTAGCATTCTTCTCCAACGCCCTCATTTCCTCTAAGACAGCCTCCTTCCATTCTGGAACATCTAGAGCTTCTCTAATATTATTAGGAACTGTAAGTGTAGAGGTTTGAGAGATAAAAGCAGAGTATGAAGGAGACAGTTTTCCATAGGATATAAAATTGGACAGAGGATATTTAGGGTTTTAGTGCAAGTTCTAACCCTTTTCTGACTGCAATAGGAAGGAAGTTCTGAACATTTTCAGAAGTATTACCTGTTGCGTCTACTGTTTGATCTTGGGTTGATGGTGGATTCTCCCCCGGGACAGACACTTGGAGATGCTGTTCAGGTGGAAGATCTTTCCCTTTACTTGAGTACACAATGCCCTTCCATCTTTCCTCATTCACTGGAGGACTAGGACTAAAAACAAGTCCTGGGGATTTATGCTCAGACTAGGACTAGAACCAGTCACGGGATTTATGCTCGAGTTCAGTTCGAGTTCGAGTAGTAGTGGGACATTGGTGGTCTCATCAAGGAAATGTTGAGAGACTTAGGTGGAGGTTGAAATGGAGGAGGTTTAAATGGAGGATTAGGAAGCAGAATCCTCAAAAATAGCATAGGAAGGATAGGAAGGTCTTTCGATTCATGAGATTGCTCACTGAATCTGAAATACCTGAGCTTCATGGAAGGTAACATCCATGGAGACAAAGATTTTCTTAGTGGAAGGATTGAAACATTTGTACCCTTTCTGTGTGTTTGAGAACCCAACAAATATACCCTTATGAGCCTTTGGATCTAATTTACCCCTATGAGGACCATGATTAGGATAAAAAACAGTACACCCAAAGACCTTAAGAGGCATGGTAGTGACAAGTCTGGACTGAGGGAATGCACAAAGAAGGTTGTGGACTGGTGTTTGAAACTGAAGGGGTTTCGATGGAAGTCTATTGATGAGATAGGTAGAATGAAGTAAGGCTTCTCCCCAGAGATAGGATGGCACATGAGTGGTAAAAAGAAGAGCTCGGGTCATTTCTAGTAATTGCCGATTCTTTCTCTCAGCCAGGCCATTTTGTTGAGGAGTATATGCACAGGAATTTTGATGTACAATCCCTTTTTCAAGGAAGAACTTTCTAAGATGGTTGTTCACAAACTCTTTCCCCTGATCACTCCTAACTACAGATCGGTTTGAAATTGAGTGAGTACCATTTGGTAAAAAGATTGAAAGATATCACTAACTTCACTCTTGTCTTTTAAAAGAAAAACCCAAGTAACCCTTGTGTGGTCATCAATAAAAGTTACAAACCATCGTTTTCCAGATAAAGTTGAAACTTTAGATGGTCCCCAAACATCACTATGGATAAGAGTAAAAGGCGATTGGTTTGTATTGTTATGGAAGATCTGACTGTGAGGATGTTTTGCCAATGCACAAAACTCACCTTTGAAAGAGTCTGACTTTTATTGAGAAACAAACTTGGTAACAATTTTTTCATGTAGAGAACATTAGGGTGTCCTAGTCTATAGTGCCAAAGCAGCACTTTATTTTCAGAGACACCAGAAAGCCCTAATCTAGAATTAGCACAAAGAGCTGCCTCAGGAGCATGTGTATCAAGAAGGTATAAACCATCTACTTGTCTAGCAACTCCAATCCTCTTCCCCGAGATTGAATCCTGAAAAACACACCTGAAGCGAGAAAAATAATAGTGCAATTATGTTCTATTGCGAGCTTACTGATGGATAGTAGATTATAAGAGAGTTTAGGTACATGAAGGACATTTTTCAATATTAAAGAAGGTGTCAAAGGCACTGATCCTACTCCCATAACAAGAGAATATGAACCATCTGCCATTTTCACTCGTAGAGTGGTTCTACAAGGTGTATAGGTTGAAAAGAACTTGAGGTTTCTGTCATATGATCTGTGACACGAGAACCTGATGCCCACACATCATTTTTTCTTTGTACAAATGAGAGAAACCCTAGAGTTTTACATGTCGAACTAGGTTTGAGGAAGGATTAGCGAGAATCTTGGGTTTGGTATAACTTATAGAGGTGCTCAATCTGTTCCTTCATGGAAGAAAGACTGTCTAAGGAGATTCTTGTTGCTGTCGGATCTGAATTGCTAACTTGAAAGGCCTGCTTCTCCTCAGTTTGTACTCACCAACCCTTCTCTTAAGGTTGGCTGGTTTACCATGTAATTTCAGCAGTTTCCTTGGTGTGGCCTAATTTCTTGCAGTGGTCACACCAAGGCACATTCTTTTCTTCAGATCCCCTTCTCCAGCCCTTGCTACCAAAGCAGATCCTTCTACCTCGCCCTTGGATGAATCTTGGTTTCCCAGCATCACTTTTCTTCTTCCTTCTTCTCTTCTGACTTCTGCAAACACTTCTCTCATACTTGGTAATGGATGTTTTCCCAAAATTCTCCCTCTGACTTCATCTAGGTCCTTGTTCAAACCTGCAAGGAAGACAAATATCCTCCCCCTCTCTACCTTCTTCCCTTACCTTTGCTGTCTCCACATCATCCATCCTTCTTCTTCAAACAAATCTAATTCATGCCAAATTCCCACCATGTGATTATAGTACTCAGTGACATTTCTTGCCCCTTGCTGCATTTTCCACAATTGAGAGTTTAGGTTATATAGATGTGAATGATCCTCCATGTCTGAGTAAGTCTCCTTGTGATCTCCCGGACACTTCTTGCAGTTGGGAGAAACATAAAGGACCTCCCAACACTTGCATCCATGGAGTTAATCAACCAGGACATGACCATGGAATTCTCACGAACTCCATGGGCATATCTTGGATCATCTGTGGAGGGTGCTGAAGTTTCTCCGGTAAGATAACCCATCTTCCCTCTCCCATTGATGGCTAATCTGATTGATTGTGCCCAAGTAAGATAGTTGGCTCCAACCAATTTATGAAGAGTGATATTTTGGGTGATATTCTGGAATGATCCCTCTGTGAGAACTTGAATGTTGCCCTCGGATGAGGATGTACCACTAGATGAATTAGTGGTAGAGGATGAGGATGAAGATGAAGTTCCAGCCATAAAGGCTGCTTTGTAATCCATGGAAGAGCCTGAATGCTCTGATACCATGTGAGATTTAGAAGAAACAGAGGAGAATAAACTTCATACTCCTTAACTTTTTTTTTTTTTAAGATTACAAAGACTCCTCTATATATGAGATAGTACTAACTTATTCACAGTAACAAGATCCTTGATTGTAGGGATCTCATTACTGAACTTACCTAATCTGAATAAGGTAATACATATATTTAGGAATCCTATCCGATCTTATCTAAATATCTAATTCATACATATATTTATCCGATCTTATCTAAATATCTAATTCCAACATGGACAAGTTTTTTTTGGGGGGGACTTAAAACTAGATTCTTTTTCTGGGACGAAGATAGTCAATCCTCAACTAAGAGACTTATACTGCCATCTTTTCCTCTTTTGTGCTATTTTGCACCTGATAAAAATGCAATACTTCATTTAATCATTTCAGGACTGGAGAGTAGGCAAGATGACTATGCAACCACAAGGCAGTTTCAGCCATATCAACTTTTCCATTGATGCTCTAAATTTTGATCTCAGATTCAACACAGTAAAAAATTTTTAATGCAGGACAGAATATGTTTGGAATACACTTAACTAGGAAATTTTAACTGTTTGAGGAGTTTTTTTCTTTTAAAAGAAGTTTTAGTCTTTTAGAGGTTGCCAAATTACAATAATATTTAAAATAGGAAACTAAAGGTGTGTGCATTTGTGTTTTCCTATTTAGGACAAAATATATGTAGGCTTTTGTTGATTCTGTTTATTGTGGAATAAAAATTAAGAGTCGATTTTCTATTTTTTTCCCCAAAACCCTAGGCTTGGATTTTCTTGTTCCTTCCACATTTGTAGGTTTTGATTCCTTGTTCCCTCAATTTTGGTACCAGAACTCAAGGTTCTGATGGCGCATGACTGAGAGCTAACCCTGGGATGAGCCTTAATCAGCAACAAAATTACAACAGGTAGTTGAGCAAGTTACGCAACAGGTGCAGAACCTAGAGTGTAATTGAAGGAACAAGAATCCAAAAGCTACAAAACGAAGGAACAAAACCCAACTCTAGGATTTAGGGAAAAAACAGAGAACCATCTCTGAATTTTAACCAAATTTATCAAAACATCACAAAAACCTATGTTAGTTCTGTCCTAGAGTCCTTTTTATAGGAGAATACATACACCTTTAGTTTCCTATTCTAAATATAATTGTAATGTGGCAACTACTAAAAGATTCAAACTCCTACTAAAAGACTAAAACTCCGAAAACAATCAAAATTTCCTAATTAAATTTAGTCCTAACGTATTCTGTCCTGGATCAATAATTACTCTGTGGAAGCGCAAGAAGGGATGCCAAAAGGTGCCCTAGACCTATTACACCAGCTGGAGGGTTGTGAAGAGGTGGCGTTTGAAGAGGAAGAAGATGAGGTCAACCCGTTCTATAGTCCCATGAACCCATAACCCCAGCATCCCCTAGACCCTTTACACCAGTAGAGAATGTTGAAGAGGAGGCATTTGAAGAGGAAGAAGAGGAGGTCAACCTGTTCCATGGTCCATTGAACCCACAACCCCAACACAGTTGACAGGAGGAGCACTTGGCTAGGGCCTTAGAATTAAATACAGGGCGAAAATTTAAATTCCAGATTTCCATGGCAGATTACATGCTGAAGATTTCCTTGATTGGGAATCAAATCTGGAAAACTATTTTGAATGGAAACCAATGACCGAAGAGCATAAAGTCTTGGTGGAAAAGATTAGAGGAGCAACTTAGAAGGCAAGGCAAGCAGAAAATACACACTTGGGAGACCATGAAAGCCAAGTTGCGCAAACAGTTTCCACCAGCAAATTATTTAATGACCTTGTATGAGAAGTTCCATAGGTGTCACCCAAAGAACGAGGACAGTTGAAGAGTACAGACTCAACTTTTCCATACATGAAGAGGATTCAATGAAACCAATCAGCAGCTTACTACAAGGTACATGGCTGATTTGAGTGATGCTACACAGGATGAGCTAAGAGTCCCAAGGTCTGCAAACCTAGAAGATGCACACCAGTGTGAGCAAAAGAATGAGTTAAGCACGGGATTAAGAGTTTGGAAGTGTCTATGAGTGCTACTAGGTCTGGAGCACTCCAAAAGCTGGTACTGCTGCTGATTTTGAAAGGTAGAAAGGACCAGATCAAAATAGTGCTTCTTTCGGCAAAGGAAATCAGAATAACCACCTTGGGAGGAACTCTTCTGGTTGCTTCTCTTGTGGTGATCAAGGTCGTAGCTATTCAAATTGTCCAAAAAGGCAACTTAACTTGGTTACAAATAAAGAGGATAGTAAGGAACAGCCCTTAAATCTTCCCATATATGACGAATACAATAATGATGAAGAACCAGTAATTGATCTATTGCCTGTCCAAGGTGAGAGTGTATTTGAGCACCGAGTTGTGGCAACCAAAAAGACTGAGGAGCCCAATGGACCAAAGGATTGGAGGTTTCATAACATTTTTTGAACTCAGGTGAACTATGGAGGTAAAGTTTGTAGCATGATCATTGACAATAGAAGATGTGAGAATTTGGTTTCCCAAGAAGTGGTGAAGAAGTTAAAGCTATAAAAGGAAAAAAATCCTCATCCTTATAAAGTGTCCTGGTTTCGCAAAGGGAATGAAGTTCCTAAAACTTCTTGGTGTCTGGTAAATTTTTCTATGGGGACTGATTTTGATAGAGTCTGGGTGCGACATTCTACCAATGGATGGTTGTCATATCTTATTGGGGCATTCATGGATATATACTACAGATATGACACACTTGACCACTCGAAATACTTACACTTTTCATAAGGATGGAAAGAAATTTACATTGAAACTGATGAAAGCAGTAGCCAATGACAGAAACCAGGAGAAGGGTGTATGCTATATTGTAATTAGTGGTCAAGTTCAAAGCAAAAGTTAAAGTTCCAAGAAGCGTAGAAGGAGCTGGGAAGAATATCGGATAGAAGCCTCCTTTGATGTCATGGCAGTTATTTTAACTCCCAGGAGTCAAGTTTTTCTCCAGCCTGGGAGAATTGATGCAGGACAGAATATGTTAGGAATATATTTAATTACGTAACTTTTTTATTGTTTTAGGAGTTTTAGTTTTTTAGTTAGAGTTTGAGTCTTTTAGTACTTCCAAAATTACAATTACATTTAGAGTAGGAAACTAAAGGGTTATGTATTCTCCTATAACTAGGACTTTAGGACAGAATGCACATAGGTTTTTGTTAATTTTGTTTATTATGGAATAAAATTCAGAGTCTTTTCCTCAAAACCCTAGCCTTGGGTTTCTTGTTCATTCCATGTTTGTAGGTTTTTCGTTCCTTGTTCCCTCAATTTCGGTGACCATGATTAAGATCATAAATGAGTAAAAATGGTATCGAAAGCATAGTAGAGGTAATAAAATACCTAATACACAGAACTTATCACAAAGCTGCATAATATGCCACAAAGGACAACAGCCATGGAAAATTCGTAGCCCACACATATTATTTCTATTCAAAACAAAATGGTATTTTGGGGACCAGAGAAAACATATAATTAATCTAATCCATGAAAACAGCAAACTAGTGGCATCAGTAGATCATAAATCATTATTCGAAAAAGCCAAAATTTTATGCCACTTGCAGTTCCTTCATGATTAGGAGTAAATTATAAACATCTACGAACTTTTCATTTTAAGCAATCATCTAATGCAAAAATAAGATATGTTCACAAGATCCATACCATTCACTTAAGAAAACTCCACCTGCTTGTGCTATTAGCTTCAAATGCGAAAAAGTTTCAGTTATTTATTCCCATTTAGACAGAAAAAATTCCCAAACATATCATATGAAATATGATTGTGATATTTGATGAAACAAATTGATACTAAGCACACAATTTATGTTGCACAGACCCCAATCAAGTCATCAGAATCTAGAGAAATTCCTTACCTAGACCAAAATCCCCAATTTTAATGTCATTGCGAGCATCAAAAAAAATATTGTTAGGAGTCAAGTCACGATGAATGATTCCTTGGCCATGTATGTGTACCAGGCCCTCAACAATCTGGCGAAACAAGTGCCACGCAAGATCTTTATCAAAGTGATTATAAAACTCAAACATTTGGTGAAGTGTCCTGAAGAAACATGGATACTAAATAAGTTAAGCCAAAACATACAGAAAACATAAAACCACATGAAAACTAGAATAATATAGCTTTGATGGTTATGCAGGTTCATAAACAGCCAATAGTTAAGCACATGCCTAAGCAAAGTGGATTGCCTGGCATTGTTAAGGACATAAAATGTAGAAGCAATACTGATGCAGACAAGAACAGATGGTTCATCAGCAAGATTGCTCAAGTTGATTATAGATTCTTAGATTTAGAATTGGATCTTAATTCAGTTCTTTATAATTAGGAGTATTTTTAGTCTTTATTAGTTACTAATTGTAGTTGTATTTGTTTTAGGGAAGTTATCGAGTAGAAAATACTTTTCATAGTAGGATTTTATCTTTTAGGTAATGTTTTAGGCTATAAAAAGCCTTATGTTGCCTTGTTTTCGATACAATGATTGGTCAAAAAAAAATTAAGTTTAGTTATTTGCTTGTTCTTTAGCTTTATGTCTTAGCTTTTTTTAATTTCACAGACCCTCAAAGCCTTCTCTTAACCTTTAGCTAGAGTATGTAGACAAGACCACCACACCCCTCCCTCCCAATGAGAATGTTGATTCATTTGGCAAATGGAGAAAGGAATCGAACCAGAGAAAAAGATTCTGCTCTTGATTGCAAAAGGTTTTTCTTCTTCTTTCAACCAAATTTTTATTGCAAATATGGTTCTAAATGCAGAACTTAGTTTCAGATTTGACGGTTTCGATAAAGATTATGAGTTTACCCAAAAAGATTTTGCTGCTCTGCAAAATCAAGTTTACAATACATGGACAAAAGACTTGAAAGTCTGGATAAAAGACTTGACCATCTTGAAGGTTTACCTGCAGCAGTTGCAAATTTCAAAAGTATTCTCAATGGTTTACTGCTTGGCAATCAACCAATGAAAGCCATGAAAGATGTTAGGTTTTCAAGTTCTTTTTCCACCTAAACCCCTGCCAAATCCCTCTGCTTTGAAGTCTTTGCTACTGGACCCTACCAATGATCTGCCTGATATTGTGTTTGATGATTTTTCATCACAAGAACCTCAGATTGCAGAATTGGTATATTAAAAGGTTGAGCAAGTTAACGAAGAAAACCAAGAAATGTTGTCAATTCTATTGGCTCCAGCAATTGACTTTATGTTTGGAGAACTTCACAAACATAGGGCCGTGAACTCCCTAATTTACACATGTTCCTACCTTACATAAAGCAGAACGGATTATGTCATGATGAAGCAACTATTTCAACAGCATGTATGCATTTTCAGAACCAAACTATTTCATACTCCAAATCTTTAAAACTCAAGCTCAAGTTTTCTCCAACCAAGAGAGAATGATGCAGATAAAGAACAGATGGTTTATCAACAAAATGTTCAAGTTGATTATAGATTCTCAGATAGATTTAGAATTGGATTTTAATTCACTTTTTAATAATTAGGAATATTTTAGAAGTCTTCAATAGTTACTAATTGTAGTTGTATTTGTTTTAGGAAAAGATATAGAATAAGAAACACTTTTAGTAGTTACTAATAGTAGTTGTATTTTTTCAAGCAAAGTTATAGAATAGGAAATACTTCTCATTATAGGATTCTATCTTTTACGTTATAAACAGTCTTATGTTGTCTTATTTTTCGATACAATGACTGATTAAAAACAATTCAAATTTAATTATTTATCTGTTCTTTAGCTTTGTTCCCTAGCTTTTATTTAGTTTTCCTGTTTTCCTCTTATTTTCCCTTTCTTTCTCCCGTTTTACCGTTAATGGTACTGTTCACAGACCCTCTAAGTCTTCTCTAGGCCTTCCACGAGCATGCGTCGACAAGACACCTCCTTGTCCCACATCAAAGACAATTACCAATAGTAACTTAAAATTTTCATCAAAACAGTAATACTTAGTCATACCCATAGGCACAAGAAAATCATTAAGGCACTTGCAATAAATAACACCACCACCATTCCACAAGTTAGAACTTGTTCTACCCACAGAGATCTATCAAACCATTTTAAAACATTTTCCCCACTCTGACCAATTAATAACAACGTGGTGTCTGTGTGTGTAAATTTTGATAATTTATTCACATGTACCAGTAGTAGCATTCAAAAATTGATTTCACCTATTTCAGCCTGCTTTATTATAATTTGGAACAAAATAAACAACAATCTGTCCAATGCATGTATTTGTATGTATATACACATACTACATACATATATGCACAGATATATATACACACACAAATAATTTCTATCCATCTGCATAAGATAATAAGTGATAATACCGAGCACTAGTTTAAATCAAAGAAGTACAGAATGATGGAAAAGAACAGGACAATAGAGGCATGGGGCACAAAGTTTTCCAAGTGAAGGAATGTTGAAGAAAAACCATCAACGCAGTAGAGAATATAAATTATTTTTGTATCAACTGCAAGTCACAGCAAAAAAGCAGGTGGTAAAGGAAGAAGACAACAATGTAGCTCAGAATTCTGCAACAATCACATCAAAAAGCATCCATGCTTATAGCTTTAACAGCTTAATATGTAATCTTAGCACCATTAGCAGGAAAAAGGCTTTATATGCATGATGGTAGAGACCAACTTACTGTTCTTAAGAAATGATCATGAATCAAAAAAGGAGCTTAGTATGCATTCTATAATGATCATTTTATATAACATATAAAATGATAGTAAATTCAACTAATGTGTGAAGGCAAATTGCATCTTCATTACTTAATTTGTGAACAACAAATTCCTTGCGCATTTCAGAAAATGAATTTAGTCATTTGGAAAATCAAGGGACCTGGCATCAGTTATCTGATAAGAAGAGAAACTAATGTTACAAGTGGACAATTTCGCTAAAAAACTTCTTGATGGCAACCAGTTATAAGTATTTGAATGTCCGGAAGTTCCAAAAGTTGCTTTTTTCATTTTATTAATCTTACAAAAAGATCTCCATGCCATCTTCATACCATAAAGTATGTTATTCAGGTTATCCGCGGATAGAGATACAACAGAGAATTAGTTAGAAATTCAGCAGCCCTCACATCCCCAGCAGATGAGAGAATTATAATTCATCTTATAAAAGCTGAAGAAACAGCATCTTCTGTTCACACTTTTATTGTGAATGTTCTTTCTTTTATCTTGGACCAATAAATTTCTTTGCACAGTGGAGAGCCATAAAGCTTCTTAGAGATTTTCCAGCTTAGATCATGGTTGGACACTTATATTTGCATCTTATGATCTATGTGGTTTAAGATGAAGTAGGGATACTGTATCCAGACAAAAGGTGAGGAAAAAGGAACTTTCACCAAAATCCCTAAAAATATTCCAAGTTGAAAAAAAATGACCTGCTAGTATTTTGTATAACACCAAGATGATGAACAATGTAAGGATAATAGACCAAAACATAAAGAAGAATCCACAATATTATCTTCTGTATTCAATTCCCATTCTCTTCTACCCTAGGCCAAGCAAAACCCCCACTCACTGTTAAACAGCTCCTTTCTTTACCTCTGTTTTGTTTTTTACTTACAATTAGGACATTGGTTTCTGGCCATTGTTTGCGGATTTTTACTCTCTTTGCACTCCCTTTCCTTCTTTAGTTAGTTGGAAAGAAGAAGAGAAGCATAACCTTGGGCAGTATTCCATTTGAATGTACAAGTAAGTTGACTCAAGCTTATTTCCAGGACCAAGATCTGATGAAGCTCCATCCATGTAGCTGAAAGTTGAGCTCATAGTTGTTTTTGAGCCTTGGGTAGCATCACCAAAGCAACCAGCAACTCCTGTTTCAAACCATGCCTGAAATTATTTAATTAATTTTGCATCAATTATAGCAGAGTAAACCAGAAGACTTCCAAAAGTTTGATAAACTCTTTAAAATTGCCGGAACATAATATAATATAGATTTAAATTAAAACTGGATGAAAAATAAATAGTGTTGAAGATGCAATGAATATATGAACTGCTGAAATCTCACTTGGTAATACCGTACAACATGTTGGTGCTGCAACCGGGACAACGTAGCAACTTCCCTGGAGGTTACAGAATAGTTAACAATATCACCAGATAAGATTAACCAGCAAATTAGTGACTATGAAACAACAAAGTACTTATACAACATGACTAACTAATCATGGAGTAGCTGATAAAGGCATATAGAAACACATCTTCAAGCAATATCTGCAAATACATAATTAATCCAAGCCACCAACTGCAACTGTCACAGATTAGAAACAGCCTATTCAGTTAAAATGGAGAATATATCCAAAGTATGCACCATTTATTGATGACAAACATTTCCCAATAGAGCCATAAACAATTTAGGGATCGCCTACACATGTAATAATCACTGCCTACATATTTTTTACAGAAATACTATTCTCGATTCCAAACACATTCTAAAGATTGAGCTCACAAATATTTATTTAATGAAAAACTTCAAGCAGGAAAAATTCACTAAAGTGGAAAGTCATAATCATGAATATTTATTTCGTTGTTGGAAAAATGCAATGTAAAACTTCAGGCAGGAAAAATTCACTAAAGTGGAAAATCAAAGTACATCACCAGTTCACCTGAGCAAAAGAAAGCCTAATTTATATAACCTCAAATTATGATCCTTTCAAAAAAGCCTCAAAGGATAGAGCTCTAGCAAGGAAAATAACAAATAAGAGTTTTCATTCGAAGCCATGCAAGGGGACAATGCCGCACATTTCTGTAACAACAGATACAAGCTTCAAGCAGGAAAAATCTATCCAAAGTTAAAATCATAATATCCAGTACAGTAACACAAAAGGACCCGCAAAACTATCCAAAATTACACCTAAGGGCAAAAAGATTTAAAAAAAAATGTTAATAAAAAAATCCCAAATCTTAATCCCTCATGAATACCCAAGTATGATATCAAAAACAGAAACTTATGCAGCAATTCCCAAATCTTAATCCCTCATGATAACATTTTCATCTGTTGCCATCTCTTTCAAAATGAGATTATTAAGAATGTGATACCACAATAGGAAAGCAGGCACAGAAAATGAAGGAGATGATCTCTTTTCAATACCGTCCCCTTATTCAGATTCCAGCTCCTTTTACCAAAATGTCCCTAAACCCCATTAATCCGAATCCTCTTTTGCTGATCAGATTTTTGTAATCAAGTCAAAGGTCAACATAGAACAACTATTGAAGAGAGAGGAAATAAAATTTACCCTAACCAACCTGATTATATTTTATTAAGTATTATAACCTCTATACCAATCAGTAAAATTTTTTTTCCCTTTGTGAAAAGTGAGAATATGATATATTCATTTACAGCAGTCTGTACAAACTGATGGGGGTGATTACCAGATTAACATTGGTTGTAGATGACCAACCACCCTAGGGAGTTTCATTTCCATACTAAATTTTATACCAGATCGTTAGCAAAAGTTTCTAATCCATTACAGGTACTTTTACCATTTTTCAATAACAATCAATACTTAGGAAATATCCTTTTTCTATATTCAAGAGATAAGGAGCTCAAGATACTTATTTTCTTTCAAAAAGCTAGGTTCAGATTTAGAGAAACCAAATGCCAAATAACATAACAGCTTATTCATAGAATTTATGCAAAAATATATATTCAACCTTTCACCTAAAAATGCATATGCTCCAAAAATTCCAGTACACTGCATTATTTCTCTTTTATAGTGGATTCTACCCCTTTTCATCATTACTCTCACATGGCAAATTCCTTTGGTATATTATGACAAATTTAACTTCCTCATGGAATTCATGACTGTCTTGAAAAACTGCAGATGCTTGAGTCAAATAACTAAAACCATTACGACAAAACTTTTCATTTGTAAGAATATTAAACCTTCTCTACATTAGATTTAGTATGTACATCTGTAAATTTAAATTAAAGATCAAACAGTGATGCACAATGAGTTTTGGCATTCTATTGCTCAATCAGAGCAGGTGGTCAAGGATTTAATGGCTGTTTGGATTTGTAAAGAGTAATTAAGGAAAGCAAGAGGAGGAAGAGAAGGAGAATTTCCAGGAATACACCCAGATTCACTAGGTCAGATCCCCATCGGCAAGGTTGGCATAAACCAGCATCCCACAAACTCCACTTAGAATAATCCTCCATTGCTAAACATAATTGGCTACTTAAGCACAGATGTATTTCACAAGCTGATTCTACTCCTACAAGGAATGCTTCTAATAAGAAACCAAAACAATTGATTAAGAAACAATATCTAAGTTACCTAAGCTACCAAAACACTGATATATACTTCCCTAAAAAGCTAAAATGCAATAAAAGCTGAAAATCAACAGAGCATCTGCATGCCAAATAAATGCTCATGATATTGAAGACAAATATCTCAAATGAAGTTCATTGAATCTTGTTCCAGCCTGAACTATCATTGAGCTTCCAGCGACAATTCTTTAAAAGAGACAAATCCAGATATCATTCATGAATTAACTTTTTCTTCAAGACTTTAAAGTAATGCTTTTGCCTTTTCCAAATCAATGAAAACTTTGGGACATCCACAATGACTTTTGTTAAAATAAGAAGTAAAATAAACACAATGAGATGGTAACCTCAGTATGCGATCATTTATTGGTGGGCCCTTGCCCTTCAACCGAATCTTCTTTACAGCATACTGCCTTCCATCTATCTTATTCTTACACAGCACAACATGACCAAACCCTCCATGACCTGAAAGGAGACACAAGATACACATACATATACAGCCATGCATCACATAAAGAAAATTGAGAAAGAAAAAAATCCTAAAACAGGTAACAGATCCTAGCAATCAAATCCATAGATACAGAACCTGAATCTATCACTTTCTCCACAAAAGAAACATTTAAAAGTGAAAGACATTTCAGTAAACTCAGACTAGAAAAATGAAATGTCTAGTGAGACACCTTAAGCATGATGAGCATTCAACCCAATATACAAAATTCTCATTATAGTGACAAACCGAGATTCAACCAAAAATTTATTCAAGAATGAAGAAACTCACGGGATCACAAAACAACAGGCTGCAGAATATTGATAAACTCATCATTCTGGGGTTGTCATTGATTGATGGTCTTTCTTCTTTATAACTTTTCTCAAGTAAATCTACCAATATGTTTTCTCCTTTTTTTCTTTATAAAGAAAAATGTTATTAATCAACAAGCAACAAGGGGTACAACTTAACAACATAGAAAATAGACACGCGCTGTTTGCTTTAGAAGAAGTTAAAGGAGCATTCCCCTTCCCCAACACCCCCCTCCAGCCCCACCCTAAAAAAAAAGAAAAAAACCAAAAACTAAAGTTTTGAGAAACAAAAACTATTTGCAAAAAGCACTAATGTTGAAAACACACCTTCATGAGTGATAAAAGCCAAAAGAAAACTTTAAAAACACTAGAGAGCACCTTGTTTCTTTTAACTTGATAAAAATCAAGTATAAGCTTGTTCTCATAAAAGAGAAGACATTCTAAGGTCAAATATTAAATTACAGCATTAGGGCTACTAGAAGTTCAAAGACAGATTTCTTTATGAAACCTCTAAACTTATCCCTGGGAAAAAAAAATGGGCATGTCCTCCTGAGGTCATATGATGTTTAAGTGCTTACAAGTCACATGGTCTCAGGTACATGTGGCACACAAGGTTACAGGTCTAGATGTCCAGTGTGCCTATTCCTTAAATTTTAGGATACAGCTAAACCATTACACCACCATGGACACGGGTACTGTATGGGAATATGGTTTGTAGTCTACATTTGTTCAAAATTTTATACAGAAAAATATATGTAGGGAAGACAGAACTTTGAAAGTTTTTTAACTAAATAAGCAAATTACCTAAAGCTTATTCAATGTTTATACAGAACTTTAAATGATTTATGTTGGTTAATCTGAAAATTTAATTCATCGTCTTTCCTTCTATTGCTATTCATAAACTCAATGGTTCGTAATTGTCATTAATGAGTAATACAAGTAGCAGCTAGGTTATTTATATTTATGAATCAAAGTATACATGTTTAATCTAGGGGAATCAATGGGACAAGATTGAATAATTGCAACTATCTTGGTAATTTAATCTTAGTTTAACTATTTTCGTAGATCTTAATGCTATCATCAAATTGATATGGAACACTATCATGCCCAGTCAATTGATGATATGTTATGATTTGAAAGCTGGGTTCAGTCAATTTAAGAAAATAGAAGATTTTTTATGGCTATCTTAATAAATCTTCAGTTAAATATTTGAATTGCAAGATAATATTTATAACCTGTGATCAGTTATCCAATTGAATGAAATCGCACCCCTGAATCAGAAACCGGATAACATTAATTTTGTTCTATATTTTGCTATTTAGTTATTTATTTTAATAATTTGTTAAAATTTAGTTAATTAGTTTTAATATTCAAAACCCCCCTTATTGTTTTCAAACTAAGATAACATTTATTTCCCTTGAGATTCAACCTAGTCCACTATTTCCGCAAAATTAAATTGTAGTCACTAGAGGTTCAGTGATTAATACTGAGGGCTTCAGCAAACCTGTCAAAATTTTGGCACCGTCGCTAGGGATTGTCTATCATAAGCTTGAGGTGGGTATCTTATATTAGGATTTTAGGTTGATAAACACTTGGATGTTAGGATTTTCTTTCAAACAATCGTAGGATTTGATGCCCTTTGTTTACTCCGGGAGAGGTCAGGTTTATGCCCCCTCCTTCTGTGTACAGTTTTTTATTTTAGTTAATAAAGGGGTAACAAAGCGTGCCAGCTGTCGAAGGGCTGTTTGGAGGGAGGGAAAAAACAATGAAGCCACCTAAAGTTCTTTTATCAGCCCTTTATTTATAGGTTGAACATCCCTCAACATTGCTAGGAAGGTGGGATCCAGTGATACGGTGGTTTCAGGCCAACTCTGTAGGAGTTCTTGTTCCTCTTAACCTCTCCTTTCACTCAGCTTCTTCTAATCATACTGAACCAAAAAAAAAAAAAAAAATCGTCTCTTGCTCTTCTTAACTTTTCTCCCTTCACTGAACTGCTTCTATCTTAAAAAAAAAAAAATTCTTTAGTGCGAAAACCAGCCAAGGAAAAGTCAATGTATCCAATCTTTTGAACCATGTCTAACACAAATGGAAAAGTCTATGTGTCCAAATCTTTTGGACTGTGTCTAACACATATTCTGTCCTGGTACACGTGTTGACTCGTGTCAACTACAAGTGAGTACTGTTGGCCATTTTGACGAGTACATGTAACATAGCTTACAAGTAGCAAAGCTAGAAACAATATCTAGTGGGGGTACAGATAAACTAAAAATTCTAATTGGCTTTTTAAAGCTGCCTACTACAATTATGTAGGTGTAACAACTAGTTACAATGCATATACTGTTTCAACACAATATAAAAAGCATAAACAAGCAAAGTCAAAACATATATTTTACAATATAAAATAAAACAAGAAGCAACCAAATTCATCCAAAACAGTATCACATTCCTTTGAAACCATATCATACCCTTTACTAAAATCAAATATTAAAACAACCAAATTAGTGGGGTCAAACTTTAAAAGCAATCAAACTAGTTAGGGCAAAAATCATTCAATTTTAAGACTATATAAATATAATTAGATTTTACAACCCACAGCTCTGCTAGAGTAAATAAAAAGCTCCCCGCTCAACTTATCCGTATAAATTGAATAAGAGGGTAAGAAGTAAACTATCCTGTTCTTAAGCCAAACCAACCAAATAACTTCAGGTATTTACATTCTAAAGGAATGTGCAAGAAAATAACCTAATTCCTTCCCCATATTAAGAATAGAATAACGACATGAACACACGAGTGAGCATGTTTCTTTAAATTTCAGAATGATATTCCTACTTAGACAATGGGGAAAAAAAAGGAATTAGTAAATAAGCCAGATGCATACCAAGGGTCTGAAGTTCCTCAAAGTCACTTAGATAACGAGAAGTTGACATGGATGAAGAATTCACTCTTTCAAAATCATCACCAGTTCTCCAGAAATGCGAGATCTTTGATGAGACCTAGAACATGAAATAATGTTAAAAATTAAATCAATAATTTGACTGTCAACTTACATTGAGAAAAAGGCAGAGTGTGAACAGGAATGACTGCTAACCATATGCTGGCCAAAGACATGGTTAAAAGCCTTGTCAAATGATGCAGATGGTTCAGTGATCATATCTCGCACGCGCTCTGATATTATCTGAAAAGTAGACATGTAGCAACTACAAGCTTAAAACTTGTCTAGTCAAAAAGCATCAACAATCAAAGAACAAAGAACAAACTAAAGCAGAAAAAGCAAGAAATTCATACCCCAATGTTATACAATTCTGATATAATTTGCGGCAACGCATCAGCTAGTGGCCCCTTAGGTGTGCAAGCAAGGCGGAGTAGGTGAGCCTAAAGGATAATTAGTTTAGTCCACAATTAAAATTTAGACTTACATGAGATGTGGCAAAACTTAGATGGTTACCATAACTAAATCTATTCTCATCGTCTGAGATAGTTGGTTATTAACATCAGATTTTGAAGAAACCCCTTCAAAAGATTCACTATCTTGATCGACATCTTCCGTTTCTGATAGACTCTCCTGCAAGAACATATCTTGTAAACCCAAAAATAAAATGTTCATGCATTTTAAAAGAAAATTCTGTGTTATATCAGAAACATTTAATGAAACAGTGGAATACAATCAAATACTACAGCAGCATGAACAAGCAGAGGAAAAAAAAATTGTTAATTCCCACAGTGAGAAAAACTTGTTGACATCTGAAAATGGAAAACTCATAATAAAAACAGATGAAACAGGCAACAAGCACGTCTCTCTGCGTATACACAAAATTCTTCAACAAATATGATAAATTCTGCTTCAATAACTTTCAATTTAAAAAAATGAAATACAAGTCCTAGTCATTCGAATCAAGTAAGACGCACACCATCAATCTGGTCAATTGCTATCTGTCATCTTTCCTTTGATTGACATTTAAGTCACAGTAAATCCATTATGTAACGAAGGTCTTAACCACAACAACAATTATGTCCTCAGTTCCAACAGCAACTCAATTTTCATGTCTAGTTCTGGCTAATCATATAATCCCTTCAGGAAAAGAGTTCTTGTTGGCCACAGAAAACAAAATCTAGAGTCATATAAAATTCGGTTACTGTCTCTAATATAGATGATCAAATAGGGATATACTAACACTATTATTGTTTACTTTTATACGAGGAATTGTACCTAATAATTGGCACCAAGACATCAAGAGGAAGAAAGACAGATTGTACACAGAAAAAATGCCTATTAAACAATATAACACAACATGAAACTCAAAGAAGTTCAAAACAATTTAAGTAGTACAAAAACTATAATTACATTGGTAGACATTTGGTATGCATCTTAAATGAAAAGATATTCATCAATACCTTTATCTTACCAAAAGTACCAGTTTTAACTGATCCACTTGATAATGTTCTACTTGAATCAGCACTCCTGTTATCATCCTCACTCTCCTCTTCAAGAGTCACTAGTTTCGATGGAGGGCAATGTGCAAACTCTTGCTTAGCTCCCTGAACTGCCAGAGGCACCATATTCTGTTCTATTTTGGCCTGTAGGCTACCATTTTGGACTTTGTAACCATCTCGTGGATTGGAATGTACCGAGGTACTTAAACCAGTGTTCTCTTCCATTCCCAGGCTCCAACGCCATGGTTCCCCACAGCCACTGAAAAGGTCTATGTAACCATATATGAAAGGTTCTCTAGAGGAGTACATCACACTACAGGAAAGTGCAGCCTCCTTTTGAGACAGCAGAGCACTCATATCTGTTGTTTGAGATACAGCCTGAAAGCAAGCCAACACATAGAATAAACCAGAAATCAACTGAAACACACCTGAGAGAAAAGTCGTTTGGTAGCATATAAACTCAGTGAAATGTACACTGCACAACTTAAAACTGACAAAACCTCTGCATAGGCATGCAATCATTATAATGAATAGTACCGGGATTAGCACTCTAGTGAGAGCAAAGTGAGAAGTTATGAAGAAGCATCCAGTAAAACTCCAGAAAGAAATGGATTTCTGAGTTTACTAGCTGTGTTTAATGTAGTTTGGGTGAATTTCCATCTATTAGCAGTAGTTTATCTTCTGTTAAAATTTTACAATCTAGAGGCACTTTTTGTAATCTCAGTGAATGCTGAAATAGAAAAGCACTATGTAGTTTAAGTACTTTAGATAGCTAGACAAATATTAGAAAGTACAGTTTTTATTGGAGTCCAACTTAATGAGTTGAAGACAAAGAAATACAACAGAAACTAACTTCAATTGCTGAAGTCCAATTGGCTTTTGCAATTATTAGCTTTTTAGCTTTCTTAGCTATTATGTTTGTACAATGCCTAAGAATCCTAGACTCCAAATCTTGGGTCCAATATTTATCACTTGTTATAGATTAAGGGCACATTAGCATTAAAAAAGAGAAAAAAAATCATAGAAATGAATTTACTATTTATAACTTAGGTGTAACGTGAAGCTTAAGCTCTACCCTGTTTGTCCTCCTCCCTCCTCTCTAATTCTATAACCAATATGATGTAGGACAAGGAGGGGTCTTGAATACACTTGCTAGCAGAAGGTTGAAGAAAGGGTAGGATAGCTGTCTTAGGGTCTATGTACAGTATCCGTGAATAGTAACCAGAAGGAAATTTGTGTGTGTGTTTGGGGTGGGGGGGAAAGAAACAAAAAAAGGGAAACTAAAGAAAGGCAAAAGAGCCAACAAATAAATAAACTGAAATTGTTTTCTTTACTGAATTGATGTTTTGTAACAAAAGACAACATATGGACTATTTATCAACTAAATATTACCTAAAGACATAGAATCCTATAAGAAAATGAATTTCCTAAAGACATAGAATCCTATAAGGAAAAGTATTTCCTATTATATGACTTTCTTAAAACAAATTGGATTGTAATGAGATAGTTATTACAATCAAGACATAGAAAACTCCTACAACAATACTAACTACTAAATGCCAGTTATCAACTAGTAATTACACTTCTTCTGTTTTTAGACCAGAGAATCCAATTTCTCGCAGCTTTGCCGTAGGCTTGAAAACTCTATAGCTCCTATCTAGCCAATCAATAGCTATGCCATAACAATATTTGCAAGTCACGTGTACAGCTAAAAGATATATTATGAGAATGCATTCATCAATTCCTACCATTAATTTTGTTAATGCTCAAACCTAAAATCCAGCGTCCCTCAGCCATGATGTAGCATTCTAGTTTGTAGGAATAAAAAGCCATCCAACAGGCCACTATAAGAATCCATATACTAAAATTATGATTTAACATTAAGGTGCGGATTCAGGACTACTCATAGATATGCCCCCCTAAAAGATATAAACAAATTCAGGAGGAGATTGAGACGTTCAGCATATGATCTAATGGATTGAAAACATTGAATGAGAAAAGAAAGAATCTGCCAGCAAATATAGCATTTCTAGTGTCAAAGTAATAGTTCCCTAAAAGTTGCAAAACAAAAATCCATTCTGACTCCAAAACTTTTAACAACAAAATTTTCAAAGCCAAAAAGATCTATTTCACAGCAGTTCATAACATCAAAACTGAATTTCAACAAATCTTTTCAACTGCCTCCCAAATAAAAATTTTAAATACAGGAGCATGTGTAGCAGCCAGAAATTTAGTAGCATGCCAAGAAAATTGGTTCATCAAATATGATTGACAGGACACTGAAAAGCCAAATAACAAGAAATAAGGAAACCATAGAACAATTTATTCTTCAGAAATCATTTTTCTCACCAGATTTATTTACTCCTCACATCCACAAAGTGTTGGGCAGTTTTTCTTTGAATTGTCTTCCTAAAGAAGAGATAAAAACTGAAAGGGATCTTTAGAAAGTAAGGTAGCTCAAGTCTCCATTGTACAAAAACAAATAGAAAAATGTAATTCTCCAAACCTGCCAAAGCCTCACCAAGATCAAACCATTAAACTTGATACCTACAAACTAGACCTTAGAGAGAACCACTCAATCTCTGCCCTTAAACAACCACTTATTATGTCTTTTCCAACTGATGTCTATCATACACAGTAGAGAAAAATGAGCTTGGCACATGATCGTTTGCCATGATAGTTCTTTCTCAGAAGCTGCAGAATACCAATTATTCTACTCGCTGTTGAACCACAACACCACCCATCAATTACCTTTTTCTCCTTAGCTTTCACACAATAAAGATAAATATAAAATTCACACATTAAAAATGCATCAATATGGGCAATATGATAGTTGAGGCTTACTGGCTCATGTGACTGTGCTCGAGGAATAACTTCAGACAAGAATTCTTGAGCAGCCTCCACCAAATTGTAAATCATTACACGCCCTTCACGAGCATTAGAATTTGCCTTTAAAGTTGTCAGTAAAAAAGATGAAGGAATTAAAAGCAAAAAATGATATGACAGCAATACTAGACAGCAACAAATAGAAAGCAATACTTGCCAGAGAAAGGAGTTGAAGCACACTTTAAGGAATTCATAAAAAAAAAAAAAAAAAAAAAAAGGAATAAAAAAGAAAAAGAAAAAGTAAAAGCTAAATAGCAGGAAAGCATTTCCAATAACTCTTTCTCCAGAAAATATATTTCAAAAACTTGAAAATTAAGAATAAAAGGCTAGCAATAATGATAGATGCGGCAGCAATTGTTTTGATCTATTTTTAACTCAATGTCATGAAGCAGTTCAAAATTTTTAATACTCAAATCATCTTTTCTTTAAGAAAATTATCAGATTGGTATGTCCCCGTTGTTAGTTGCAATAAATTGCCAAAATCTGCATGGCACAAAAGATCCCTACAGATTACTACAATGAAAGCTCTATGGTTCAGAGCAGAAGATAACAGCAGGACTGGGGACACTATTTTAGTGGATGTTATCTAAGGGCAAATTGCATGTCTTCTCTCTCCGCCTCTCTCCCCTCAAATTCTCCCCAAAAAACCCCAGCCAGGACCCTGCCTCAACACACACAATGCTGGGAAGAAAATTTCCCTCACTCACAGAGATGGG
Organism: Gynochthodes officinalis; assembly: GCA_020080225.1. NCBI lineage: Eukaryota > Viridiplantae > Streptophyta > Magnoliopsida > Gentianales > Rubiaceae > Gynochthodes > Gynochthodes officinalis. The sequence continues at coordinate 38,216,643 of CM034619.1, read as the reverse complement.
TCTTGCAGGTTTTAGGGTGAGGGTATATAACATCACAACAGAAAGAGTTTGAACACCACCACCATCCCAACCAAAAAAAAAATCAACCACCAGAATTAGTAGCAACTGGGGCACAAAAAATTTGGATTCATGCAACATGATTGCAACAAGTAAAACTCACAAACCAATTGTAAATGTCAAGACGGCTCCTGAACAAAAGTAGGCATCTCACCTGATCATGAAGCAAGGATAGAAGATTATCCACATCAACTTCTGATAGTCCCTTCTCTGGTAATATTTGCAGCTTTGGGCACTTGTTGGGGTACCCAGGCAAAAACCTAATAGAATGAACTAGCAAATCAGAAGATAACTGACTTTGTTTGCTTCTCCTTCATGTCTTTCTTCTTCATTTTATTTAGTTTTTGTATTGAAAAATAAAACTTAATTGCGGCATGAATCACTAGCAAACTAACCTTACCAAAAGAAGAGCAGAAATATCCAATTCCTCATAGCCTGTATCCTTCGAATATGGTCTGTTATCCAAATCCATAAACATTTAGATGCCACAGATACAATGAGTATAACAGAAATGAAATCTTCCATAGCATCCATAACCTGAGTTTAACATGAACTTGTGGAGGTGATCCTGAAACAACTTGGCAATCATCTTGAAATATTGCGCACCTTTGGCCAAGTCATTAACCATCAAATCAAGCTCATGTAGAAAACAATGCACATTTTTGCTTTCAGAAGTTCTCATTCATCATTGGTAAGAGTACAAAAAAGTTTCAGGAGAAAAATATTCCAGTCAAAAAAATAACATCTGTAACATTAAATTCAAGATGTATTAACAGGGACAAACGGTAAAAAAGGATTGGCCACAAAGAGTCCCAAGTCATAGGCAATTCTCTAAGAAACAAATCAGTGAATAAACACAACATGAATTGTCACTTGGTAGCTCAGACATTGGCAAGAACCAAAACTGTTGTTGTTCATCTGATGAAATTGGGATTGCAGATTGCCATCTAAATGGTAGGCTTCTTAAAGCCAAACCCGATTTCAAAAAATTAATTGAAATAGTTTTGAAGTGACACATCTGTTTTACAGTACAATGCCCACTTTTCCAAACAATTTCCAACTATAATGCTGCAGCAACAACAGCAACAACTAAGCCTTCATCCCATTATGTGGCTTTGGCTCTGTGGATCATATCTTGCCATTGCTTTCTATTAAAACATATCTTTTCGTTTAACTATAACGCAGCAAGTAAACAAACATATAAAATACAGAGTAATGTGATTTATTCTGAGTTCAAAAAGTTACAAAATTAATTTGAGGATTTGAACCAATGAATTCAGTGATATAACTCACTTTGATACAAATTTTTTGCAAAAATTTTTGAATTCATAGTTCACCAGGGTGATAACATTCCCTGGTAAAGTAAGGTACATTTCATGTTTAAAAGATTCAAATGCAGAAGCTGAAATATGCACAAACAACAACACCCCACAAAAAGGCTGCTTAAAACAAACCATTTCTGAGTACAATGAATCAGTTGGCATCGATAACAAGGCAAGTTTGATGCCACAAACAAATAGACTTCATAAACAAATAATTTTTAAACTGCAACCTCAATTTCTTGAAGTTGCATATTCAGTTGGGTGACTTGATGAATCACAGCAACTAAAAGATATTTATGGCATGTCTTGAAGTAAATCAGTACCATCATCACAACCACAAACAATTATAATTCAAATGCTAAGCATAGAACAGAAGTCCACTCAATCACATAAGTAATTTTTTTCACAAAGGGGAGTTGACATCAGGAGTTCAGGTGACAAACATGACAAATTTGTAATTTGAAATCATTCCACCCATGCTTCAAAGAATTTCAGGTGCAAAAAGTGTTACCTATGTGATACTATAGCATTTCCAAACAATTGCTTATGTTTCTTCCAACTTCTGCCATCATAGCTGCTATTTTCAATTTTAATGTTAATGTTCTTCTATTCTCTCCTCTAATTTGGTTGTAAGCACCAAATTGGATACAACACAAATGCATGTGATAAATCCAAATGAGTGAAAAAAAAAAACTTCACATCTTTCTCAAGTAAATCAAAAGGAGAAGAGTTATCAGTGAACACATCCCACTCTACCTAAAACAAGAAGTTGCACACTACAATCTGTTGGGTGCTAAAATAGCATTAATGGTGCACTGGTTTTCACAACCCTCAGGCTCTTGCCTCCAATCTTGCTCATAATCTCCTACTAGCTTGGTGAGACTATGATGAAGATAACAAGCTCCTTATTGCAATCTTCCATGCAGACCACAATGTGTTTCATTTAAAGATGGATTGATCATGCCCCAAAACCAAAATTCTATTATAGTATATAGGACAATTTCAAATGGAAAAGGTAAGTTCCAGCTACCTCAAAATTGGAACCTAAGGACCCAAAGCAAATGAATGGGGTATGATAACATGCACCAGAAGCAAAATGTAATAAGTATGAAAATAAATAATGGACCTCTAGATAGCGTCACTAACCAATGAAAATAATAGATGCAATAGACGCTGACCTGATTATGCAAATATTAGAGAGTTACACAATATTCATGTATAGTGATTATGGCAAGTACCTTATCACAAATGAGTGAACCTATCATAATTTCCACTATACCATAAGGGAATATAAGCTACTTTTATTAAAATACTCTGTATACCACATTTTAAATAGAAAGCCATGTATAATGTCATGGCAATTTGATAAAAGCAGCTTGTAATCCAACTTGAAACATGTACACAGCTTTTCTTAAATTAATGAAACCTAATAGAAAATGAAAAGAAAAACAGGGCACTGAGAAAGAAGAATCAGAAATTGAGAACCACCACCAAGGGTATCATAATTTCATTCACCCAGCAACCTTGCCAACTTAGTCAAACAAGCACAAACCCCATGAGTGGTCTCTAAAAAGTACATTTGATACAAGTAATGAAGTGAAACTGCACTCATTTTTCCCATCTGAAGTAGCAGTCACAACCTAGTCCTGCATGTTTCATTAGCAACAGATTTAATCTCGTACCTTCCAGTTTCATCCATTTTTGCACCCCATTTTCCCATCCCACCTCATCCTTCCCTTTCTTTGATTTGTTTTTTTTATTCCTTTTGTCCCACCTAACCACAGCATTTAACTTTCTCCGAATTTCCACGATATTATATTGACCTTTAATTGCTACTATTACAATCTTCATAGCTTACATAGCTTAAGATCAAATAAAATTCAACTCCTTACCTTGGTGAGAGACAAAATATATTCGCGACATTCAGCTCAACAAGGTGAGACATTTTCCATCTTACACATTCATCTAAGAAAAAATTTTCAATGACAACAGCATAAAACACTTTCCAAGCAAAATCCATTTGAGCAGTACAACATTACTATTAAAATGAGGTGGACATTTCTCCTCCCACTATTATCACAAGTACCTCACAACGACTGCCAAAAGTTCCCACAATTGTACCCATGCCAAATCTTCCTCCACAGACAGCAATGCCAAAATGATCACTGGCTGCTAACAATTTACTTAAAAACTCCTACATCCACCAGCATGCCACAGAGATAATGGCATCAATTACATTCAAAGATAGCAATTCGCCAATGACCTTATCTTAGAAGTCGCACCAACGATAGAACTCCCGTTATTAGTTTTCCGTCAAAAAAAAAGATACTAAAAAATAAACTGAGAATTTTGCTAAACTCAACATGCATAAATCAACAACTATCTCCATAAGCCAAAGTAAACAAACAAAACACTAACGCACAGTTAAAAAACACAGAGACAGACAGTAAAGGGAAGGAAGTAACATTGAAAGGAATTGTATTTACAATGCGGTGAGCTCCTCAGCGATCACTTCGGATGTATCCTCACTGAAGGAAGTATGATCCTTCGAAGGAGCCCGGCGGACTCCTCCTCCGCGCTTTTTCTTTTTTTTGGAACCCTGCCCCATTACATTTCCAGGCTTTTCATCTTAAGAGAAGTGTTTCTGACATTGCTTTTTAATTCTTTTTCTGTTGGCGGAGGGTTTTGGGGCACCAGCTCCGGAGGTGATGGAGTGCTGGAGGTTGGGGTTAGGTGGGGATGAGGTGGGGTTGGCTGATGAAGATGATAACCGGAGAATTAAGTCAGAAAGGTTTAGAAAGGGTTTTTCGTTTTGGGATTATTATCATTAATGGTGGTGGTGGTGGTGGTGGTGGTGGGGCGGCGGACGAATTTTATTTTCTCACAAGTAGGGTGTATTTAGTGTTTATTATTTATTATTGTTCGTTTAAAATTCGTTTATTATTTATAATGTAATATAATATATATAATATTAACTATTCATTATTCTTTACACATGATTATTGTAATATAGTGATAAGTATGCAGGGCTAATTATAACTTTTCTCACTTAGTATATCAAGGTTCTATTCTCCCTAATGTTGAAATCTCACATTTACTTTTCATTAATATATATTATAAAAGTATGAGCAAGTTGATTGTGGTGAAGACATGTGGACACTATCTTCTCTCTCTCCGTGCACTTTTGGTTTTCCATGTTGGCTAAAACATAACACGTGACATCTACATGTCACGTTTGTTTCTATAGGATTTGTTCTCTTTTCTTCTTCTTCCTGCCAATCTCCGTTTCTTTGGTTTTGCTCTTGGTCAATAATTTTTGCTTTCTTCCCCTGTTTCTTTTATTGTTGTCATTTTTTTTTCCTCTCTTATTTGGGGAAATTTGCATATATAGCATTTCTGTAAACTGAGTTTGCATATATAGCACAATAAGCAAAACCCTTGCAAATATAGCACTTTTCCTAGCGAAAAGACGCCAATGCCCCTTCATGTGCAGTACTTCATTGTTCATCCTTCTTTTCAGCCTTCTTTGTATCCTTCCTCCGTCTTTGAATCATTCACCTTCTTCAAATGAACAACCTTTTCATAGAGTGAAGTCATTGTCGACGCATAGCTTTAATCCATGCGAAGAGAAAAATTTATAAATGGACCAGACGGACCAAAAAATAACAAAAAATAACAGGCGGTATGCCCGAACTGGATGAACTAGACTGGAGATATATCCTTCATATTTAACAACAAATGAGGGAGAAAATGTCGATAAATATGTCCTCACACATATGTCCCATAAAAGAAAAACTGTCGCCAAATATGTCGGCATATCTGTAGACATATATACCAACATATATATCTGTCGACATATATGTCGGCATATATGTCGACATATATTTTCATTGCGAAAAGACCCCAATGCCCCTATATTTGAAAAATGCGCCTGATGGAAGCTACTTCTTCCGCAACTCTTCAGCTCATAACCGTATCAAATCCGTCGAGACTTGTAACAAATCTGTCGAGACTTGCAAAAAACCTCGTCACTACGCTACATCTCACTGAGCGTTTGTTCATCTTGCAAAAAGCTACCTCAATTCGTCAGAGAAAACAACACCCACTTCAATCAACTTTTTAGCACTTCATCCATAACATCATCAATGGCGAAAACTCGAGGTGGAATGTCAAGCCGTGGCGGAATGAGGGTCAATGATCATAAATCTCACACTGCGCCCGAGAAGACTAAGAAGGTTTGTTCCTTTTATAGCAAAATGTTCCAGTTTTTTTACGCACAGATGTTAGAATATGTTAGACAAATTAGCCAAGTTAGGGTTTTGCCATGTAGGAATTGGTTTGAAATGCATACAAATTAAGATTTTTGCACTATGTTTGGCCGAAATTGTCGACACGACAATCGTTAATTGGTGGAAATGTCGACAGAATTGTGGAGTTTCTTGTAAATATGTTGGCATTTTTGCCCACAATTCTCAATTATGCCAACATTTCTACCCATTATGAATTTGTCAGCAAATATGTCGGTAAATATGTCGGTAAATATGTCGGCAAATGTGTCGCCACAAATGTCGAGAAATATGTCGGCAAAAACGATTTTTTACTAACATACATATGTCGACGTTTATGCCGACATTTGTGTTTGAAGATAACGGTCTTCTTACAATACCAAACTGTATGTCGACAGTTTTACATCGTCACATACGTCATAAATTACGTCGACATTTAAGCCTACCTATTAGTTTAGAATAAAATATCGCCAACTTAGGGTTTTAGGGTACAATGTGTTTAGGATTTGGGGCAAAATGAAGAGAACTTTTCCACCTTTTTGATTTCTAACCGTTTTTTCATACAGGAACTTCTCGCGGCTGAAATGGTAGTTCAAGGGGAGTTTTTCTTAGCTCAGGTTTCGCAGTACTGCTACTACAAAGCCAATATGCAGAGAATCCGGTCAAAATTGACCGAAACGCAACAACAACTGCTCTGAAACGAAAGTCGACTAGCAGCCATTGTTCTTGCCCATAAGCATCCTTTTTGGTGCAAACAAATTATCCATTCCGTGTTGTTGAGGCAACTTAAGCTGGACAAAAAGTCCAAGATTGATAACAGCATTGCCTTCAACTTTGCTGGTAAAAAGGTTAGATTTGGCAAGAAGGAGTTCGCCATCATCACTGGGTTGAAGATGGGGGACTTTGACGTTACATACGGCAAATACAAATTGCCAAATGGTACTTCTCCAATATCAAAGTATCTACAGCATGTCGGCCAACAATATGAGACCACATATGGTGAAATGTTCAAGGCTTACGATCGTATTAACTCAACTTACCCAGACGATGAGGTCGTGTCCTTAACACTCTTGCTTATATACACCTCCATAATAGGCTTACCTAAGAGAACCAAAATTGAAGATAAGGTGCTTCATTTGGCCTGTGATTGGAGGGAGTTTGATTCTATCCTGTGGGGTGAACTATTTTATAAGCACACAGTGGATAGTGCTAAGAAGGTAATTGGATGTGCCTTGAAGCAGACCGCCCACCCGGACCATAGGACATACACTGTTGGGGGATTCCCAGTTGTATTTGGGGTAAGGAAACCATTATGCAAACCTACATTTTAACTGTAGTGTGTTACTTTTTGGTAATTCGTTATTCAAATGTACCATGTGTTCACATATGAGACCATGCCACATCTTGAGTGATTCAATATGTGCGCCAAGGTCGAAACCCCCTGATTATTGCCTAGGATGTGCCGATGAAAAGGTTTGAATGCTCAACGGAGAGATCAAGAAAAGAAGAAGGTTTGGTCCAGGCTAACAATTGACGAGCAGGTAAGTTTTTTCATTAGCCAATGTTCCTTAGGCTCTAAGTTTGCCGTACATAATAAGTTATGATTCACTTTATTTTCCTTTTTCAGAAAGTTAAAGTAACACGAATAAAACCAATGGCCGAGGAGATAGAACACTTCTTGGCTTGGGAAGAGGAAGAGGATGAGGAGGCCGGGGAGGAGGGGGGTTCGGTGGCGATAACGATGACCCCATAGAGATGGAGGCTGACCAATTTCTCGTTTCTTACAGGAAGAGAGAACGCAATGCCGAGGAGGAGGAACCTCAAAAACGACAGAGGTTAACGAAGGAAGAAAAACGTGCACATCGTCAAGCCTTCCTTGAGGCCCTCGTGGGTCGTTTATAAAGTTGTGAGTCAGAACTTAAAGATACAAAAGAAGAACTCGTGCAAGAGCGTGAACGAAGGGCTGCATTGAAGGCCAAACAAATTGATTTGGAAACAAGTTTTCAATGGCTTACTCGGAATGTTGATCACTTGTCTGCGTATGTCCACCACATGCTCGCCATGAACAAAGAAGAAAATCATTTGGGTAAGAAAAATGGAGAAAATGATACAGCTATGTCACATCGAATGCCACAAACTCCTAGCTTCATTGATCCTCAGCAAGGGGAAACTGAGCCAGGCCCTTCCGGACAACCTCAGGGGGCCGAGGCCGAAGACACGACCGCGGATGAGGCTCATATTCTGGTCATCGTTATAGATAGTGTTCCCATCACTGATATTGTTCATCAAGCCCTTGATGAACAACATACCCCCCTCAACCCCCCCCCCCCAATTTCAGTGGATAGTGCTCCCCCTCTCACCCATGAAGGAGAAAGAGCCAAAACTCCTTCATTTGAAGTCCCGGAGGGGCAGAATCTCGGGCCAGCACTTGCCCAAGCAGCGAGCTGCCCATCATCAGCCTCAATGGCTTTCTTATTGCAACGAACTCCAGAGGATCTGGAATTGGAGCTGAAACGGTGGATGAGGGCACGTCCAACCCTGTATTTGGATACAGAGGTTTTATCATTAGACTTCAATTCGCTATGGACAATGTGAACAAAAGGATATTGGCTAAACGACCATGTAAGTTACTTATGTACCGAGTTTTACATTTCTTACAAATTTTCGACTCTTATCCCCTACTAACAATTTCTACTGTCTTGTAGCAAATTAATTTGTATACGTCCATGTTGCAGAAAGGAATCATTGATGTGGGACGCGCTGATATATCCATTATAGAGACATATTTCCATGTAAGTAGTAATTATAATAGGTTTGTAATGAACTCATGAATACATTGAGATGGTTAACGCTTGTCCAAAAATTGTGCAGTCCGAAATAAAGAAGATGCATGCTGCCGACAGAGCCCTAAATGTCGATGACATGGCGGTCATGCAATTCGTTGGTGATTGTCCATTCGAATACGATTGTCGGACCGTAGACATTGTATTATTCCCATGTCACATCAATGGGAACCACTGGATGTTGGTTAAAATGGATTTATATACGAAGACATCCACGTCTACAATCCATCAAATCAAAGGCCATCAGTAGTGACGAATTTAAAATATCTCGTCACTACAATGCCCAAGCTACTTGAGGCGTGCGAATTCAACTAGTACTACGCCAAGCATCATAATGTGGGTGGTGAATGGCCGATTACTTTGGAGCCAAATTTGGTCACCCAAAAAGAAAAGTAAGTAATGGTACAAGTTACTACCATATGAAGGGTTTTGCGAATTAATTTCTAATGCTCCTTTTCCATGTTGCAGGAGTGAGGATTGTGAAGTTTTTACATTGATGTGGACTGAATGCATTATTATTGGTTGGCCACTTGATACAATCACTCCAGCGAACTCCACAATTATTCGTAAAAATATGGCGGCGAAAGCGTACATACATGCAAAGGAGGCACATCCCCAGGTCCAAGAGGGGAGGGAGAGGAAGAAAGCCATGAGACGAGGAAGGAAATGATTACACATTTTCATTTAATCATGCATGTATAGTAAAATTTTTGTAGATTTAGTAAATCCCGATTTAGGGGAATCGGTAAAGTGTAGATATTACGAATCATCAAATGTAAATAATACACAGTTATGATTAAATGACATACATGTAGCATATGTTGTATCTTAAAAATTTTTTAAAAATTGTACACTTGAAAAAGTGAGCTATTGTCTAAGGAAGAAAGCTGTAATTAATTGTATACTTTTGTTGGAATTGATCTTGATCTAAAATTGAAGATTCACCACAAATGATATAGACCTCTTAGCTTTAATTCAAGATTTTAATATAACTAGTTTGCATGTCCTTGGTATAGTTTAAAAATTCAATAGAAAATGTCAAACTTTCTTTATTTCTTTCTGTCGCTTAATGCCAAAGTAAGTAAATGTAAAATGCACATATTTCATGTAGCTTAAAAATTAGAGATTTTGTAAGATATATAAATGTGTTGTATATAAGGGTCACATAGCCAAAAAAACATTTTTATTAGCACACAAAAAACAATTAGTTTAGAAACTAACAATTTAGTAGGAGAAAAAATCCTACACTTTACTGGGAACAAAATTTAGCATTTTCAGAATCAACTAGGCATTCCAAAACAAATATTTGTTTGTATTTAGGTCCATATAATTTACCCAAAACTAAAAAGAACATTGAGGAAGAAAAAAAATTTTCATACAAATCTACACATTTTCTGAAAATGTGTTGACATTTAAGGATATGTGTCGACGTTTTTGTTTATGTGTCGACATTTCACACATAATGTCGACAATTTGGTACGTGTCGACATTTTGGTTGTGTGTCGACATTTTGGTTATGTTGTCAACATTTCACATATAATGTCGACTTAAATGTCGACATATTTAAGGCATTGTCGACATTTTAGTTGACATTTCGGCATTACTGTGGATTATGCGGCAATCTTCCTTTTTATGATGCAATCTTCCTATATAAAGACATATCACTACGCGCACAATATTATTCACTCTAAAAAGCCTCATACCAGCGTTTGTTGATGTTTACACTCCCTAAACTACCGCTCTTGTCTGTCCAAATCTGAGAGGAACTCACCATGTCCAAATCTGAGAAATGTGGTGTATGGTCTGTTCATGTTTTGTGTGGGGGAGTGTGGGTAGTAGATCTAGCGACTAATGAGCATAGATTCTTGCATTTTAAGGCTGTAGAAACAATTTTGATCCGAGAAGATGCGTCCTTCTCCGAAATGGTGCAACATATCATAGTAATCATGGGCTTAGATCCAGCATTACATGATAGATTGGTTATAGAGTACCTACCAAAGTACCTATCAACCATAGCCATCTTACCCATCAAAAACGATCACCACGTCCAGTGTTTTATGAATGAGATTACCAGGTGGTTCGAGGGGGCAAGAATACCATTATACGTAACCTTTGGCGCGGTTGAAGCAACACGAGGCAAAGACGGCGCTAGCAACTCACCCATAAAGCGGTTGAGCTCTGATAGTCCAATATGGACTAATAATGTCATTCCTTCAGGGCATGTGGAGGAAAATATTTTTACAATACCGGATGCAGATCATGGAAATCCAGAGACAGATAAGGAAGATGACGATGGGGATAAGGAAACTAACAATGGGGAGAAAGGGAAAACAATTGCTCGCAGGGTGCAGAAGGGTAAGCAAAAGGTGCAAGACGACATTCGCTACATCGAGGTGAATACCGTATCACATGCTGCTGCATCTTCTTCGGATGGGTTAGCAGTAGTGGTCGATGTTACTGTGAAGGAAGTATTCGAGACAAGGCAGCATTTTTTTATGAGGATGTCCATGATCGCCGTGAAACATTTTTTTGAGTGGAAGGTTGTAAGGACCAATGCCAAGGCTTGGTACCTTCGGTGTACGGATGTAAATTGCAAGTGGATGATGATTGCATCTGCAGTTGGGAAGTCATCCGCATGGAAGATAACTAAATACATCAACACCCACACATATCAATCCTCATTAGTTCAATCTGACAGTTGACAAGCATACAGCAAAGTAATTGGATCGTGGATAAAGTCCAAGTACACGGACGTTTGTCGTCTGTATAGGCCGCGTGAAATCATAAATGACATATGTTCAGAGTTGGGTGTGAACGTATCATACAATAAGGTTTGGTAATCGAGAGAAGCCACTTTACACGAAGTCAGAGGGAATTATAAGGATTCATATAAGATACTACCATTATATTTACACATGATGACGGAAATAAATCCTAGCACAATCACTAAATTTAGTGTTGAAGATGACGGACGATTTAGGTATTTATTTTTCGCGTTTGGTGCTTTGATTCGTGGATTCTGCAACCACATGCGGCCAGTGATTGCAGTGGATGCTTGTTTTATGAAAGGGAGATATCCTAGGTCACTAATCGTAGCAACGTGCATGGATGGAAACAACCAAGTCTATCCAGTCGGATGAGGTATTGTCGATTTTGAGAATGACGATTCGTGGGAGTGATTTTTACAAAAGTTTAAGGAGGCAATTGGTGATGAGATGGAAGGCTTGGTGTTTGTTTCTGACCGGCATCAAAGCATTGCAAATGTTTTCCCAAATTCCTTTCACGGAGCATGTATTTATCATTTGAGCAACAACAAAAGAGTGAATTTCAGAAAAGAGGACGTGATCCCTTTATACTTTAAGGCTGCAAAAGCTTACACGATTGTTGAATTTAATCAGTTCTTCTTACTAATATCGCTGCAAAATTCACAAGTCAGCGCGTACTTGCAGGAAATTGGGTTTAAACGGTGGCCGAGGGCACATTTGGGCGGAAAAAGGTATATAGTAATGACGACTAACATTACAGAATGCCTGAATGCCTTGTTGAAAGATGCTCGTGAATTACCTATTCATGCTTTGGTCGAATACATCAGGAACACACTTCAAAGGTGGTACCACGAAAAGCGATCCGGTGCTAGCGAGATGAGAACACCGACAACCCCATACATTGAGAGGAAATTTCATCAAGAATGAGAGAAACACAAGGCTATGTTGTTGAGCCGGTCGATATAAACCGATGGTGTGTATGAGACATTGCGAACTGGAATGCAATGGTCGATTTGCTCCAAAAAACATGCACATGTTGAGTGTTTGATATAGACCAGATCCCTTGTGTACATGCATTAGCCGCAGCTCGCCGACGGCAAATTGACCCTCAATCCTTATGCTCGTCATTTTATCACACAGATGTACTTCTTGCTACCTATGGTGAATCTATTATGCCGGTAGGTGATCCTAAAAATTAGAATGTGCCAGAATTAGTTTTAGCGATATAACTATCACCACCGGAAGCAAGAGCAAAGAGTGGTGGGCAAAAGAAACATAGAATTTTGTCAACAGGGGAGAAAAAAGTCACAAAGAAATGTGGTCGATGCGGAGAGATTGGCCACAATCGGCAAACTTGCTCTAATGTATTTGTTTTTAGGGATGGATAAAATGTAATGAGATTTTGTGATAATCATTATTCAATATTATATATTATAGTTATTCATTTCCATAATTTACATTAAATTATGCAACCAAATCAACCATTTCCAAACAACGCAGGTGATGATAATATGAACAAAATATGGAGTGGTCAAATCCCAAATTTACAAATAATTTAGTTGTCAACATATTTGTCGACGTACACATATGTCGGCACTTTATGCCGACATATTTGCCAACATATCTGCCAACATATGTGTCGACAGATATGCCGACATATGTGTCGACAAATATGCTGACATATATGTCGACAGATATATAAGTCGGCATATATGTCGACAGATATATAAGTCGGCATATATGTCGACAGATATGCTGACATATTTGGCAACATTTTTTCTTTTACGGGACATATGTATGAGGACGTATTTATCGACATTTTCTCCCTCATTTGTTGTTAAATATGAAGGATATATCTCCAGTCCAGTTCATCCAGTTCAGGCATACCGCCTGTTATTTTTTGGTCCGTCCAGTCCATTCATAAATTTTTCTCCTTGCATGGATTAAAGCTGTGCGACGACAATGCCTTCACTCTATGAAGGGGTTGTTCATTCGAAGAAGGTGAAGGATTCAAAGACGGAAGAAGGATACAAAGAAGGCTGAAGAGAATGATGAACGATGAAGTACTACACATGAAGGGGCATTGGCGTCTTTTCACTAGGAAAAGTGCTATATTTGCAAGGGTTTTGCTTCTTGTGCTATATATGCAAACTCAGTTTACAAAAATGCTATATATGCAAATTTCCCTCTTATTTGTGCCTATTCTTCTTCTCCATCTTATCCTTTTTTTTTACTTTCTGCCTAATGTTGTGTTCTCTTAATTTGTTTTTTTTTTTGGCAATCTATATTCCTGTCCCGATTCTTTTTATACCTTTAGGGTTTTTTGGATTTTTCAGATTGTAATGTTTTGGGACCGATGTTGTACTAATGTTATGTGCTTTTAGGAAATTCTAATGTTGTCACACCGATGCTAATTTTTTCCTAATTTGTTTTCACCGTCAAAAAAAAAACCCCCACCGATGGGGAGAAAAAGAGTTTGAGATTTGATGCTGAAGGAGAACTTCTTTGATTGTTGTCGATTTTTTTTCCTCTCTTATTTGTGCCTATTCTTCTTCTCCATCGTGTCCTTTTTTTTTCACTTTCTGCCTAATGTTGTGTTCTCCTAATTTGTGTTTCGCCGTCTATATTCCTGTCCTGATTCTTGTTATAACTTTAGGTTTTTTTGGATTTTTCAAATTGTAATGTTTTGGGATCGATGCTGTACTAATGTTATGTGCTTTTCGGAAATTCTAATGTTGTCTCACCAATGCTGATTTTTTTCCTAATTTGTTTTCGCAGTAAAAAAAAAAACCCCCACCGTTGGGGAGAAAAAGAGTTCAAGATCTGATGCTAAAAGAGAACTTCTTTTTTACTGCATTCTCTCTTTTTTTTTTGTTCTTCTGGTTTTTTGTAGTGTTATCTTAGCATATATATTTTTCTTTTGCCAATTTTGGTCGGGATTGAACCTCCTTGAACGGCCAAAGGCTCCATTTGAACAGAGAAAGGTATTTCTTTTCTTTCTTATGTGCTGCTGCATTTTCATTTTTACTGCATTCTCTTTTCCTTTTTTTTTTCCTTCTGGTTTTTTTGTACTGTTATCTTAGCATATATATTTTCCTTTTGGCAATTTTGGACAGGATTGAACCTCCTTGAACGGCCGAAGGCTCCATTCGAACATAGGAAGGTATTTTTTTTCTTTCTTGTGTGCTGCTGCATTTTTGTTTTGTTCTTCTTGTTGTTTTGTGGTGTTATCTCAGTATATTTTTTTTCCCCTAGTTTTTGGCCTGGATTCAGCCTCTTTGAAGGGCGGGAGGCTCCATTTGAACAGAGGAAGGTATTTTTTTTCTTCCCTATGTGCTGTTTGTAATTTTTAAAAAACCCCTCTTTCGGCGCTGAAAGTCCTAACCAATTTCATTACACGTATTCCCAAAAATTTGTGTCAACCTTTCTATTAATGAGAGTTGCAACTACGTCCCTTCCTTCGTTGCCAATTTCAAAAGGCTAAGAAATTAATTCCTTTTATTTATTTATTTATTTTTTAAATTTTGGGTCTTCTGATATGTGTCTATCTATGCTATTATGTGTCTATCAATAGGTACATCCATTAATGCTATGTGCTCTAGGGCTATACTGGATGGGCTGATGCTGTCAAATCTTTGGTTTCACTCTCATCTACGTATGTATACCTATTATACAATGTTGTCAAGTCAAGATTGATCTTCATTTATTACCCTGTCTTCTTTCTTATCAGTCTTATTTGTTAGGTTTTTATAAGCAAAAAAAGACTCATTTTCGTTTGTTTGGTTTTTATTTCTGCAACATTTCCTTGTTCCCCTCCAGTGTGTTTAGGATTTGCCTCAGTCTTCTTGGTTGTGTTTAGGTGTGGTTTCCATTCTCTTTTGTCATAATATTTTTGTTCCCTTTCTTGTGTGCATGGATGTTACTTTTTTGCCTCTGGTTGGTTAAATGACCATGCCTTGCTTTTTCCTTACTGGTATTAATGCTGATGGTTATTGTACTACATTAAATGATGTCTAAGGCAGCTTTTCGTTTTTATTTATGTTACCTTCTTGTTATATTTTTGTTCTCAATTTACAGTTGTACACTTCTGTTAAATTTATTCACTTGATTTACTTAATGGCTCTTCCATCTTTTTCTTCCCTCTGTGTCTATTTTGGCACACTGAATTAAAATCAAGACAATATTATCTGTGTGATCCTACCTCTTGAGAAAATGAAACTTCTTTTGGTTTCTTTTTCTCTGTTGCATTGTGCCTTGTTGCTTTGTTTTGGGTCCTCTCTCTTTTCCTTACATTATGTTCGTTGGTTTTACAAAATGGGCATGCTCTTGATGCTTTTGCCTATTTTCACTTCCTATATTCCTTTGTTTGGGATGGTTTTGCATGATATGTTCTATGTTTTCTTTACAAACTTCTAATTTGCATCCCTTTGGTTTTCATTCTCTTTTTCGCTGATTTTTTTCTCGCTTTCTTCTGTCCATTGTTATTGCTGTTTTGCATCTCACAAGACATTTGGAAAACCATCATGTCTTCTTTCTTCTGTGTGCAAAAACAAATAATATCTTTATTTAGGGAAAATTAAACGCTTCTTCTTCTCATACTTTTCATTCGTTAAGCTTTATTGTGTTCATAGACAAATGGGAAATACAAAAAGACATGGATGTTTTGAGTCCGTTCAAGTAAAATCAAAACACCAATGCTGTATTTTCTGACCGCTGTCTTATTTTGCTGTCAAGTTCTGTTCCTTTAATCCATTTATCTTGTTTATTTGCACTCCATGCTAACTCTTTCTTTTTTTTTGGTCTTCTATATCTGTCCAATACAAACTGAACGTCAATTGTCGATGCGAAAGTCATTAGCTTCTACAGTTGCAGTTTGAGAGGTAAAGTTTCTTTCTGTATCACAATGTACTCCGCCCTTATATTTATTCAGTTCCCGTTAATTTATACAAGGTCTTTTCTTATTTATTTTTAAAACATTGTGCTACAACAACAATAAACTAGAATTTTTTCCAAAAAAATCATCATCAATTTCACCCATGCAATCTTTTTACATGTGCGCCGTATTGTGTCTTGCAAGTCTTTCTTTTTCTGAAAAAAATTCATCATCAATTTCACCCATGCAATCTTTTTACATGTGCGCCGTATTGTGTCTTGCAAGTCTTTCTTTTTCTGTTAAATGTGATCAGTTTGGATGTCTGTTTGCCTTGACAGTGAACTATTATGCTTTTACATTCTAATAATCAGTTAATTTATCTATCTATTCATTTTCCATTAATTCTTTTCCTTCTCTCAATCTTTGTTTATACCACAGGATAAGCAATTTGCTCAGAACTTGTCAATCCGCTGGTTGCCTTTGCCATCTAAAAAGTAGTTTCACTTAATACTTGTTATAGCAATGATGATACTTATATCATAAACAATGTTTGTAAACAATGTTTCCTCCTCTTATTGTGTGTAAAATAAGTTACATTTTGGATTTTTGTGATTTCTACTTTTTGCTTCATTACATGTATTAGTTCTCAGTTATTACATGCTCCTTTGCAATTATTTGGGACATCTTTATGATTTGTTTTTGTTCTTCACTACATGAGAACACAAACCTTGTTACTTTTTTTAGGACTTTCTTTCTATTTTTTCGGCATTCATTCCTTATTTTTAATTCTGTTTGTGGCTGTAAAGAATTTTATGCTTTTATTCCCTCCAGTCATGGATGCCAAGTATGTATCAGAATGCGGATGGATGTGATTGCTAAGCATTGAAACCTGTGCACTGAAATGGCACCACATAAAAACACTGCTATTTTGCCTTGTTATTAGGAAGTCTTGTTTACATAAGAAAAAAATAACAGACTATTAATTCTGAATGTCCTACTAAATTTAACGGCTATCCTCATACCTTGAATGTTTTGAGTCAAGCTGTGAATGCTTTGCATGATTCATGCTGTCCTTCTCCAACAAGACAAGTAATGAATCATGGACAGGAAGATTTATCCTCCTCCATACCTACACCTTTAACCAATGTGGAAACAAGAGTTTCGTTTCCTCATGATTTTCTATCACATACTGATACTGTCTCTCATTTCCCCTCTGAATTTTTTAGTATTAATTCTCGAGCAAAACTTGCTCGACAAAGAAGAATTAATATTTTGTGTAATTCTAGACTTTCTCGTCGTCCAAGTGACAAATGCCACCGAAACAACCAAACAAATAATTTATCTCTCTTTAATGAAAGTCTAGCACATACAAGTTTCCCCTCTAAATTTTTTAGTATTAATTCTGAAGCAAAACTTGCTCAGCAAAAAAGTACTAATATTTTGCGTAATTCTAGACTTTCTCGTCATCCAGGTGGCAAATACCACGAAACAACGAAACAGATAATTTGTCACTCTTTAATGCAAGTTTAGCACATACACGTAAGTGCTTGTGCTCTTAGGTTTTTAAAATCTGTAATGAAAAAACAAAAATCCCCTACAGAAATTTACTCCATTTTGTTCTGCTAAATGGTTATATGTTTATTCTACTCTTAGGTATATTGCATAATCGTGACCCACATTCTAATGCACTACCTAATCCTTCGGCTGATATGCTGGATAAGAATAAGATATGATTTGTGTACCAATCCCATGTCTTTGAGAACTGAAACGGTACAATGTAATCTGATTGAGTCTTCTTCTAATTCTAAAGGTAAATCTATCAAATCATGGCATATTGTATGTGTCTTGCTTCTTATTTATACTGGTTAGAATAACATATGAATATTTGACTTCAGGAAGTGCAGGGAAAACCAATAAAAAAGAAAGAAAAATACTTCTCTGCTTATGGAAATTCCTGAAAATTCTATGAGACTCCCTACTGCTCCTAATTATTTTAATTATGGGGCTAAGAGGTTCTATTTGGAACCCCATCTTTTTCCTATGCAAGAGGCCAGGTATCAATGGTGATACTTACCATGCCATATGCACTTCGCCGTTTACTTACGGCTGAAGATCAGCAATCTATCAATTTTAGAAAAAATATCAGAACTTATAATAATAATTTAGCCTTTACATCCCTTGGGGTAAAGTATGACAGGGAATTAACTAAAAATAATAAAGGAATGTACACATTCAGGGTTCAAGGTCAGGTTCATCATTTTCTTCATAGCCTTTCATCGAATTATAGAGAAAAGGTTGTTGGTATCCAGTTCTACTTCTATGACACTGAAGAGGAAATGTCCCAACAAGTTAAGTCTTCTGACAAATTGTTAGAATCAACTTTACGCCTACTTATGCAAATTTGAGAGGATAATCCCTATTGTAAATTTTTGAAAAATCTTAGGCATGTTTCCAATTTGGATGATTCTAGGATTGTCCTTAATTCTTATCCAAAACTAGATCAGCACCGATTTAATCTTCCTACTTGTAACCAAGTAGGCGCTATATTTTGTGAAGATGTTGTACAAACTTCTTCGGACAATAGAAGTGCACATATTCAAATATAAAGTAATTCTAATACAAGTCATAGAATTCGACACTATTTTGGATGTTATGATCCTCTTCAATATCCATTGTTATTTCCACGTGGGGAATCAGGTTGGCATAATAATATACAAGGAACATTAAAAAAAAAAAAACAAACAAGCAATAATAATTTCCAATGTAAATGCTCTTAGTGTTGATCTTCCAACCATGCAAACCCCAGAAGCTTTGATAGCATATGAAGATGCAAGTAAGTCATTCTTCAATGCAGTATTAGGTTCCTTTTATTGTGTAGTACATAGTATATTTTTCGTCAAATTAACCACTTCGTAATCCTTCCATTGTAGCCCTTGAATGTGGAAAGAAGAAAAACGATTGTGTGTCAACTAGGGAGTATTACTGTTATAGATTTCAGATCAGAAACAATGATTAATCAATGCTATTACATGCAATGCAATTATTGTAGCAATTTGTTATTGATATGTACATAAAAATAGAAACGTGTAGGTTAGATTTCTATAGAGTCAAACAAAGAGAAGTTATGACTGAAATATTGCAAGGTGTTCTTGATAGTATTTCAATTGGCCAATTTAATGGTTCTAATGTAGGTCACAAGGTTATTCTGCCAGCTTCTTTTGTAGGTGGCCCTAGAGATATGCGCTATAGATACTTAGATGCTATGGCTTTGGTTCAAAAATATGGCAAGCTTGATCTTTTTATTACCATGATTTGTAATCCTAATTGGAAAGAAATACAAGAAAATCTAACCAATAAATAGACTGCATTTGATAGACCAAATTTGTTAGCTAGAATATTTAGAGCAAAATTTGAAATACTTTAAAAACATGCTATTGCAAAAAAAGATATTTGGAGATGTAGCAGCATGTGTTCATGTAATTGAATTTCAAAAAAGAGGCATGCCTCATGCTCATTTATTACTAATTCTTAAACCCGAATTTAAGTCATTGAATCCTGAAGCATATGATAAATTTGTTTCTGCTGAAAGTGCTATTGCAAAAAAAGATATTTGGAGATGTAGCAGCATGTGTTCATGTAATTAAATTTCAAAGAAGAGGCATGCCTCATGCTCATTTATTACTAATTCTTAAACCCGAGTTTAAGTCATTGAATCCTGAAGCATATGATAAATTTGTTTATGCTAAAATTCTAGACCCAAATACATATCCTCATTTATACAATCTTGTCCTTAAACACATGATTCGTGGCCCCATGTGGCCAAATGAATGAAACTAATTTATGCATGTGCAGTGGTAAGTGCAAAAATCACTATCCTAGGGATTTTTCTAACCAAACAACACATGCAGAAGATAGTTATCCCTATTATAAAAGAAGAAATAATGGTAGAAAGATTAAAGTTTTGCAATGTATATTGGATAATCGTTGGGTTATTCCATATAATCCATATTTATTGGCTACTTTTGATTGCCATTTAAATGTTGAAATTTGCTCTAACTATTAAACTCATGAAATATGTTTATAAATAGATTTATAAGGGACATGACTTGGCAAGTTTCCAAATTTCTGAACCCAATGGCCAACAAGAAATTGATAAAATTAAACAATTTCAGGATGGCCATTGGATAGGTCCTCCAAAAGTTTTTTTTGGAGAATTTATGCATACAATCTTAGTGAAATGACTCCAGCAGTTTATGCTTTATAGGTCTATCTTGATGGTCAACAACTTGTTTCATTTAATGACAAATGTGATCTTTCAACTTTGATGCATGAGATTGATTTTTTAAAAACTATGCTTACCCAATTTTCCCAAATGAATCATATGAATGAAAAAGCTAAAACGTTTAAATGTCTTTATAGAGAATTTCATCAACACTTTGTATGGAATTCCACCCTTAGAATCTGGACTGAGAGAAAAACTAGGAATATAATAGGTCAGATGGTAACTGTCAGTCCAGAGGAAGGAGAACGATATTATCTTAGACTATTACTTTCGCATGTTAGAGCTCGTACTTCTTTTGCCAATATTTTAATTGTTTCAGATGTTAAATGTCAAACCTTTAGAGATGCTGCATTAAAGTTAGGTTTGTTAGAATTGGATACTTACTTAGAAGATACTTTAAAAGAGGCATCGCTTTACCAAATGCCAACTGCTCTAAGGTCAATTTTTGCTATCATTTTAGTGTTTTGCTCTCCAAATGAACCACAAAAATTGTGGAAACAGTTCCAGATTGACTTGTCTAGTGGCTTTCAAAGATCACTAGGTTATTCAGATGCTGAAAAACATCTTGTTATGCATAAAGTATTAGTGAACATTAACAATTCTCTAGAACAAATGGGTAAAAATATAAATCAATATCATTTTCTTCCTAATGATGTACCAATTCCTTTAGCTGAAAATTTAAAAAAGGAATTAGAAAGTGAACTGAATATAGTTATTACCGACGATGACATTCTACTTCCAAGTAAGTTAAATGTTGACCAGAAGTTTTTCTATGATTCTATCCTCCAGAAAATCCATCTAGGTGAAGGACAAGCGTTCTTCATTGATGGTCCTGGAGGAATTGGGAAAACGTTTCTCTATCGTGCCCTTTTGGCTACTATTAGATCGAAAGGATCTATTGCAATTGCCGTGGCAACATCAAGTGTTGCTGCGTCTATTCTGCCAGGTGGTCGGACAGCACATTCAAGATTCAAAATTCCAATTGACTTTTCCGTGAATAAAGCTTGTCAATTGAGTAAACAAAGCAGCACTGCAAATCTTATTTCGGTTGCCAAACTTATAATATGGGATGAAGCTTCTATGGCAACTAGAGATGCTTTAGAAGCATTTGATCTCTTATTGAGAGACGTAACTCGAATTAATGTACCATTCGGTTCAAAAGTGGTTGTCTTTGGGGGTTATTTTCGACAAACTCTTCTAGTTATTCCGAAAGGAACTAGAAAGTCACAAGTTAATGCTAGCACACTGAATTCTCCACTGTGGTAAAAAATGAAAAGAATTCATTTGAGACAAAATATGCATGCTTTCTTAGACCTTTATTTTTCTGAATTCCTCCTAAAGATTGGAGAAAATTCAAAACCTTTAGATGAGTGTGTTAATATTACTTTACCACACGAAATTGTCATTTCGTATAATGACAAAAACGATTCTCTTCATGAGTAAGTATTTCCCGCTTTGGTATTCTGCTATTTCTTCCTTTTCATTCATGCTTCCAACTTTCATAATCTAATATTTCTATTATATTTGTGGCCGTTTGTTCTTGCTAAACAGATTGATTGAGTGTGTTTTCCCAAATTTTCTTTTGTATTCAACCAGGTCAAAGGAAATGATAAATAGGTGCATTTGTCACCAAAAAATGCTTGTGTTCATGACATTAACAATATTTTAATAGAAAAGTTTCCAGGTGATTTAGTTGTATACACAAGTTTAGATCAAACAATTGATCTAAAACATCAGGGAGATTATAAGGATTTTCTAAATTCTTTAAATCCAGCTAGCCTTCCTCCACATAGACTATTATTAAAAAAAATGCCCAATAATTCTTCTCCGAAATCTGAATCCAACTGAAGGTTTTTGTCACGGTACACGTCTCGTTTTTGTAGAATTAGCAGTCAATATAATTTTTGCAAAAATTGCTTCCAGGCAACATGAAGGAAAGGTCTTTTTTATTCCCAAAATTCCTTTGCATAGTTCAAACAAGGAAAAAAAAATGGAACCCATTCAAAAGGACTCAATTCCCTATCAAATCATCATTTGGCATGACAATTAATAAGGCTCAAGGCCAAACATTAGATTATGTTGGTATTTATTTGCAACAACCAGTTTTCTCACATTGTCAACTCTATATTGCACTTTCAAGAGTAAGGACATCCAAATTAGTAAAAGTGTTGATGCTTCCTTTCACTTTTAGTGAAAGTAAGACAGATTGCAAAACTCGAAATATTGTTTATAATGAAATATTTGAATTAGAAAATTCTTCATCATCATGTGTGTTGTGCTTTCTACAGGTTTGGATATTTTGTACTGCTAATTTTGTTTTTTTTCCTTTTGCCTACCCAAGTGTCATTGACAATAGCACTTGTATTCTATTTTCATTCCTCATAGATGGAACGTTTATTGGACATTCAGGACATTGGTGCAGGCATGATAGCTTGGTCATGTGTTGTCACTATCCAAGAAAAGCTTCAACCAACAACTACAATTAACAGTCCTTCCCATTACCAACGTTTCATTCTCGCAGACTCAAAGGTTCGATTCATTGCTATACTACTTCATATTGTCCTTATATAATTCAGTGCTATACTACTTCTTATTTTTCTTATGTAATAAATCACATTTTATTACATTTGACTGATGTATATGTATTTTTCCCCACTAATAGGGAGGAAGAGTACAAGGAATTGTTTTTAACCATGAGATCGAGCGCATGGGTAGAAAACTTCAAGCATACAAAAAATACACAATCAAGAATGCTAAAGTGAAAAAACTAAAAAAAGAATATCAATATGAAGGCATCACTATGCAATGGATAATTAATTCAAGGACCATCCTCGAACCACTTGACAGTGTTGATTCTGTCCTTGAAGTGAGTTATCACTTTACAGACTTTCAAGACGTTCTTCACTTCATTGATGCCAAAAAAGAATCTGTTGGTAAGGGCCTATTCCAGTAATTACATATTATGTCTCTACATGTCATTATATAACACATAGTATAGCCATATTCATTCATGTAGGTCAATTTTCAAATTCATGATCGTACTAGCTAAATTTTATCTTCTATTTATAGTTGGTTTTACTTTCCTATTCAGGTCTTCTAATTTCAAATGTTGTTTTCTTTTATTAGATGTGTTGGGTTTGGTCATTGATACTTTACCTCCTAGGACTATCAAAAGCGATGTACATGATTTAGTAGTTCAAAAATTTGTGCTCGTCAATCGAAGGTAATAAAATTTTCACCAATATTTTTGTATTTTAATGTCCAGGAAATATCTTCTCAATATACCATGAAGTACATGTACCATAAAGTTCATATTTAATACATAAATGTCATCTGACGCTGCTATTTCGCACTTTATTGTCACATTATGTTTAATGACTTTAGTCACATACATTCAACTATTTTCTAATTTGTTTATTCACTTCATAAATCTTTCCTCATCAACCGTTTAGTACAATATATAAGAAATGCATTCAAATTTTACAAAAAACAAAGTACAATTTTAAATCAGCCACAAATCTTTATACTACTTTTGCTTTTTCACTTCTATTTTAATGAAATAATTCTTCTATAGTTTTTCCAGTCGCAATCACTTTTACTGAAATCATCCTTTTTCATTCATTTAGCCTCAAAATAAAATAAAAAACATATAATGCATTGGTGATGTTAAATAGTTTCTGCTCCAAAATGATTACTCATTTCCCGTTATTTGCTCTTAAGAATCTCTTCCTTTATTGCTAACTTAACTCTGTCATTATATTCTTACAGTATGAAAATAGTCATGCTATCTGTATGGAATGAGTTTGTTAAGAATGAAAGAGTTACTATTGTTCAGGGTTTGAACAATTTCCCTGTTGTCATTTGTCGTAAAATTAAAGTTGTCTACTACAATGGTACTATATTCCGATATACATTCCATTACTTTTTTGCCTTTATTTTTTTTACCAGCTGTCTTGCTTTGTCCATCCATGTTCACTTTTACAACTACCTATTCATACAAGTGAAAAATCCTTATTATAGGGACAGAGTTGACAACAAAATATGACTAATCTATTTTGGTCAATCCTTCAATAGAGAGTGCACTTTGCTTGGAAAACTGGTGATTGAGCAATATACTAATTTATGCAAGCCTTTATTTTCATTGCTTTCCTATTGAAAATTGTCTTTTGCTATGGATAGAGCTGAAAGAAACAAAGACCTCTTGTCTGACTTTGTTATCAACAAAACCTATTTCAAAACTGCTCCAGACATTTCTGTAGAGTCATATAGGAAAACTTGCCTTGTAGCTAGCATAACCTCATTCCAAAAGGTATCTATTCTTGCTTAATCCAATGATCTCTTTTCTATTCATGCTTAGTCTAATGATCTGCGCAATTGTTGACGTGTGGCTATACTTTCTTTATGATTGACAACATTCTACTCCAATGTACTTGCAGAATTTACTTATGAAGGCAAAGCTTTCATTCAGAAATATTTGCCAAAAGTACTGGTACATGGCTTGTCCCAAACGCTACCAATCGACATCTGCACTCCAACATGAAGAATACACCTGTAATTTGTGTGAATCGAGACAAATGGCAGAACCAAGGTAACTATATCTGTTATTGTTTTTCTCATTTTCAATCTAACTTTATTGTTTCATCGTTTAACTGATTAACGCTTCACTAACAGGTGTAGGTTTGAAGTCGATGTAATTAATGACAGTGGTATAATCACGACTTCAATCTTTGGAGACTTGGCTGAAAAATTATTAACATTCTCAGCCAACAAAATTATGGAATATGCAAACAAGGTTACCAATACTTCGAAACTACTCATGTCCAATAGTCCTGCTTTTTCTTTCTTTCACACATACAAATACTTCATTGATTAACTTAATTTTTTTTCCTTTGTCAAGAACACTGAACTTCCTTTACAAGAAGTTCACAAGGATTTGCACTCCAAACTGTTCTTGGTACAAATCAGGCCAATGAAACTGAAAACAGCTGAGAATAGACAACGGTACACCATTACTTACTATGTTGAATTTGATGAAGGTTAGTCTTCAACCTCATCGATGGACCACATGACTACAAATGCAGCAACACCATTGTCCAAGAATATGTTGGAAGTCTAGCCAATGTCTCCATCCGAAGGTATTGTTGTATTCCATTGTTGTTTCTTAAAATTATTCCACATCCAAAGATGACAACATATTAGAATTTCAAGTGTCCTTCTCACCCCGTTTTTTTTTTCACAAGAACATATGCAAAGAAATCATCACCAAAACCGCAACTTTGCCTTCTTGGAAAACTTGATTCATTTGATGAAGAAGATAATTTGGAAAACACAGACCCCACCAATATCACCAAGAAAAAACATAAATTAGATTAAATCTTTTATGAATTTTACCTTTTGGACATATGTATTTGAAGGTTTACTATTTTGCAACTATGGTATGTTATTTCTTATCATTTTGGTTCGAGGTGTTCTTTTGAAAACTGAATAGTATTCAATTAGTTTTCCAAGTACACCTTCTCATTCAACTGTCAGTGTGAAAAAATAATTTGGTTTTATTCTTCTAGGGTTTGTAACTGTACTATGCCAAGCCAATCTTGTGTTCTTGAAAAAACCTGTCAAGACTATGCATAACGAATTTCCTTTTGCTCATTCGAACTAAGTCTATGCATTTAACTCAATGTTCCAATATTTCTTTATGTACAAACTGCCTTTTGATACTCCAGCAGTTTAATTACTTCAAGTCTGACTTCAATACCTTTTATGCAATTAAATTATCTTACTAACGTCTTAACTCGATGATTTGCAGGAATTTCAAAATTTGCTCGGTAGGAGACAAGCATTACCATCAACATCACCTCTGACGTGCAAAACACATCACACCTTTATGACACTTTATTATGTCTATCACATTTATGCTATTTTTCCCATTTTTCCATCTCTTCACTTTATTATGTTTATCTATTCAATTGATTTTTTGTATCTATAGTAATTCAGAGCTAACTAGGATTTTTTCGAATCATAAATTTGAAATTTGTCGTGTCTCTATATATGATTTACCACCTAATTCAAACCAGTTTGAGCCTTACATGTTGTTTCCTTTTTGTGTTTTCTCATGATAAATTGCAACAAACCCTTCTGACTCCATGTTTTGTAGGTTTTTGAAGATCTTCTACTTAAGCAATAGCATCCTAGTGCGTGGTTTCAACACCAGTCAGTTATTTGCCTAGCTGAATAGGACAATGTTCTTTTTTCCTCTATTTTTACTGCTCTGTTGAATTTCCAACTCTTCTTTTTTAATTGCCATACACCCTTCTGACAGAAACTTTTGCACATACATGGACATTTTCTGTTCATATAGGTTTTGTCCAACTTTATCGCTTGAATGCTGACACATTGCCTATCAGCAGATTTTCTTCAGTCAAAACAAGGCTTTTTTTTTTCCCTTGTAGTTCACTTGCTCCTTGCTTTCTTTTTCCCTTTCTCTTGTGTTATTTTTTTTTGTTCAATATCTGCATTATTATTTCCAATTTTCTTCCATGCATGATTTTCTCATTGTTAATGATGATGACTAGAATGTCTGCGTGTACTCATTGAAACATTCTGAACCTACTCTATCAACTTAGATTTTAAATGCCAATAAGCTTTTTGTGGAAAAAGTCTTCTAATTTAATATTACCTATGACTGGTCAATGGTTAATGTTTTTATGTCACTCCTTCAATTCAATTGGTGTCGTGTCGTGTCTAATTGTTACATAGTACCCACCCTATTTGTAACTACTCTTATCTTTCAGTTTTGAAAAAAAAAAATCCCATATGGTGTCACCTACTTCTTGTTTTCACCATTACTCTTTTCACTGCTTAACCTTTACATTTGGTTTAGCATAGTTCTGTTTGCTTATTTATGTTTCTGTTGCATATTCCTATTAATGTTTATTTCTGTTTTTCTGTGGCTGTGCACTTTTAGTCTTCCATTCATCTTATTTTACTACACTAGATGAACCTACTTTCTCCTCCATTTCTGGTATTAATACTATTAGTTGTTTCTAGCATTAAATGAACCAAACAGCTGCACATATTTCTGCGAATTAAAAATAAAAATCCGTTCAAATGCTTTTGCCATGTTTTTCCTTACTCCTTCACTCTATTGTGTCCTCCTCATACTGTTTGATGCCTTATGTTGCCATTCTTTGTTCTAACATTTCTCCACTACTACACAAACAATTTGTTATTTTCCATTTTACCTTATCCCATTATTTCCTATTATGTTTTTCAATGACTCGTCATTCTTTTATGAGGTTGTTAATTTGATTTGTTAATATTTATCTTTGTTCTATTATAGATATACTTGCTTTATTGTAATGTTATTGGTTATTACGTCAAAGTCATCACATATACTCCATTTACCTGTTGCATTTGTTCAATCAATTTCCTAATGTCTTTTCCAAAAATAATCCCATCTCATATTAGTATTTTTCTTGATTGTTTCATATTTGCCTTTGGTTTTGTTTTCTCAAGCTAATATTCTATGCCATTTTTCCTGCCTCAAATGGCTTTCCAGCGCTTTGTCCATTCTTTCATTCAGTACTTTTTACCATATCTCTTTTTTCCTTTTTATTTTTCTGTTCTATTTCATCACCACCAATCTTTTTTTTTTTTTTGTATTTTCACATATGCTCTAACTGACATGCTTTGGTTTACTCAATCTACTGGTTTTATACATTCGCTGCATTTTTTTCTTTATTTCTGCTCCTTGATACATTTTACAGTTTTAGTTTCTATCATTCATTAATTACTATGATTTTTTCTTGTTTTAACTTTTCAAATTAACATGTCTGTGCATCTGAGTTACTGCCTGATTCAAAATCATTTCTCACTCCATTTTCTTTTTTCTTCTACTATCATGTCATGTTATTATCTTGTTGATAGTTTATTGATCTACCTTGCAGAATAACGTAGTAATTTTTATTCTTTACCTATTAAACTTGCTCATTTCTAATCACTTAAATCTTTCATTTCCCTGTCAAAACGCCATCCAATCAACATTTCTATTAGTTTTTATTTTCAGCATTTCTCTTACTTTCTGGCTCACCATGCATTGTGTTTAGCCTTGTTCTCTTGTCTTTGTTTAGGTTTGTTTACACTTACTCCACCTCTTATTTTATTTGTTCGGCTTTTTAACAGCACATAACTGCTGCTTTACCCAACTCTCTTCAACTGACGACATCAATTACATTCTTGTAGAAGTAATTCATACAATCTTCTAATGAGATTGCAAATATATAGGTCTTATAATCATTGCCGATTTTTTATTTAAATATTTAAACACCGAAGCCTTTTCTTGTTCTTTTTTTTTTGTAGCGTGATAGAGTATATTTTCCTCCTTAGTTTGATTCAGTACAAGACACTTGTAATGCACCGTGATACTCAGAGAGCAAATAAAGTCTTAAAATCCATTCCAAAGGAGCATTATAATAGGTTGGCCTATTTTTATTTATTCCATAAAGGCAGTCTTTTTATTTTATTTTTTTTTGCATTCTTGTGATTCCTGAGGTCATTGATGTCATTTTTTCTACTCCTTGTTTCAAGGAACATGAATATGTAATGCTGGACTTTTGTTCTATTATGTAATGCTAAAACTCAGACTTGTGTGGTGCCTAATATCAAAGAGTTTTATGATATGAAATTTTTGCTACCATGCTACTCTACAGAATTGTGTCTAGCAGTTTTGATTTTGGGAAGTTACATTTTCATATGTCACCATTCTCATATAGACATGTACCTATAGGAAATTGTTTCCCCATTTCTTTTAATCTGTTCTCAATACAAATATACAGCATTTATTTGTTCAGCTTTTGTCTTACATATACATGTGACTGACTAGTTTGACTTGACAACTCAAACACAGCTGTAAAAGTAATAAATGGATAGCATCAATGTCTGCCACATTCAAAAAGCACTTCTGCACACTACAACCCTGCCATTCAGTGTTCTTATCCATCATAAATACTGGACTCAAGGTGAGGTGATTCCATTTCTATCTTCATTTCTTTTTCTCTGTAAATTTACCCCTTCCCAGCTTATCAACTTCACCTCTATCTATTTTTTCCTTTCATACAAATGCAGCTTGGAAGTTTTTACTTGGCCCAGTGCTACACCAACTACATTCATCAACAATACCCTTACTCCATCCAAAACAGTAAGGTTCAAATTAATCTACTACTACTTTTGTTTATTTGTTACTATTCGAGAAATACATGTAACTAATAACACCCAATAATCACATTTTGTTGTATTTTTTTGTACTTCTTCAAAACTACATGTTCAAGATTATTACTATCTCACATAATTCCTTTAAACAATTACTGCATCTAATTTTATGCAAACTTGTTTGTATAAAAAGGAAAAATATTATTCCCCTCATTTGTTTACTTGATTGAATGCCATGCTGAATATATAGCCCTTAGAACCTTCAATATTGATTTTACTACAAAGTAACTTGTTGTCTATCTTTGTCTAAATAACATCTTCTTCTTTGTCTCATCTACAATAATGTATAAAAAAGGCATATCTCTGCTTTCTTGTTGTCCATAGCTTGGCTTTCCTTCATCAAACTGACTACTCTAACCTTCTATTGCATGTGAAAGCTGTAAACCAAACTTCCTCAGTATTCATTATCCACACAAACTACGTTTGTGTAATAGATTTCTGGTTTTTTCACCTTAGTCTATAGGATGCTGTATTACTTTATAAATTTGCCTTTGATTTCGTACTAATTATTTATCAGTTGCATTTTTAAGAATTTTTGTAACACACTTGCTTGCCGTACATAGGATTATAGACTTATAGTTCTTTCAATCCTTTATTATCTTGTTTAGCCTGTCTGAAATTTATGGTTGGATGATCCTACCAGTAAAAAAAAAATTTTAAAGCTTTTCTGTTTCATTTATTTATAATTTTGCTGGATTTTTACCCTATGATCATATGAAATTGAAATTCAATTGTGAGTATGAATAATGCACCAATATCATGTGGCTGTTTTTGTCACGTATGTCCAGCTTGATGTTTATCTCGTTACCTAGTTGAATTTACTGATGTATATTAGTTGAATTGGAGTAGCAATTTCAGATGGTGGTTTTATTTGTGTGATATTGTCTTACTTTTGTCTTTCTTTAGCATTTTTCGTAAGGCTTTCATTGGACAGTATAGCTAATGTTGTGAATATTAAATTAAATTTGAATTCAATGGTGGCTAACTTTATTGTAACTTTATTTTTATTGTTTGGTTGGAGTCTTCTTTCATAGTTTTTAAATTAGATATGGATGGAATTTGGGTACTTATAACTGACAATTACTTGTGAAGCTCATCAACAGTCAACCTTTGGTATGCCAAAGACTAAAAAATTATTGATTTGTTATCCAAAATACAAGCTATTACAAGTCGACTAAATCTAAACAAACTCATTCTTCATTTTTTCTTGTGGTATCTTGAATTTTCCACAAATGGTTTCTATTCATCTTG
The DNA here is from genome assembly GCA_020080225.1 of Gynochthodes officinalis. NCBI lineage: Eukaryota > Viridiplantae > Streptophyta > Magnoliopsida > Gentianales > Rubiaceae > Gynochthodes > Gynochthodes officinalis. Next base: position 38,185,697 of record CM034619.1, on the reverse strand, counting down.
GGAAACAAAATTAGTTGCTTCTGTTTTGAATTCTTATTCCAAGGTATATCTCCCGTTGCCTTTTTCTTTCTCATTTTGTAAATGTTACTCATTTATTTGTAATCTAATTTATCATCTATTGTGTTGGTATTACTATACTTACTATTAAATAATTTATCATGATGATTTCAAATCTTTTTTTTTTTGAATAAATAATTTTCATCAATTTTTGTTGCAGGTCATGACAACACCACTTCATCCATTTACAAAATGGTTGGCCAAAGACCATGGTCAGAGGCAAAAGTTTTTTTTTGTTGCTCAATCTAATACACATGTACATGCAGGAACATTGACATACCTGCAAAACAATCAGATCAACTATCAAATATACTACAATTTTTTCCTCTCTTATCCAATGATATTTAGATACATTGGATATCCTAACATACAATCAAAAAAATCAATTCAAGATTGGATGCAAAAGGTGTTATTTGTTACTCCAATGATATTTCATCAACCAGGTAATTTTATAAGTTTCATTGATAGTCTTTTTTTACATAATATTCTTTTTATAATAAATATTTCTTCACCAAGTTTGTTTCTAAATTCTATAGCATATTTTCTAATGATTTTTCTCATATTCCTAAGATATAATTCAAACACCGTGTTGCTTTTTCTTCAAATCCCTTCAAAGAGAAAATTAAATTTAATTTACAAATATTTTCTTTTATTTTTATATTTACTAACACAAATTATTCCATATTCAATTTCCTTTAGTTCTTAATGACTTTTTTCTCTTTTCAAAAAGTACCAATAGGTCTTTATGCTAATCAAAATTTTGGCAATGACGATCAAATCACACTCCACCAAGGACAAATGCAATGGAAATTAACAATCAATTGGCATGTTTTCACATTTGGCTGGGCTGAATTCTTTGATGATAACTTACTTAATCACAATTGTTCAGTCTTACTAAAGTATTGTGAAAACAATGCATTTGATAGCCTCACATTTGACAATATGAATAGTCAAATAATGCTGCCATGGACAATGCCACTACCCACATTACTGAAACAAGGTTTGTCAATTTAATGACGTACATATTTCGTTCCCAGTACATACATAAATGTCTTCATAAACTTTATGCATTGGTTTCAGCCTTCAAAACAACAAATATCCAACATAATGTCTTATCATCGGCACTACATCCATTCCAAAGATTTCATTTAACTTGGTATTGTTCTTTCTTCCAACAATTTTCAGCAACGAATACTTATAGACTAGCAAATATTACAAACTTTTACATATTTCATAAAATTTGGTTTAAAAGTATTGTTTAATCTCTCATTCAAATAATTTTCAGCATTTTCTTTTTATTTTCACATAGAATATTTCAAAATATTCAAATCTTGACTTGGAAGAGGCCAAACAGTGTGAGATTCAATTAAAGTTTGAAAACCGAGTATACGACATCACTGTCAAACATTCTTCCCTAAGTAGAAATTGGCATCAGTTTGTACAAGATCATAACTTAGAAAAAAATGACTATTTAGTTTTCATTCGTCAAACAAACAATTTCTTCTTTGTTATTGTTTTTAACTGACATGGCATAGAAAAAAATTATCCATGGCAATTTAAATTTACAACAAATTAGATTCTCATTTTTTTCTCTTGCACTTTTCTATTAAAAAACTCTTATTATATAATTCTTCATTCCAAATTTTAAATTTCCTCAATTCTTAGTTCTACTATAAATTGATCCCACCAAAATATCATTATTATCTTTTCAAATTATCTAGTCTTTATACAAACCAGTGGGCATTCAAAAAACTGTGCAAAGTGCAGTTATTGCCTACTAGTGAGAAGAAAAGAAGGAAATGCAAGTATAAAATGGCATCCCACGCTTTCCTTTTGGGCTGAAAATAATTGTAATAAAGAGCATATTTTCCTTGGCTTTGGCTAAGAATAAGTGAAAATAAGTGTAGTGAAGGGCATATTCTCCTTGGCTTTGGCTAAGAATAAGTGTAATATTTGCTCTTATTATTAGTTAAAATTTATTTATTAGTTTTTTATATTAAAATAGTAATATAAATATAATATAATATATGTAAATATATATAATATTATTATTTATTTAATTGTTTGTGAAAATGTTCATTTAATTGTTTCCGAATATATTTGTTTAATTATTCGCGAACATGTTTGTTTAATTTGTTAATGAACATGTTCACAAACACTTATCGAACACTAATAAACGAACACGAACTAAAATATAAAAAGTTAAACGAACACGAGTCGATGTCGAACAAGTTTAAAAATAAACAAGCTGATTTCAAACAAACATCGTTCAAGATCGTTCGGTTAGTTTATAGCCTTACTCATTATCTCAAAATAATTAAAAGCATGTTTGGTTAAAAGGAATTGAGTATTCATTACAACCTTATTCTTTGCTCAACCCTAATTGTTTTATTTGGTTCACTGAAGTAGAAACTCCCACGAATTATAATTATAACCAAATGGTGAATTGGAATTTAGGACTTAAAGCAATTGGAATTCTTGAGCAGCTCGTAATTGACAAAAAACAAATTCCAATTTTCTTCTTCAACTCTCCTCATCATTATTTTTTTCACTCTACTTTCTTTATGCTTTCGCTCTTATATTTTTTCTCACTCTACTTTCTCTCTCATATTTTTTTCACTCTTCTTTCTCTCTCATAATTTTTTCTCACTCTTCTTTCTCTCTTATCATGTTCTCATCCAATAATAAAATGCTTAAGATAAAGGTATTTTAGTCATTTTAATACTATTCATTAGTCCTATTCACCCCAACCAAACTAGGGGTAGTAATCAGGTCGTGTTTCACGTTCGCAAGTCGTATTTTGACATGGGTATTACAAATTTTACATAGATCCGAACACGACCTGCGAACCTGTTCGTATCAAAAAACTTAACCTGAACACAACCTATTTATTTTTCGGGTAATACGACACGACACGAAAAGACTTTTTTAAAACGAAAAAACTTTGAAAACCCAAATAACTTGTTTAGCATGACACGAAAAGACCTATTTAACACGACACGACACGAAAAACCCACAAAATCTGTTTAACACGATAATGACCCATTTAACACGACACGAAATTAATGACCTATTTAACACGAAAATACTTGTTTGTTAAACTTTAATACACCAAAAAAATCTAAAAATACATCTAATTACATTTGAAAATTAGTTCCAACTAAAATTTAAGATATTACAAACCAAAATGTCATAAAAATATTTTCCAAATTACAATCCAAGCACAAGCATCAAATAAAATGTCAAGAATTACAAACAAAATCTCAAATATCCAAATCCAAAGTATACAAATTAAAAATATCCAAATTTAAAGTTACACAAACCAACTCTCAAATATTCAAATCCAACCAAAACATCTCCCAAATTACAATCCAAATCTCAAATATAAAAGTCCAAAGTCATACAAATTACAAACCAAACCTCAAATATCCAAATTTAACGTTACACAAACCAACTCTCCAATATTCAAGTCCAAAATCATACAAACCAAAACGTCTCCTAAATTACAAACCAAATGCATAAGCACAGTAGGTAAAATGAAGGCCCTCTGTTCGGAAGGAAGTTGCCTATAAAGGTGAAATGTTACAGGCATCCTGCCTGTGCAGGCCTAATATTGTTGTGATTTTGTTCCCAGTACGTGGGATCCTAGAGTTCTTAAACATAAAATGCATCATGACACCAATGCTTCTAGTCATATGCTCCTCAATTTTCTCCTTGAAATAACCTACATCTATGAACTTCCACTATCTTACTCAGGAAAAACATACATCAAGGACGATGAATGTGCACTCAAAAAACTAGAAAAGAATGAATCCACGAATTCCTACATGCCATAATGTTCAAAAGCAAATATGTTTGCTTCAAAAGGCTATAATTTATCAGAGCCATTGCATAGAAATAAAAACAAGGGAAAAGAAAGTTTGACCATGGCTTCAATTTAAAATGAGACCTTCTAACCACATGCTCTGTATTCTGCATTAATCAGACTCCTCTCAGCACACAAGAAACGTCAAAATACACTAATGTAAACATTAGTACCAAATTGATCACCATTTTAGTATACAAAGACAAACTGAAAAGAACAAATGTAATAACAATCAAAGTTTCAACCTATAAGACAGCTTTTTTGAAGCTTAACAAATATATTGAGACAACTTTTTGAAAAAATATTTTAGATATTTTAGTGATGTGTAAAACTCACACTCAAACCATATCTCAAAAAACGTCAAAAATTTAAAGCACAGCAAATAAGCCACCAAATTAGGATATAAAGCAACAATATTTCAAGGGAAAACTATTTGGGAAAAAAAAAATTTCATGTTGCTCATGAGTAAATGAGAAACTAAATGTAAGAGCGACAACCCATTGGAAGATTAAACCAGCAAATTAGTACAGGGGTTGATGGGCTCATATAATCAATGATTTAACCAAATATTCAAAATGTTGCAAGAGAAAATCATCGTCATGAATTGAGCATGTTTTATGCAAATAGTCTTTTGGCTATCTTTTTGTGATTCTCAATGCAAATTAGATGTCCACAAATCTGTAATACTACTTTGTATCATCATGGATTGATTAATTTTAAGTTTGGAAAAGCGTCTCTGATGATAGGACGCATAATTCTAATACTTATAATTGTAACCTAAGAAATATTTTTCAAGAGCCAGCAAAACACAAAAATTATATCGAAGGCAACATCAAGAAATAAAGGATCAACATTGGAGTACTCAAACATACGTTTTTCTAGATTTCTCTTGCTTTGTTATTTTGTATAGCTTCTAGCGGTTGGCGGCTAAGTGAAAGAAAGGGAGCGACCGACAGTGATTTGAAACAAGGGAGCGGCCGGTGGTGAGGAGCGACGATTTGAAAGTTAAAAACAGGGGAGAGGGCCGAGCGGCGACTCAAAACTCAAAAGTGAACGAAATGTGGAGAGTGGAGAGTGGAGATTAGAGTTAGTATAGTTTTTTTTTTCTAATTTTACAAAATTACCCTAACATAATTCTTCAAATTACTAAATGAATTAAATAGATTAAACAGGTCAACCCGTGGGTTGACCCAAACACGACCCATTTATTTTATTAACAGGTTAAGTAGGTCAATCCACCAATCCATCAGGTTGACCCGAACATGACCCATTTATTTTGTGTGTCAAACGTGTTCGACCTGATTTCGACCCGAACCTGTTAAGGGGTAGACCTGTAGCTGTTAATTACGTATTAGGTTTGTATCGTGTTTTCATGTCATGTCGCGAATTGCCGCCCCTAAACCAAACACAAGAATAATAATTGCACCCCATACAATTCCTTTGAACCAAACTATTGAAAAGTCCATTCAATTCAATTCTAGCCTAATTCAACTCCAACCGAATTTATATTTAATTCCAACCTTATTTATTACAGTGAACCAAACATGCTGTAAGTGATTCCTTGCAACCTTTTATATAACTCACGGAAGTTATAGGAGGTATAAACCTCTTTCTCATTACTAATCTCATTTCCTTCCAGAAATTTATAGGTCCTTCTCAAGTGCACTTCTTAAAATGGGTTAGCTGATCCTACCAAATAATAGCATAATCAATAAATTTAATGGTAGCCAACTTAACTTTTTTCTCTTATACATAGTGGTGTACATAAAAAATTAGCTCCATCTTTTTCTCCCATTTGAGGTAGGCTCAGGATCACTTATACCTCTAAAGGATGGTATCTTCATCTTTATACTTCCAAAGTTACTATCAGGAATCAGGAGAAGTTTCAAACTTCTCATTTTCATCAATATTGGAATCATTCATTTTAAAGATAGGATTGGTCCTTCCTTTTGACTCACTACTCAATCTTCCTTTAGAAGATGCCTCTATATTATATATTTTTTCGGTCAAATTCCCCACCAACCAAGTAAGGTAAAATAGATGTTTATGTGTTACCGTTTGATCAAAAACCTCCTATTGGACTTTTTCATCACTCGCCATTGTAGATCTCTTTAAGAAAAATTGAAATGAAGAAAAAAAATTGTTCTCACAAACCCTTTACCCCAAAGATTTCCCAACCTAATCTATATCCGCTTGGAGACTTTTGAGCTAATCTTATCTTCTTTTTGAAAAGTTGTTTGTAATTTTGTGCCGACATGGGACCTACTATTCTTTTTGGAAACCAAAGTTTTCTGACTGTTCCCACTTCACATGCTTGAATAGCTTTAATCATCTTGCCATTTCCTACTTTTTGAATGAAGACTATCATTGATTGCTTCATGGCGAAGGAAATTGATCTTCTAAATCTGTTGACCAGGGGTGAATTGTACTTGACAAAGCTTGTAATCTAGTTTGTTCGCGAAGTCTCTTGAGATTGTCTTCCAAAGTATTGGAAACCAACAATTTTGGATCTTTAGGCATTGGCTTGAGTGGAGAATAAAAAGGCAAAGCTGGTAGTTTTCCTCTTCGTTTGTCAAAGTCTTCAAAAAACTCTTGCATTTGATGTTCGTGTTTTACCCACCAATTGAGTGTAGCGGCATGATTGCGATTGTTCTACTTTTGAGCTTTTTTGCTGCAGGGATAAATACACTTGGGTAATTTCTTTGGCTGAAATGAACTAATTTCTCAATTTTGAATGATATGAGTGACATTATAAATACTTGAAAGTCTGGGAACTCTTTCAAGTAGTCCTATGTTTGAATTATCAGATTCGTCTAAATCTAAACATCCTCGGACTAACCAATATGGCTCTATTTAAGGAGCTTTCTTCATTGAATTCTGCAAAACAAAAAATTGTTAGTGTATAAATCAAGGGTCTTTGAGCTGGTGGTCCGTCAACTGGTTCTGAAGATGATCCTTTGGATGAATGGCTGCTATTTATAGATATTGCTTGTGCTTGATGGGCCGTCTGTGTTTATTGAGTTGTCTGTCAGTTGTGATGAGGAATTGATGGATGATACTTTGAATCTTGTAGGTTTAACAGAAAATCAAGGGAATTTTGAGTAGGATAAGGAATGAGGTTTGCAATATTGCCTTGAATTTATTTTGAAATCCCTGTTAAAAATTCACGAGTTAAAAAATCAAGCAAACAATTCTCCTCACCTTTGATGTATTCAATATCAAAATCGAATACAGATAGGATAGCCTGCCATCGTGCAAAAATCTGTTTTGAAACTTGGTTTTGAACATCTTTTGTTAAGACATCTTTTGCAAATTTGCAATCAATACGTAATAGAAATTTTTGATAATATAAATCATCTTGAAATTTTGAAATACATAGAACAATAGATAAAATCTCTTTTTTAATAGTTGAATAATTTTTTCTGGCTCCACTCCAGACACCACTATGAAATCTCACTAGTTGTTCTGGGGAGTCTATTTCTAACTTCTGCTTGAGAATGCCTCCATATCCTGCATCTGAAGCATCAGTCTCTACAATCATCTTAATTGTTTTTGGATTTGGAATAACTAGACACGGAAGACTTTTTATTTGTCTTTTAATGTCTTAAACTACCTTAGTATGGATTTCTGTCCACGCCGAAGGGGTTTTCTATAGTCTTTGAAATAGAGGATTACATTTCTGTCTAAGTTTTGGAAAAAAATCAGAAATGTAATTTAAATATCCTAAATATCTTTGCAATTGATTTTTATCTTTAATCTAATCTGGAAATTTTTCTGTAAATTCTAGACTTCTATTAATTGGAATAATTGTTCCTAAATGAATATTATGACCTAAAAACCTAACATTGGTTTGAAATAATTTCATTTTAGTAGCTGAAACTACTAAACCATTTCTTTTTACTACTTTGAAAAATATTCTAAGTGTTTAAAGTGTTTATCTATATTTTCTGAAAATACTAATACATCATCAATATAAACAATCATAAAAGTTGAATAAGGATTGAATATATCATTCATAATATTTTGAAATTCTGAAGGAGCATTTTTTAATCCGAAAGGCATAACATTCCATTCATAGTGTCCAAAAGGAACTGTGAATGCAGTCTTATACTTGTCTTTTTCTGCTATTTGAATTTGCCAGTATCCTAACTTCATATCAAATTTTGAAAATACTTTAGCATTGAATAATCGGTTTAATAAATCTCTTTTATTTGGAATAGGATATCTAATCCATTTTAATACTTTATTTAATGGCTTGTAATTAATAACTAATCTAGGTACTCCTCTTTCCTTTTTAGCTTGATTCATGACATAGAAAGCTGGACAAGACCATGGAGACTTTGAGTGTCTTATTAATTTTTTATCTAATAATGTCTTAATTTCTTGCTTGCAGGCTTCTAATAATTCTTGATTCATTTGAATAGGCCTAGCTTTTCTCTTAATATCTTTTTCTAGGAATCCTTCTTCATATGGTAATTCTACCTCATGTTTCTTTCTATCCCAAAAAGCATTAGGTAGATCAGTAGATCTGCACAAATTTCCTTTTTAAATTTATCTTCTACTTCAATAATTTATCTTTTGATACTATTATCTTTTAATTGATCTTCTATTCTAGCATATGAATGCTCTTCTTGTAAAAATCCTATTTGACTCTTAATATGACTAATATTGTTTATTTGTTTAAATATTGAGCACTTTTGAATTAAATTTATTTCTTTCTGTCTTTTTGGAGAAATAAAATTGAATGAAATCTTCCTACCCATGATTTTTGTATGAATACCGTCAGTATCTACTTTGATAGGATTAATTTGATGTAAAAATGGTAATCCTAAAATTAAATCTTGAGCTATATCTTCTACTACATAACATAAATTTTTAATACAATAATCATCATTGCATACATTTAATATGACTCTATGCTTGACATGTAATCTACTTGAATTTGCTGCTAATAAACTCTCATTAGTTTTTTGACAATACTTTATAGGAATTATTCCTGTTTTGATACAATTTGCATCAGCACCACTATCTATCATAGCGTGTACTGTGAGTTTGAAATCATTTATTCCTATGGTAACAAAACAATACCATTTTTGATACTCTATTTTATTTATCATTTGAATATACATTTTATCTGAAACTTGTTCATTATTTATTTGAATAGAACTTAAGTCTTGAATATCAGTAGTAACTTCTTTTCCTTTTGAATTCTATCTAAGTCTAAGGATATCCCATTTTTAATTAGACTTATCTTTGTATCTAATTCTAAATCTTTTGTTTTTAATTCTATTAAATCCTTTTGTAATTTTCTAACTTGTTCTTTTAATGTTTTTATGTCTTCTTTGACTTCATCTGGCTTCCTAATTCTTAATAATCCTTCATTTGGATATTTATCTAATAATTTTGAAATACTAAATGGTTCTTCAAACCTTTTTGGGCTTTCTTCCTCTAATATTAAATCTCTTAATTTTTTCAAATATTCTTTTCTACATTCTTTATCGTCTATTTTTTCTATCATTTCAAATAATGTTTCTTTATTACTTTTTGAAATCACATTAATACACTTGCACTTTTCTATGCTTTCTAGACTTGACTATGAATCTATGTCATCTTGAATATTATCTTCGTCTATATCTGTTTCTTCTATTAATAAAGCTATCATTTTCTTTTTGAAATCTTCTTCTTGAAATATTTCATTTATCTCTTTTTTCATTTTACATTGATTTGCCTTGTGACCAAAGCGACCACATTTCCACCAAGTTATCGAATTATTTTCATTAGTATCTTTATTTTTATATCCTTTATATTTCTTCTTTTTATATTTTTTATAATATTGACTATTATCATAATTCTTATGTTTCTTGAATTTTGAATGTCTTTTGTATTTTTCTAGCTTTCTATTTTGAGTTGAAGGAGCTTTGATTCCTTTAATACCGAAGACTTCATAAAAGTTTCCTACTTCTTGTTTTTCTCTACCATATTTGTTTTGAATCTTTAATTCTATACATAATTCTAATCCTTCTTTTTTAATAAAAGCAAATAATTGACCGAAATATATTGTGTTGAAATCTATGTAATCATTTCCTACCTCTTTTTGCAATTTAGATATTATTCTTTGCGAAAATAAAGTTGGTAATCCTGTAATGAATTTTTCTTTCCAAAAAGGAGAATTAGCATCATTTCTTTTTAATACTTGATTGAGAAATACATCTTTATACCATCTAAAATCTGACAAAGTTGGACATCTTAAATTGCTTAACATAATCTTTGAACTAGCTAAAGTCTCTTTTGGGTTACCTATGAAATGAATTGAAATTGTAACTATCAATTGATCTACTACATCTGATTGATTTTATATAACAAATGTTTTTGTTCCATCTGCATTTGTTTTCTCTACTTCTACTTCTGTTGAATGATTTAATACTTGTTGTTTTCCTTCTAAAGTTAACAAATTATCCCACCAATTTTTTAATTGTCCTGAAAATCCTATTATTAATGCTGTTGCAGTATTAATTTCTGTTAATCCTAATGTTTTGTAGGCCGTCTTAGCCATTCCCATTTCTTGCAATGTATTTAATATTTCCTATTCTGATTTTCCATCTATGTTCCATTCATAGACAGAATGTCCATCATATGAACTTGTTTTGAATTGTTTTCTTTCTTCATATTGAATATCTGGGGGCGTAGGTCTAGGATAATAATTTCTTGTATTCATTGAATTCCAATTTCTATAATTTTTCTGTCTTTTTATTCCATTAATTTCTACTTCTGAGTTATCTCTAAATTCTTGTTCTACATTATTAATCTTTTGTATTTCTGAATTATCTAAATCTTCACTTGAATTTGAATTATCATCTAATTCTGATTATGTCATTTTTCTTTTTGTTTCTAAATAATTAGTTCTATTTTCTGAAGTACTAGCTTTATCAGTTTGAATACTTTGAGTTATTCTATTTATCAAACTATTTTGCATTTTATTTCTAATTAAATCTTCTTCTAATTCATGAGAAACACTTCTTGTTTTGAAATGAGGACTAGCTATTTCATTTGGAAATCTAGGGGTTTCCTTAGGAATTGAATCTATCTTCGTAGACAAATGTTCTACTTGATTAGCTATAGTATGTAATATCTGATTTGAATAATTATTTTGTTGATAAACTTTTTTAATATCATCTAATACAACATTTGAATTTCCATCTTCTCTACCTATCTTAAAAGGACTAGCTTCTATTTCCTGTTGGTCAACTTGAATTTTTATAGGCTGTAAGGGTGGATGGATTGAAGTAATAACTTGACTATCATTAATTTTCCATTTTCTATACAAATTACTTTGAACATTAATATAACTTTCTTTGAAAACATTGGAAATACCTTCATTTCTTGAAAACCAATATTCTAACCATGAAAGTAAAAGAATATTACAACTCATCTTTTTCATATATGAAATCCATTCTTCTTTTAATTTTTCTTGAATAACTTCATTTAATGCTAAAAACCAAAATTTGCTTTTACTATTTTCATTCTCAAAAACCTCATTTAAATATTCAAAATCTATTTGAAATTCTTTCTTTTCAAAAGTAATAACGTTAATTCCCATTTGTGACCTTGTAGGTGACATAGGGGGTGAAATGACTATTTCTGGAATAGGAGATTTGAAAACATGCTTTGAAGGGTTTTCTGATACTATCGATGGTGATGGTTCAGAAAATGATCTTCTAGATAAATTGAAATTATTTGAAGAACTTGTTCCTTCTCTGAATGAATTGAATTTTAATAAAATTGTTCCATCTTCTTTTTCTATAATATTATTAATTTCTCTTCTAATTATGTTTCTAGAAGGTTGAGCATTTTGAATTTCAAATTGTTCAGGAATTGTAATTTCGTTCCATTTTAATCTTTTAGGAATAAAGACTGTTGGATTATCAGCTTCTACATGTAATAAAACTGTTTCTTGTTTTGAAGTTGGTAACATGTTAAATCTAGTATTTATTTGAGAATTCATTAATCTAAAATAAACTCTGTAAATAATAGCAAAATTTTTGCAAAATTGCTCAAATTCATCACCTTGTAAATGAATATCTAATACTAATGAATCTAGTATTAATGGATCTGTTAAATCAACAGAAAAGTTTGGACAACAATTGAAATATATTGGACCATTACAAACATTAGTTTAAATCATACTTAATAAAGAAGTTTTGTCTCTTTTTAATCTTTTATCTCTTAATGCTAAGTAAATTGGAGCATCTACACCTATGTATACTAACGGTTTAATTGCTACTTGAATCATACCATAATGAATATATCTATAACCTTTGTCTATATATTTTTTAATTGAAACTTTATTTAATAAAGGAATTGTTTGAAATTCTTCTTGTAAAGAAATTGTTTCATCATGAGTTTTAATTGAAAAAGTAGTTTTGAAATCTAAAGAACCTATCTTATATATGGACTCTATACTTTGTTCTAGAATAGACCAATTTGAGTAATCTAAAGGCATATGCACCTCCTGACTCTGCACGATGTCAGAGTTACTGTTTCTATCTTGAGTATTCAAAAACATTCTTCTAAATCTCGCTGCCATGTTTAATACAACATAATTTAATCGTTTACTCTTGATGTCAGGTTAAGATCGGGGAACACGGGGAGCACCCTGCCTGGAACACCTCACACTCGGGCTTACCAACGATCTTACTAGGCTCACCAAACCGCTTGCCAAACCTATCTTAATCTTAATCAAAGGTAAAGTTTTAAATTAAGGTTATGCTAAACACTTAAGCTTAATTTAAACTAATGCTTTATAAATACCTAAAACAGATGAACAGATGGCTCTGATACCATTAGGGGGTAGGACCGGTGTCATATACTGATTAAGCTATAGTGATTTTTAATTTTGAAAATTTTAAAACAGTAACAATGAATAGTAATGACGTGAATAGTAACGATGAATAGTAATAGCGTGAATAATAAAAACGTGAATAGTGGAAAATATTGAATATGGTACTCAAAATGATCAGCAAATCGAAATGAATTGAACACTTACTTTATTGAACTTTGATATTGAAATCTGGATACAGAAAAGATCCTTGAAATAAAACCTGAAAAAACTGAAATTGCAAAAGTTGAAATTGGAATGGTTACAACGTTGGAATTCTTAGAGATTTTGGAAATTAGCTACAAGGCTTGTAAAGGATTGTAGAGGTTTGAAAGGAATTTTTTTTTGATAGGAATTATGTTGTCTAAGATTCATGAAGACACCTGTTAAAGAGATGATTAAAGTTATTCAAGCATGTGCTTCTAGGATGGAAATTTTGTTGATGGAAAATTTGCCGATGGATCTTTTGCCGATGCTTGAGTCTGTATTTATAGAGCTTTTGTTGGACGGATAACTTCATAGGCTTGATAGCCTTTTTGACTTATGAATTGTTAGGCTTTATAGCCTTTTTGACCTTTTGGGCTCCTTGAAGAGTTTTTGGCTTTTGATTGAATTTGTTTCTCACGACCATTTTGTGCCAATCTTGAATTGATTTTGACTGAATGAATAGTTGTTTTGACTTTGTTGTTTTGTGTAGGCTTTGTCTTGATGAATCCTTATCCTTTGTCTTTGATGAATCCTTATCTACTTAGGCTTTTTGAATGTAGACACTGTCTAAATACTTTTGAGGCTGATCTTATCTACTTGGAGACTTTTGAGCTGATCTTATATTCTTTTTGAAAAGTTGTTTGTAGTTACGTGCCGACATGGGATCTACTCTTCTTTTTGAAAAGTAGAGTTTTCTAACTGTCCCCACTTCACGTGCTTGAATAGCTTTAATCATCTTTCCATTTCTGACTTTTTGAATGAAGACTGTCCTTGATTGCTTCATGGCGAAGGAAATTGATCTTCTAAATCTGTTGACCAAGGGTGAATTGGTGTACTTGACGAAGCTTGTAATCTAGCTTGTTCGCGAAGTCTCTTGAGATTGTCTTCCAAAGTATTGGAAACCAACAATTTTGGATCTTTAGGCATTGGCTTGAGTGGAGAATAAAAAGGCAAAGCTGGTAGTTTCCTCTTCATTTGTCAAAGTCTTCAAAAAACTCTTGCATTTGATGTTCGTGTTTTACCCACCAATTGAGTGTAGCGGCATGATTGCGATTGTTCTGCTTTTGAGCTTTTTTGCTGCAGGGATAAATACACTTGGGTAATTTCTTTGGCTGAAATGAACCAATTTCTCGATTTTGAATGATATGAGTGACATTATAAATACTTGAAAGTCTGGGAACTCTTTCAAGTAGTCCTATGTTTGAATTATCAAATTCATCTAAATCTGAACATCCTCGGACTAACCAATATGGCTCTATTTGAGGAACTTTCTTCATTGAATTCTGCAAAACAGAAAATTGTTGTGTATAAATCAAAGGGTCTTTGAGCTGGTGGTCCGCCAAATGGTTCTGAAGATGATCCTTTGGATGAATGGCTGCTATTTATAGATATTGCTTGTGCTTGAGGGGCCGTCTGTGTTTATTGAGTTGTTTGTCAATTGTGACGAGGAATTGATGGATGATACTTTGAATCTTGTAGGTTCAACAGAAAATCAAGGGAATTTTGAGTAGGATAAGGAATGGGGTTTGCAATATTGCATTGAATTTATTTTGAAATCCCTGTTAAAAATTCACGAGTTAAAAAATCAGGCAAACAATTCTCCTCACCTTTTATGTATTCAATATCAAAATCGAATACAGATAGGATAGCCTGCCATCTTGCAAAAATTTGTTTTGAAACTATGTTTTGAACATCTTTTGTTAAAACATCTTTTGCAGATTTGCAATCAATACGTAATAGGAATTGTTGATAATATAAATCATCTTGAAATTTTGAAATGCACAACACAATAGATAAAATCTCTTTTTTAATAGTTGAATAATTTTTTCTAGCTCCACTCTAGACACCACTATGAAATCTCACTAGTTGTTCTGGGGAGTCTATTTCTAACTTCTGCTTGAGAATGTGTCCATATCCTGCATCTGAAGCATCAGTCTCTACAATCATGTTAATTGCTTTTGGATTTGGAATAACTAGACACGGAAGAATTTTTATTTGTCTTTTAATGTCTTGAACTACCTTAGTATGCACCTCAGTCCATGCTAGAGGGGTTTTTTGTAATCTTTGAAATAGAGGATTACATTTCTGTCTAAGCTTTGGAAAGAAATCAGAAATGTAATTCAAACATCCTAAAAATCTTTGCAATTGATTTTTATCTTTAATTTCATCTGGAAATTTTTCTGTAAATTCTAGACTTCTATCAATTGGAATAATTGTTCCTAAATGAATATTATGACCTAAAAACCTAACATTTGTTTGAAATAACTTCATTTTAGTAGCAGAAACTACTAAACCATTTCTTTTTACTGCTTTGAAAAATATTTCTAAGTGTTTAAAGTGTTTATCTATATTTTTTGAAAATACTAATATATCATCAATATAAACAATCATAAAAGTTGAATAAGGATTGAATATATCATTCATAATATTTTGAAATTCTGAAGGAGCATTTTTTAATCCGAAATGCATAACATTTCATTCATAGTGTCCAAAAGGAACTGTGAATGCAGTCTTATACCTATCTTTTTCTGCTATTTGAATTTGCTAATATCCTGACTTCATATCAAATTTTGAGAATACATTAGCATTGAATAATCTATTTAATAAATCTCTTTTATTTGGAATAGGGTATCTTATCCATTTTAATACTTTATTTAATGACTTGTAATTAATAACTAATCTAGGTACTCCTCTTTCCTTTTCAGCTTGATTCATGACATAGAAAGCTGGACAAGACCAAGGAGACTTTGAGTGTCTTATTAATTTTTTATCCAACAATGTCTTAATTTCTTGCTTGCACGTTTCTAATAATTCTTGATTCATTTGAATAGGCCTAGCTTTTGTCTTAATATCTTTTTCTATGAATCCTTCTTCGTATGGTAATTCTGCCTCATGCTTCTTTCTATCCCAAAAAGCGTTAGGTAGATCTGCACAAATTTCCTTTCTAAATTTATCTTCTACTGCAATAATTTTTCTTTTGATACTATTATCTTTTAATTGATCTTCTATTCTAGCATATGAATGTTCTTCTTGTAAAAATTCTATTTGACTCTTAATATGACTAATATTATTTATTTGTTTAAATATTGAGCACTTTTGAATTAAATTTATTTCTTTCTGTCTTTTTGGAGAAATAAAATTGAATGAAATCTTCCTACCCATGATTTTTGTATGAATACCTTCATTATCTACTTTGATAGGGTTAATTTGATGTAAAAATAGTAAACCTAAAATTAAATCTTGAGCTATATTATCAACTACATAACATAAATTTTTAATATAATAGTCATCATTGCATACATTTAATATGACTCTATGCTTGACATGTAATCTACTTGAATTTGCTGCTAATAAACTTTCATTAGTTTTTTGACAATACTTTGTAGGAATTATTTCTGTTTTAATACAATTTGCATCAGCATCACTATCTATCATTGCGTGTATTGTGAGTTTGAAATCATTTATTCCTATGGTAACAAAACAATACCATTTTTGATACTCTATTTTATTTATCATTTGAATATACATTTTATTTGAAACTTGTTCATTATTAATTTGAATAGAACTTAAGTCTTGAATATCAGTTGCAACTTCTTTTCCTTTTGAAGAATTTTCTGGAGTAATTCCATTCTTTATTAAACTTATCTTTGTGTCTAATTCTAAATCTTTTGTTTTTAATTCTATTAAATCCTTTTGTAATTTTCTAACTTGTTCTTTTAATGTTTTAATATCTTCTGTGACTTCATCTGGCTTCCTAATTCCTAATAATCCTTCATTTGGATATTTATCTAATAATTTTGAAATACTAAATGGTTCTTCAAACTTTTTAGGGCTTTCCTCTTCTAATATTAAATCTCTTAATTTTTTCAAATATTCTTTTCTACATTCTTTATCATCTATTTTTTCTATCATTTCAAATAATGTTTCTTTATTACTTTTTGAAATCACATTAATACACTTGCATTTTTCTATGCTTTCTAGACTTGAATCTAAATTTATGTCATCTTGAATATTATCTTCATCTATATCTGTTTCTTCTATTAATAAAGCTATCAATTTCTTCTTGAAATCTTCTTTTTGAAATATTTCATTTATCTTTTTCTTCATTTTACATTGATTTGCCTTGTGACCAAAGCGACCACATTTTCAGCAAGTTATTGAATTATATTCATTAGTATCTTTATTTTTATATCCTTTATATTTCTTCCTTTTATATTTTTTATAATATTGACTATTATCATAATTCTTATGTTTCTTAAATTTTGAATGTCTTTTATATTTTTCTAACTTTCTATTTTGAGTTGAAGGAGCTTTAATTCCTTTAATACCAAAGACTTCACAAAAGTTTCCTACTTCTTGTTTTTCTCTACCATATTTGTTTTGAATCTTTAATTCTATACATAATTCTAATCCTTCTTTTTAATAAAAGCAAATAATTGACCAAAAGATATTGTATTGAAATCTATGTAATCATTTCCTACCTCTTTTTGTAATTTAGATATTATTCTTTGCGAAAATAAAGTAGGTAATCCTGTAATGAATTTTTCTTTTCAAAAAGAAGAATTAGCATCATTTCTTTTTAATACTTGAGTGAGAAATACATCTTTATCCCATCTAAAATCTGACAAAGTTGGACATCTTAAATTGCTTAACATAATCTTTGAACTAGCTAAAGTCTCTTTTGGGTTACCTATGAAATGAACTGAAATTGTAACTATCAATTGATCTACTGCATCCGATTGATTTTCTATAACAAATGTTTTTGTTCCATCTACATTTGTTTTCTCTACTTCTACTTCTGTTGAATGATTTAATACTTGTTGTTTTCCTTCTAAATTTAACAAATTATCCCACCAATTTTTTAATTGTCCTGAAAATCCTACAATTAATGCTGTTGCAGTATTAATTTCTGTTAATCCTAATGTTTTGTATGCCGTCTTAGCCATTCCCATCTCTTGCAATGTATTTAATATTTCATATTTTGATTTTCCATCTATGTTCCATTCATAGACAGAATGTCCATCATATGAACTTGTTTTGAATTGTTTTCTTTCTTCATATTGAATATCTGGGGGCGTAGGTCTAGGATAATAATTTCTTGTATTCATTGAATTCCAATTTCTATAATTTTTACATCTTTTTATTCCATTAATTTCTACTTCTGAGTTATCTCTAAATTCTTGTTCTACATTATTAATCTTTTGTATTTCTGAATTATCTAAATCTTCACTTGAATTTGAATTATTACCATCTAATTCTGATTATGTCATTTTTCTTTCTGTTTCTAAACAATTAATTCTATTTTCTGAAGTACTAGCTTTATCAGCTTGAATGCTTTGAGTTATTCTATTTATTAAACTATTTTGCATTTTATTTTTAATTAAATATTCTTCTAATTGATGAGAAATACTTCTTGTTTTGAAATGAGGACTAGCTATTTCATTTGGAAATCTAGGGGTTTCCTTAGGATTTGAATCTATCTTTGTAGACAAATTGGCGTGAAATTCCCTTGGATCTACCCAACTGAAAATTCTTCCCTTGGAGTTGGTATGTTCCTTGAAGATGGAATAGGTCCTCAACCCCTTGATAACCCGTATCAAGAAACCTTGGAATCAAATGAATGGATGGAATCCGAATTTCCTAGGGAACAATTCTAGGAAATCAAGAACAACAAACACACAAATTCCGAATTTGTGTAATTTGCAAGTAATTACAAAAACTAGAGAGCAATTCTCTCAAGCTTGTAATGTCAAGAACCAAATTTTCATTTCATCAAATCTGCCCTTCAAGATGGCCGACGGCCACTATATGGATACAAGCTAGGGTTTACAAATTAGGGTTGCACAAGCTAGGGTTTCTTTTAGGGCCAAATGGGCTACATGACTCTTTGGACTACATGACTCAATTTACCATATAATTAAAACTAAACCCAATGATCCTAAGTAGTTCTAAGGAAAATAGTAGTAAAGCCAAACCCATTAACAAGACCCAATTACACTTAGTAGTAAAGCCTTGTCAATCTTGGTCTTCTCCCCATCCTTTTGGGCCGTTTGGATGAGTCCATTCAAGGCTTCCTTCATTTTCTTTGTTTTAGCCCTTGTCATCATGCTTCGGGTTCGAAGTCTCTTCAATGCTTGTTGGATTCATATCAGTCCCCCCTTCTTCGAGAGGATTCGTCCTCGAATCCAGATCATCATAATCTGCAATGTCAAAAGGAGACAAGTCAGCAACATTGAAGGTAGTACTTACATTGTGCTTACCAGAAAGGTCAATCTTGTAAGCGTTGTCATTGATTTTTGCGACAACTTGAAAAGGTCCATCTCCACGTGGATGCAATTTTGTCGATCCCTGTACTGGAAACCTTTTCATGCACATATGAACCCACACCCAATCTCCTAGTTCAAAAGTGACTTTCTTTTGACCCTTGTTTGCATTTCGAGCATAGGATTCATTCATCTTCTCAATATTCAGCCGAACCTGCTCATGTAACTTCTGGACATAGTCAGCCTTGCGCTTGTTTGGTATGTTTGTGCCCGGTATGAAATCAATTGGATGTTTAATTCCTCTTTTGGGCTGCAATCCGGCTGGTAGCTCGTCAGGAAATACATCTCGGAATCCCTGTAATATATTAGAAATCTCAACCGGTAGGTTGGATGGCAAGTCAGCACTAAGTAGAACATTAGATTCACAACACTTAGGAAGAAACAAAACACGATTAGTATGCAGAGAAGTATCAACATGTCGGACATTTGCATAAAAATTTGGTTGTTTCTTATTTACTTGAGTCACTCTCTTTCTCTCAATGTGTTCTACTTCATTTAACTCATATTGCTTAGGCTTAGAATTTTCAAATTTTCCTTCTTTTCTCACGGGTAGTGCAGAATTCAATTTCATCATTTGCCTAAATTCGCCCTTTAAATGTAATTGAGATTCATAAACTTGAGTAGGCGACAAAGGCAGTAAAGTAGTTTTTCTACCATTAACAAAGAAAGTGTACCTATTACTTCGTCCACTATGGGAAGCATCCCTGTCAAATTGCCAAGGTCTACCAAGCAATAGATGACCAGCTTGCATAGGAGCCACATCACACAAAACTTCATCTTTGTATTTGTTGACTGAAAAATTTACCAAGACTTGTTTTGTGACTTTCACTTCTCCACTCTCATTGAACCATTGCAACGTGTATGGATGTGGATGCCGAAGTGTGGGCAATTTTAGTTTATCTACAAGCAAAGTCGAAGCAATGTTAGTACAACTACCACTGTCAATAACAAGTATACATACCTTCTCATTGATGGTGCATTCAGCGTGAAAGATATTCTGGCGTTGAACATTGTTCTCCTTTTTAATCTGAACATTTAAAGATCGCATAGTCACCAAAGATGGTCCTTCATCAGGGCCAAAAACATCTTCATCAGATTCCCCATTTTCTACAAGTGGTGGCATATCTTCATAGTCACTTTCATGTTCACTCTCACTTTCGATCGTGCCATCACCTCTGACAACCATAATTCGAGCATTAGGACACTCTCGTGCATAATGTCCCTTGCCTTGGCACTTGAAGCATGTAACCTCCCTGGCTGGTTTTCTCACTTCACTTGATTTCTGAGTGTTTGGAACCACGGTTGGAGTAGTGTTTGAGGTACTGGGAGTTGCGGCCTTTTTGAAGTCGGTACTTAAATCCTTCTTAGGCCATGTAGACTTCAAAGTGTCTGAACTTGAAGTCTGTGGGGTTGAAAAGGTTCGGACACCCCTCTCCTTAAGCTGCCTCTCAGCTTTCATTGCCTTGTGATACATCTCATTGAGATCTTCATACTCTTGCATCTCTACAATGTGGGCAATATCCTTCCTTAGCCCTCCTAGGAATCGAGCCATAGTAGCTTCACTGTCTTCTTGAATGTTGACTCGAAGCATCGTAGTCTCTAACTCTTGGTAATAATCCTCCACAGTCCTATTTCCTTGGGTGATCTTTTGCAATTTGTTGAACATCTCCCTGTAGTATTGGTGTGGAACAAATCGCTTTTTCATGAGCTTCTTTAATTCATCCCAAAGTGCAGCAGGCCCTTCTTCATCACGCCTCCTTTCTGCTGAATTTTAGTCCACGATGGTGGCATATCCGGCAAATTCAACCACACTAGCTTGACCTTCTTTTCCTCCGAATAGTTGTGCCTTTGTAAAAATACTTTCAATCTTATCAGACCATTCAAAGAAAGCTTCAGGATCTTGCTTACCAAAGAATTGAGGAATTTTCATTTTGATACATCCTAAATTGGAATCAATTCTAGGAGTACGGTATTGACTTCCCTGAAATGCCTCAAAGGCTTCGTCATCATTGTCATTGCCATATGTGGTCTTTGTAGATTGAGAGGATTCGGCTCTCTCAGCTTTGAGCTCTTTGACTTCCTGTTGCAAACCTGAAACCAAAGTGTAAAATTTTGCTAACATCTCCTCATAGGATTCCTTAGAACCCGGTGGTGGTTGCCTCTCCATTATAGCTGCAAAAGTTAGTAAAGGAAATAAAACAATTTATAAGTCCTCACTTCCCTTCCCAATTCCCCAAATTCACTCACCAAGTGTTTGAGTACTCTCGGGCTTGTATAAGTGAAGGGACGGATTCACACCACTCAATTTGCTCTTTCGTTTCTATTCTTACTCAAACAATGTTACACAAAGGAATTTACAACAAGTTAATGCAGCTGGACAATGAGATTAGAATGAATTCTAAGGAACCAATGAAAACAGTACCAAAGTCAATGAAAACAGTACCAAAAATACAAGAATTCAATTTTTTTGGTAAGGAATTTGGACAAACTGAATGCAAAAACAGAATCTACACGAAAAATCAGTGAGACACACAAAATTTCAGAATTTTCGGACCACAACTCAATATTAAACAAAGGAATTTACAACAAGGTAATGTAAGTGGACAATGAGATTAGAATGAATCTAAGGAATACAATGAAAACAGTACCAAAAACACAAGAATTCGAATTTTTTGGCAAGGAATTCGGACAAACTGATTGCAAAATCAGAATCTACACGAAAAATCAGTGAAACACACAAAATTTCAGAATTTTTGGATCACAATAATTTCAGAATTTTCGGATCACAATTCAAGACACTTGAAGAAAAGAAATTTAGACAAAGCAGCTTGCATATTGGTGGTCGGTTTGCCCTTCAAATTCTGGAATTGGTCAAGGACTTTTCTGGGTTCAAAATATGGTAGAAGGGATGTATTTGGATAAGTAGAAGGCTAATCACAAACTGGAAACAATCCAAAGTACAATCTGAATTTGAGAGGCTTGAAAGGAAAAATCTGTTTTTCCGAAATCAGAAAAGGATTTTTGACATGGTAACTTCAAAAGGTCATAACTTTCTACTCCGATATCGGATTTTGCTCCGTAAGTACTCAAATCGAAGCTCTCGGAGAGATCTACAAGCAGACGGCCAAAGGCATAAACAGCCTCAAGTTTTCTACTCAAGTTCCAACAAAGAACTCGATTTTTGCCCAACAATTTCTTCTTCTCTTTTTTTTTTTTTTATCTATCCTTTTTTTTTTCTTCAACTTCAGCAAGGCATAAACAGCAATAATATATGGAAATAACAGAAGTAAGGCCGCAAGGGTATGGATTTATCAAGAAAGCAAAGATACGGATTTATCAAAAAAAGCCGAAACCAACACATGAATAAGAACAGAATTTCAGCAAGGCATAAACAACAATTGGATAAGCAAAGGTACGGATTTGTCTAAGATGGAAGCAAGCCGAAACCAACACATCAATACAAGAACAGAATTTGCTTCATCAATACAAGAACATACCAACGATGATGATATTCAAAACAACAAGAAGATTGAGGAGATAAAGAACATACCAATGATGATGATTTTTTTTTTGTTCGGTAAAAGAAAAGATATGAACAGCTTGGGAACCAAGACTGCTCTGATACCAAAAACTGGCGTGAACCCTTGGATAACTTGTTCCAAAAACTCACTACACAAGTTCTTCCCCTTGGATCAACCCAACTGAAATCTTTCCTTGGAGATGGTATGTTCCTTGAAGATGGAATAGGTCCTCAACCCCTTGATAACCCGTATCAAGAAACCTTGGAATCAAATGAATGGATGGAATCCGAATTTCCTAGGGAACAATTCTAGGAAATCAAGAACAACAAACACACAAATTCCGAATTTGTGTAATTTGCAAGTAATTACAAAAACTAGAGAGCAATTCTCTCAAGCTTGTAATGTCAAGAACCAAATTTTCATTTCATCCAATCTGCCCTTCAAGATGGCCGACGGCCACTATATGGATACAAGCTAGGGTTTACAAATTAGGGTTGCACAAGCTAGGGTTTCTTTTAGGGCCAAATGGGCTACATGACTCTTTGGGCTACATGACTCAATTTACCATATAATTAAAACTAAACCCAATGATCCTAAGTAGTTCTAAGGAAAATAGTAGTAAAGCCAAACCCATTAACAAGACCCAATTACACTTAGTAGTAAAGCCTTGTCAATCTTGGTCTTCTCCCCATCCTTTTGGGCCGTTTGGATGAGTCCATTCAAGGCTTCCTTCATTTTCTTTGTTTTAGCCCTTGTCATCATGCTTCGGGTTCGAAGTCTCTTCAATGCTTGTTGGATTCATATCACAAATGTTCTACTTGATTAGCTATAGTATGTAATATCTGATTTGAATAATTATTTTGTTGATAAACTTTTTTAATATCATCTAATACAACATTTGAATTTCCATCTTCTCTACCTATCTTAAAAGGACTAGCTTCTATTTCCTGTTGGTCAACTTGAATTTTTACAGGTTGTAAGGGTGGATGGATTGAAGTAATAACTTGACTATCATTAATTTTCCATTTTCTATACAAATTACTTTGAACATTAATATAACTTTCTTTGAAAACATTGAAAATAGGGAAATTTGCATATATAGCAGGGTTGACCGTTGACTTTGCAAATATAGCACCCTCCTTTTTTTCCTTGCAAACATAACACTTTAGGGTTGAACAAAGACCAACATACCCTCATCTTCTCTTCTGAAACATAAAGACACAACACTTCATCTTCATCTTCATCTTCATCGATTCAAGAAAATTTGCTCTCACATCCCATTATTTGCACTTCTTATTATTCTCACACCCCATTGGATCATCATCTTCAAACAAGAAGACGCATGATGGAGAAAAATTTGTTGCGGGGAGATATTAGTTGAAATTTACACAAGTTGAACTGGGTTTGTGAACTTCAACGAAACTAGTCGAGCCCTAAGTCGAGTATAGGTCGAGCAAAACATTAGGTTGTATACAAGATCGAGTTTAAGGTCGAACAATAAGTCTGAGTAGTAATTGGTTGAATATTAGATCGAGCTCGACCTAAACTCGACCTAATACTCGACCTACTACTAGGTCGAGTTAAATTTTAAAAAAAAAAGGAAAAAAATTGAATTTTTTTTTAAAAAAAAAAGTTTTAGGGTCAAGTTCGACCCCATGCTCGACCTAATGCTCGACCTAAATTAAAAAAAAAAATTAAATTTTTTTTTTAAATTTAGATCGAGCATAGGGTCGAGCTTGACCTTAAAACTTTTTTTAAAAAAAAAAATTCAATTTTTTTCTTTAAAATTTAGGTCGAGCATTAGGTCGAGCATAGGGTCGAGCATGGGGTCGAACTTGACCCTAAAACTTTTTTTTAAAAAAAAAAATTCAATTTTTTCTTTAAAATTTAGGTCGAGCATTAGGTCGAGCATGGGGTCGAGTTTGACCCTAAAACTTTTTTTTAAAAAAAAATTCAATTTTTTCTTTTTTTTTTAAATTTAACTCGACCTAGTAGTAGGTCGAGTATTAGGTTGAGCTTGATCTAATATTCAACCAATTACTACTCAGACTTATTGTTCAACCTTAAACTCAATCTTGTATTCGACATAATGTTTTGCTCGACCTAAACTCGACTTAGGGCTCGACTAGTTTCTTTGAAGTTCACAAACCAGTTCAACTTGTGTAAATTTCAACTAATATCTCCCCGCAACGAATTTTTCTCCACGGTCGCGGTCTTCTTGTTTGAAGATGATGATCCAATAGGGTGTGAGAATAATAAGAAGTGCAAATAATGGGATGTGAGAGCAAATTTTCTTGAATCGATGAAGATGAAGATGAAGATGAAGTGTTGTGTCTTTATGTTTTGGAAGAGAAGATGAGGGTATGTTGGTCTTTGTTCAACCCTAAAGTGTTATGTTTGCAAGGAAAAAAAGGAGGGTGCTATATTTGCAAAGTCAACGGTCAACCCTGCTATATATGCAAATTTCCCTTGAAAATACTTTCATTTCTTGAAAACCAATATTCTAACCATGAAAGTAAAAGAATATTACACTTCATCTTTTTCATATATGAAATTCATTCTTTTAATTTTTCTTGAATAATTTCATTTAATGCTAAAAACCAAAATTTCCTTTACTATTTTCATTTTCAAAAACCTCATTTAAATATTCAAAATCTATTTGAAATTCTTTTCAAAAGTAATAACATTAATTCCCATTTGTGACATGGTAGGTGACATAGGGGGTGAAATGACTATTTCTGGAATAGGAGATTTGAAAACATACTTTGAAGGGTTTTCTGATACTATCGATGGTGATGGTTTAGAAAATAATCTTCTAGGTAAATTGAAATTATTTAAAGAACTTGTTCCTTCTCTGAATGAATTGAATTTTAATAAAATTGTTCCATCTTATTTTTCTATAATATTGTTAATTTCTTTTCTAATTATGTTTCTAGAAGGTTGAGCATTTTGAATTTCAAATTTTTCAGGAATTGTAATTTCGTTCCATTTTAATCTTTTAAGAATAAAAACTGTTGGATTATCAGCTTCTGCATGTAATAAAACTGTTTCTTGTTTTGAAGTTGGTAACATGTTGAATCTAGTATTTATTTGCGAATTCATTAATCTAAAATAAACTCTGTAAATAAGAGCAAAATTTTTGCAAAATTGTTCAAATTCATCACATTGTAAATGAATATCTAATACCAATGAATCTAATATTAGTGGATCTGTTAAATCAACAGAAAAGTTTGGACAACAATTGAAATATATTGGGCCATTACAAACATTAGTTTGAATCATACTTAATAAAGAAGTTTTGTATCTTTTTAATCTTTTATCTGTTAATGCTAAATAAATTGGAGCATCTACACCTATGTGTACTAACGGTTTAATTGCTACTTGAATCATACCATAATGAATATATCTATAACCTTTGTCTATATATTTTTTAATTGAAACTTTATTTAGTAAAGGAATTGTTTGAAATTCTTCTTGTAAGGAAATTGTTTCTTCATGAGTTTTAATTGAAAAAGCAGTTTTGAAATCTAAAGAACCTATCTTATATATGGATTCTATACTTTGTTCTAGAATAGACCAATTTGAGTAATCTAAAGGCATATGCACCTCCTGACTTTGCACGACGTCAGAGTTACCGTTTCTATCTTGAGTATTCAAAAACATTCTTCTAAATCTCGCTGCCATGTTTAATACAACATAATCTTATCGTTTACTGTTGATGTCAAGTTAAGATCGGGGAACACGGGGAGCACCCTGCCTGGAACACCTCACACTCGGGCTTACCAACGGTCTTACTAGGCTCACCAAACTGCTTGCCAAACCTATCTTAATCTTAATCAAAGGTAAAGTCTTAAATTAAGGTTATGCTAAACACTTAAGCTTAATTTAAACTAATGCTTTATGAACACCTAAAACAGATGAACAGTTGGCTCTGATACCATTAGGGGGCATGACCGGTG
Organism: Gynochthodes officinalis; assembly: GCA_020080225.1. Lineage (NCBI taxonomy): Eukaryota > Viridiplantae > Streptophyta > Magnoliopsida > Gentianales > Rubiaceae > Gynochthodes > Gynochthodes officinalis. Next base: position 38,158,890 of record CM034619.1, on the reverse strand, counting down.
TCATATACTAATTAAGTTAGAGTGATTTGGAATTTTGAAAATTAGTGAACAGTAAAAATGAATAGTAATGACGTGAATAGTAACGATTAATAGTAATAATGAATAGTAAAAGGTGAGGAGAATCATTGTAATTTAATTGGTCGATTTGGAGGTTTTTTAGTAAAGTTTATCTTAAGTAAATGATTCATTGTAATTTAAGTATTGATTATGTAATTTGACCCTAAGCTTTATGAGGAGTGGTGGGAGAGTGGTCAAAGAAACAGTTCCCAATATTCCTTATTCTTGAGTTTACTCAGTCTGTTATATGTTTGACTTTTCTAATCTAGACCATATTGTTTGAAGTAATTTTGTTACATACTCTTTCAATTGAAATTTTCTTATTAGTAATATAGAAGTTTTAATATACAATCTTGTGCAACTGTTCCTATGGAGAGAATGACCCCTGCTTGCCATTGCATTGCTTCATGACCTTGTGCTCTTAGGGATTACCCAAGTGAACTCTTACAACAAAAAACCCCTATACCTACACACCTAATAAGACACCTACAAGTTAGTGTCTTATTATAAGTCAAATCATGACATTGGACTTGTAGTATTATTTTGTATATATGTTCCATTATTTTATATATATATATATATATATATATATATATAAACATGATATTAGAATAAAAAGACTTATTAAGGCATTTTTTAAATAGATGTGGTATATTGTCCTAAGTTAAAAATTATAATAAATTAGTATGAACACTTATTAATACACTTTAAACAAAACATAATATTTTCTCCTTATTACACTAGTAGTGTAGGAATAAAATATCATGAGTCTTTTTGACAATAAAATACATAGCATTTGGTCTTATTAAATTTAAATTAACGGTGGTATAAATTTGATGGAATTATAATTCGAAGTGGATACACAAGCAACGTTAATCAGTACTAATTTTTATTAAAATATAATAAGCAATTATAATCCTACAAAACTACAATTCTTGTCATGCTTGTCAAACACATTGCCACCTTCCTAATTATTGTTATGATAGGCCTATGAACAAACACATAGGGAAAAAAATTGCTACGAATATTAGCAAAATTCTGGCCGCACACACATTCCTAAATCTCTGCAATTGCTGCTACTTTTAAACAGCAAAACCATAAATAAAATCCTAGACAGAGAAGAATTCTGAAGCAAAATTGGAGGCTGATTGTCAGGGCAAACATATATGTTTTCTTGAAGCTTCTTGCCAAATTGTTGCTATAAAAGGAATTACGTTGCCGAAGAATACCATCTAGCCAAGTCCCAACTGTTGCTAGCAAGGAACAATGTAGGGCAATTTTCAATTGTGGCCGCAAGCAAATTCTACACAGTTTAAATTGGATATCATCTAGTATTTCTTTTCAATTATTGGTACCGCATTCATTTATTATTAGGAGAACAAATGGAATCTTAGCTCACTAATAATTCTTTGATTTTTGGCTGCTTACATGGCTATGACATACGGTTTGATGGAGTTTAATTCCCAAAGAATATTTGAATTCCTAGCTGATATTGACATAGAATTCTAATGGAGCTTAATGATTGTTATTCTGTCTTTCGTTCCTAGCTATTAATAATATTAATTCTACATACATAATTGATTGAGAATCCATGCCCGTACTAATGAAGACACTACCAGGAGCCCCCATACAAACTTGTACAAATATTTATTAGCAAACCCCATATCTCACTTTGCTTACCTAAACCAATTAATTAGCCCAAATGGAAGCTTCCATTCTAACTGAAAAAAATAGCAGAGCTTGAAAAGTCCCTTTGTTGGTCAAGAATGATGGATGAATGTGTGGTACAAGTCCATCTTGGATTATATATTTTATACATGATTATTACATCTAACATAGAGTTGTGACCCTTTTTATTCTTTTTTTTTTGGGCTTTTATTCTTTTTTTGTTTAATTCAGAGACCTGGATGTTAACATGCCTTTCGATGTAGGCTAAAGCCATCATCGTTTTCAACGAATATTAAAATAGAGAAGGAAATTGGAAGTATCTTACAATGGTTATATTTGACAATTTTGACCACATCATTAGATTCTGTAGATCTAAATTAGATTAAACTCAAACATTGGAAAATTCTTTACATTTGATTTACCCTTAGATGGACTAGTTCAATGTACATTTATCTTTTTTTGAAGTAAAACTTGAATGTTGCAAGTTAGTGTAAAATTCATATGTGTCCCATAATAGTAATAAAAGAAAATGACCCACTAATAGCTGGATAAAGATCATTTGGCTAGTTAATAATTGACACCTGAACCCCGACTTTGTTCATTTGATCACTCTTGGTTTGGATGGATAACTCGTGGGTTTGCATGTTTTACTCTTTGCTTCTCTAATCAGTCGCTTGTGATTAGTTAATTTCTTTTTTTCTTCTCTAAACTAGAAAAGTTCCAAACTATAAAGCTGATTGGTTTAAATAATAACAATTTTTTCACTTGATGCATCATTGGTGGCTGATAGGGTGGCATTAGGAACTGGGATACCATAATAACAATTTCTTCATTTGATGCATAATTTATTTAGCGTCACTTCATTGGTGTTGTTTGGTAGGATCACCCAATTTGAGGAGCAGGTGAATGTTGAAAATAGGTTTCTTGTTAGCATTTAGCAAGGACTTGGTGAGTGTGATGGATATGGTTATTTTTGTCTCACAAAAATTTGAATAATTGTAGTCCCTCATTCCATAATTGTGATTCAATTCTTCTTGTGCAGACTTTCTTTGACAACCTCCTATTGACATGAACTCTGACTTAGTTGGGCAGATTATGAAAGCTAACTAATCTAAAAGGCTGTCATCCTACATTGAAACAGGATGTGTAAACACCCATGACACTAAACAAAATCTTAGCTAGTGTAAGACCTTTTTAACTATGTCGTTTCACATGATGCTGGAGCGGCAGATATGCCGGCTCTTCATTTTTTTGTTATTCTTGAATGGGAAAAGATAATATCATTCAGATTCTTTCTTATTTTTCTTTTAATGAAACTTTATTATTTGTAACTGTAAATATACACATGGAGATTTTACTGATAGAAATTCCAGACACTATCTATGGATTCATCCTATTTTTCCTTCATATTTCAAAATATTTCTTTCATTTTCTTTATAAGTTAAAAGGGCCGAAGGCGCTTTTGTTTAAAGTAATTTGACAATGATTACTAACAATTGTACATTCTCTAGATATGTTCTTTGTAATGACTACCACAAGGTTTGAAAATTAAAACTGAATAGAATAAAAGATTTATCTATTTGTGTTGCCTAGATGAGCTCATTCCCCAAATTTCTCTTATTTTGTCCCTAGGTGACCTACTCTAAGAATATGACAAGGCATAAAATAAAAAAAACTACACTCAAAATTAGGTAGCATACAATAATTCAAAACATTTGGATATAAAAACCTGTACCATTTCATTATCTTGTTGCAGTATAATTCTGTGGGTGGGTGCTTGATGCTTTCTTTTTGTTATAGCAGTCTAAATTGGTTGTTGAAGTTTAAATTTCCTCTATTATTCTGCTACAATCAATTTCTTTTTTTGGTAGCATAATATCCTCTAGATTATTGGTTTTGAACTAGTAATCGGCTTATATACATATCGGCATGCTTATGCATGTCCTATTCTAACTGTTTTATTTTTTATGAGAGGTTTGATTTAAAATTATGACTCTGACATTTATTTGGACACATGTGACTTATTATGCTATTTCGCCCCCCTTTCTTGGCTTTGTTTATCTACACGCAGAAGTACATACTTGCCATCTTGGACTTTTATTATTATTATTTTACCCCTTTCTTGCTTTTATTATTATTAAAAGAAAAAAATTAAATAATAAATAGACATTATTGAATTTTAGAGCTAATGGATAAAAATGCTACCATACTTTTATTTAGTCTCCAATTAAATTATTATATCTTTTCTCCTATAAAAGGTTATGAACTTCTTAAAATTGCAAATAAAGTCATTTTGTCTACTTGTGCAGTGTAGTTAAATCTAACAGAACTCATCTAATGTGAAACACATGCTAATATATAAAGGGATAGAAGTGTCATTTAACTATATTTATCAAACCATTGCCATCTTTCACCCGTTTCTATCATGACTTCATTTCATCCTATTCTGCCATGACTATACCCTTTTTCTTCTTTTTCTTCTTTTTCCTAAGATAACCTTTGTTCAAATTGTAAAGTCTGGCTTGGTTGGGATTTTTTGGGAATGGAAATGGGAATAAAACTTATAGGGCTCGTTTGGTTCGTGGGAAAGTAAAGTTATTTAGGAATATGATAAAATGATTATGAGAAAAGTGAATACCAACAAATTCTTTTAATGTGTTTGGAAGAATTGTGAGGAAAGTATCAAGATTTTTTTTCATTGTTTGGATTTATTGAATAAACTAAGATATGTAATGTGTATTTCATTTTATTACCTAAACTACCCTTATAAGTTAATTTAAAATACCAGCATATGATTGATTTAAAGTTGGTGAATAATTTTTCTTTTTTTTTCCTCAACTTTCTTTCGTTCTAAGCTTGCCCAAAAAAACAAAAACAAAAACAAAAACAAAAAAAAATCACTCATCTAGCAGTAATTATCTTCCTCTTATGGTTTGTTTTTGTAAAAATATAAAATAGTGGTGATGGGCACAGATTTCATATGAATTCTTTCAAAATCTTTTGTTAACTCCAAATTATGTGTGCTCACACATACTTAATTGTTAGCGTGGAAATTTGGGAAACAACAACATTCTTAGAAATTGTAGCCATGCAAAGCTTTTTAACTTACGGCTTTGATATTAATTTGTTAGAAATCATCCGATCCCTCCTTTTTTGGGGTTTTCTGGATTTAAGGATAACGGTTTTTTTTTTATCATTATTTACTACAAAATCTCAATTACAATATACATGTAATCTCATCTAAATCTATATCTAAATTTTAATTTTAAATTATTAGAAGTTATCTTCTTCTCTTTTGGGGATTTAAGGATAAGGATTTTGTTCATTTTAAATTATTCACTGCCATCTTTTTATAACATACGATGTGGGGTGAAATTTATATTTTTTCTTAACCAAGAGAGAGGGAGGGAGGATAATGGGGAAGACAAAAATGTTAAAAGTGGGGAGTTGAACTCTTTCTATGGCTAGATTTAATGATAAATTTGAAGTTGAATTTGGATTATGAGTTGTAATCAAGAGTTTCAAAATTTTCTAAGATAATTATGAATAATAAAATAAAATAATTTAATTAGATTAAAATTTTTGAAACTTTTTATATTATCTTTTTAGGTATCCATATCCATTGCATACATAATATTTACATATAAATAAAATCAAAGAAAAACTATGGAAAAATTACACCTATTCGTTATTATTCAAAGACATTTATATGTATGTTATTTTAGATTTGGACTTTTATATGACTAGATATTATTTCAATAATTTGTAAACAAAAACATCTTTTATTTATTCAAACTCTACTCTCTTTTTTTTTTTTGTGGTGAAAATGGTACATTGGAAACATGAAATCATTGGTAAGAAAACATATATGAGTTAATTATCAAGTACACATATTATTGGAAAATGACGAGCTTTCAATATTTTTTCATTAAAAAATTGAATGAAACATTAAAACTTAAAAATCATTCATATACAGTACTGAGACATTACTACTAATACATTAGTCAATACTAGTACAATACTCCTAGTGCAGCAATTTTTTCGCACCAACACAAAAATAAAGTATATATATCCCGAGCAACCAGCAGCCTCAATTAATCCAAAAAAGTTTGGACTTCACCATAACAACAATTTGAGAAAATATTATCGTTCTCCTCCCAAAAGTTTCAAAAGAATTAAGGAGAAAAAAAAAATAGTAGTCCACACCTTCCATGGGTTTAAAAAACTGCTCATTTTTCTTAAAACAATCAATAAAAGCAACAAAATTCAAGAGAGTTGAGTACCCACAACTATAGTAGACACTTCTAATCAGATTAATGTTACTTCTTGACGGTGAAGAAAGAAAATTTCCTCTTTTTTTTCCTGGAAAAATAATTAAAAAAAAAACATAATCAATGATTTATAATCATGTATCAAAAAGACAATATATAATACCAAAAATAGATATTAATATGCAGAAAAAACTTACCTGATGAGGACAAAACCTTAGATAGAAAGAAAATTAGAATACAAAAACCATGAATGAGAAGAATCTACATAGGAATTATTTAGAAGAGGAGAAGAGAGAAGAGGAGAAGAAATGAGGGGAGAGTCGGATGAATCTAACGAAGAGAGAAGATGATAAGATATTTGAGGATAGTTGAATAAAAAGAAAGGATAGAATAGGATAGGGTTAAAAAAGGTTTAAAACAAACGCGCATATTTTAGATTAAATTCCGTTGGCAAGTAATCTGAATAACGAGATTTAATAGGGATTTTAAATCCAGGAAAGTTGCAATCACTTTCCTCACTTTTAGGAATCATTTTACTTTCCTAATAAAATAAAAAACCAACCAAATGCAAGATTTTAATTTTGAGGAATTTAATTACTTTCCAAGCCAGAATCCTGACCAACCAAACAGGCCCATAGTGCTTGCTTGATATAGCACTAAGGGTACGGAACTTTAGGATTCAAATTTTTAAACTCGGATTTGGTCTATACCCCCTTCCCCACTTGGGTTTGCCCAAATCTAAAAACTTGGATATCATTTGATTAATTATTTTCAAAATCACCCTTAACATATTTATTTTTTCTTTCTTTTTTTCTTTCTTTCTCTTCTTACGTATTATTTCCTTTCCATTCCCACTCATCTTTCTTTTTCATCACTTCTTCCTTATTCATTTCTCTCTCATCCCATTTTCTCTTTTTCTTTCTCTCTCATTCCATTTTCTCTTTTTCTTTCTCTCTCGTCTTACTTTCTCTTTCTTTCCTTCTCTCTCATCTCACTTTCTCTTTTTTTACTTATCTCTCATCCCACTTTCACTCTCATCTCACACTCTCTCTTCCTTTCTATCTCTTTCATTCTTTCTCTTCCCATTTTCTCTCTTCTCTCCCTTTTTCTCTCTTTTATTCTCTCTCATCACGTTCTCTCTTCATTTTTCTCTCATCTAACTTTCTCTTTCTTCCCTTCTCTCTCATCTCTCATCTCCCATCCTATTTCCTCTCTTTTCACCTTCTCTCTCATCCCATTTTCCCTCTTATCTCAATCTCTCTTTGCCTCTTTCTCTCTCCTTCTCTCTCATATTTCTCTTCCTTTCCTCTCTCCTCTTTAATAGAATATTTAAAATATTATTAAAAATATTTAATATAGGGGCAAAATTTTTTTGATTCATTTCTATTTTGAAAGATTCATTCAACCAAACATTAACTTTTTAATAATAATACCCATTCTTAATCTTGAACCAAATAATAACATTAAAAAAATGATTCCCATTGGTTTTCCACAACACTATCACACCTATTCTTATTCCTATTCCCGTCAATGAACTAAGCACCCTTTAAATTCTCTATTAATAATAAATCATAATAATCAATGATCAAATTAGAAAATCTCAAAAGCCCCAAAAGAAAACAATCACATCATATCATATAGTTATCCTCAAACACAAAATCAAATCTAACTCATTCTGAATAATATATGCAAAGTTCAAACTTGTAAAAACCAGCTTTGATAATTCACAAAGAACAACTAAGAGGGAAAAAGAACCCAATATAGAATAACAAGAAACCAACTTGAGAATAAATTACAAAATTCTTCATAGTTTTGTATAGATCTAGAGAGAGCGAAAGGGAGAAATGGACAGGGCGAACATTGGAACTTTTTTTTTTTTGGGGAAATTGATCTAGAAGGACCATAACAAATGGAGTATTTTTGCAATTTACCAAAATTTGTTTTGAAAAATCAATGAGAAAAGGCTATTTTTTGAGATCCTTAGCAAAGAAAAGCGTTGAGAGGAGAAACAACCCTAAAAAATTTCCTTTTGTTGAGTTTTGAAGTAATTTTCCACAAATTTGGAATAATGTTTAGTTTTGTAAGCTAAAATCTAGAATTATGGTACAAATTTTATTCTGCTTGTTAAGATTTATTGTTGATTTGTTATTATTCTTATTGTTTGGTTGAGATTTTTTAGGAAGATTTTAAGCTATTTTTCTTTGTACTCTATAAATTGAGTGATTGATAAATGAACAAGTGTATTTTTCAGCTTTCAATACTTTTCATTTCTTTATAAGTTCTATAATTTTAACAGTAGTATCAAAGCTCTCTTGATCTTAAGGATTCTATACCCATTTTTGACAACTTATTTCACAATCACCAATGCAAATAACTTTCTGTCAAATTCTCCAGTTTTTAATGAACAAAATTATCAAGTTTGGGTTGTAAAAATGAAGTCCTACGTGGAAGCTAATGATATTTGGGAAATGGTTGAAAATGAGCAACAACTATTACCTAAGGTTCTAACCACACTGCTCAAGTGAGAGAACACAGAGATGAGAGAAAGAAAAAATCCAAAGCAATGACTTATATTTATAGTGCAATTTTAGATAAGTATTCACAAGAATCATGGCTTATGATACTACAAAAAAGGCTTGGGATACTTCACAAGAAATTTTCCAAGGTGTTGAAAGGACAAAACAAATGCAAGTTTTGAATTTTAAAAGGGAGTTCAAGCTCTTGAAGATGAAAGACAATGAGAACATTAAAGAGCACTAGAATAAACTCTTAAATGTTGTCAACCAAATCTAGTTGATTGGTGAGCAACTTCTAGATAAGATGGTGGTACAAAAAGTCTTAGTAAACTTGCCTAAAAGATTTCAAACCAAAATATCTTCTCTTGAAGATTCAAGAGATCTTTCAGAAATAACCTTGTAAGATTTGGGAAATGCCTTGCAAGCACAAGAGCAAAGAAGAAAAATCTTCAAAGAGGAGGCTACTGAAATCAGTAAGATGGCAAGGGAAAAAAAGCAAGAAATTAAGAAAGAAGGTGCAAGCACATCAAATGAAGAAATGAATGAAAAGTATCCAATTTGTCAATATTGTAATAAAACTAACCATCTTTAAATGAATTGTTGATTTAAAAACATCGTGTGCAAGATTTGCAAGTAAAAAAGTCATATTGAAAAGGCATGCAAGAACAAGCAAGAAGACAGCAAGCTCAAATTGGGAATGAACTGCAAGAAGAGCAGTTGTTTGTTGCATCTTGTTTTGCAAGCAAAACTACCAATGAAGTTTAGTTGATTGACAATGGGCAATCATCATCTAACTAATGATGAGTCAATTTTCAAGGAGTTTGACAAATCTTATGTCTCCAAGGTGAGAATTGGAAATGGAGAATTTATTGATGTAAAGGGCAAAGGTAATGTTGTTATTGAATATGATTTAGGATTAAAGATCATTTCTAATGTTTTGTTTGTACCTGAAATTGATCAAAATTTGCTAAGTATTGGGCAGTTGTTAGAGAAGGATTTTTCTGTCATTTTCAAAAATAAAGCTTGCAAAATCTATTATCGCTTTTCTCTATAAAAATGAAAGGAAAAAGCTTTTCTCTAAACTGGTTGTAGGCTAGTTTAAGAGTTTGTTCTAGTGAGGTGGATGAAACCGAATTCTTGCATAAAAGGTTAGGTCATTTTAATTTTTAGCTCTTAATGACATGCATACCAGTGGAATTGTGCAATATTTCCACTTATTAGAAAAGCAAGTGGAGTTTGTAAGGTTTGCCAGTTCGAAAAACAATCAAGGCTATCATTTCCTCAAAATGTAACTTGGAGAGCAATAGAAAAACTTTAGTTGATTCACACAAATGTTTGTGTTTAATGAATACTCCTTCTTTGAATGGTAGTAGGTACTATGATATTTTTGTTGATAATTTTAGCAAAATGTGTAGGGTTTATTTTATGAATCAAAGATCAGAAGTTCCTGAAATTCTTTGGAAGTTTAAAGCACTTGTAGTAATGGAAAGTTTATAAACTAGATAAACTTGCAGGCCAGAATACAAGGTTGGTTGTCAAAGGTTATGCTCAATAATATGGAGTGGATTTTTAAGAAACATTTGCTCCAATGGCAAGATTTGATGCTAGCAAAATGATTCTAGCACTTGCAATCCGAAAAGAATGGAAAGTTTATCAACTAGATGTCAAATTTACTTATAAACGGTTATTTGCAGGAGGAGATTTTTGTTGAACAACCAAAAGGCTTTCCTATAAAAAGAAAAGAAGACAAGGTATTTCAACTTAAAAAGGCTTTATATGGCATTAAACGAGCTCCAAGAGCTTGGTATAGTAGGATTAATGATTATCTTCTTGAACTTGGTTTCAACAAGAATTTGAGTGAATCAACTCTTTATGTAAAGGTTTTTAATGATATAATTATTGTCATTGGTATGTCGATGATTTACTTGTTACAAAAAGTGATTTTGGTGAATCAATTCAGGGAGAAAATGAAGTCTTTGAGATAACAGATCTATGGGGAGATGTCCTAATGGGAATCCAAGAGCTATATAACCTACTTGTTAAACATTCGATCCGCCGTGACATATCATGGGGCCCGATGATAAGAGTTGGGTCTAAATAATTTCAAAAACACCTTAAGTGGTTTAATTCATAACATCCAAACTCGTCAAGCATGCAGCCAAAACGTGAACAGTACCGTGAACGATAAGCATGAACAGTATCGTGAATAGTATTTGATGAACAGTGCTGTGAATAGTATCGTGAATAGTGAACAGTGTGGTAAATAGTGTTGTGAATAGTGACGAATTGGGTTTTCTTGTTTTATTTCCTTTTTATTTATAAGGCTACCCTTTAATTAATTAAAGGAAACCAGTCGCCCCTCCTTAGAAGTAGATTAGGGTTAAGATTTTAGTTGTTACCTTTTAACACTTTTTTGTACTCTATAAATATAGGTCATTCAGCCAACATCTTAATAGAGAAGTTGGAAATTTTTTAGACATTACGTCCTTGAGAGTTTGAGCGAATCAATCTCTTCGTTCTTTCAAAGAACAACGGGCTTATCAAATTTGACCAGTTTGTGGCGCTTTTAAGTCTTATTAATCTAATAGAGCCCTAGGTTGTGGCGATGCTTCATCTATCGGTCCAAAATTCCGCCCGTTCTAGTGATTTCGCAAGTTAAGTATTGGATCCTATTCGCTTGTCTTGTATCGCTGGCTCTTTATAGCCGTGAGGTGCACATCATGTCCTATTTTTTTTGGCATGGAGGTCACTTAATCTCAAGAAAGGACCTTCATAAGTTTCTCATAGCAAAAAGACCTGACATTGTATATTCTATAAGCTTACTTTCAAGGTTTATGTATTGTGCAAGCGAGTTGCGTTTCAAGGCTACAAAAAGAGTACTTAGATACATCAAAGAAACTGTAGATTTTGGTGTTTATTTCAAAAAATATAAAAAATACAGCTCTTTATGGTTTTGCGGATAGTGATTGGGTTGGATTTGATGATGATATGAAAAGTACCTCATGCTATGTGTTTAGTGTTGGTTTAGGGTATTTTTGTTGGAGTTTCAAGAAGCAAGATGGTATGGCTCAATCAACTATAGAATCTAAATATGTAGTGGCTAGTGCAGCTGTTAATCAAGTGCTTTAGCTAAGGAAGTTGTTGCTAGATCTGAGGCATAAACAAAAGGATGCAACTGAGATTTTTGTAGACAATGAGGCAACCATTGCTACTTCTAATGATCTAGTTTTTCATGGCAAGACTAAGTATTTCAAGATAAAGTACTATCTTTTAGTGAAGTTCAAATGAATGAACAAATTGTTTTTGTCCATTACAGCTCAAAGAATCAACTTGTTGACATATTTACAAAGGCCTTTTTCAAAGGAAGATTTGAAGAATTAAAGATTCAATTAGGAATTTTGAAAAAAAAATTGAGTGTTGAGTTGTGAATTTTTTTCTACAAATTTGGAATAATGTTCATCTTTGTAAGCTGAAATCTAGAATTATAGTACGAATTTTTATTCTGCTTGTTAAGATTTGTTGTTGATTTGTTATTATTCTTATCTTGTTTGGTTTAGATTTTTTTAAAGAAGATTTTCAATAGTTGGTTTTTCTTTGTACTCTATAAATTGAGTGATTGACGAATGAACTAGTGTGTTTTTTGGTTTTCAATACTTGTTTCTTGCTTTATAAGTTCTATAATTTAACACCTTTCCTTCTCCCGCATTAGCAACCATTGACGATAGAGGTTGAAGGAGGAGAGAAATTAGAGAGGAGGAAAAGGAGCAAAAATGTCATGCCAAATTAATAAAAGAATCCAAATATAAAACATTGCCTAAACCACTACCTATCAATAATTTTAAATTTGCCATATAAAACAAGAAGAAATCATTGGCAAGAAAAATTGATTACTCACTCATATCCCCATTTAATCTATAGAAGGCTTTTTTACTTTGGATTGTTCTATTCTTACGCTTGATGGGAGAAACCATAATCTTTTAATGAGTTTTTAAGTTGTTGGTAGAGTTTTTAAGTTGTTGGGATCAAGATAGGAGGCATGACCCATTTCTTGTTGATTTAGTATCAAGCCATTATTTGTGAACTCCTATGCCATTAAAACTCAAATTTGTAGATCAAAATCCATTATAGGTAGGTGGACAAATTTGTTTTCCAAATTGGCACATTGCTAGTGAGTGAGTTAATTTCTATCTGATTTAATTGACTATATGGACTAAATGACTTTATTTATACATTATGTGAAGTCAAATGACCTTTTATGAGGAAAGAATAAAGTACGGTTTGATATTGGCCATAATTTACAAGAACATTTTGTAGTTTTAGTAAGAGAGAGAAGGGTTAAGGATTTACATAGTGTGAGATATCACATTGTTCGAGAAATCCTATATGTTGTTGAAGTAAAAGATCGTGGTTCAGTTTGGTTAGCAGGAATTTTGACTTGAAAAATAATCTGTTTACTTATTTTTAAATTCTAGTGTTTGGTTGGTTTGGAAAAGTAATTTGATTACTTTACTATATTTGTTTCTTATTTTAAAGTTTTTGGAAAAATAATCAAATTCCTAAAAATAGGGAAAATAAGTGTAACATTTCAAGATTCTGATTTCTTATTAAAAGTTGTTATTCTTATTACTTTTCTTAAGATTTTAATTTAAATAAGCATATTTTTTACTTTCAATATTATTTCATCTATTTTTTCCTTTTAACTCTCATGTGATCTTTTATTTTCATTAGTATTAGTTTTAATTTTTTTTAAAAAAAATATATTTCAAAATTTTTCTCTATTCAAATTCATAATTTGTTAAAATTAAAAATTATGTAATTTTCTATTTTTTCTCATTAAATTTTGTGAATTGTGGTTTGATTTCATCGTAAATGAGAATTTTTTTGGCTTCAATTTTGCTACTAAATTATTAATATCATCATTATTATTCTTTTTTTTTAATGAAAATATAAGTTTATTTGTACATTTGTTGTTGGAATTACCTTTTTCACATTTTTCTTCCTATTTGTATTTTTAATATAAAATATAAAATAAAATAAGTTTATCTGTTATTAATATAAAATAAAATGAATAATATGATAGATATACTTGCCAAATAAATTATATTTAAAGTATATTTGTGATTCACTATTATAGTAACTTTCTCGTAGATATTTTTATTCTATCCAGACATAGGTAAGTAACAATTTTGAGAAATTGTTAAAATTCAAATTCCTTAGAAAAATATTCATTTTCCTCAAAATTAAATTTTTCAAAATTATTTTCCTATCTAACTTTACTTTCCTACCAACCAAACGAGCCTACCGGTGAGTAAAATAAATACTAAGTATAAATATGTTAATCTTTTTCATCCACTTATTCTAAATTTTATTTTGATAAAAATTTTAAATTTCAAAAATCATTTTGCAATTAAGACAAATTTCAAGTGGGTATATGTTATTTTATGTACGCTGATCTTTTTGGCCTGTTTACATTTAGTTAGTTGAGCTTAATTGCCTTTAAATTGAAAAATATTAGTAGTTTTTTGAAACTACGAGATTGGATTGATTATAAAACCAAAACTTAATTAGGTTTATCCTTGATTTGAAGATTAATTTTCCATTACTACTACAGCATATAAACCTAGTGAAGGTTGAATTGCCACATGAGCGAATGACAAAGAGTGGAGATTGTTTCGATAAGTGAGTGATCCTTTTTCTTTTTACTCATTTCTTTTTGTAGTAGATAAAAGACTAAATCACATCTTTGATTCTTCACAAATTGTTTTATAACTTTTTTAATTTTAAAAATTTAAAAATAATCTTTTTATCCTTTACTTTTTAAAAAATGATTTTTTTTTAATCTTTCCGTAAAATTTATGACAAAAATCTGTCAATATTTGTTACACGTGTCTCCGATAATCTTTTATACAAGGGGCAATATTATTAGTTGTTCATTAACAATGATTTTCCTTCAATTGAATGTGTGGGGAAAAATGAAAAAGGGGGTTGATTTAAAAAAAAATAGATTGCAGATTTTAATAAGACTAATAATACTATGTGATTTTTATACCATCTCATTTGTGTCAGTTATACAATTTGGTTAGAATTTGATAAGAGCAACAAAGTCATTCCCAAATATATTGCTATTTTAAGAAGAATTTAAAACTTTTGCATAAAAGCTTCTCGCTATGTTTGGATTGCATCTTACATGTAAAAGATTATTTATTTTCACAAAACAAATAAAATATATAAACAACTTTTTATTTCACATCAAATTTTAATTTAAAATTCAAAATTTCCCTTCAAATCTCCCTCACAAAATTTAAAAATTTAGTCTAAAAAAATTTTATTTTCAAACAAAAATTTTAAAATATTTTTACTAATAATAATTGAGTATACTCATAACTAAAAAGTAAAAATATAAATATAAAATTATATATTTAATTAGTGTAGTGAGTTATATTTAATAATTAATAAAAAAATATAACTAAATCGAAATCGACTTTTTATTTTTTAAAGGGAGGAAGTAGAATGCCCAAAAAAAAAAAAAACACAGGAGGAGGAAGTAGAATAATTTATCTTGGTTTTGTTTTTGTCAATTCAATGATTGAATCGCATTAGAACACGAAGTCTAATTTTTGTCGTCACCCATTGTTGTATTTCGTGTTCCAAACGTTTCCCAATAATCCCTCCATCAGGAGTTATTTCTGTAAATATTGGTTTTTAAAAAAAAATTTAAATTAATATTGGTTTTTTTTTTTTCATTTTCTATTGAAATCGGGTTTTCGAAACCCGACTTTAAAGTCGGGATTTCGAAAACCGACTTTAAAGTCAGTTTTCGAAAAACCGACTTTAAAGTCGGGTTTCGAAAACCCGACTTCAGTAGAAACCCCCCCCACGCTTTCTTTTCTTCCCCTCTTTTCTTCCCCTCTTCCCTCTTTTCTCCTTCTTCGTTTATTTCTTCTCCTTCCGCCGCAGACCTGAAACCACTTCCTTCCTTCCTTCCTTCTTCATTTTTTCTCCTTGATTTTCCTAGATCTACCAACCTAGAGCTACCCCCACCCCAAATCCACACTCCTAGCACCTTCCCCTCCCCCTTGGCACCCGTTTGACAGCCGCCGCCGCCGCCTCCCCTCTCTCCAAAAATTGCAGCCGGCATTGGAGTTCTTGAACCGGAGAAAAAAAAAAAAATACAACAATCAAGCATTTGGCAAATTTTTAGTTAGAAGGTGAATTACGTTATTTTTAACAATTTCAATGTTAAATTTGGTATTAAATTAGTATATGTTAAATTTTTATGTTGTTTTATATGTTAAATTTTTATGTTGTTTTATATGTTAAATTTGTATGTTAAATTTGTATATTAAAGTTAATGTTTAATTTTATGTTAAATTTGGATGTTGAATTTGTAAGTTAAATTTAATGTTTAATTGTATGTTAAATTTGGGAGTTAATTTGTATGTTAAATTTAATGTTTAATTTTATTTTAAATTTGGATGTCAAATTTGGATGTTAAAATTGTATGTTAAATTTAGCAATAAATGTAACATTAAATTTGGATGTTAAATAAGTATGTTATATTTGGATGTTAAATTTGTATGTTGAATTTGTATGGTTAATTTAATGTATTTTTTTATGTTAAATTTGGATGTTAAATTTGAATGTTGAATTTGTATATTAAAGTTAATGTTTAATTTTATGTTAAATTTGGATGTGAAATGTAATGTTTATTTTTATGTTAAATTTGGATGTTGAATTTGTAAGTTAAATTTTATGTTTAATTTAATGTTAAATTTGGGAGTTAATTTGTATGTTAAATTTAATGTTTAATTTTATTTTAAATTTGGATGTTAAAATTGTATGTTAAATTTGTATGTTAAATTTAGCAATAAATTTAACATTAAATTTGGATGTTAAATATGTATGTTATATTTGGATGTTAAATTGTATGTTGAATTTGTATGGTTAATTTAATGTTTTTTTTTATGTTAAATTTGGATATTGAATTTGTATGGTAAATTTGTATGGTTAATTTAATGTTTAATTTTATGTTAAATTTGGATGTTAAATTTGAATATTGAATTTGTATATTAAAGTTAATGTTTAATTTTATGTTAAATTTGGATGTGAAATGTAATGTTTATTTTTATGTTAAATTTGGATGTTGAATTTGTAAGTTAAATTTTATGTTTAATTTAATGTTAAATTTGGGAGTTAATTTGTATGTTATATTTAATGTTTAATTTTATTTTAAATTTGGATGTCAAATTTGGATGTTAAAATTGTATGTTAAATTTGTATGTTAAATTTAGCAATAAATTTAACATTAAATTTGGATGTTAAATATGAATGTTATATTTGGATGTTAAATTTGTATGTTGAATTTGTATGGTTAATTTAATGTTTTTTTTTATGTTAAATTTGGATATTGAATTTGTATGGTAAATTTGTATGGTTAATTTAATGTTTAATTTTATGTTAAATTTGGATGTTAAATTTGAATGTTGAATTTGTATATTAAAGTTAATGTTTAATTTTATGTTAAATTTGGATGTTAAATTTGAATGTTGAATTTGTATATTAAAGTTAATGTTTAATTTTATGTTAAATTTGGATGTTAAATTTGAATGTTGAATTTGTATATTAAAGTTAATGTTTAAACTAGTTGTTAAATTTGGATGTGAAATGTAATGTTTAATTTTATGTTAAATTTGGATGTTGAATTTGTAAGTTAAATTTAATGTTCAATTTTATGTTAAATTAGGGAGTTAATTTGTATGTAAAATTTAATGTTTAATTTTATTTTAAATTTGGATGTCAAATTTGTATGTTCAATTTGTATGTTCAATTTGTATGTTAAATTTATTGTTTAATTTTTTGTTCAGTTTGTATGTTTACTTTTATGTTAAACTTGTATGCGTTTCATTTTTTGACAGGCTTATGTTAATTAGTTATCTTACATTGATAAAATCTTTATTTGTAGTGAAAAGGAGAATTTGTTGAGGAAGAACATTTTGGAGGATCGAAGCAACCACCAAGGTAAACAATTTCGATATTAATTGTGGTTTGGCGTTAATTTTGTTTGAAACGTTGTTAATTCTGCTAGAATTATTTGACTTGATGTTGGAAATTTATTGTGAATAAAGTATGGTGATTTTTTATTTGGAATGATTGGGATTGATTATTAATTTCATTCATTGAATTGCCGATCACTGGAATAGCAAGTCATGAATAGTGGATTTGATCCTATAAGTTAAAGAATGGTGGTCGGATTTGATGAATATACTGCTTCATGTTGTTTGGTGAATATTAGGTTATGAATGTATGGGCAAATATTAGTTGTTCACTTGTGTGAGGTGGTGCCTTGCACTGATTTTTATTGAGTTTGCTATTATTGGCATAATACGTTCTGAATAGTATTGCTGATGATGCCGAACGAATAATTTATATTACATTTGTTGAATATTATTGGAATGGTTAGTTCCAAATAGTGGTGTTGATGATGATAATGAAAGGATTGTGGTTGGATTTGTGAATATAATGTTTTATGTTGCTGAGACAATGTTCGCTTATGAATGGATGTGGAAATGTTATTTCGTTACTCTTGAATAATTTTGGATGATTTTAGACTGTTTTGGTGACGGTTGGGTTTTAGCCAATGAGTTTGATGTTATTGGAAGGATAAGTTGTGAGAAAATTTTTTCATAGTAATGAATAAGCGAACATTGTGGTTGGATTTGACGATATAATGCGTTATGTTGTTGGCAAAATGTTTGGTTAAGATGGATGTCAAAATGTTAGTTCGTTACGGTTGTTGGGATGTGAGTTAGATCCTATCGGTTGTTGTGAAATAGTGGTGACTTGATGCCAATGAAATGATTATGCTGGATTTGATGAATACAATGGTTCATGTTGTTGGGAAAATGTTTCATTATAAATGGATGTGAAATGTTAGTTGGTTATTTTGTGAGGGCATGACTTGGATTGTTTTGGCTTGTTTTCCTTTGCTTTGGAGTCATGCGGCATTTTAGCCAATGAATTTGTTATTGTTGGAATGTTAAGTTGTGTGTAGGGGTGTTGTTGATATAGATTAAAGGATTGTGGTTGGATTTGCTGAACATAAGGCTTTGTGTTGTTGGGATAATGTTTGGTTTTGATTTGATGTCAAAATTTTAGTTGGATGATTTTTTTGTCCGTGGGAGAAATTCCATAAATTTACTTAAATAAGTTTGAGCCCTATATTAACGTTAGTTTTATGTTATTATTGATGGCACACACCATATAGACATGGGCAAGGATCGAGTGAGGCTTGTGTTATACTGGGATGGAGAGATAGTTAGTGGGCGAGCAGTAGAATCTGATAATTTGCCAAAGCGGTTTATTGTTGATCAAAATATTAGCATGTCCGAACTTTTGAGAAAATTGCATCGCCACCGATGGGATGGAGGCCAAGTTAGGTTGAAATTAATGTGCCGTTATCCTCTTAGCAGCGCTGGTAATTCAATAACATACATACCAGTGCCAGTTGAGGATGATGATACAGTGAGGGAGATGTTGTGCATTCCGACCACATGTCCGAGTCTTAATGCCGTTGAAATTTACATAAGTTACGAATGCGGCCCAGATCGCATTTGTTCTGAAGACAATATGTCCGTGGTTCCCCAACCAAATGCTGAGTCATTCACACAACTTCTACAAACTAGAGAGGGCGAAGGGCTTCTTAATGATCAGTGGTTTACTTATGGTGCTTTCATATCGAATGATGCACCTTTTCCACAACCTTATATTGCCCCCGGTGATCCTAGTCGTGGGCCATTTGGCGAGGGTCCAAGTAGGGCCAATTTGGATGCCGGTCCGAGTCATGCTATCTTCAATGTTGGACCATTTGGGGGCAGTTACAATGAAGGCCCAAGTTGTGGCCAAATTAATGAGGGGCCAAGTCAGGGTAATTATAATGAGGGGCCAAGTGGTGCAGCTTTCGGAGGAGCCTTCCCTAAGCCCGAGCCAATTGCACAATCAGCCGATACGTTCACACTAGGGACCACATGCGAAGATTTAAACATTCCCTACGATCCCTTGCATGTATGGATAGATGAGGAGGATGAGGAGGATGATAAGGCTGAGGATGAGGATGAGGATTCATTGGAAGATAGTGAAGAGGAAGAGGGCGAGGGTGGTGGCGATCAAGATGGAGAGCCGGCGCACCCACCGATTGATACCGTTGTCGATGACATTCCCTTCTACACCGACATCGGTGATCCAAAGATTTCTATGGTCGACCTGTCCGATGACTATCGACGACCAGGTTGGGCTGATGATCGAACCTCAGGACTAGAGCTTGGAATGGCTTTCCGGACCAAAGAAAGGGTCCAATATGCGCTTAAATGTTGGTCTATTCGCAAGACAGGTACTTCAAGGTGTATGAAAGCACACCTACTAGCTGGTTTGTCCGATGCCTTTACTATGCTGACAAGAATTGTTTATGGAAGGTTCGCGCCACGTTGAGAAAAAAGCATACTTTTTGGGAGATAACTAAGATGCATTTGAAACATACATGCATCCCCGAGATACAGCCAGAGGACCACCCAAATTTAGATTATGGGATGGTTGGCCGACTGGCTCGGAACAATATTAAGGAAAATGCTTCATACAAGGTCCTCGACATACAAGAAGATGTGCGGTCATTTGGAGTTAACATTTCATACAAGAAGGCATGGTTGGGGAGAAGGAAAGCCATTGAACTGGTATATGGTAATTGGGAGACGTCGTATACCATATTACCCAAGTTCTTGCTTGCCCTTCAGGCTTCTAATCCTGGGACCGTTGTTGAATGGCGGCACGGATGATAGTATTGGGGATTACAACATATTTGGTTCCGTGTTTTGGGCTTTTAGGCCGTGTATTGATGGTTTTCAACATCGCCGTCCGTAATTAGTATCGACGCACGTTTCAATACGGAAATATAAGGAAAAGATCCTTATTGCGATGAGTCGATGCTGGCCATATTCTTCCACTGGCTTTTGCTATTGTTGACGAGGAAAGTTTAGCAAATTGGTCATGGTTTTTGTATCATTTATCTCGTCACGTTATTCGTGGCCGCACAGGTATTTGTTTGATTTCAGATCGAGCCCGGGGAATTTTACGGGCCGTTGAGAATAATCCTGCCTTTCAGCCTCCAATGGTTCACCACAGGTTTTGCCTCAGACATGTCAAAGCAAACTTTAGTCAGCGCTTCAAGAATACTGTTTTGACGGAATTGATGCATCGCGCTGCTACTACACATCAACAACGCAAATTTGCTATGATCATGGAAGCCATGCGGTCATTGGATGCAGACGCCCATAAATGGTTGATGGATATTCCACTGGAGAAATGGGCATTATGCTATGATGGTGGTTTCCGGTATGGTATAATGACTACGAATAGCTCTGAATCATTCAATGGAGTCTTGAAAGGTGCCAGGAAATTGCCAATCACCGCTTGCGTGCGTGCGACTTTTTACCGATTGGTGAAATACTTTGACTCGCGACGCACCGGGCGCCACAAACATGTTGTCGATCGTAATCCGTGGCCGACAAACGTGCAAGAAAAGTTCCTCCGTAGTGAGAACAAGTCCAAATATCACGGTGTGCCTTTGTGAGAGAAGAAGGCCTATACCAAGTAACAACGGGGGTTCATGGTGACAAAGGAGGGAACGTGCATACGGTACACCTTAACAACCGATCATGCACGTGTGGTAAGTTTGCAATTTACAAGATTCCGTACTCCCACGCACAAAAGGTTTGTGCTCAGATGCGACGGCCCGCTTTGGCCCTCGTGGATGGAGTATATAAAGTTGAGAAAATGGTTCAAACCTATTCAAACTTTTTCTATCCCATGCCCCACGAGGACTATTGGCCACCAGCACCTTTTCATCTGGTCGCCAATACGGCTAGGTTTAATGATCGTCCGGGCCGGCAAGATCCACCCGTATAAGGAATGAAATGGATCGAGCAACAAATCAGAGGTGCAAGGCATGTGGAGTACATGGGCATAATAGGAAGGCATGCCCTAACATGGAGAGGCTTAGAAATAGGGCAACTATGAACCCATAAGCCGTTGATATGTAAAAAAAACCATTTTGTGATATTAGTATATGAATAATTATTATATTATTGGTGATTGTGTTTAAATTTATCAGTTGGATTGTTTAGTGTTTTTTGTTGGCTCGGATAGTTTGTACAACATGCATAATGGACTCACTCACACAGGTCATACATGTGAATCGTTCAATATCCAATATATGTCCACTGCCTGTTATTTCCGCATTTGGGGTGTTTGAATTGACGTGGCAATACGCAGTGTGTTAATCGTCAATGGATTTATCAAATAATGTATTAAAATTGGTCATCTTATTTTCAGGTTATGGAGTCTGCGGGCACATCATCTCAGTTTGCCGATGTATCCCCTGGCCCACAACGGCGGGATGTTCTAACGTTTCAAGCTAGTCATCGATCGGAGCTCGTTTGGGACGATCCAGAAATGGAGCCGTTGAGAGTGTACAGGGCAGATGTGGACGTGTGGAAAGTTGGGCAACTCGATATTAGGGTGGTTGACTTCTTCTACGAAGTGGGCTTTTTTGGTGTGTACATGGCAGGATGTATACAAGTTGACTGGGCTTTGATCACCGCATTGGTGGAGAGATGGCGGCAAGAGACGCACACATTCCACCTTCCAGTTGGTGAAGCCACCGTGACGTTACAAGATGTCGCGGCCCTTTGGGGTTTACGGGTCGACGGAGAACCGGTGATTGGGCAAGATCCGATTCATACACTTGAGGAGTGGCAAACTCTGTGTTACGAGTTGTTGGGTTACATGCCAGCCCCAAACCATTTCGATGGAGATCGGTTGAAATTAAAGAGCATCGCACAACATATCCGGGCACGGCCTCTACGAGATGAGACCCCATATGAGCAGATGGTGCAACATGCTAGATGCCGGATCATGCAAATGATAGGGTCGATCATGGGGGATAAGTCAGGCACAAAGGTCAAATTGATGTACCTACCTCGAGAGAATCTGACGGCAGCAGGTATAGTTGGGGTAGCGCCGTGCTAGCATCATTATATAGGGCGTTATGTCGGGCGGCAATGGGAGATACCGCCGGCATATGTGGACCCATGGGATTATTGCAGGTGTGGGCCTGGGAGCGATTACCGCGAATAAGACCCCAACACCGAAATGTTAGAGACCCTCATCGATATGGCTACGACGGCATGCCTTTCGGACCAAGAGCGTGCGTGTACGTGTTTACCGGTGACATTTTGATTTATTAATATTGATTTATTTTTAATTGTGTCTGATCCTCTATATGCTCGTATATTTATTTTTTGCAGATGGAACACGGGTCTGAGTTTTGCAAATGTAGGATGCCACGTGTTGCGTATGTATCGGGATCGGCTGGACTATATGGCCGAGGATGACGTAAGTAGATTAATTAATACTACACGGAATAATTATTGGCTCGTTACACATAAGTTTAGTTCCAAAAATGATGATTGTTAACCTTATCTCTTGAACAGTTTATCTGGCAACCGTATCAAGATGGCGACGGCCTGTATCGGTTGCCAGAATACTGCTTATTTGGCAGTGCTATTTGGTGTGCAGCCGTGCCTCTTCTCAACTTTGATGTAGTTGAGCTACATTTACCAGGGTGGGTTATGCGCGCTTGGTCAGATTCGCACTATCCTCCGATGAGACACGGATGTAAGGTTGCATCGAGTTGATCGTCGGGCGGGAGCGAACGAATCGATGTCACGGCATGCGCCTTACGCTCACCAATGGAATGTACCGGCGACCGGATTGTGACAGTGCTGCGCACCGTCCGATGCTCTATTTCTCTGAGTACATGATATGGTATCGGCTGATTACTCGGGTGCGTATCGGTAATCCCCCGCATCGACCGGACCAGGTTTGCGCCCAACCGGATCGATTGTCTCGTATTGGGTATGTATATAAATTTTAAAGTGTTCATATGCTTCCTTATAATAAAAATATTATGCCTAAGCACTTAATTATTTGCAGGGTTCATGTTGGGAGCAAGTGAATGATTTGGCACGGGATTTCACTAATGTCGAGGTAGATACCAGATCTCAAATGGGAAATGTATATGGCGTGTCAAACCGTGCTATGACAATGGTTGGGGAGGATCGCCGGCTGCAGATGCCACGTGCAAGTTTTCAAGGTGAATTTCAACCATCGATTCGGCCCATATACGCTCGCTGCGGCCGACGCCAGCCGCTTCTACTGGACGTCCATCTACTTCCCGCCGTCGCAATGTTGACGAGGATGATCAAATTTTGGCCGCTAGTATGTTTCTTCAACAGCCCGATGAGCCATATGAAGAGACACCTGAGACGGACCTTTTATCACAAGGCCGCGCTAGTACGTCATCTGAAATGTCTCGATACAATTTGGTCTATGTGCGACGCCGGCGCGCTTCGCCCACAACCACGTATGCATGAAGCAATTCCTTTTGACCTAAACGACCGGAGACGGACGACAACCCACATTTCACCCCAACCCCTAGGCGGCGACCACGTAGGAATATTAGATACCTCACTGTGGGACTTGATTAATTTTGTTTCCTTTTTTGTCACTTGTTGAAACCTAAAGATTTTTCCCATTATTTTATTAATTAAGTGAAATCTCCTCACTCATTCCAAATGTTATTATGAAAAAAATACATGTTACGTATTGAGAGGTAATCTAACCTAAATTGCCATAAGAAATTGATTTTGCTTTTCCATGCAAACATTCTTCACATCATTTCATATAATAAGCGTACAAGCAAGAGGCGCTAGTATGAAAGCGCTAGTATGAAACACTAAAGCCTATGAGGCTATGAGCCTCACTTTAAATTCTTAGAGCCACCATCACAAGCTTTCCACAACTTCGAAGGCTTCGCGATTTTGAAAACTCCATTCTTCACTTTTGGAAAAACCTCCGATTATGCGAGGAATTACCAATGGAAAAAACTTCATGGATAACTTGACGTAATCCTCGTTGATGATCCACCAGGAAGACTCGTAAGGATTAGGTTTTAGGGTTTAGGGTTGAAGGTCGAGGTTGAGGTTGAGAGTGCGATTTTTAGGGTTTAGAGTTTTTAGGGTTTTGAGTTTGGAGGTTTAGGGCTAACTTTTATTTTTTCATAATTTGTTTGCAATGATATCTAGCAATTTTTAAAGTTGTTATCCTTAATATCGATTTTGAAATCGATATCTCAATAATGGATTTCTTTAAAAATAAAATAATTTTTCAATAAAATGTTAAATTTAATTAATATTTTGGGAAAAAACTCGTAATAGTACACAATAAATTATTGCAAAATTATTATTCAAAGTTACATTATTTAAAAAAAATTATTAATATATGGTAAAACAACTAATTAACTAGTAGTTTTAATAAAAACTTTTAAACAATAAATCTAAATTGAAGTGGATATCTTTGAATATCGATTATGAAGATTTTAGCTCTAGAATAATTTTTTTGAATTTGTTAAAATAAAATATGGTTCAAAAACTAATTAATTAGTTTTAATCAAAATAAATTTTAATTAAAAATACTTGCACTGAAGTAGTAAGAAGACATAAAATTTTCGTACATGTTTTTTACAATTTTGTTCTCAGAATAATATTTGGGATGTAGGGATTTAGGGTTTTCATACATGCCATGCACGCCCAACCCCTTCCTCCTAACACCTTACATCCCACCTTAGACCATTAAAAATGGCATATTTAGGAAATCAACTTCTGGCAATTTAGATTAGATTAGGGTTTTAAAGTTTAGGGTTAAGGGTTCAAAGTTCTCCATTAATGCAATAACTAATTAAATGAACTTCCACTAATATTTAAAAATAATCATATCCAGTAATTATAATCATATATAGTATTCATATCTTAAATATTCTTTTAAAGAATAAAGAAATTATATATGGATAGAGTGTATGTGTGTGTGTGTATATATAGAGGTTTAGAGCTAAATTTTCTTTTTCATAAATTATCTGAAGTCGATATCTGAGATTTCGATTTCAAAGTGGTTATCTTGATTAGCGATTTTAAAGTTCAAATCCCGAATATCGATTTGTCGATATTTCAGATATCGATTTCTTTAAAAATAAAAGAAATTTTCAAGAATTAGTATTTATTTAATTTATATTTTTTATACAATTTTTTGGAAAAAACTCGTAATAATACACAACAAATTAATGCTTAAAAAAAAGTTATAGTGGAAGTCGGTTTTCAAATAAAATATGATTAAAAAATTAATTAATTAGTTTTTTAAATCAAAATTAATTTTTAAAAAAAATACTTTAAAGTCGGTTTTTGAAAAACCGACTTTAAAGTCGGTTTTTAAAGTCGGTTTTTGGAAAACCGACTTCCACAGAAAATGAAAAAAAAAAAAATCAATATTTATTTAATTTTTTTTTTTGAATCAATAATGAGGGAAATAACTCCTCCATCAGACTGGCAGTGTTAAGTAGGGAATTCAATTGAATTTAAACACAAAGTCAAAACTGGCTGTGGTAAGTTGGCAATTCAGAGATATCAGATATGGGCATTGATTGCCACACGCATACATATTCACGCCATATCTCTTTTTTATTGAATGCGCCAACTAATTTGTAACTACATCAATTATTCCTTAAACTGTCCACATTGTCAAAAGCAAAATATTCAATGTATATGAATTTGTTGAAACTTCAACCATTCACCCATTTGGTTTCTCTGCTCTTTATTGGCCTTGCCTTTCTTGCTGTTTTCTACAAGAACCCATCTTATTTTTCATCTAAATCTATGGCTGCCACTAACGACTCCCCAAATGTTTATGATTTTACTGTTAAGGTACTTATTTTTGGGTTGGTTGTTTACTTGTACTCCACTTTGGAATTTGATTTCGAGAATTTACTTCTTTTGTGTTTTCTTGAATTTTTCAATGATATATTTGTTTGACTGCTGGAATTCTTTATTTCCAATTCATACCTTTTGGATTGTAACTTCTTGCTTAGATTAGTGGATGAAATGAAGCAGAAAGGTGGGGTTTGTGGTACAAGATATAATTAGGGGGGTGAATTGTGGGATTCTATAGATTTATGGATAGTTTAGAGTAAGGTGGAAAGCGCAAACATCATCTTGCCATTGAAAACTTTTCCAAATTATGGATGTGCCTTGAAAATTCGGCATCAATTTTCAGCTTTTATGCACACTGTTAATTTTGTAGACTCATTTGTGGTCTCAGTCAAGTTTGCTTTCTCAGTCTGTAGATTTGAGCCTGATATGGATCACAAATTGGATTGCTTTCCTTGCACTAGATTTGTGCCGCTTAAAGTTCGACAGTTGTTTAGAGGAGTAAGTAGTTTAATGTTATTAGTGATCAAAATTTATAAGCAGTTTTTTTGGGGCTAAGGATGAAGAAAGCAAAAGTTGATATGGTTTTTGTACTTATGACGCCAATTAGAAACATCTGTAAGTTGAGTAGGGCAAAAAGGGGGCCAAGGTTATGCAATACAAACTTTGTATCTGGTAGTTTCCGCATGTTATGGATCAAAAGTTAGCTATTTGGCAGGTTAGAAATTTACTAAGCATGAGAATATCAAATTGAATGGGCTGTTAGTTTATGTTATTGTGCTGTTCTTTCTGATTAAATTCAGTGACAGGATGTTCGTGGAAATGATGTCTCCCTTAGCAATTACAAGGGCAAGGTTCTTCTTATTGTAAATGTTGCTTCGAAGTGGTAATTGCCTTCCACATTTCTTACTCTTAATATCACTGTATCCGTAATTAACTCTAAAAATTGTTTGTGGCATTTTAGAACTTTAGTGCCAAATTGCCAATCTTTGTGCTTAATAGCGTCTCTGGTGGGAACAAGTCAAACAGAAAGAAAAATCCCTCAAAGTTGGAAAACAGTGCTCTAGATGTTACAGACTTCGAGCTTTCTTTTGGATATTTGATGCTTTTACCTTTTTCCTAATTGATGCTATAGAGCTGTTTTGCTTCACGATAATATGCTAATTTAGACTCTGCTCAAAACTATATCTAGATTAAGATTTAACAATTCTTACCACAGTGTCTACATTTAGATAGGAATTATTGATCAGAGTGAGCATTGTGTGTTTTTTTCTCTTCTCTCTCTCTCTCTCTTTTATTGTGTGGGGGAGGGGGGGCGGGGGTTTGAGAAAATGCATTCATGTTTTATTTTAATTTAGATACCTACCAAAAAAAAGAGAGCAGCTTACTACTGAGTATGATTATTTGAAGAAAATGGAAACTAGCATAGTTCTTGTCCATATATAGTATGAGTAATGATACTCTTAGTAAAAATTCATAGTAAAGAATCATAGTGGCTGATGTGGTAGATTAGAAAAGACAAATTCATCCCTTATTATTTCAAACTTTTTAAGGAGTGTGGTAGATGATTTTATCTTTTCTAATATGCCACATCTATCACTATGAATTTTCACTAAAAGTATCATTACTCTTATAGTATCTCTCATACCTTCTGCTATTAAACCAAGCTAGTGATAACAAAGAGTCTCATTTTGCTCCTTACGCAGGATGTTTTATCTCATTTCGTTGTAAGAATTTTCTTCGACAGAAAAGTCAAGGAAGCTGAGATGCATTTTCCAACATGTTTGCTTTTGGTATCCTGGATGTAGGGCTAGAATTATATTTTGATTTTATGATACAAAGCTGATTAGTTGGTTAACGCATTTTAAAGTTGTTTTTATTTATGTCATTTGCTTCAGATCAAAATGAATGTAAAGTTGCTCATTATTTGCAGAGAGTGGATATCATTTTACGGAAACCATTAGTTCTTCTTGGATTTGAATCCACTTGATTTTGTCTATTAAACTTTTTGTCTTATTCTGTCAAATTTGGTTTCCTGGTCACTATCTAAACATTGGTTTTTTCAGCAACCAGTATATTTAAGGATATCAACATATGTAACTTAACAGTTCCTGCACACTGTCATACAACTAGCTACAATGTGAGGCATTGCCTTGCCTACATGCTAAATAATTTTGTAATTTATAATTGCATCAAAAGTGGTTGGGTGGCAGTTGAAATAATTGAATTTTAGATGGTGCTAGAATTTCCATAACTTTTCATGCAAAATCTTATGGTATTTATGGATTATTATAGAAAGAGAGAATAAAATTTACATATGGTATTTATTGATCTTGAAAAGGCATATGATAGAGTTAATCGTGATATAATGGGACGAATATTAGAAAAGAAAAGTGTTAGAGTAACTTATATAGAAGTAATAAAAGATATGTATAAAAATGTGACAATATTTGGAAGGAAATTAGGTGGGGGTATTAGGTGAATACTTTAGGTTTACATTAGGGATTCTCTTTGAGCCTATATCTTTTTGGTTTAGTGGCAGATGAACTTACTAAGCATATGACAACAATTCCTAAAGATATATTATTTGCAAACGATATAATTTTGATTGATGAGACTAGAAAGGGTTGAATACTAAGTTAGAAGTTTGGAAAGAGGCATTAGAGTTAATAGGTCTTAAAATAAGTAGAGGTAAAATTGACTACATAGAGTGTCACTTTAGTAATCATAGGAGAAGCAATGTGGTAAGTGTGAAAATTGGTGAGCATGAATTAGATGTATCTATTTTAAATATTTAGTATCTTTCCTTCAAGAAGATTGGGGAATTGATAAAGATGTTATATATAGAATTCAGGTAGGTATGAATAAATGGAGAAATATATCCTTTATGATTTGTAATCGTAAAGTATCGATGAAATTGAAAGAAAAATGTTATAAAACAGCCATAAGACTAGTGTTGCTTTATGGATTAGAGTGTTGGGGCAGTAATTATGAACTTGAATAGAAAACGAGCGTGGCAAAAATGAGAATATGAAGATGAATGTATAGACATACTAGACTAGATAAAATAAATAATAAATATATTAGAAAGAAAGTACAGGTAGCTCCAATAGATAAAAAAATGAGAGAAACATGTTTAAAGTGGTTTGGACATGTGCATCGGAAACCCTTACATGTACCAATGTGGTGTCTAGAGACTAAAGAATTATTAACTTGAACAAAAGGGAAAGAGGAAGAACTAAAAAGATTTGGAAAGAAACTATTCAAAAAGACTAGAGTTATCTAAATTTATACAAAAATGTGTTTTAATAAAAAGCGATGGTGAGCTATGATCCATATAGCTGACCCCACATAATGGGATAAAGGTTTAGTTGTTGTTTTCAAGCAACATGTTATAGAGAAGTGTCTGGCCCCATTGTATAAGGACTGGGGTGAGGGCTCAATGGATTTCTTGTCCCCCTGTGCCTTCGCTGTTGACCAGCATTCGCTGACTGTTTTCTCAATGCTTTACATCCTGTGATAATGGTATTGAAAACTATCTGCAAGTATACGGGTTGCTACAAGTAATATCCATTCATTATCCTTTCTCTGACTCCTATTTGTGTTTTGTTTTTGTTCATCTTTTTATGTATTGTTTGCCAATGGTGGTGCCACAAGATCAATTACTGCAATATTCTATTTGAGGCCTAGCTTACAAGTTCAAACTCATTTGTCATTTAATTTCTTATAAAAACAATTAATAGTGAACATACTGTGGGAAATAATCTGAGCAAACAATATTGAGTAACTTGCAATGGATAAGCCAATTTCATTTTTCCTCATTTATGGAAATAATTTGAGCAAGCAATATTGAGTAATTTTGCAATGGGTAAACCAATATCATTTTTCCTCATTGATCGAAAGCTTATAAGAATTATATATATATAATAAAGTTTTAGGAGCTGTCATTCATTTGTCTATGCAAACAGTTGTTAGTGTAAGTTCTTTAGAAATTGATTCCCCTGAAAACTGATTGAGCGGGATATATATGTGTTTCTATTCTTGATTTTCTACGAAAGAATGCTCTCAGTTCTCTATTCTTTTTAATTATATTTATCATTATTACAAATAGAGCAGGCTTCATGATTGAGCTATAAGCTCCAAAATTCAAGTACATGAGTAATATTTTTCTTATGCTTCATGTTGCTCCGACTGAGAATCTCTCTCTTGAAACAGTAATATAACATTGTTAATTTTCATTCTTTTCAGCGGTTTAACACAGTCAAACTACAAGGAGCTGAATATTTTGTATGAGAAATACAAAGATCAAGGTGGGCTATCTTTTGTTTGCAACTTTTACCTATAGCATAGTTATTAAACACAAGGATTATATTGCTGTCAGGTTTTGAAATTTTAGCATTTCCTTGCAACCAATTTGCTTGGCAAGAACCTGGAACTAATGATGAGATCCAGGAAACAGCATGCACAAGGTTTAAAGCCGAATTTCCAATATTTGAAAAGGTAACTTTGTTATAAAAAATATTTGTTGGACTTCTTGTCTAAAAACTGTGAAGACATATGATGAGTTGTAACTTCAAAGAAACAAAAAGTTCTCTACAGGTTAAGAGAATGACAGAGACAGCAGTGGATTGGTTTACATGTCAATTTGTTTGATATAATTCTTATACTGGGAGTGGAAACTGAGATGTTTAAGTACTGGCGCTGGAGTTAGAATGCTACGTTAAGCAACTTTCTAATTCATCACTTGTATAAAAGAGGCTCTTGTGTCTTTACCTATTTCCTTTGTTTCAATGCTTGCTCTCACTAATTAATAGTCTGATTATGGATAAGTTTAATCATTTATTTTGGAAATGGGACAAAATAAAGAATTATTTGGATTGTGCTTCTTTGATCATTTTTATGATTGATTGCTGAGATTGAGAATGAAATGGAGATGACAAAAAGATAAAGTTTCTTTTTCCCCTTGATAAAAATACATTTGTCCTGTGTTTCAACTCTTAAAATAAACGAGATGTAACAACTATCTTTCTTTGAATATTCTTATGTAATCAACATACAATATTTCTTTTCCCTCTAGCTTGAGTAAAAGAGGCATTTTATCTGAAGATAGAAAAAGGTCTTTCAACATGATAATTAGGCATGCTTCTTCCGTCCTGCTAAGGTTGTCAATTCCATAGGGCATGAGTTTTAGATGATGGAGAATCTTTTGGATTTTGACACCTCATGCCTTTCAATCAATATATATTTTAATTGGATTAGTTGTTAGTTAAGGAACATTGGAAGGTGAGCTGGTAAAATCTTAAAACTTTTGGAAATTGACATTTTTTTGTGATTTCTGAGAATAAAAAATGTCATAACCCAATCCCACATTAAAAAGTTAAGTAAAGAAAGAAATTTATATAAGACCCTAGTTAATAAACTACTAATAACTTAGCTTAAACGTTTTGGTTTAATGAGGATAAATTCCAAAAGTTATTGGACCAGTCCATTGGCTTGAAGTGTTACAATTGGTACTAGAGCTAGGGATGGCAAGGGTACTCGTAGGTGGTAAGGGTACCCGCCAACCATAGGTACCCGTCCCATTTAACCCCCGAGGAGGGTGGGTGAAGTGGTTTCTCCTCCCACATTTAAACGGGGCGGGTGGCGGGGTAGAGGAGTTCACTGGCTTGAAGTGTTATAGTTGGTATTAGAGTTAGGGATGGCAAGGGTACAGGCAAGGGTGGGTAGCGGGGGGAGAAACACTCACCTTGCATCTAACCGGGGTGGGTGGCGAGGCAAAAGAGACCCACCTTGCCACCCACTATGTCTACTTAGGGGTGATAATCAGGTCTTGCTTCGGATTCACGTGTCGTATTTAGACATAGGTATTACAGGTTTAACACGAATCTAAACATGATCCGTTTAATTATGTGTCAGTTAACATAACTTGAACATTGAACATGACTTGTTTATTTCGCGGGTAATCATGAAACGATACGAAAATGACACGAAAATATCTATATACATGTGAAATTTATAAAAACTTAATTACTTATTTATTTCATGGTTAACACAATAAAAAAAATACTTCTATACTTATGAAAGATTAAAACACCAAAAATACCTAAAAGTATATCTTATACAATGCCTTTTAATTTTATAAAATTATTATTAGATAATTTTTTAAATTATTTGAAACAGGTTAAACAGGTTAACCTGGTTGGACCTATTTATTTTTCGTGTTATACGGGTTCGACTAGAACCCGCTAAGGGGTATATATATACCTGCAAAATACGGGTTAGGTTTATGTCGTGTTTTCGTGTCGTGTCACAAATTGCCACCTCTACGTTTATCCGCATTAGTTTGTTAGATATATTAATATATATATATATATATTATATTTAAATTGTAATAAATATATTATTTGTGTATATTAGTAAATATATTGCTTATATTATTATATATATTAAGTTATTAATATTAGTTAGAATTTTAATTTGTTATTAATGTTTCTTAATTATTAGGACATTATGTTTATATTAAGATTATTTAATTAAATTTTTAATCATCATATTTTAGTACTAGTTACTACTTTCTATTTGTTTATTATTATTTTTCTATTAGTTATGAATTATTATATATTGGCTCTCATCTTTTTTCATTATGACATATTATTAGTACCACTAGTTTATTGTTTAGTGCTTATGTTTATAAATTAGTGTTAATTATATATATATACATATATGATATAAATGATATATATATATATATATATATATATATATATATATATAGAGTATCCTATGTACTTTAAGCTTTATTATGCAAAAGAAATAATAAGAAAGTAAAGGAACCTTCGTGTTACTTCTATAATTGAATTAAACAAAATTACAATTAAGGAAGTACAGAAAATGATTTTGATGAATGTGATGCATTGTAGAGTTTTAAGAAAAAATGATGATTATGATTTGTTATCTTAATCCAAACTATATTTGACATTTGTGTGTTATAATGTTTTAGAACTTTTTGTTATATTTCATTCGTATGCTTGAATTTGGACTTTATAATTTGTTAGTTGTTACATTGGAATTATGTTAATTTTTTTACTTAGGTTTTGGATTGATTTTAATTATTATTGTGGAATTTAAATATTAAAATTTTAATTTTATATATTTTTTATTTAAAACGGGGCCTCATTGGGCACCTGCGTGGGAAAGGGGACGGGGTGAGTGCGCAGGGCTGGTGGCGGGTGGGGCCCGTTGCCATCCCTAACTAGAGCCGACTTGGTCAGGGAGCTAAGTGCTATGTGTAGGAGCCACTTCTTGAACCTGCGAGTGGGACAAAGTGCTACACATATGAGCCACCTCTAGAGTCCCTTCCTATAGGAAATTGGGCCAAAGAAAGTAATGGATTGGGGGCCAAATTAATGGATTGGGCTTTACAAGAATGCAAAGGCCTAAAGGGGGAAGAACGTAATACCTAAAAAGTTAAGAAATAAATAAATATAAGACTCTAGTTAATTAACTACTACTAACTTGACTGAAGCATTTTAGGCTAGTGAAAATAAAATCCAAAAGTTATTGGGCAAGTCCATTGGTCTGGGGCATTACAAAAAATGTGAAAAGTTGATCGTCAGAGGGAGCATACAGTATCAACAACATTAACTTTTGAAATCATATTCATTGTTAAGGGAAAAAATGATGAGGTGTCAAAACAAACATAATTATCATTTCAACATCAACATCAACATCACCTTTATCCCAAACTAGTTGGGGTCGGCGATCGATGAACCCAAAGAAAAAATGAGGAGAAGAAATAGTTATAAAATGAAATAGAAAAATAAAGATAAAAAGGCTAGGCCTAGAAATGATAGTCAGGAACATAAGGATTTTGTTCTTCCACCACACTAATAGCTTTCCTCCACTCCACCTAAGACAAACTGTACGCCAATCTATTTTCCACTCCCCTAAATCTTGTTTTACTACTTTCCCCCATGTAAGTTTCGGCCGACCTCCCTTTCCTCCTGTCATGCTCTTTATAACAAACTTTTGTTCTTATCAGAGCATTTAGGGTCTTCGAAGAATATGCCCAAACCATCTCAATCTATGTTCTTTCATCTTTTCTTCCACTGGTGCTACTCCAACTTTTCATCGAATATCCTCATTTCTTATCTTATCCATCCTTGTCTTACCACACATTCACCTTAACATCCTCATTTCTGCTACTCCCAACTTATGCTCATGTTGCCTTTGTGTTGGCCAACATTCAGCTCTGTATAGCATTGCCAGTCTTATTGCTGCTCTATATAATTTTCCTTTTAACTTAAGTGGGATTTTGCGGTCACACAAGAACCCTGATGCACTACGCCATTTCATCCAACTTGCTCTGATTCTATGGCTTACATCTTTATCAATCTTTCCCCCTTGTTGCAGTATTGATCCCAAATATCTAAAAGCATCTTTCCTGGGTACCTCCTGTCTGAGCATACTCACGACATCTTCGTCTACTTACCTTGTCGTGTCGTATTCACACTTCATGTATTCAGTCTTATTTCGACTTAACGTAAATCCTTTTGACTCCAATGTGCTTCTCCATAATTCTAATTTAGCTTCTACCCTTGCCTTGGCCTCATTAATAAACACGATATCATCTGCAAATAGCTTACACCACGGCACCTCATCTTGGATATGCTTTGTTAACTCGTCCATAACTAGGGTAAAAAGATAAGGGCTCAAAGCAGAGCCTTGGTGTAAGCCCATTATGATTGGAAATAGCTTGATCTTCCATTACAAGTCTTCACGCATGTAGTAACATCATCATAAATATCCTTGATTGCCTCTACATACTTTGAAGGTACTTTTTTCTTCTCAAGTAAACCTTTCTTGGAACCCTGCCATACGCTTTCTCAAGATCAATAAATACCATATGTAGGTCCTTCTTTTTTTCTCGATATCTCTCCATCAGCTGTCGTATCAAGAAAATAGCCTCCATGGTAGATCTTCCCGGCATAAATCCAAATTGATTTTTAGAGACCTTGGTCTCTATTCTCAAATGATGCTCAATAACTCTCTCTCACAACTTTATTGTATGGCTCATAAGTTTAATGCCCCTATAGTTGGAACAATTCTGGATATCCCCCTTATTTTTGTATATAGGCACAAGCACACTCTCCCTCCATCCATCAGGCATCGTATTTGTTTGGAGAATCTTGTTAAAAATGTTAGTTAACCAACGTATTGCCACATCTCCTATGCATCTCCACACTTCACTAGGGATACCATCAGGTCCCAATGCTTTACCAGTCTTCATCTTCTTCAATGCCTCCTTAAATTCATGCTCTCTAATTCTACGCACAAACCTTCTGTTTGAATCCTCAGAAACAGCCTCCAAATCTATCTCACTTCTACCACTCTCCATTAAAAAGCTTGCTAAAATAACTCATCCATCTTTCCTCGACGTCTACTGCTCTTACTAAAAGTTTTTGATTTTCATCCTTGATGCATCTAAGCTGCAAAAATAAGTTGAAACAACATTGTTATATTTGGATGTATGGAAAAGCTAGTAATGCAAAACTTATATATTAAAATTTGTATTCCAATGCTCTATTTTGTTGTTTAGTTCCACTTATTGCTTGGTTTCAGCAGGTAACAAAACTGCCAAAATCACCATTTTTGAAATTTTGTCAGATTGATGTGAATGGAAAGAATGCCGCTCCACTCTATAAGTTCTTGAAATCAGAAAAAGGTGGCCTGCTAGTTGATGCAATCAAATGGAACTTTACAAAGTTTTTGATCAACAAGGAAGGAAAGGTTGTGGAGCGATATGCTCCTAGGACCTCACCACTTGAAATTGAGGTAAGTTTCACAACATTTGTCCTGCACTTTATTTATTTATTTAATTATCTCAACTCTGCTCTCTTTTACAAAAAGAGCAGCAAATTATACCTGCTATTTCTGGAGCAGCTAAAAGAACTTCCCATTTGACCTCACATAAAAAGTTTGAGTCTTGCTTGAACATGGGACACTAAATGCTTAATTTTCAGAATGCATCTTATAATTGTTTTCTAATTTTTTTTCTGCAGAAAGACATACAAAATCTGTTTGCCTCTTCTTGAACAGGTAAATTTGGCAATATGTGCTCTGCACCTATCCCATTTCCCATAATGATGGAATTTGCTTTTGATTAATGATATCATTTCCTTCTCAGTACAATAAACATAGGATGTTCTATAACATACCATGTGGATAGAGTCATTATGACAGCGATGCTGCATTTCTATATTTCATTAGTTTGGAATCAAATTGTAAAACCGAAATTTGAACTGGAGAGAACCAGCCTATTTTTAATCTATAAATTGAAAACAAGAAAAGAAAAAGAATTAGGTTCTGTCACTTGGAGAGAAGTTGCATATCATAGTTAGGGACTTGAATGATCTTCGTTTTTTGTAAACATATAATTTAATGTTTCTGAAGTCTTTATTGATTCCTTTGAAATCTGAGTGTGCACACATAAATGTTCAGGCTTTAGCACTTTCCATGAAGTGGAAATATTTTCCTACCTCCCATCATCTAATTGTTTGTTTATAGTCCAAAGCAGTTAATTTCCAATGTGTTTAATCAACATCAATGTTGTCAATTTGGATGGACTAGCTGGTTCGACAGGCTACGTTTAAATCTGAGTATTTTAAAAAAATTAAAAAAACTCTAAAATAAAGTCTAAACTTGGTAAACCAGGAAACAGAAGAGCCTGGTTAACCTTTTTTTAAGATATCTGTTTTTTGAACTTTTTCTTTCTTCTGCTAAGGGTTTTTTTTTTCAATCTTTATCTAACATATCTACTTTTCTGATTCAGATGCCGATTTTGCACCATGAATTTTTTTACTCCCCTCTGCTGCTACCACAACCATCTTCCTCCACCATTTCCCTTTTGTTTTTCTCTTTCACCACTTCCCTAGTTCTCTTCTTCTTCCATTAGTTTTCACTTTGTTCCTGACCTTTGATGTCTATTGTTTACTCTTCTATGCTGTTAAGACGGTTTTCTGTTGGGGTTTCAGTTACTTAAAGGTAGGGTGAATAACAGATCTGGGCTTCAAGTAGAACTATTAGTGCTCAAAGTTTTTGGGGAAATTTGTTGATTTTTCACTAAAAGCTTGCTATCAAGCATTATCTACATGCATGGATTATTTATTTACTTCTTTCTTTTAGTGGTGTCAAGATGTATTGCAGAGACTGTTAAAATTGGCAATTTGGAAGCATACTTCTGGGTTCTTGTTCATATGCACAGTTGAAGTATTGCTATTCATACGCGTGAAGAGCACAATAATTGAATATTTGATTATTGATTCCATCATTTGAGATGATCATGTTGAGTTATGGCAATGGTTTGTTTATATGGTATTCCTAATTTTTCAGAGATTCTGTTAGGTGCTCAACCTGGCAGATTCTCAACTCTGATTCTCCAAAAGTATGGTATCAATATAACCATGAAGAAGCTTTTTTCTCTAATTTAGGTTGATATGTTTATATACTGGAGAGCTTATTTCTTGCTGCATGCATATGTGGATATTCCAATGCTTACTTTGACAAGTCCATTGATATACATTTTGAATTCTTAGGTGTGGTTCTTTTTTTTGGGAACTTACCGGATCCTGCGCTCACAAAATACTATTATGGTGGGCTGTCCTTAAGCTTATTTACCTTATTAGTTGTTTGTTTCCAGGCTTCATTTGAGGTTTGTTGGAACCTTTTTTTGTTGAATTAAGTCTCTTCTTTCGTGCTGCTTGCTAGGCCAAGATCAGTAGTGGCTAGTTAATCCTTCCTTATGGAAGGTATCTGTGAGACCTCCACAAGGCAATCATGTCCTATTATTCGTCAGTGTCCAGAGAATTTTGCGAACTGAGAGTTTGATCACGGACAAGTACCCGGAAAGGGTATAATATAAAGCAGTCACTCGCTCTATCAAACCATCTAAAACCACATAGCCCTATCGAGCTGGGAAGAGAATAGCTAGAGAGAGGGATAAGCCTTGCTTGTTAGGAAGGGAAGGTACATAGCGGGACTAGGAGTCAGGTAGGTGGCAACGTCCCCTTAAAAAAGGGAGTTGAAACTTGGATTTGGGCATCTTTTTCATTTTATGCATGTCCCTAGATTGAGACAATGGGAATGGAAGGTTTTCTTAGATGTTCAAGTAATTAAAACTTTGGGGGTTTGCCTCTGTATTTTCCTCCTTATTTGTGAATGTTCAAAAAATTATAATTAATAATATATTCCTGAGTGGTGCCCAGGTTTTTGCTCCTTTAGAACCCTTTGTCAGAGCCCTTAGTTTGGCCTGTTCACTCCCCTGGGTGAGTTTTACAGCATTTGTTGGCACAATGTATGAATCCTCAGTCTTTTGTCATTTCCATGCACAGTGAAATATCTTCCTACTTGCCATTGTATGATTGTCTGTTTGACACAATGAGTGTTTACACATCTTTGAGATTAGAAATTTTTAAGTTGAACATGTATGCTGCAAACTGTTGGACTAAAACAACCATAACTTTACATTTTAGTTATTTATTTATTTCCTCTGAATGAAACTTCTTTTCTTGTGGATTCAGCTTGGTGAGGCATTTGTTGGGCTGCAGTCACAAAATTTTGGATTTTTTCTTTTTCTATTTTTTTCCATTCCGTTTTTGTTTTCTTTACTGAGTATTTTTTTATCATGTTTCAATTTAGTCAAAAACTCCGTTCTGCATAGTCTAATTTTACTTTAGCATATTCTAGACAGAATCTAACAGTTTAAGGTAATTGATTCATCAGAGTTTCTTCTGGAACCATATTGTATAGTTATCTGAACATTATAGGAACAAGTATTGACATAGGTATCCATCTAACTGTTACTATCAAGCAGGAATAATCTCTTTGTGAAACCTTTTTTGCAGGAGTTCTAAGAACAATTTGGTTTTGAGCTTTGCAGATGAATTCCAAGAGATTTGTAATGCTGGACGCTCTTCCCTTGTGTCCTCTCTGTCTAATATATTTTGTGCTTTTTTCTATTTGTAAACCCTTTCTCCTCCATATCACATAAGCACAAGCAACGTATGACATTACTGTACTTAGCGAATTATGTTGAGAACTCCTCTATGAGGCATGTAACTTTTCATGGGTTTTTTTACATTAATATTATACTTTTTTTAATAAAAATTAAATAAACATTGATCCTTTTTAAAAAATTCTAATAATGTTGAAGTCGATATCGGAATTAAGGAGTTTTGTAACACGTGTACCCTAACACATGGGGAGTAATGCAACAGTAGTCTGAATGGCATGATATGAACACATAATAGTTCTTTACATGATAGGAATATTTTGGATTTCTTAATGCTAAATGTTAAAAACGCAAATTACAAATCGAAAAGTGATTCTCTCCCAATAGCAATCTTATACAGATTACAACAGAAAATCATGAATTTAGCCTTTAATACAAGAGTTTTGAAAACACTTAAAAAAGAAAAAATTATATTATTTCAAACAAATTTAGCTAGATCTAAAATATCAATCTCTAGATCTGTTCTTAGTCAAGTTACCCTGCCAAATCATTGGTTATTGCTGGACACAGTCTCTTCAGCCTTAGCTCAAAATGAGATTGTCTCTAGTATCAGACAATTTTTTTAATACAGCAGTTCAAATTAATTCAGTAGATCACATAGCCAGAGGTACCCTAATCCTTCAGAATCTCAGTCCTCGATAGCAAGGCATTTTGTTTCCTTTAAATATGTGAATTAGATAATACCACTAGAATACCTTAAGTTAGATATACTGTCAAAATAGAAACAGTTTCACTAGAAAATGATAGCCCTTCCAAACCCCATACTTATTTAACCATCACTGATTCTTAGAAAGAAAGGCTTGGTGAGTTATGGATGCTCAAGGTTGAATTCCGAATTGATATACAAACTCTTAGAGAAGACTTTTACATGGATTACAATGAGAATAAATGACAATGGTTCTTTACAAACTATACAAGAGCAGCCAAGAAAAAAAATGTAAGAAATTTATTATAGTTCTTTAACCAGGTTTGAATAGAACATTCCATTTTTTGAATAGTTTTAATACTATGTTACTGAATAGGGTCTTAACTATCCTTTTTTTTGGAAGAAAAAGAGATTTGTGCAACCAAAATTTGGCAGGTTAATGAAGGCGATCTAGTACAATCATAGTTTCCACCACCAATCTCGTTCACTTCTAATTACAAGTCTATAAAAATTAAAGCTATGTCATTCAAACACAAAGAAGCAAGGACTATTGATCCCATTAATATTAGGAATATTCAAAGTATTTATGAATAAAATAATTACACTAGTAAGTATTTTCAAGCTATAGGAGAATTTTTCCTCACAAGAAACTAGCTGTTACTACACCATACTCCTCTATTTCAATCCCTATCAAACCTATATTTAAGCTACATGAAATACTATCCAGACTCTACAAACAACAACAAAATAAACCCCTAACCAAATTAGAACAAAGAGTAGCAAATATAAAAGAAACATTCACAACTCCAGAATCTAAACAAGAGTCAAATGAACCTGCCTTGGACTCACTACACCAATCCTAGGTTGAGAATTCTGAACTTGAGTCCTAGATAGCAAAAATTCCAAAATTATGCCAGCAGACATCTTACAATAGAAATCAACCAACAAGTTGGAAGTAACCTCAAAAACTCTATTACTCTAAGGCAACTTATCTTGATGTGGTCCTATATGAAAAGCCCAATATACTTCAAAATAGTTACAATGCTGATAATATTATGAATAGAATGTTGACTGGCAGTTTGAGTATAATATTGTGGTAATTCTCCAATAAATTACTATGGCAGTAATAGGTAAATTGAACATCTTATGGATGTATAGACCAACTGACGGCACACATCTTTGTTGCGAGATTCATAAGTCAACTTAAAGGATGGTGAGGTGAACACCTCAGTTTGACTAGAAACAAAATATCATGCAAATAGTTAAAGTAGACAAACAAGGAGAACCCATTCTACAGGATAGCAACACAATCTCAAATGTAGTTGCAACCTTAATTTTCACTATAGCAAAAACATTTATTGGAGATCCAAAAATCTTCAAGTTGTACAATGACACTTTCTTCACCAGAGTATACACCTGGCCACATGGGAATCAAGCATATTGGGAGGAAAAGTTCCTAGATAGCTTGCCAAAATCATTAAGAGATATGTTCAAGATAAACTAAAAACTTAAAATAATGGAGTGGTGCCATATGAACAAATCTCTTACGATCAACTTACTAGCCAAATACAATAAGTTGTCTAGAAAATATGTTGGCAAGATAAGATGCTCTGACAAATTGCCAAAGACTAGGCTTAGAGAATATAGGACCTTAGTTCCTTTTGTGAGCAGTTCAAATAATCAAGTTGTCATACAACCCATTGAAAAAAGCTCTACAAGAAACCTAGTTCAAAAAGTATACAACCTTCCCCTATCAATGAAAACTCATTTACGAGTCTAAACAATTGCCATTAACAATAAAGCCTAAATTGAAACCACCATCTAGACCAGCCTTGCTAAATATAATATGCCATAAATGTCACAAGCTAGGTCATATAGCTCAGTATTGCTAATTCAAGAAAAGAATCCAAGCCTAAGAACTTGATGAAAATATCCTCAACAATATTTCTAATCTCTTGGTAGAATCCAGTGATAAAGAATTCGAATATAGTGATGATAATCAAGCCAACTAACTAGAAGACAATGATGTGGCTAGTTTGACCTCAATGTTACCATGTAATTTGATCCTTTTGTCCTAGATACCTGGAGTGAACACGAGCCATGGAACATGTCATGCTTGCATAATTCAATTTGCGCATTTCTTGATTCACAAGTAGACTCATATAAGTAAATGAGCCCGATATCACATATCAACTCATTTGAGCATGGCCATGCAATGCATTTTATGGTCTTACTCAATCAACGGGCCTAAAGATATCACTCCCGTTATATGGGAAGGACAAATCCTATCTTGATCACTCAACATCCCATTGCATGATTCATTGCATATCCAATTACTGCTTTTATAGTTCACCATGTTACGAGTAACATTTGGCAGCATCAAAATATGAAACTTCTTATGTTGGGATCTCTAATGACCTCAAGTCTAAGGATCACATACATCATCATCACTATGAGACGTGCTTATGACACTTATATAACAATCCATGTAGCATTTCTCATGGCGGCTCAATCCAATACATAGTTCTCTAACATGTACCCATGTGTTTTCTTGATATCTCATATCATGACACATGTCATCAGTCACTACACATACTAGTCTTAATGCGTTATCATTGTCCCATTTGATGATAATACTTGACTAGGGATAGTTTTAAAATTACCAAATTCTAGGGATATTATTATATTCATTCATGTTATACAGATGCATAATTGAACATAATAATAATAATAATGAACTGCTATAAATTATAAGCGTAATGATACAATATATGCTTAAAAAATCATCACAGGATTGGTCTTTAGGGTATAATCCAACGAACTCCCACTTGCACTAAGACCAGTCAGTCATATATCTAATGCTAATGATCTAGTGTGACGATCATGTCATTGTTGCATAAGAGGCTTTGTTAGTGAATCGGCGATGTTATCATCAGTTGGTATTTTGCATATTTTTACATCCCCTCTCTCAATAATCTCTTGGATGAGATGGAAGTGTCGAAATATATGTTTGGATCGTTGGTGAGATCAGGGTTCCCTATCCTATGCAATGGCTCTATTGTTGTCACAATAGAGCTCAATTACATTAGTAATGCTAGGTACAACCCCAAGTTCAGTAATGAACTTTTTGATCCAAACGGGCTTTTTTGCTATGTTGGAAGCAGTGATATACTCAGCCTCTGTCGTAGAATTGTCTATTGTTACATGCTTTGAACTTTTCCAGCACACAACACCACTATTCAGGCAAAACACACAACCTGATTGATAGATAGTCATGCTTGTTGGTTTGGAAGCTTGCATTAGTGTGACCAATTACATTGAGTTCTTCCTCACCTCTATATATCAAGAATGTATCTTTAGTCCTTCTTAAGTACTTAAGGATATTCTTGATAGCGATCTAGTGACGTTCACCAGGATTTACTTAATATCTACTCGTCATGCTCAAAGCATACGAGACATCGGGACGAGTGCACAGCGTAGCATTCATGATAGATCCAATAGATGATGCATATGGGAACTTACTCATGCATTATCTCTCTTTTTGTGTCGAAGGACAATGTTCATTTGAGAGACTAATTCCATGTCCTATAGGCAAGAACCCTTTCTTAGATTCTTGCATGCTAAACCGTTTTAGCACTTTATCAATGTGTGTACTTTGACTTAGGCCAATTAATTTCTTTGATCTATCTCTATAGATCTTAACACCTAATATATAGGTAACTTCATCTAAATTTTTTAT
The DNA here is from genome assembly GCA_020080225.1 of Gynochthodes officinalis. Classification (NCBI taxonomy): domain Eukaryota; kingdom Viridiplantae; phylum Streptophyta; class Magnoliopsida; order Gentianales; family Rubiaceae; genus Gynochthodes; species Gynochthodes officinalis. The sequence continues at coordinate 38,115,060 of CM034619.1, read as the reverse complement.
GGAAAAACAACTTCCTAACAAAGTTTTTACATATTGTAAAGTAGGAATGTCATTCCTAGTAAGTAGTATGCCATCTACATACAATACCAAGAAGACAACAGTGCTCCCACTAACCTTCTTGTAAACACAATGTTTAATTTCGTTCTTGATGAAACCAAACTTTTTGATTGCATCATCGAATCTTAGATTCCAGCTTCAAGAAGCTTGCTTCAACCCATAAATGGATTGTTATAGCTTACAAATATTTCTCGTATTTTCTGGATTGACAAAACCTTCAGGTTGTGTCATGTACACATCTTCAAGAAGATTTCCATTAAGAAAAACAATCTTGACATCCATTTGCCATATTTCGTAATCATGGAATGCAACTATTGCAAGTAAGATCCTGATGGATTTAAGCATGGCAATTGGTGAAAAGGTTTCATCGTAGTCTATACTATGAACTTGTTTGAAACCTTTAGCAACTAGTCGTCCCTTAAAAGTATGTACTTTACCACCCATGTCGGTTTTCTTCTTGAAGACTCATTTACACCCTATGGGTCTTACCCCTTCAGGTGGGTCAACAAGAGTCCATATCTGATTTGCATACATGGATTCCATCTCAGATCTCATGGCCTCAAGCAATTTCTCAGAGTTTGGCCCCGATATTGCTTCTTGATAGGTCATAGGCTCATCTTGATCCATGAGCTAGACATCACCATTTTGAGTCATCAGAAATCCATATCTTTTCGACTCATGATGAATCCTAGTAGACCTACATAGGGCTTGTGTCTCTTGATCAGGTAGTTGATCCACATCTGTTTGTGGTGTCTACTCAGATTCCATCTTAACAAGCTCAGCGCTACTTTGGGGGTTCTTGATCTTCTTCAAGTTCTATTTGTCTCTCATTAGATTTTCTAGAAATGAATTCTTTTTCTAGAAAGACACCTGTCCGAGCAACAACTATTTTGTTCTCATTGGGATTGTAGAAAAAGTATCATTTTGTTTCTTTACGAAACCCCACAAAGATGCACTTATCAAATTTGGGTCCAAGTTTGTCGAAGACTTGACGTTTAACGTAAGCCTCACATCCCTATATCTTCATAAAAGACATACTAGGACGTTTTCCATTTCATATCCTATATGGTGTCTTTTAAACTGATTTAGATGGAACGTGATTTATTGTAAAAGTAACCGTCCGTAGAGACTTCATGTACCTAGAAGGGATTTTGAAGATTTGTATGACTCATCATGGACCAAACTATGTCTAACAATTGATTTCTTCTCTCAGATATACCATTCCATTGTGGTGTACTAGGAGGAGTGAGTTGTGAAACTATCCCACACTTCTTTAAACAGTCATAGTGGCTTAAGTATTCACCTCTTCGATCAAATCGAAGTGCTTTGATACTTTTGCCAAGTTGATTTTGTACTTCATTCTTGAATTCTTTGAACTTTTCAAATGATTCAGACTTGTGTCTCATAAGATACACATAGTCATATCTATTGTGGTCAACAGTAAATGTGATGAAGTATTGAAAACCACTTCTAGTTTGTGTATTTAATGGTTCACATACATCACTATATATTAGATCTAATAAATCACTTTCCCTTTTATTATGTCCCGTGAAAGGGGTAGTAATCTTGCCCAATAAGCATGATTCACATGTCTCATATGATTCAAAATCAAATGAGTCCAAGAGTCAATCTTTATAGAGTTTGAAAATGCGCTTCTTGTTTTTGTGGTCCAGACAACAATGCCAGAGATAAGTCGGATTAAAGTTTTCTAATTTAATCTTTTTGGTATTTATGTTATAAAAAGGCATGTTAAGATTTAGAACATAAAGAACATCAACTAGTTGTGCACTACCATAAAAGATTTTATTTAAATAAAAAGAGCAACAGTTGTCCTTTATTATAAATGAATATCTAATCTTGTCTAAACAAGAAATCGAAATAATATTCTTAGTAATGGAAGGCACATAATAGCAGTTATCTATTTCTAAAACAAGCCCTGTGGCCAAAGTCAAAACATAGATTTCTATAGCTAATGCAGCATGTTGCAAATTTTACACGCAAGTGCACGTGATCGTTAACAAGTAATATAGAGTGAATATAATTTATCGTTCCCACAGAGACTAATGAATTATTAAATACCGAAATTAAAATAGTTCTAACTTTATTTGAAAAAAAAAATACTTTATGAATAAGCTAAATTAAAAGTAATTTTAAAACTTAATTAAAACTAAAATTAAAAACTAAACAAAGCAAGTTAATGGATTAAGTTGACGAAAGATCTAGGGTTTTCGATTTCACCTTAACTAATCCATCCTAATATTAATCTATTTCTATAATCTAATTTAATTTCCTGGTTGATAGTCGAGATTCCCTAATTTATTTACTAGTCCCTCCCGAGATCTAATAAAAATCCCCCTAATTGCTAATTCATCATATTCCTATGTGAATTACAACAATTATGAAGTCATTAATTTCTATGGATTCTCATGTAGCGACTACACAAACCATGCAGATATATTCCTATCCTACATGCAATTCATGGCATTTATCTCAATGAACTTGACACATAACTCCCCTTCCAGTTCGTTATGATTAACAAATCATCTAATTAGTGATCAAGTAATTAGAAGCATTAAGCACAAAGATAAATACTCAACTATAGAAAATTAAATCAAATTATATTAATAGAAAAATATTAAGACTTCATAGTTAGGCTACATCGAAACCCTAGAAAAAGAATTTAGTTCATATTAATATAAAATAATATCACAAAAAATTTAAACATGATTGAAAAGAAAAATAAAAGATAAAATCCAACAAAAGCCGTAGATGATTGGTACTTAAAAATAATACTTAGCCAAAATTTTCATGACAAAATACAAAACTTAAATTACTAAAATTGCTAAATAAAACTAAAAACTAAAACAATAAAAGAAAGCTAAAATTAATAACTAAAATAAACTAAAGAAAACAAGAAGAAGACAAAAAAAAATAGCATAAAATATGTGAGGGAAGAAATTGCTCCTGCTTTGTTTGCTTCACCCGAAGCTTCTAGAGGAAAGAAAAAATTTCTACTGCTTGCTTTGCAAGTCAAGCTTGGCGGCTGTTTCTATTTGCTAAACTACTGCAACCAACAAGAACAAAACAATGAAGAAAGACTGAAGAAAACAACAAAAGGATGGCTGAAAATTTGCTGCAGAAAAACCGAGGAAAGCTGCTACTCCTAACTAATGAAAGAAAGAAAAACAAGACAAAGGACCGAAGAATGGGTTCCTCCTTGTTGTTCTCGGTTGTCTTCTTTATATAGAGCCAAAGGTTGGTTGTTTCTTTCTAAATCTTGCAAACCCGATTCCTTCTTTGCTTTGCTCTTTGTCTTCAACTTTAACTTGGTCTCTTTTGTTTCCAAATTCCAACCATATGTTGTTTCCAAATTAGTTTGCAGCTTAAGTCTCCTTCTTTTTCTTTGCTGTTTTCCTTTTTTTCTTTCTTTGTTTGCTTCCTTTTTTCTTTGTTACCAAATTTCAGCTGAGCTCTCTATCTTCTTGCTGCCCGAAGTTCTTCTTTCCTTTTAGCTTGGTTTCTTCTTTTGTTTGTTGTAGTTGCTCTGTTCTTTCCTTGTTGTTTCTTTCCTTTGTTGACCGAACTTTGTTACTAAATATCAGCTTGGTTTCCTCGTCCTCATTTAAAATCAGTTTTGCTCATCTTCCATGCATCTTCTAGAAGTTTTCCTTCTTTGTTCTCCACTTTGTTTCCTTTTTGTTTTTCCAGCAGCTTCGAGTCTTCTATTTCCCATTTGTTGTGTTGCTGCTCGATTGTGTCTTCAACTGAAGCAAATCAAGTAAATGCTCTCTTATCTTTTCCTTTGCTACTTCTTTATTTGTTTGTATGTTTGCTTTTCATCCGAAGACTTTCATGCTTCATTCACAAGCCGCATTTGAACCTTATACAAACATTAAAGAATAAATTCAGTTCCTAGAACACAAGTTTGGTAGAATAGAAGCACACACATAATTCATCCAATTTATTCCACATTTTAGTTAAAATAGAATCATTTTACTTACTAAAATGCAAAGGAATTAACCTAATAAATATGCATTTTGTTTCATTCTATCAAATTCCCCCACACTTAGATCAAAGCTTGTCCTCAAGCTTGCATTAGATCAACATCTTTCTTCTTCATTCCATTTCCCTTTTTCAACCCATCCATAAATAACTCAAAGTCAGTACACATTGAAAATCCAAATTGGAATAATAATCCAAAGAACAAGTAGTGATAGCCTGATTTTCTCAACAAAATAAACATCTCATTAATTCCAACAATTTCGTCAAACTCGAATGCACAAAATTTGATGACCTCTCATAGGTTGCACTCTAATCACTCAAAAGTGTTTAGGGTTTTATTCTGCACTCAAATCAAACATAGCATGTCATTACCATAAGCTTGCTTATATATCACATCTCCACCACTAATAAATATGAATCCATGCAATAATCAAAGGGTCTTTATAAGAGTTGTAACGGGGCTTAGGTAAAGGTAGGTAAAAGAGAGGAAAATTTAGGTTAGCATATCAAGGTATGTAGGAGCTTTCTTGCATAACTCAAAAGCAACAAGAATAGCACATTAGAACCACTTCTTATTCCAAATAATATACATCCCCCTTTTTGCAACTTTATCATATAGTTGGACCATTTTGTACAAAATGAAGAACTTCGTCCAATCTTTGTAGGGAATATTTTTCACTTCTTCACCTTCTCTCTTTTTTTTTTTTTTCAGTGGTTTTTTTCTTTGGAATCAATAGATATTGTATCATGCAATTAATTCCCACATACTCTTGATGAAGGGTTCAACAAAGAGAAACAAAAGCAATGGTTAAGGCTAATAATGTGGTATTATAACAAAGAAAGGTTAAGGCTCAAAATTGGTTAACTAGGGGTATATGTAATGGTTAAGCTTTTTAGAAAGTTAAAAATGGTTAATCCTAAGTGCCCTTATCATTTTAAAGCATGAATTCACAATGTGATCTCAACATGCATAACAAAGCAAGTTCTAGAATGAACACACCATATTTGACAACACTCAACAAAGAAACATGTGAGCAAGAAAAAGAAAATTGCTCTTAGGCTCAAATACTCAAAATGGGTTTATTATATCAAATATTGCACATTCTCATTCAATTCAATTATCAAAATCAACAAGATGCTTTAAAAATTTTAAAAACAACGACTAATCATACATGCCTCATTCATACATTCCAACCCAAATCACTAATGCATATGACTCAAAATTATTCTAAATGAGTATCAAAAGAGTGAGGAATGTCAAAGAAGATATCAAAATGTCAAGCTTATAAAATTGATACTAGCAGTCAAAATTTTGGACAAACATTTAATCAAAAATTTGGACAAAAATTTAAGCACAAAATTTCATGTACCCCACCCCCAACTTAAAATTTAGCATTGTCCTCAATGCTACAAAGAACTAACAAAAGTATAGCAATTAAAGAGGCATAAGAAAACAAAGGGTTAGGATACTGCCCTATTTGGAATAGCTTCGAAGAGGAATTTTTTTTAGGTACCAAAACAGCTCCAAAAATTCTGAAATTTTGTGGATAGGAAGCTGGAGAAATCTTCTTCATTCCTGTAAAATTTCAGGCCAAAAATCCATTGGAAAGACCTTGAACCAGATTTATCTTCTAACTGCTGCAGCAAAATTGTGTGAATGTTCTCTTTCTTCTTCTTCTCTAAAAAACAAATAAAATAAAATACAAATTAAGTAATTAATAATAATAATAATAATAAAACAAATAAAAATAAATAATTAAAATAATAATAATAAATAAAAATAAAAATCACACAAACTAAAATAAGAAAGGTAAAAGAACTTGGGTTGCCTCCCAATTAGCGCTTGCTTTATAGTCTTCAGCCGGACTTTCTCTGTTCGCCTCAATTTGCATCCACCAGGGTGATAGTGCACTTTTTAAAGTCCACTCCACCTTTGACATAAGCCTTGAGTCTCTGACCATTTACTTTGAACCTTCTATCTTTGCTTTGAATTTCAACAGCGCCATAGGGGAACACTTGCACAACTGTAAAGGGTCCAGACCACCTCGATCGAAGTTTCCCAGGGAATAATTTCAACCTTGAGTTGTATAGGAGTACCTTTTGGCCTGGATGAAATTCTCGATGCAAGATGTACTTGTCATGCCAAGTTTTTGTTTTCTCCTTATACATCGTGGCATTCTCATTTGCCCCTTGACGGAACTCATCCATCTTATCCAATTGGAGTAGTCTTTTCTCATCTGAGGCTTTTCCAAGGTCATCAAATGGCCTTTTTATGAACACGGGTGCTAAGGCCTCAAGTTGTTTGGAGCATGTATCTACCTCTTGATTTTTAGAATTCTTTATCCCCACGAGACATGCTTCCATTGGATCATTTGGATGGCTTGCTTCGAATTTTTCTTTAGTGCACCTATCAATTGTATCCACCTTCATACAATTGTCTATCTCACTCGGGAATTTCAGTGCTTTAAAGACATTGAAAGTGACTTCCTCATCTTGAACCCTCATGGTTAATTGCCCTTTTTGCACATCTATTAGGGTCCTTCCCGTAGCTAAGAAAGGTCTACCAAGAATAATAGGAATTTCTTGGTCTTCCTCCATGTCAAGTACAATGAAATCAGCCGGGAAGATAAATTTGTCCACCTTAACAAGCACATCCTCTATAATACCCCTTGGGTATTTTAATGATCTATCTGCCAATTGCAAGGTAACTGTGGTGGGTTTGGCTTCTCCTAAGCAAAGTTTCCTAAAAACAGAGAGAGGCATAAGATTAATACTTGCACCAAGATCACACAAGGCTTTATCAAAATAAGAATTTCCTATAGTGCAAGGGATAGCAAAACTCCCTGGATCTTTAAGTTTAAGAGGAAGCTTTTTCTGCAAAATGGCACTGCACTCTTCAGTAAGTGCAACAGTCTCATATTCTTCTAGCTTTCTTTTGTTGGAGAGGATCTCTTTCATGAACTTCACATAGCTAGGCATCTGTTCCAAAGAATCAGCAAAAGGAATATTAATATGTAATTTCTTAAACACATCAAGAAATTTAGAAAATTGCTTATCTAGCTTTTGCTTTTGGAATCGCTGAGGATATGGCATAGGTGGCACATAAGGAGGTGGATTATCTGGAAACAACTTCGACTTGGGTTTCGCAACTTCTTCAGTTTGTTCCTCAGATTTTTCAGACTGCACTTCCACTGCTTCTTGTTTGGACTTTTTTTGTGTCACAGGTTCAGGTAACTCTTTGCCACTTCTTAGTGTAATTGCCTTCACTTGTTCCCTAGGGTTGATTTCTGTATTACTAGGCAAAGACCCTTGTGGTCGAGAATTTAATGATCTAGCAATTTGTCCCATCTGAACCTCCAAATTTCTGATGGATGCCGAATGATTTTTCAATGTGGCTTCAGTCTTTGTCATGAATTGAGATGTGTTCATGCTCAATTGAGCGAGAGCATCTTCTAAAGACACCTTTTGTGCTGGCGGTGGAAGTGGCTGTAGAGGCTGAAATCCCGGAGGTTTTTCAGGAGGCTGATTATTTCTCCAAGAAAAGTTAGGATGGTTTCTCCATCCCGGATTGTATGTGTTGGAGTAGGGATTATATTGTACATTTGAATTCCCCACAAACTGAGCCTGTTCCATCTGAGATTGAGCGAAAGGATTGCCCACTTGACAATTAACACTAGGATGAGGTCCACCACAAATATCACAAGCTTCTGGATGAGCATGAATGGCATTTGCATTAAGTGTACTAAGTTGCTTTGACAGTGTAGCAACTTGGGCTGATAGTGCAGTGAGGGCATCAACCTCATACTTGCCATTATTTTTCTGTAGTGTGGACCGCCCTAAAGACCATTGATAATCTGTAGATGCCATCTCTTCCAAAAGTACATTTGCTGCCTCATATGTCTTCCCCATTAAAGAACCTCCCGCTGCAGCATCTACAAGTATCTTGGTTGATCGATTCAACCCGTTATAAAAAGTCTGCAACTGTAACCAATCTGGGATACCATGATGAGGGCATGCTCGTAGCAAATCTTTATACCTCTCCCATGCTTCAGAAAGTGATTCCATCTGATTCTGAGTGAATGTGGTGATCTCATTCCTCATCTTTGCCGTCTTGGTAGGTGGAAAATATTTTGTCAAAAATTTCTGCCTACACATGTCCCACGTGGTGATTGCTCCTGCTGGCAAAGAAAGCAACCAACTCTTGGCTCTATCCCTTAGTGAGAATGGAAAAAGCCTCAATCTAATGGCATCATCAGAAACGCCATTTATTTTCAATGTGGCACAAATCTCAAGAAAATTGATTATGTGAGCATTAGGGTCCTCATGTGCCAACCCAGTAAACTGATTTGCTTGAACCATCTGGATTATGCCTGACTTTAATTCAAAATTATTTGCAGCAACTGTTGGCAGTATGATACTGTGGAGATCATATGTGGCAGTAAGCAAGGCATAGTCACGTAATGCTCTAGTGTTTGCATTAGCGACCGGGAGTGTGTTCTCTTTAGGTGCAGCCATAGTGTTATAAGAGTGTGTAGAAGCTTCTCTCTTCTTTCTATTCAAACGACAAGTCTTTTCTAGCTCTTGATCCAATGGGAGGAGATTATCACTTCCAAACCTTCTCATGCACTTCAGAACAATATCCTGAAAAATAAAAGAACACAAGTAAATAAATAAACTAAAATAATAAAAGTTCAAATTAAAGCTAGAACTACTTGGTATCGATATTAATAAAATCAAATTAGTCCCCGGCAACAGCGCCAAAAACTTGTTGCAAATTTTACACGCAAGTGCACATGATCGTTAACAAGTAATATAGAGTGAATATAATTTATCGTTCCCACAGAGACTAATGAATTATTAAATACCGAAATTAAAATAGTTCTAACTTTATTTGAAAAAAAAATATTTTATGAATAAGCTAAATTAAAAGTAATTTTAAAACTTAATTAAAACTAAAATTAAAAACTAAACAAAGCAAGTTAATGGATTAAGTTGACGAAAGATCTAGGGTTTTCGATTTCACCTTAACTAATCCATCCTAATATTAATCTATTTCTATAATCTAATTTAATTTCCTGGTTGATAGTCGAGATTCCCTAATTTATTTACTAGTCCCTCCCGAGATCTAATAAAAATCCCCCTAATTGCTAATTCATCATATTCCTATGTGAATTACAACAATTATGAAGTCATTAATTTCTATGGATTCTCATGTAGCGACTACACAAACCATGCAGATATATTCCTATCCTACATGCAATTCATGGCATTTATCTCAATGAACTTGACACATAACTCCCCTTCCAGTTCGTGATGATTAACAAATCATCTAATTAGTGATCAAGTAATTAGAAGCATTAAGCACAAAGATAAATACTCAACCATAGAAAATTAAATCAAATTATATTAATAGAAAAATATTAAGACTTCATAGTTAGGCTACATCGAAACCCTAGAAAAAGAATTTAGTTCATATTAATATAAAATAATATCACAAAAAATTTAAACATGATTGAAAAGAAAAATAAAAGATAAAATCCAACAAAAGCCGTAGATGATTGGTACTTAAAAATAATACTTAGCCAAAAATTTCATGACAAAATACAAAACTTAAATTACTAAAATTGCTAAATAAAACTAAAAACTAAAACAATAAATGAAAGCTAAAATTAATAACTAAAATAAACTAAAGAAAACAAGAAGAAGACAAAAAAAAATAGCATAAAATATGTGAGGGAAGAAATTGCTCTTGCTTTGTTTGCTTCACCCGAAGCTTGTAGAGGAAAGAAAAAATTTCTGCTGCTTGCTTTGCAAGTCAAGCTTGGCGGCTGTTTCTATTTGCTAAACTACTGCAACCAACAAGAACAAAACAACGAAGAAAGACTGAAGAAAAAAAAAGGGTGGCTGAAAATTTGCTGTAGAAAAACCGAGGAAAGCTGCTACTCCTAACTAATGAAAGAAAGAAAAACAAGACAAAGGACCAAAGAATGGGTTCCTCCTTGTTGTTCTCGGTTGTCTTCTTTATATAGAGCCAAAGGTTGGTTGTTTCTTTCTAAATCTTGCAAACCCGATTCCTTCTTTGCTTTGCTCTTTGTCTTCAACTTTAACTTGGTCTCTTTTGTTTCCAAATTCCAACCATATGTTGTTTCCAAATTAGTTTGCAGCTTAAGTCTCCTTCTTTTTCTGTGCTGTTTTCCTTTATTTTCTTTCTTTGTTTGCTTCCTTTTTTCTTTGTTACAAAATTTCAGCTGAGCTCTCTATCTTCTTGCTGCCCGAAGTTCTTCTTTCCTTTTAGCTTGGTTTCTTCTTTTGTTTGTTGTAGTTGCTCTGTTCTTTCCTTGTTGTTTCTTTCCTTTGTTGACCAAACTTTGTTACTAAATATCAGCTTGGTTTCCTCGTCCTCATTTAAAATCAGTTTTGCTCATCTTCCATGCATCTTCTAGAAGTTTTCCTTCTTTGTTCTCCACTTTGTTTCCTTTTTGTTTTTCCAGCAGCTTCGAGTCTTCTATTTCCCATTTGTTGTGTTGCTGCTCGATTGTGTCTTCAACTGAAGCAAATCAAGTAAATGCTCTCTTATCTTTTCCTTTGCTACTTCTTTATTTGTTTGTATGTTTGCTTTTCATCCGAAGACTTTCATGCTTCATTCACAAGCCGCATTTGAACCTTATACAAACATTAAAGAATAAATTCAGTTCCTAGAACACAAGTTTGGTAGAATAGAAACACACACATAATTCATCCAATTTATTCCACATTTTAGTTAAAATAGAATCATTTTACTTACTAAAATGCAAAGGAATTAACCTAATAAATATGCATTTTTTTTCATTCTATCACAGCAACCCTTACTCAATTTCCCACTAGTAGGTCAACTTTGCCTCTAGCTAAAGTCCTACTTCTTTTCAGTTTCTGCACATTAACACAAATGTGAGAACCACATTCAGTATTTAATATTCATGATGAAGAAGTAGATAAATTAACTTCTATAACATGAATGCTTGAAGTGGAAGTCTTATTTTCCTTCATCTTCTTCTTTAGATCCTCCAGGTAAATCTTACAATTCTCTTCCAATGTCCGGTCTCACCACAATGGAAGCAGTTCCCTTCTTTAGTTACCCCTCATTTAGGTTTTAGTGTAGCTGTAGAGGGCTTGGACTCGGATTTCTTGTTCTTGCCCTTTGCTTTAGCCTTACCCTTGTTATTGCCCTTTTTAATCATCAGGACATTATTGGGTTTAGACTTTTTCATGTTTGCTTCGGCATTCTTAACATGCCTAGCAATTGAGGCAAAGTTTTGTCAATTTCATTCGTGTTGCAGTTAAGAATGAATTGACCATTGCTATCAAGCAACGAATGCAAGATAACGTCTGTAGCCAAAACTCGGCCCAATGGAAATCCCAATCATCAAGATTTTAAATGTACCCAATCATTTAAACACATAAGCACCAATAGGGATTCCTCTCGCCATTCTCGCACCTAATAACGCCTTAGAGACATCAAATCTCTCTCGACAAGCTTGGTTTCGTATAGTCGCTTGAGGTGTTCGATCATATTGTACGCCTCCATTTCCTCATGTTGCTTCTGAAGCTTAGAGTTCATGGTGGCCAACATGAGGCATGTGATGTCTACAATGTCATTTTGATATTTCCTATAAGCATCTCTTTCAGCTCTTGAAGCATTAGCAAGAGGTTCTTTAGGTAAGGGTTCTTCTAGGGCATATAGATTTTTCTCTTGCTTAAGGACTATCCTCAAATTCCTGTACCAATCAAGGAAGTTTGTCCTATTCAACTTGTCCTTCTCAAGAACAAATCACTGTGATAGTGTATTGTTATTAGTGTTGAATGTCATGGTTATCTACAACAGAAATATGCAAAATAAGTATCATGAATGCAAACATTTAATATGGTCTTTTTTAAATGTTACTCCCACTATTTTACTCAAATTAATAACCCTCAATATTAATTTGGAAAGATTAATTTCATATCTTGTTAGTGGGCCAAGATCCATATTTCACCTAATTTTGAGTTAGTTTTGGTTAATCTTCCAAAACTCGGCTATTTAGGTAGATAACACTTGTTAATTACATCCTATGCAACTCTTAAAGAGTTAGGTGAACAACTTTTGTTCTAACTCATCTAATAAGTTAAGACCCAACTCTATGCCTCTAAGTCCTAATCCTATTGGGTTTACCTAGTTACGTAGAACCCAATGATTAGTAGTCGAATATTACTATTATCCTGTCGTGTCACTCCAAGATGGATCATGGTACTTTTCTTTAGCAAACCTACACACGATCAATCGAGGCTTTGCGAGTGCTATGCATTATAAGGCATTTTAGACTTAATATTGTTTTTGAGAGATTTGATGCAATCTCACCATTTTATTTGCATTGGTTATGGTAATTATTAGTTCATTTAATCATATAATTTATTAACTAATTAATATCGTCATGATCTCATCATGTAAATAATCAACAACTATAGATAACATGCATCTCATACATCAACAAGAAAATTAAATGTGACATAGTTTTATCCCAAACTACATTGGTTCTCTCAAGGCAATGAAAGAACCATAAGATCAACCTAAGGGTAATAGCATCTTTTCCAAGTGCCTCCTTGGTTGTTCTTGTATGGTCACGAACTCCTTACCTCCATGATTCCTACTCTAATCCTATCCACATCTAACAATTACATGTTTTAAGAAATCTCGAATTACATACGAGAGGAGTTAGATGAGAAAAGAATGTATTACCAGAGTATAGAGAAAGGCATGACACGTATATCATATTTAAGTTTTAACCAATAAAGAAGGTACATCCAATCACATTGGGTTAAGGGCTATAATTATGCACCGTGCTCAAACATCACAAATAATATGCATGTTACATATAATTGTCATTCATATCCCATTTAACACTTAAATTTATTAATCCAATTAATTTGTGACAATTATCATTAAATAATATATTAGGGTTTCAAATAATACCCTACGCATAGAAGGAGTGGGGTCAAGGGGTAGCACCCCTTGCGGGGTTCGGGGCAAAGCCTAGACAACGATCTCACTAGCCGGTTAGCAAGTGGGGTCAATGAGGTAATGACCCCGAAAAGTAAATGGAATTTACCGTTCTTTAACCATGAAAAAATTGTGAAGGATATATCATATATATCTTTTGGCCTCAATATGATATAACATATATATATATCTCGACCATAGCACAAAAACTCATAGCCATGTATATACCCGAAACCATATTTCGGCCACAACACAAAGAAAAAAAACCCCAAACCATGATATATCACATATAGCCAAGACCGTCGTTTCTCATGCATATATATATCGCATATATATTTATCTAGGTAATTTCTGACTCAAGCAATAACCATTAAAGCATGCCCTCAATTGATTTAACAAATTTAAATATATCATGTATGTCTAATTTCAATTTCGGATTATATCAATCAAATTCACATAAACCAAATTAAGAAAATAATATGCTTTCAATCACAAAACCGATTTGAGTCTTTGTAAGTGTCTCTGAAACCACTGTAGGAAACCGAGTACATCAAGCGTCGGAATTCAAAATTTTGGTTTCCTTTTAGGATCCAGATGAAGTGAGATCAAATCGAGATTTAGGGTTTGTACCTTGGTATTTTTGGTAGAGTTGGCTTGCGAAGATCTTTGTTTGTTGAATCACTAGCAAAACCGATTCGGCTTCACCTCTATAGTATCCACATGATCGATCCAAAATCTGAAGTGCTAGCTTCATAATTTGTGTTTGGGATTCTCAAATTTTGCTTATAAGGTTTCAGGTTTTCTTTTCTTGATTTTGCTTCAAGAGAATGGCAGCTGTTTTTCTTTCATAAAGAAGGCCGAGGGTTTCTTGTGTTTCTTTATATGGAGGTTGGCAGAAATTCCTAGTATTTATAGAGTTAGGTTGTAGTTCTAGGGTAAAACTCTTCTAAAGAGTTTTACTTGGACTACCAAACCCTAGTCTGTTTGGGATTTCTAGATTCAATGAATATATTGGCTGCCAAACACAAGAAGTATATCCCATTCAGAATTGGACTTCAAAGTTTCGGGTTTTACAATTGCTAGGTCCAAAAATATTTTGGATTTATTAGCACTAAAATCCAAACCCATTCAGTTTTAAATCCGAATATCGTCTTAAACCGGAAAACCATAGAGAATCCTATTCACATTAGGATTCTTGATATTGCTTAAAATTCATCATATGAATTTTACACTCCTTTTGGATTTGATCTAAGTATGTGACCCAATAGGTTCTCAAAACGTTGGCCATGACATAAAATCTATTTTATGCCATAAGCAATGAGCAGAATCTAACAATACATCAATGCTACCCAAGTTATGAAAATGTCAGTAATTCGACATTACCTTATCCTGTGATGGATGTTACCATGTAATTCAATTATTTTGCCCTAGATACCTTGATTGAACACGAGCCATGAAACGTGCCATACTTGTACAATTCAATCTGTGCATTTCTTGATTCCCAAGTAGACTCATATAAGCAAATGAACCCGATATCACATATTGGCTCATTTAAGCACGGCCATACATTTTATGGTCTTACCCAATCAAGGGGTCCAAAGATATCACTCCCGTTATATGGGAGGGACAAATCCTATCTTGATCACTCAACATCCCACTGCATGATTCATTACATATCCAATTACTGTTTTTATAATTCACTATATTACAGGTAACGTTTGGTAGCATAAAAAAATGCAACTCCTCATGTTGGGATCTCTGATGACCTCAAGTCTAAGGATCACATACATCATCATCACCATGAAACATGCTTATAACACTTATATAACAATCCATGTATCATTTTTCATGGCGGATCGATCCAATACATAATTCTCTAACATGTACCCATGTGTTGACTTGATATCACATATCATGACACATGTTATCAGTCACTACACATACTAGTTTTAATGCATTATCATTGTCCCATTTGATGATAATACTTGACTAGGGATAGGTTTAGAATTACCAAATTGTAGGGACATTATTATATTTATTCATGTTACACAGATGTATAATTGAACATAATAATAATAATAAATTGCCATAAATTATAAGTGTAATGATACAATATATGCCCAAACAATCACCACATAATTAGCCTTTAGGGTATAATCCAACACTAAAATAGTGACACAGAAGTCGAACCCCAAATCAATGTCCTTACCAAAGAACAAGATCTTCTTTTAGAGATCATTAATAGTCTTATTGACCTTGAACAAAAGAAACATTATTCTAGTTGATTCCAAAAAGCCTTACAAAATCAACCTTCTTATTTTTCATTCAAAGACAACCACCTTGCAAACCATTCAATAGTTCTTAACATATGTAATCTTACTAATATACTTAGTAGATTCCCCTCTAAACTGACCAAACCCTTTACAACACAAGACCAACAAGTTAAAATTACACAACTCAAGGCAAAAATCAAATAAATCAAAGCACAAAGGGACATGGATCATCTTCTTCTTCAGAGTGTAATTGACTAGAAAAAGAATTCTACAACTAAAGAAAACACCAACTTCCTAGACTCTTTACACACATCAATGGCTCCCTCCACTCGTAACATGACTTCTACTATTTAATTAGCTATTACATACAGATAACATGATGTCCAAATCCAATTGGTGATCAAAACTAGCTTTGTTTTAGATTTAGTAGCTCTTTGGGATATCGAAACTGACATCAATTGTATTAAAAAGGGTTTTATCCCATCAAAACTTTTTGAAAAAACTTAAAAAGACCTTTGCTTCACCAATATAATCAAGCTCCATATTACATAAAAAATTACAGATGTAGAAGTCAAGTTCTCATTAGCTACCATCAAACTCTCATTCCTTCTAACTAAAACCCTTATTCACCCTATTATTTTGAGAACAAACTTCATATCTCCGCTGGTTCTATATTATGGCACTGAAGAAGGTTTCGTCTCATAGAAATTCGGAGATAGAGTTATTCTTCCATTTGTTAGAAAGCCAATTCAAAGAGAGCTCAACTACCTGACAAGTAAGATAAAACAAATCAATTTTCGTAAGTAAGTATGTGCAAAAATCCCTATTGCTTTTTGGAAAAGAAAATAGCACATGGTACAACTCTCTTATGAAAAGCCAGGTTGGTCCAAATGAACCAAGAATTACTAGAACACTACAAAAAAGAAATCATAGATCTTCTCTCCAAAGGAATCATTAGCCAAAGCCAATCTACCTGAAGCTACCCGGCTTTCTATGTCAACAAAAACTCTAAAATTGAAAAATGAGTACCAAGACTAGCAATCAATTATAAGGCCTTAAATAAAACCCTAAGATAGATTAGATATCTAACTCCAAATAAGAAAGATATTCTACAAAGACTACGCTGCCAAGATGTTTTCCAAATTTGACATGAAATCTAACTTTGGGCAAATTAAATACATCCCTCTAATAGGTACAAAACAGTGTTCACAATACCCTTCAGACACTAGGAAAAAATGCGTGAGGTAGAAAATGGTGAAGATTTTTGGAGTATATATGGAAAGCCTCATGTTTGTATACCTAGTGGAATTTTGAGGCATGCTGCTAATGTATACACTAGCAAATTATTTAGCATGTTTCAAGAAGAATTTATAAAAGGTGTGGTAGAACAAGTTATTGAGTATACTCGTAGTGGTGTGGTTGATGTAGGACGAAATTCAAGACCAAGTAATTGATAAAGAATAATAAACAAGAAATAAAAACTAGGGTGAATTAACTGCAGAAAATTCACTACCCCTAGGATCCTTAACCGTAGAAGAGTAAGAGATGGCTATAACCAAAGGAAATAATAATATTGATAATCAAAGTCTAACCCTGAAGTAAGGGATTACACCAATATTTATAGAGAACATAAGAAACCCTAATAACAACTAAAACACAATACTAAAACCCTAATGAAACTAAGCTCCTTAACTATTGGGTTTTATTAAAATAAGCAACATAAATAAAATTAGCAAATAACAAACAAACAGAAAAAATTCCCAATAATTTAATAACTAAAATTGATCGCCATCATTTCTCTCCAATTGCGAAAAAGTTGTCTCTAACGAAGTAAAAGCTGTATAGCGCTCCAATAGGGTATGATCAATCTTACGAAACTCTATAGCACTAACCCATGTGCAATCATCTACCGGTTTGTTTCGCCACTTAACCAAATACTATCGATAACCACCTTGCCTAGTCGGTACAAACCTCTCATCCAAAACATCCTCAATTACCTCTGCCTTTTGCTATGAAGATAGGAAAAGAGGTGCAGGTGGAATAGGTAATGAAGGTAAAGACTTTGGCTCAATGGGGTTAACAGGTGTAGAAGAGACTGATGAAGAAGTAGAAGAGGGATCAATAGAGGGTCCATGATAGAAGTGGGATCTTCAACATTGAATACAGAACCAATACCCATATTACTATAAAGATCCAACTCATATGCATTAGCACTAATCTTCTTTCGAATTCGAAATGGACCCATTCTCTTAGCATGCACTTTCTTCCATGTGTTAGGAGAAAACCTCTCAGCACGATATCGCAACATCACTTGATCATTCTTATTAAACTCTTGATACCTACGTGAACATCAGCAGCAGATTTATAATTTTCATTGCTTAAATTAATTTTTTGTCTTATCTCAGCATGCAAATCATGAATGTGTTGTACAAAAGACTCTACAGACACACTAGTCCTATATGCAGGGGGAAGGGAAACCAAATCAATAGGTTTCCTAGGCTAATAACCAGTGTAAGCCTGGAAAGGACTCACTCCAGTTGAACGATTAACTGAACTATTGTATGCAAACTCAGCCATAGGTAAAACTCTATTCCAGGTGGAGACATGATCACTTATAAGATACCGTATCAAATCACCTAGACTCCTATTAACAACCTCAATCTAACTATCAGTTTGTGGGTGATAAGCAGTAGAGAACTTAAGTGTGGTATTAAGCTTCTTCCAGAGAGTTTTCAAAAAATAACTCATGAATTTCACATTTCTATCAGAAACTACAGACAAAGGTAAACCACATAATCTCACAACCTCACTAAAGAAAATTGAAGCAATATGGGAAGCATTATTAGTTTTACTGCATGGAATAAAATGTGCCATCTTGGAAAAGCGATCCACTACAACAAAAACTGAGTCATGACCCTTATGGGTCTTTGGTAAACCCAAGACAAAATTCATGCTAAGATTCTCCTAAGGAGCATGAGGAATTGGTAATGGGCTATATAAGCTTGTGTTCTGCTTCTTACCCTTAGCAGTCTAACATGTACGACACTCAGCAACTATACGACCTACATCCCTCTTAAGAATAGGCCAAAACAACCCATCCTCAACAATAGCAATAGTCTTATCACGACCAAAGTGACCAGCTAATCTTTCTCCGTGTAACTCCATAACTAAATAATCACGCAGTGATGTACTAGGAATACACAAGCGAGTTCCTCTAAAAAGAT
Organism: Gynochthodes officinalis; assembly: GCA_020080225.1. Classification (NCBI taxonomy): domain Eukaryota; kingdom Viridiplantae; phylum Streptophyta; class Magnoliopsida; order Gentianales; family Rubiaceae; genus Gynochthodes; species Gynochthodes officinalis. The sequence continues at coordinate 38,096,491 of CM034619.1, read as the reverse complement.
ACCCATAATGGATATGAAAATTACTAGAGGGTGATGAACTAGGGTTCTGTAAGCTAGTATAAGTATCACTAAAGTCACGATTATTCCTGAATAATATGCTCAAATCCTACAACTTTCACACTTAAGGTGTTAATAAGGATAGATACCCTATTCAACGCATCGGCAGCCTTGTTTTCTATCTCTTTGCAATGCTTCAGGACAAAAGAATACTCCGGTAGAAACTCTACCCACTTAGCATGTCGATCACTCAACTTTTTCTAGGAGTTGAGATATTGAAGCACCTGATGACCAGAATATAGCACAAACTCCTAACGCAACAAGTAATGACGCCAATATCTAAGTGCCTGGACTACAGCATAAAACTCCCTATCATAGGTTAAATCCTTTTGTCTAGCCTTATTTCATTTCTCACTAAAAAATGCAATCGGATGACCATCTTGACTAAGTACTCCCCCTATACCTACACTTGAAGCATCACATGCTACCTCAAAAATCTTACCAAAATCTAGTAGCGCAAGGACAAGTGCCTGTGTCAACCTATCCTTAATCTCCACAAAGGCTTTAGCAGCTGATTTGGACCAAACAAACTCCCCCTTTTTCAAGCTATTGGTAATGGGAGCCATGATAGTACTAAATCCCCTAATGAACCTCCTATAAAAGGTAGCTAGCCCATGGAAACTACGAGCCTCATGAATATTGGAAGGTTCAGGCCACTCTTTAATAGCCTTTACTTTCTCGGGGTCAGCAAAAACTACATCCTTTGAAGCCACAAACCCAAGGAATATCACCAACTCCTATACAAAAAAACACTTCTTCAAGTTAACATATAATTTCTCTGGCTAAAGAGCAGCTAAAACTTGGTGTAAATGAAGTAAGTGTTCCTCTTGGGTTTTACTATAAATCAAAATGTCATCAAAATAGACCACTACAAACCTACCAATTAAAAAACATAGCACTTGATTCATAACTCTCATAAATGTGCTGGGTGCATTGGTTAGAACAAATGGCATGACTAACCACTCATAAAGCCCATCCCCTGTCTTAAAGGCAATCTTCCACTCATCCCCCTCTCGAATGAGGATTTGGTGATATCCACTCCGCAGGTCTATTTTGGTGAAAACCTGAGCACCTGTCATCATATCTAACATATCATCAAGCTTCACTATGTGAAACCTATACTTGACAGTGATCTTATTAATGGCTCGGCTATCACAAGACATCCTCAAACTTCCATCAGCCTTGGGGATGAATAAAGCTGGCACAAAACAAGGACTAAAACTCTCTCTCACAAAGCCCTTATGCAATAAGTCTCCTACCTATCGTCACATCTCTATCTGCTCTGTGGGGTTCATCTTATAATATGGAAGATTAGACAAAGAAGACCCTAGAACAGGGTCAATAGCATGCTGGATATCCCTAAGAGGTGGTAACCCATTGGGTAACTCATTAGGCATCATATCGACAAATTTGTGAAGAATCTGTCTAACATCATTAGAAATCTCATTAGCACTCCCCTCAAGGACATCCTTCACCTCCCTAGCAACTACCACATAAACAACCTTTTCCTTTAGGGTACTCCTCTCCAACTCTTTTCTATTAAGGATATGGAGTGCTTTGGTTTACTGGGTACGTGTGCTACTCTCCTTTGGTGACCCTTTAGGAGACACTCGAAGCCTTACAGGTGCTAAGGTTATCTTTTGCCCCTTGTGCATGAACACATAAGTGTTAGTTCTCCCATAATGAGTCACATTATGATCGTAAATCCAAGGTTGTCCTAGTAAGATATGTGCAACATCCATAGGAAGGACATCACACCAAATGTTTTTCTCATAACCCTGAAGGTGGATAGGAACTAAACATCTTTGTGACACAGGAATAGATGTCTTATTGACCCAGACTACACTATTTGGCTCGAGGTGTGGTTCTGCTTTCAACTTCGACCAAGTAACTACACTTTGGGCAACTACATTTAAACAACTACCCCTATTAATAACTACCTTAGAAGAAATACCACTGACTTTGCTATAAGTTTGGAATATGATGGTTCTCTTCCAATCCTCCTGTTTCCTAGGGCTGGTTGCATCTCATAACATGTAACTATTGCCCCATAACATCTAGGTCCACATCTACTGCCGCATCCTCTGTGTCATACTCACCCTCTAAGTGTCCCTCATCTCTTTGCTCCTCAATGACTCCAAGATGGCATTAGGGACACTCAAAGGATTTATGACCAAGCTCATGACATTTAAAACACTCATCTATGTTCCTAGACTGTGTGGATGACATGGGAGCCTTTCTATTCCTAGGGTCTTGAACTGGTGCCCTCACTGTATCACTAGCCCTAGAGGTACCCTGTGAGGTGGGGAAGGAACGACTCTGTGGAATACTACGACTACTAACCTGACTGGCATATAAAGCAATTATTCTCTAGGAAAAACCTTTCAACCTATACTCTTGCTCCAAAGTAGCTTGAAAAATGTCATCTAAGGTGTTGACTTGAGTGATCAAAATCTTATGCTTAAGCTCAGGTTTGAACCCATTCTTAAACTGGATGATAGTCATTCGACTACTCTCATTAACCTCACACTTCTGAATCAACTCCTTATATTTACCAATATATTCAGCAATAGACATGGTACCCTGACTCAAGTTGTCTAGTTGTTCCATCAGCCTATCAGTATGCCCTAAAGGTAGGTAGTGCCTTGTTAAGTGCATTTTCATCTCTGCCAATGTCTAATTGGTGGTTCCCTTAAGCGCTCTAAGTCTCTCTCAACACTACTCCAGAGCACATCAGTTTGCTTAACAAGCTTCATTTTGGCAAAATGCACTCTACGTTCATCAGACATATCATACCAGTCAAAGAATTTGTCCATACTTGACAACCAATTGGTGAAAATAGTAGGGTCAAACCTACCATCAAACTCATGGGCATCTACCTTGATTTTCTTAATATCATCATCACTGCAGTCATAAGAGTCATAATTCCTATGGTCACGATGTCTATAATTTCTATGCCCCTCATAGTCATGGTCTCGATACTTGAGATAGTCAATATCCCTATGGTCATGGAGCATATTACATCTAGGACATTTATGAACATGTCTAGGGGCTCTCGGATCAACTAAGTTTTCCACATCTCTCTCACCCTCTCTATGTTCAACCACAGGTGGTCTTTGCTCTAACACACAGACTCTTTCAGACACAATGTTGATCTGCTCATTAAAGTCTCTTTGCATTTCATCTAGTTTAGCGAGCAAAAAAGTTGTATTATCATCTGGGTTATGCTGAGTTCCACTACTGTTAGCACCTGGACCATGTTGGGTTCCACTACTATTATCATCTGGACCATAATGGGTTCCTTTACGGGTAGTCATGATGAAATGCAAAACTGAGATAATCTAGAATTTTAATTTAAACAACTAAATTATAATTCTAAAACGTATGCACTCGCAAGCTCAAAAATCAATAATAAAATCAATTAATGTGCCAACAAAGTAGGAATAGTATGCAATTAAAGAAAATAAATCAACAGAATTTTCTGATAGTTTAATAGTACTACGCTATAAATTGAAATCTAAGTAATATAAGTATGTAATCCTAATGGTCATTTTTTTTAGTCTAATTGAAAATAATAAAAATAAGGCTGAAAAGGTTAGTGTTAATTTGAAAGGCTTAGAACTGTAAAGGGAAAAAAAAGATTAGGGTTACCTCCCTTATATTTCACCAAAGTAGTAAGCAATAGTTGTTGATGATGTATAGAGAGAGATGCATGACGAAGACAAAGACTTTTTCAGTGACAGTGACAGAAGCTTCCCATTGATGCTTGATTTTGCTTTTATTGTTTTTAAGAAAATAAGATGAACAAATAGATCTGAAGTTTTTTGGTGGTTGTGTTTGATGGTTTTCTAAGGATGTACATCTGAAAATAAGAATTTCCAGAACCTGCCCTAATACCAAAAATGATGTAGGACGAAATTCAAGAACAAGTAATTGATAAAAAATAATAAACAAGAAATCAAAACTAAGGTGAATTAACCGCAGAAAATTCACTACCCCTAGGATCCTCAACCGCAAAAGAGTAAGAGATAACCACAACTAAAGGAAATAATAATATTGATAATCAAAGTCTAACCCTGAAGTAAGGGATTACATCAATATTTATAGAGAACATAAGAAACCCTAATAACAACTAAAACATAATACTAAAACCTAATGAAACTAAGTCCATTAGCTATTGGGCTTTATTAAAATAAACAACATAAATAAAACCCAACAAAATTAGCAAATAACAAACAAACAGAAAAAAGTCTCAATAATTTAATAACTAAAACTGATCCCCATCAGTGGTTGATTGTTATAAGTTCAAGAAGGAAAACTCTGAAAATATGCATACTGTTTCTTTTGATACTTCTAATATTACTATTACTTGCAGCTGTAAGAAGTTTGAAACTTTAGGTTTACTATGTTCTTATATATTAAGGATATTGAACGTGAGTAATAATGACAATAGAATATCTCCAAAGTATATTTTGAAAAAATAGACCAAAGGTGCAAAAGAAACTGATGCTAGTCCTCGGCATGTTTCATCACTCAAGAGTAATGTGAAGGAGTCAAAGACATTAATTTTTAGTAGATTAATGCACAAAACCAGCAAAGTTATGAATTTGGCAGCATTTGATGCAAGACTTGTGGAAATATTTGAAGAATTGACAGATGAAGCATTTGAGAGCATTAAAAAGTGCAAGGAGAATTTTAGTGATTTTAACAATATTGATATTAATGATGTTGGAAGCAGTCAGATCTCTACATCCATAGGTGAAAAGTTGTCTTTAATCCTCCACAAGTGAGACAAAAAGGGAAAACAAACGCAAGAATAAAGAGTTTTATTGAGAAACGTGGTCGAAAAGAAGCAAAGAAAGGAACATCTCAAATGCAAAAATCCAATCACATTATTTCTGGTATGAACACTATATTTTTAAATTAGTCTTTTTTTAATATTTTTCTATATTATTATGGTTATAATAGTGAGTATTCACACTAATATTTTTATTTTTTGTTGAAAAAGATGATGGATCAATTGATTTGGATATACGATTGAATCCTTTTAGCACCTCCACTAATACTTCTCAACAATCAGGTTAGTATAATATTTTGATTAGTAATTTCATACTAGAATTGAACTTCAATATGAATGTTTCTTGTGGTTACAATTTGTGATGGCAAGAAATCCTATTCATTTTTAAATATTTAAAGTTTTTCTAAGTTTGATAAATCTTCTCTACTAACGGATAAGCAATTGAATTGTAGTCCGATGGTATTCCTTTCTCAAGCGTATTGGAAAATGGAAATAACTTTTACCAAATAAACCAGGTATTTACTTTTTGACCTGAGTACATTCATGTTGGTTTTAGATTGGAAAATACTAACTTGAGTTTATACACTTAGATATTTGGTTTCTTATCTAACTACCTACACCCGGAAGTCTTGTATAGGTATAGATGAAAGAATCACACTATAATAACTACTCCATGAGGTAAATTTTATGACTTAACATAATTCATTGCATCAAAAGCTAGTATTTGGTTATGGCTGTGCAAAAGTTTATTGACTAGATTATTTTGCGGACTAAGAACTTTCTAGTAATTACTTGTCTTATTTCATTGTTTAGTATGGTTGAATCTACTCAACTATATTATTACAAACTTAAATAATGGTATTGTGGCTGTAGTAAGGTTTTTTTATTTATTTGTTTGTTTGGGAAGGGGGGTTCTTTATTGGGACTTCGGAGTTTTGTATCAACTATTTTTTAGTTAAGTTGCACGTTATATAGCAGAAAGAATATCTTTGTTGCATTTTTTTACACTAAATTTGTTAAAAGATGATTTAGTAGTTTGGCCAAAAAATTTTACCATTATTGTTAATTGTAGACAAAGGTGGTTTGTAATTGTTTCTTCTTGTTCTGTAAAGATTAGATTTATGTGTCTTGGTACATGATCATATAGTCTTATCTAGTTTTTAATTTTACAGTTGGTATTGGCCCAAGAATAAAGAGTTGCCACAGCATACTGCTATATTTGGTGGTGAAAAGCTCTAAAGTTCTATTAGGAATGCTTATGTTATCGCAAAGCTTATGATGGTGGTCTCTAAGTTTGAAACTGCAACAAAGACATTTTTTGTTTAGTTGCTTGTGGTAATTTTTCTAGTGTAACATTCCAGCTCGAGGCAGAAAAAATAAATCAGCCAACTAAAGAGTACAGTCATGATATTGGTCTCAAATACTTAATGAATCATCTTTGTTTAAAAATGGGTACTATTTTCTGTATGGTAGAAAAGTGTCATGTTTTTCTTGTTCTTGTTGTACTTGACATATTAGAATAAGGGTTTGAAGTGTTTAGTATTTAATATAACCCAAGTGTATGTTCTAATATAAGCCTAATAAGTAATAAACCTTTGTATGAGCAAGAGTTCATTAACTAGTTATAACCTGAGTATATCTCTATATATATGCTAAATGAAGGCAACATGTTAAGTATTTCAAATTAGATACCAATAGTATAATACTTCAAACAATCGCATATACTATTGTTTGAACCTAAAATCCTAACAATCTTGAAGCATTAAGTATTAAAGATTTGGGGGAAAAAAATCACATTTTTCGAGACAGAAGAAAAAAATTTCATGAACAGTACCCTAACAAATTGAATAGTGAAAAGGGGTATTTTGGTCATTTTGAAAATTAACTTTTTACTCCGGTGACTAATAGAGGCAAAGAGGAGTCCATCTTGTACCTCTCAATGAGAAAAGATCAACGGTGCAATCTGATTGCAGATCTGACAATGGAGTTGGTCGGGATCTGAGTTTGAAGTTTCGACGGTCGAAAAATTTCTCTTCAGATACTGAAAAATCTAGTCGATTTTAGCTTGCAATGCCACTTGGGTATTGTTCTCCTCGTTGAGATGAACATTTTGAGTGGTCACACGTATCAATCGGAGGTCGAACAGCGGAGAAACGATCGATTAAAATTCGGACGAGTTCAGGACGAGTTGGCACTGTGAATCATATGCTGATTGGGTGCTGATTGGGCAGGTAGTAATTGTTGACTGGGTACTGACTGTGTGTTGATCGCTGACGTTGACTGTTGACCGAGCGTTGACTTTTTTCAGATTTTACGCAACATTAATTCAGACTTTTAGCAACTGCTAAATTTTTCCTTTGTTGAAATCAGGTGCACTCATTCTAGTTTTCCGCTATTTAATTATTAAAATGGAAAAACGTACCAATTGAGATGGTCAAATTTCATACTTTTAGTAGATTTGAATTTAATTCATGGAAGTGAAAGACTCAATTTGGTTTAAAATATAAAAATCTTTTTGACACTTTTGAGTACCTTTGCTAACACTACTGAGAGAGTTGATAAGTCTAAATGGAACAAAAATGATAACTTCTGCAAAGACTATCTATTAAACTATCTTTTGAACCGTCTTGCAGAAGTTTATAACAAGTTTAATACTGTTAAAGAAATATGAAACAATTTACATACTCAATTTAAAAAAGAGTAGGAATTGTCAAAAACACATATTGTTAACAAATTCATGGATTTCAAATTCAAAGAAGATATGGAAATCACTCATCAAGTAACTGATTTAGAAAATTTGAGATCTAAATTAACCAGTGAAAACATCATTGCATGTGATCCTTTTCTAGTTGGTGCCATTATTTATAAATTACCATTTGCGTGGCATTCTTTCAAAACTGAGATGTATAGAAAAAAAGTGTAAGTGGGACTAGATGATCTCAAACGGTTAATTATAATCGAGGATGAGAATTGAACTACGAATAACTTGGAAATAATTAGACAGCAACAATGAGCTGCTAACGCGGTATCAAATCCCAAGAAATTTCCTAAAAAATTCAAGTCACCCAAGAGTGAGCCTCAAAAATTAGAGGCCAAAAAGCCTATCTTTAAGAAAAAGAATGGCAAGTGCCACAATTGTGGGAAGTGGGGTCACTTTGCCGCATATTATAATCAACCTAAAAAGGACTAATCTAACATACCAAAGAAGGAAGTAAATATGCTAATACAGAAGACTGAGCCTCAAAATTTTCTATTGTGGTGGGAAATAATGGAAAGACTAATACTTTTTTAGAATGGTGGTTAGATGCTGGGTCAACATGGCATGTTTGCAAGAACAAAAAGTTACTTGATGATGTTGCTGAGGCAAACAAGATTATTGTTGTGGCTAATGGAGCATCGGAGACGGTAACTCACACTGCTATCGCAAATATGAGTCTTTTTTCATGTAAACTTTTAACTTTAAAAGATGTTAAAGTAGTTCTTGCTATTCAAAATAATTTAATTTCTGTTAATCGCTTAGACAATGTTAGCATGAGCATATTTATTTCTGGTGGTAGAGTAACTTTATCTGTTAACTCTCATTATTTTGGTTGCCGATTTTTACTGGTGGTGTGTATAGATTGAGTTCCGTAAATGAAACGGTCAGCTAGGTTAGTTCAAATTTAATTGATCCTAAAACATTGCATAATTGGTTAGGACATGTGAACTACAAGAAAATAGCTAGACTAGCTAAAACTCATAATATACCTTTAGATACTTTGATTAGGTTTAACAAATGTGAAGTGTGTGCTCAAATGAAGATTATTAGAAAACCATTTCGTTCAGTCTCTAAGAGTACACAACTTCTTCAATTAATACATTTTGACATCTATGACTTTAAAGGTTTCACAACTAGAGATGGTCAGAAGTATTTGGTCACTTTTATAGATAATTTTTCTAGATATTGTCATATTTATCTGCTAAAATCAAAAGATTAAGTATTTGATAAATTCAAAATTTCAAAAGTCGTATTAAAAACCAGTTGAAATTAAAAATTAAGAGACTTAAGAGTGATAGAGGAAGGGAATACAAATTGACATAGTTCAAGGATTCTATGCCTTTCAAAGCATAATACTTGAAATTACTGCTCCTTATTCACCTCAATCCAATGGTATAGTTGAACTTAAAAATAAGACGTTAACAGAAATGTTAAACTCTATGTTATTGACAACTGGCATGCCTTCTTATTATTGGGGAGAAGCAGTTTTGACTGCATGTCACATCCTGAATAGAGTTCCACATTCTAAATTAAACTCAATTCCTTAAGAGTTATGGCATAAACATTTTTGTAGATTAGATTCTTTTAAGACTTGGGACTGTATTACTTATGTGAGGATACCAGACCCTAAGAGACCTAAGGTTGGGTGTAGGACCAACACTTGTGTGTACCTAAGTAGTGCAGTTGATCGGTTCTTGGATCTATCAACCAATGTGGTTATAGAATTTAGAGATGCAATTTTCTTTGAAGATAAATTTCTTAGAGATCATGGGTTGACATTATCAGGCATTATAGAAATAATTTTAGAATCAACTATAGAAATAATTTGTCACTTACCATTTAGAAGATGATCCATTCACTTATAAAAAAACGATGAGATATAGGGACTCTAGTACAACAACATGTGTAGAGGATTTAGGGACATCGCTTCACATGTTATTGTACTAGAGTCCCTAGATATCATCGCTTCTTTATAAGTGGATGGATCATCCTCTAAATGGTAAGTGATAAAATCCTTACCAAACGTCTTGGGAACTCGTTCTCTTACAGATACTCTTAACAGTACAGATTCAGAAATTATCAGAGGAATTTGATTTAGTTTCTATAGTTGATTATGAAATTATTTGTCTAATACTTGGTAATGTCAACCCATGATTTCTAAGAAATTTATCTTCAAAGAAAGCTGCATAAGACGACAAAAGAGATATGAGATCGCTTGAACACTTAGTTCCAAAAGCAATAAGGGCTCTCTAAAACTCTCCGAACGGAGAAGTTTTTTGATTTTAAATTCAATATGAATTCGAGCATCACCTCTCAATTGATTGAACTTGAAACATGAGAAACAAGTTTAAAGAGAAAAACTCTGATTTGTCTGATAATATCTTTGTCGGTCTTGTGTTGAGTAAGCTACCCACCAAATGGAATTCTTTCAAGACTGAAATGCATAGACTGAAAGAACATATGTGACTGGATGAATTAAAGAGGATTATACACATTGAAGATCAAAACATTGTTAGAAAGGGTTTGGAACAAGCTAGACAACAAAAATCAGTTACTAACTTAGTTTCACATTCCAAGAAACCTCCCAAAAAGTCCAAGTCACAAAAGAGTGAATTCTCTTCACAGTTAGAGGCCAAAAAGACTATTTTCAAAAAGAAGAAGAAGGGCAAGTGCCATAACTGTGGAAAGTGGGGTCACTGGGCAGCAGAGTGTAAGCTACCAAATAAGTCAATACTGACACGCCACAAAAGGAGGCTAATATATTAGTTAGCAAAGCTTAGTCACAGGTTTTCATTGCAGTGATGACTAATGGAAAGACTAGTGCATCATTTGAATGGTGGTTAGATAGTGGTGCTACTTGTCATGCTGCAAATGAAAAGAATTTACTCACTAAAGTCATTGAAGTTAAAGACACCAAGGAGAATTGCAATGTGGTGAGGCAGAGGTGACTTACATTGACACTGCAAACTTGGTGCTTTCTTCAGGTAAATTACTAACTCTAAAGTATGTTAGAGTAGTACCTTTACTTAAAAAGAATTTGATATCTATAAGTGTATTTGATAAAGTTGGTATGTCTTTTTCAACCATGAATGGTAGAGTAACTTTATCAGTTAACTGATATTATTTTGGATGTGCATTCATGGTTAATGGTTTGTATAGATTGAGTTTAGCTACTGATAGCATATGTCACGTGAGTTCTACTTTGATTGATCCAAAGTTGTTGCATAACAGACTAGGACATGTGAACTACAAGAAAATGTTACAGCTTGCTAAACTCATAACATTCTATTAGACACTTCTATTGGATTTGACAAATGTGAAGTGTGTGCACAAACTAAGATAATTAGAAAACCTTTTAAGTTGGTTTCTAAAAGTATACAACTTTTTGAGTTGATACATTTTGATATCTATGACTTTAAGAGTTACGTTACTAGAGGTGCTTGGAAATATCTAATAACATTCATGGACAATTTTTTTTAGATATTGTCATGTTTATTTGTTGAAATCGAAATATGAGGCTTTTGAAAAGTTTAAAATTTTCAAGTTCAGAATAGAAAACCAACTTAACTTGAAAATTAAAGGTTTAGGAGTGATATAAGAGAAGAATATACAATGACAAGGTTCAAGGAATTTGTGCTTCAGAGGGCATAATACTTGAAACTACTACTCCTTACTCACTCCAATCAAATGGTGTAGCTGAGTGTAAGAACTGGATGTTAACATAAATGTTAAACTCTATGTTACTTACAGCTAGCCTATCTTCCTCCTACTGGGGAGAAATAGTTCTAACTGCTAATCACATCCTGAATAGATTTTCGCACTCTAAGTTGTCTTCAACTCCTTATGAGATATGGCATAAGAATTTTCGTAGGTATGATACTCTTAAAACTTGGGGTTGTATTGCTTATGTGAGGATACAAGACCCTAAACGACCAAATATGGGGCCTAAAACCCTAACCTGTGTGTATTTAGGATGTGCAGAAGACAATGCTGCTAATAGATTTCTAGACACGACTACTAATGCCATTATAGAGTCTAGAGATGCTATTTTCTTTGAGAATAAGTTTATTAAAGATCATGACTCTATTGAGGTGTCTATGAAATTATCCAATAGACCTAAAATAAGTGCTTAAGGCACTAGTCTATCTGAATCAATATCTTTTAGAGTATTTACAAGAAAGAGAGTATCTAAATGTTTTGGTGAGGATTTTGTCACTTACCATCTAGAAGATGATCCATTTTCCTATCAGGAAGCAATGAGATCTAGGGACTCTTTACTGTAGGCTTCTAGCCATAGATGATGAAATAAATTCTCTGTTGCAGAACCACTGATACGAATCTTAAACCAAAGAATAAGAATTCGAACCTATACCAGAGTGTTGGTCTTAGTATCGTCCTCTAGGTTGAACTAGCTCTTTCTTTAGCAAGACACAAACTCCAAGATTGAAGAAGTATCTTGCTTTTGTCCACTTGACACCCAATGGAATTATCAAAGACTCAAGATGTGAACTTTGACTATCCTTGGAACCAACCGGCACACTCAGATTATTGAGGGAAAGAAACTTAATAAAATAGCTTTAAAATGAACCTAAGAGACTATCCTCAAATACTCAAAACAAGTTCTAAACTAGAACTCAAAGAAAAGCACAAAGCTCTCAAGTTTGTATTGTCAAAATTCTGTATTTGCATGTTGGCCAATGGCCTTGTTTTATAGAGCTACAAAGGCCGGCCATGATGATCTAATCTATCCTCTAAAAGGATTAGAATCCCTTGCCTCTTAGATATCTAATTACTTAAAATAAAAGACTCCTAATCTAATAAAAGAAACTACCAATAAAATTGCCTAAAACTACTTCAAGGCTGGTTTGGATTGAGTTGGCCGAGTGTTGGAGTTGTATTTGGATTTGGCCAAGTTTGATTTCGTTCAGGCTTGAAGTGGATATAGAAGCTTCTTTATATTTCATGGCTATGAATTTGGAAGCTTCTAATGTAGCTCATGATCAAGTATTGGCAATACTTGATCCATCATTTACAACACTAAGTAGAATGAGACTTGATGACTCACAACCGGAAGTCCTCGCTTTCCTTGCTACCTTAGTTTCTTGAACTTCACTTAACTTGGTTATAAGTGTTACTTATAACTTGTTGGTTATAAGTTTGATATCACATGTACGATGTAAAAATCCTACGTATAAAATCACACAGAGGAAAATAACAAAAATAATTTATTTGGAGACAAACAATAAGGTAGGAAAAACCCCTACATTACAAAATACAAATGGTAGGAAGAAACTCCTACTTCTCACAATTCTAGAGTGTCTCTTTTTCTTATTTTTTTGAGCCTCCCTTGTTAGAAAATCACTAGGATCAAGAAACCAACAACTAACGTTGCTGGCTCTGATACCACATGTTATTTTTAGACTCTACAGCCACACTGGCAAAAAATAAGATTGTCTCATGCTTTTCACCAGAATCTTCAGCAACCTTAGCATTGATATCATTATTTTTTGATTTATTATGCCAACAATTCTTTTGGATATGGCCTACTTTACCACAATTAAAACATTTAGGCCTTTTTTACTGATTATTGTTGGAATTATAAAAATTGCCTCTTTGCTGGAAGAAATTGTTATCTCTATCGTGACCATGAGAGTTACCTCTTCCATGTCCACGACCTTTGAAATTCTGGCCACAATGTCACCAGCCCAATCACTATCAATGAACCCAAGAAGATTAATAGGATCTCTTTTTGCATAAAAAATTCCATCATCTTGAGTACCTTTAAGGTACCTCAAAATTCTCTTAACTGCCTGCAAGTGAGACTGACGTGGATTCTCCATAAATCTACTAATTAAGCCGACACTGAAATTGATATCAGGTCTTGTACTTGTCAAGTACTTCAAACTCCCTACCAAACTTTTAAAATAACTAAGGTCCACACAAGTACCAGTCTCATCTTTGGTCAAACGTAACCGGTCTTCAGCTGGGGTCAAGATAAGTTTTGCACTGTCCATCTTGAATTTTTTCAAAATTTCTCCAGCATACTTCTTTTGGCAAATAAAAATGCCTTGATTAATTTGCGAAACCTCAATTCCAAGGAAGTATGACATGAGACCCATGTTCGTCATCTCGAACTGTCGAATTATAGCCTCCCTAAATTCTGCTATCATCTTGGGATTATTCTTAGTAAATATTAGATCATTTACATATAAGCATACAATAACAACCGCACCATGAATAGATGTATTCACATATGAAGCATGATCAAAAGGACAACGTTGAAAACCACTGTCAACGAAAAAAAAAATCAATACGGGTGTACCACACTCTTGGCGCTTGCTTCAAGCCATAAAGGGCTCTTTTCAAACAGTACACCTTATTTTTTTGACCTTTCTTCACAAATCTTGCATGTTATTCAACGTATACTTCTTCCTCAAGTATACCATTCAAAAATGCAGAATTTACATCCATTTGATGTATTTTCCAACCATTTTGGGCAGTTAAGGAAATAATTAAGCGAACAATATCAAGCTGAGCAACAGGCGCAAATACCTCAAAATAGTCGATGTTAGGTTTTTGTTTATAACCTTTAGCAACCAACCGTGCATTGAATCTGTCTACTTCTTCATCGGGCTTGTATTTCGTCTTGTAAACCCACTTGACACTAATGGTTTTCTTGCCATTTGGAAGATTTGTGAGCTCCCAAGTAACATTTTTTTTAATGGCATGAATTTCATTGGCCATTGCTTTCTTCCAGTGATCCTCACGAACAGCATCTTCAAAAGTAACTAGGTCACAATCTGCAAAGAGAGTAATTAACAACATCTTCGTCAGATAAATTTTCAGAGTGACCATCAACCACATAATCCTGCAAACGAGTTGATAAACGACTTTGTATTTGTGGCCGAGGCCGAGTCGGGGTGTAAACGAACTAGTACGTTCGGTGAACAGTTCGTGAACAAGATCGGTTATGTTCGTTTATGTTCGTTTGTTAAGTTAAACGAACAATAAACGAACACATTTTAGTGTTCGTTTAATAAACGAACACGAACATGAACAAATATACGTTCGTTTATTTATGTTCGTGAACAAGCTCGTTTAGTGTTCATGAACAAGTTCGGTTAACGTTCGTTTAAAACTTGTTTATTTTTCGTTTATATTAAAATATTAATAATAATATAATATAATAATATATATAATAATAATGTTTGTTGATCATTCATAAACAAATTTGTTGTGGTGTAGTGGTAAGTAGCCATGCTCCCCACATTAGAGACCAAGGTTCAATTCTCAATAATGCTATTTTGTTTTTTCAATTTGCAAATGTGTTTGTTTATTTATTCGCGAATGTGTTCGTTTAAGTGTTCGCAAACGTGTTCGTTAAGTGTTCGTTTACTCGTTCGTGAACGTGTTCGTTAAGTGTTCATTTACTCGTTCGTTAACGTGTTCGATAAGTGTTCGTGAACTATTCGTAAACACTAATAAACGAACATAAACGAACACGAACACATATTTCACAAACATAAACGAACATAAACGAACATGAACAGTCTAAAAAATAAACGAACAGTAAACAAACAAAGCCCGTTCGTTTATGTTCGGTCCGTTTACAGCCCTATGGCCGACCAGACTGCACAAGAATAGGTTGAGTAGGAACTTGTTGCTATTTGGGTACTTTGGGCTGATTGACCTCATCATCACTGTCATCAAAGTATAAAGATTGTGGAGGATGATTAACCGCCACATCTGACCTCTTTCTGACCAGTCCCAGACACCTTTCTCATCAAAAATCATATCTTTACTAAAGGTGATCTTCTTTGTTATAGGGTTGTCTAACTTATACCTTTTAGTCTCAGAACTGTAGCTAATAAAAATACACTTCTCCGCCTTATCATCAAGTTTCTTCCTGAGAGCATCTGGAACATGTGCATATGCCAAACAATCAAACACTCTAAAATGAGAGATATTTGGCTTTTTACCAGACCAAACCTCATTAGGGGTCTTCCCACCATTACATCTAATAGGACATCAATTTAACACATAGATAGCACATGAAACTGCTTCTGCCCAGAAACCCTTGAGCATTTGTTTGGCAACCATCATTGATCTCACCATGTCCATAATAGTTTTGTTTTCTCTTTCTGCAACATCATTCTGCTGAGGAGTGTACCTTGTTGTTAACTGATGCTTGATCCCATGCTTTGTCAAAAAATTATCACAGACTGTATACTCTGTGCCTCTATCAGTTCTCAGAATTTTGATGGAGTAACCAATTTGTTTTTCAACACACACTTTAAAACTTTTAAAAGTGTCACGAGCATCAAACTTATTCTTCAAAAAATAAACCCAAGCCTTTCTGTTGAAATCATCAATGAAAGTAATAAAATACTTATTACCTCTATTAGAAAGAACATCCACTGTACATAGAAACAAAGAATTACAGAGAAACACAAAGAAACACAAAAATTCAGCTAACGTCCTTTTTAGCCGCACGGTTTTTTTTCTTGACCAATTTTGTTCTACTGCCAAGTTTTGCATTCAATTGACAAAAGTTTCCTTTGTTGTTGTGGGCCCGAAGCATCAATCAATTTCCTTTTCTTTTGTTTGCTTCTGTTTCCAAACGAAGTCAACTTCCAAAATCAATTTTCTCTTGATTTGTTTTGTAGCCAAACCTTCATCCAAACCCGTATGGCTTTGAGTTCGGTTGATTTGCTTTACCCACGGGTTTTGGTGTGTTTTTTGGGATTTATTAATTTTTGATCAACCACACTTGGCAGTTAGTCAATTTGCCAAAAGAGGCTAAGGGTTTGTTTGGAGTGCGATGTATTTGGAAAAATTTGTATTAGAATGTGTGAAAATTTTGGTGGGTATTTTTTG
Organism: Gynochthodes officinalis; assembly: GCA_020080225.1. Classification (NCBI taxonomy): domain Eukaryota; kingdom Viridiplantae; phylum Streptophyta; class Magnoliopsida; order Gentianales; family Rubiaceae; genus Gynochthodes; species Gynochthodes officinalis. The sequence goes on along the minus strand of CM034619.1, from coordinate 38,080,001 downwards.
ATAAAAAAATTTTTGGAGGGAAAAATAAGAAGAAAATTTTTTTTAAAATTATGTGAGAGTAATTTGAGTGGGAAAATTTGAATTTTAAATTTTGAAATAAAAATGTATTTGGATAGTTTGTTTTTGTTTGACAATTTACTTATTTGCAAACATAAATACCCTGTCCAAACAGACCCTAAGGCTATGGGCTGCAAGTGAGTATTGAAGAAGAAACTAAATAGTAATAGATCAATAGCCAAGTACAAAGCACGCTTAATAGCTAAGGGTTACAAACAACACAGTGGAATAGACTATTTTGATGTCTTCTCACCTATGTGTCATCTATCAACTATAAGAATTCTTCTTGCGTTGGCATCTATTGAGCACGATGTAGTGCATCAAATGGATGTAAAGATAGCTTTTCTAAATGGAGAGTTGAATGAGCTCAGAAATTGAAAACAATAAGTCTATTAGTGGATATATATTCACTTTGGGTGGAGCTGCTGTTACTTGAAAATCTAAAAGACAGACTTGTATTGCGTTGTCATCAATGGAATCAGAACTTTTTGCTTCAACTTTAGCCAGTGAAGAGGCAAAGTGGATAAAGAATATGATAATGAATATTCCTTTCACTCAACTAAAGATTGATTCTTTGAGCTTGTTCTGTGATAATCAAGTAGCTGTCCAAGTCGTCAAAAACTCACTCTTTAATTCGAAGAGGAGACATTTGAGACTGAGACATACATTATTGAATTATCTGAAAGAACATAGAGTTATCACATTGATCAATGTGTGATTGAAGGATAACTTGGCCAATGCTCTCACAAAGAGTTTGCACTCAACCATAGAATTTTGAAAATCATATAACTCATTTATAAGATGATAATTTCCATTGGACTTATAGGCAGAAGAATGTGAGTTGTAGGTTGTTCTTGAAAATTGCTCCAATGGACTACAACGATATGTCATATGGTATTGATCAACATGAAGATTGTCACCACATAACTCACATACCATTATAGGACTTGTAAAATGATAATAATTGTCCTCTCAATTACGTTCCAAGGATTGTCATAATAATTGTGCCACATGAGATTGTCATAGTGAGAGTGTAAATAGTTGACTCTTACAAAATCACTGGTATGCTAAATCAACCAACCTTCATAGGACACCCTTCATTGGTTTATTTTGTTCACCATGAGTAGCATAAACTTAGGTGTTTTGGAATGTATAAACCCCAAATTGGTTGAATCTTTATAGTAATTAAGCTAGGTATCTAAGGAAGAAAGTGATCAAGAATACTATTCATGAAGACTATCTATCCTTTTTGTAGGCATATCTCTTTCCATAAATCAGTTGGACCCATAAGCTGTTGTTCTTCATCCATACGTAAACTTGAAAATTTCAAAAAAAAAAAACAAAAAATGCAATATAAATTAATAAAAGAAATTCTTGGCTTTGATTTTGGATATTCCTAATACCTGCCTAACAACAATGCCAAAGTTTGATAAGGATTTTTTTCTACCTATCCCACAATGAATTAGAAAATTGCACTATAGAACATAGTAAATATAAGTATCATGAGAAAATTGAATCCAATTATTGAAATGAAGAGTTATTTTATTATAAAAATTAAAATCTAAAGAAAAAAATGTATTAATAATATAAAAAATATATATTAAAATGAATAATAATTATTAAAAAAACCACTTAACAAAATGTACAATAGCTATAAAGAAACCACTTAACAAAATGGATAATAGCTATAAAGAAACCACTTAACATAATGGATAATAGCTATAAAGAAACCAATTAACAAAATACACTCATAAACTGCAAATTAGAAAAATCTAGGTCAATGGATTTCACTTATTAAATTTCTAGATAATTTAATTAAGTTATTTTATTTCTTGGATTTTATTAATCTCATGAGGATTCTCCTAATTAAAATCTATTATATCTCAAGATATAATTCTCATATTTTTATTAACTCTATTGCTACTTTCATGACTATAGCGATGGAAAAAATAGAAATCTATAATTGGAAAGTTTATGAATACATTTATAACGATATAACATAAGTTTAATATTTTTATGAATTAATATTAAGTTTAGCATTGGTTCTTTCACTTAATATGATTGGCATGCTAGTGGCAGCCAATCATCTTATAAGTAATAAAGACATGAATATTAAATAATGATTAGTGAAATTAAGACACGCGTGGGCTTCTTGGCCATTTTTTCCAGTACTACAAGCGATTAGTGGTGCGACAATAAGTGTGATTAGTTTTTTTTTTTAAAGGGTTACTGAGCTATTTAATATCTGTGGTAATAGTTTCAAATCTATTCAACATGTACGGTAGTAGTTTAAGGCCTATTCATCATGTACGATAGTAGTTTATGGCCTATTCAACGTGTACGGTAGTAGTTTGGTAACCATATCTGGTGTGATCCTTATTTATTCGGGGTTTTGCCCTCCTATATGGAGGTTGTGGTCCGAGCTTTGGTCGGTTGCGGTGTTCTCGTAAAGATCAATAGGCTCGGGTTTAGTCACTTAACTAGTTTAGTTACGTGTTGTTTGTACGTTTGTTATACTTTAGTTAGTTTTCCTTCCTCTCAGTGTGAAAACTAATGCTTTGTCTTGCCAGTGGGCAAGTGTATATTTTTGTGCATATTAATATATTTATCGTTTCTGGTAAAAGAAAAAAAAATAATGATTAGTGAAAGAGAACAAATAATGAATTAAATAATCTAAAATATTCAACAATTACATTTCAAGCCCCTAAGAACATGAATTAAGAACAAAACATAACAATGATAACAATAAACAAAGCCAAACAACTAGAAAAAGAGAAAGAAATATTGGAGTAACATCCAAAATTTAGATCTTTAATATATTGACCACTTGAAACTCCAATCTACACTTATTACTTCACTTTGGTGTTGTTGGTGGCCAAAAGAAGCAAAACTATTAATTAGGGCTCCCTCAACTAAGAATGGAGGACAAAGTTCCTATAGGATTTAGGTTTGAGGGATCCTAAAAAAAAAATTATATATTTTTGTAAAACTCCGAATTATATAGAGTTAATTACATTTACCTCTCTCGAGATTTAGTTAAATTATTAAATCAACTCTATTATTTGAAAATACTACATATACTCCTTCTTGATTCAAAATCAACCATTAGGAAGTGAAAATAAAATAAAATAAAATACTCATCAATTTATTGAACTAAAAATACAAAAAAAATGATATTAAAATTGATAAAATAGATAATATTTGATCATAAATATTGAAGGATGTTATGGATTTGAAATTTGATTAAAATTTTGAACTTTTTTTTTTTAAAATTGGAATTTTTATTGCTACATTTCTTGTTTATCAACTATTTTAACTCTCAAACTCAAATTTAAATAAGCAAAAAATATAGATATTTACTTAATCATATATAAGGAACATTTTGCATATTTGTTTTATAATAAAAGTTACAAGTATAGCTTTATATAAAATAATTAATCAAAAATACTAGGGGGTAAATTTGTTTATACATATAACTTTAATTTTTAGACCAATGAAATTCATTTAATAGTTTCATAAAAAATGTTATAGGTTGGACCGTTGGACCAATCAAGGGGGATATATGTAATTTTCTTAAACAACAAAATTCATTTTATAATTTCATCAAATCTCAAGAGATGTAGATTTAATTAACTCCATGTCTTAAGAGAAGGCTTTCTACTTTCTGACTTATAGAATACAAAAACCCACAAAAATTTGAGTTTTATATTGAGAAAACAGTTAAAATAGTCCTCCACATTTATGGAAATGATCTTTTTAGTCATTGACAATAAAAATGATAAAAATAATTCTTTACAAATTGTTTTTGTACTCATTTTCGAATTTTTTTCATCTAAGATTCTACCAAATACATCCACATGAGTATAACTTGACCCATTTTTTGCTTCAAATTTATCAAAATTCTGTCAAATACATCCACATGAGTATAACTTGACCCATTTTCTAGATTTTTGTGTAATAATTTAACTTGACCACTCCATATGCGCGATAAAAAGAATGTATTTCTTTTATCAACAAATGTATTGTCGTATTAATAAAACAGCATGTATAGTTGGTTTGGTTGCATAATTATATTAACTATTCATGGGAACAAAAATATAAATTAGGCAATTCTTATGGAAATGAATAACTATAATATTGAATAATGAATATCACAAAATGTCATCACTTTTTATCCCTACAAACGAATGCATTAGAGCAAGTTTGCCGGTTGTGCCTGCTCTCTCCACACCGACCACATTTCTTTGTGACTTTATGCTCACCTGTTGACGGAATTCTATATTTTTTGTACTTACCACTCTTAGCCCTGGGTTCTGGTGGTGATAGTTGTACTGTTAAAACTTCTTCAAGCACAATCCAATCTTTAGGATCACTTACTGGCATAATAGATTCAGCGTAGACAGTTAAAAGTGCATCCGTGTGATAAAGTGTCCGGCATAGGGTTCAAGGGTCAATTTATCGGTGACAAGCTACGACTAATGCATGAATACAAGGGATTTGGTCCATATCAAACACTCGATAGGTGTACATTTTTTTAAGCAAAGTGATCGTAGCATTCCAATTTGCAATGTCTCGTACACATTATCGGTGTATATCGACTAGCTCAATAGCATAGGCTTGTGCTTCTCTCATTCTACATGCAATTTTCTCTTCAATGTATAGGTTTGTCAGTGTTCTCATCTCGCTAGCACCGGTATGCCTTTTGTGGTACCACCTTTGGAGTGTGTTCCTGATGTACTCGACCAAAGCATGAATAGGTAATTCCCGAACATCCTTCAACAGGGCATTCAGACATTCTATAATATTGGTCATCATTATTGTATACCGTCTTCCACCAGAATGTGCCCTGGACTAACATTCAAACTCAACTTCTTGCAAATGTGCACTTACCCATGAATTTTGTAGCAAAAGCAATAAGAACAGCTGATTGAATTCTGAAACAGTGTACGCCTTTTCAGCCTTAAAGTATAATGGGATCATGTCTTCTTTTTTTAACTTTGCTCTTAGGTTGTTGCTCAAATAATAAATACATGATTTGTGAAAGGAATTTGGGAAAACATTTGCAATACCTTTTGCAATACTCTTATACCGGTAAGAAACAAACATCAAGCCATCCATATCATCGCCGATTACATTCTTTAGCTTTTGTAAAAATCACTCACATGAATCATCATTCTCAGAATCAACAATGCCCCATCCGACAGGATAGACTTGGTTGTTATCGTCCATGCACGTTGCTATGATTAATGACCCATGATATTTTCCTTTCAAAAAACAAGCATCCAGCGTAATAACTGATAGCATGTGGTAGGGGAATTCATGAATCAAAGCACCAAATGCAAAAAATAAATACTTGAATCTTTCGTCTTCTTCAATACTCAACTTAGTAAATGTGCCCGGGTTTATTTTGTTTATAATATGTAAATATGATGGTAGTATCCTATATGCACCCTCTATATGCACCCTCATAATTCCCTTTTACTTCATGCAATGCAGCTTCTCTCAATCGCCAAGCCTTATTATATAATATGTTCACACTCTATTCCGAACGAATATCATGTATGATTTCGCGTGATTTAAACGGATGACAAATGTCTGTGTACATGCACTTGATTCACAATCCAATTAATTTGCTGTATGCCTGCCGATTGTCAAATTAAACCAACGAGGATTGACATGTATTGGTGTTGACGTATCTAGTTATCTTCCATGCGGATGAATTCCCAATCGCCACTGCATTCAGCATTCACTTGCAATTTCCATCTTTATACCTTAGGTACCATGCATTGGCATTGGCCCTTATGGAGCAGTATATAAGGCGTACCCAATAAAACTTACAAGTAAACCAGATATAAAGATGGCTACTAGGGTTGCTGTTTCCATTATTATATAATTTCAAGACCCCAACGGATCTAGCATAAGATACTTTCATTTACATTTACAACGAAATAGTGTACAGAGTCAACCAATCTTAAGAATAATGAATACAATTGGATTTATGGCTACACAAACTATTGAGAACAGTTCTAGATTTGGTCCAAGACGAACTACTGTAGGTAGTTTATTAAAACCATTAATTCGGAATATGGTAAAGTAGCTCCAGGGTGAGGAACAACTCCTTTAATGGGTGTGACAATGGCTCTATTTTGCGATATTTTTATATATTATTTTGGAGATTTATAATTCTTTCGTTTTATTGGATGGAATTTCAATGAATTAGATCTATAAAAACTCTTAATGCCTAGCTTTTGACTACAAAATGAATCATTTAGAGCTCAGATTTCGAGCCCATTCTATTTTGGGAGTTCAATCACGAAATTTCTTTGTTTTTTTATTTCCGGAATATGAGTGTGTGACTTGTTATAATTGATCCTATTGATAGTACAAATAATGGGTCTGTCATTTTTCTTGATAGAGGTGGTTTTACTTTGTCGGATATTTATTCTAATAACTAGAACACGGAATATACAAAATAGATTAAGAAATATTTGAACTATGATTTATACTTAATGTTCAGACCTCGTATCGTATCCGGATTCAAAAAAATGTCTTTGAATTATTAGTCATTCTCTCTAGTTCTATTCGTGGAATTACGTGATGGCCTGAGGGTTCTTACTTAAGGAATCCTTGACTTAACTTACAATTGTTAGTATTGAATCGTCGTGGTTCTAGTATGAATATGAGGTTTTAATCAATTCATAGGGTTCTAAACAACAGAATTTCTATCAATAATAAAAATAAAGAAACCAAAAAAGAAATATTTCTATTTATAGATAAAAGAAATTAAATAGATAAAAAAATGAAAACGAAATAGGAAAAGAGAAGATTCAAGAGGCTTGTAAGCATCGACATAAAGATGACTGAGCCAACTTGACATTTTGGTATTATCGCCACAAACACAGAAGAGCTTTCAATTTTTTCTTCTTTCATACCCTCAGAGATGGTTGAATCTTTGATTCAAAATAAAAAAAGTTTCAAACTTTCTATTCTATCTCTGTTGTAACCACTCTTTGGGTGTTTTTGCATGAGCTGTATGAGATGAAAGTCTCATTTATGGTTCTCAGATGGGGAATTCCGCCTATCTCAATAAAGTCTATGATTGGTTCGAAGAGCGTCTCGCGATTCAGGCGATCACAAATGATATAACTAGTAAATACAACCCCCCTCATGTTAATATATTTTATTGTTTAGAGGGAATTACACTTGTTTTTTAGTACACGTAGCTACGGGGTTTGCTATGACTTTTTACTATCGCCTGACTGTTACTAAGGCCTTTGCTTTTGTTCAATACATAATGACTGAAGCTAATTTTGGTTGACTAATCTGCTCAGTTCATCGATGGTTGGCCAGTATGATGGTCCTAATGATGATTCTTCATTTTTTTTGCGTGTGTCTCACCGGTGGATTTAAAAAACCTTGTGAATTGACTTGGGTTACAAGTGTGGTTCTAGCTGTATTAACTGCATCTTTTGGCGTAACTGGTTGTTCCTTACCTCGGGACCAAATTGGTTATTAGGCAGTGAAAATTGTAACAGGTGTACCTGAAGCTATTCCTGTAATAGGATCGCCTTTGGTAGAGTTATTTTGCAGAAGTGCTAGTGTGGGACAATCCACTTTGACTCATTTTTATAGTTTACACACTTTTGTTTTGCCACTTCTTACTACCTTATTTATGTTAATGCACTTTTCGATGATACGTAAACAGGGCATTTCTGGCCCTTTATAGAAAATACATATTCTAAAAAAAAATCATTTATCATTTGGAGTAGGAATAATAGTAACTCAAAGAAATGTTTCACGACAAGCATGGGCATCCTCATAAACAAATGCTGCCTTGTCTTGAATACCTTCTGACGGTAACATCTATCATTGCAAATAACCCATCCGAAGAAGATGCAACTGTATGTGAGGACGTAGTCACCTCAATGCAACGAATGTTGTCGTGAATCTTTTGCTTACCCCTCTGCTCATTACTTGAAATTACTTTTTCATCCTTCACAATGATGGTTTCAGCATCCCCATCATCATCCTCATTTGGACCCTCATGATCTTCATCCGGTATTGTAAAAATATTTGTGTTCAACTGTTGTGAATGAATTACATTGTTAGTCCATATCGGACTATCAGAGCTCAAACACTTTATAGGTGAGTTGCTAAAGCTATCTTCTTCTCTGTTGCTCCAACCACTCGAAGGGTAGCTCATATTGGTATCCTGGCACCCTCGGACCGCTTGATAATCTCATTTAGAAAACACTGCACGTGTTGATCGTTCTTTATGGGCAAAATGGCGATCTTTGATAGATACTTTGGTAGGTACTCAATAACCAATCTATTATGTAATATCGGATTGAAGTTCATAATAAATATGATTTGTTTCACCATTTTCGAGAAGGACACATCTTCTTTAAGCAATATTGTTCAATGCCCTTATAATGCATAAATCTATGCTCATTCGTCTTTGAATGAACAATCCATTCTCCACTATACAAAACATGAATAGACTAAACACTCTGGTGCGCCATGCCTTACAAAATACAAATGTTAACCTAGGCAACAATGTACGAACTCTCCATCTTGATGTGAAGATTACGGAGGATTAGGCAGATTTGGAGATAAAATAACGGTCGTTTAGGGAGTGTAAGATCTTCTAGAGGTTGGCACTTCAAAACGGCCGTTCAGGGAGATTTGCAATGAAGTATCATGGTTAGCCAAGTGAAATGTATATATATATATATATATATATATATATATATATATATATATATATCAAGATTGAGTAATAAAAATTAAAAATTCCATCCCCAACGGCGTACTGGCGATAATGTCGAGTAAAATGTCAAGATCATGTTTAAAATGTCGAACAATATGTCAAATATAATGTTGATTGTAAGTAACAAATGTTGACAAAAATGTCGAAAATATGTTTTTACAAATGTCGACATAAACGTCGAATAGAACGAAAAAACGTCGACAAAAAAGTTGACTTTTGCTTTGAAATGTTGATTCCACTGTTGATAAATCACTGAACATATGATAAGTTTATTTTTCTTAGTTTCTATTTTCTCTAATTCTCACCTTTAGTTTTTTGTTTTCACAAAACTAAGTAGTTCACGAAATTAGGTTAAATATATTTCTTCAACAAAACTTCCAATAATACTAGAAAAATTAGAGACTATAACCATCGAAACTATGCAAATTTACAATTTTTTATTTCTTCTATTTTTTAGTTTTAGTTATTAGTTCTATGTAAAATATTGTCCATCTTGAAAGAGCTTATTCGGACAAATCACAAAACATGTCGTCAAAATAATGTAAACATAATCATAACACCTATATTTTGGTACTCACACCACTGTATTAACTACACATCAAACAAATGGACAATATGTATGATAAAGAATGCCTTGTATAATTTGTAGCATACGGTTATGTACATTTTACATGCTTTGATCACTACTACACTATTCTCATTCGTTGTATATACAGTTGCATAATTTGACCCTAAAAACAATATTTACATAATCTAAAGAATGCATGAATACAAGTATGGTTACATAAAAGTGTGTATTTCATTTCCTAACTCGCCGTTCGGCTCTTTTCCTCTCCCTCTCCTTTTGCACCCGAGGGTGCGCCTTCTTTGCATGTATGTATAGTTTTGCAGCCATATTTTTACGCAATTACGTTGAATTTAGTGGTTAGGCTCTTTTCCTCTCCCTCTTCTTTTGCACCCGAGGGTGCGCCTCCTTTGCATGTATGTACAGTTTTGCAGCCATATTTTTACGCAATTACGTTGAATTTAGTGGTGTGATTGTATCAAGTGGCCACCCATGGATAATGCATTCAGCCACATTAATGCAAAAATCCCACAATCACCACTCCTGCAAAATTACCATCGCATTAGAAATTCATTCTTCTTGTTTTTGCATGGAAAACACAATGTAGTAGTTGCTTATTCTTCTTTTTGATGGACCAAATTTTGCTCTATAGCAATCGTCCATTTATTACTAACTGGATGTTGTCTGGCGAAGTATTTGTAGAATTTACACGCCTCAATTAGCTTGGGCATTGTAGCGACTAGATATTCCAACTTTTGCACTACAAATACCCCTTGATTCAATGTATTGTAGACATGGAATGTCTGTGCATATAAATCCATCTTCACCAGCATCCAATGGTTCCTATCTACTTGACATAGGAATAACTCGATATCCACTTTCTGACAATCGCGTTTGAATGGACAATCACCAACAAATTGATCATTGCAAGTCATCGAAATTTCAAATTCTTTGGATGGCATGCAGCTTCTTCATGTTCGTCTAACACAATTTATCGAAAAAACTTAATCATATGAACATATCTACAAGGTCCTTATAAATACATTGGAATTATAACTTAAATCGAAATAGGTCTCCATAATGGATATATCTGCTCGGCCCATATCAACAATTCTTTTCTGCAACATGGACGTATATAAATTAATTTGCTGCAAAAAATTAAAAAGTGTTGTTAGGAGATAAAAGTTAATAACTAGTGTGGAGGATACAACTCGACACTTAATTAACTTACATGATTGTTCAGCCAAAATCATTTTGTCCACATTGTCCTTAGCAAATCGGAGTCTAATGATAAAACATCCGTATCCAAATAGAGGGATGGTTTCGCCCTTATTCATCATTTTGTCTCAAGCTCATCATCGGGAGTTGGTTGCACAATAAAATCACTAGAAGATGATGGGCCGAGACAAGTGTCGGCCCTAAATTTTGCCCCACCGGTACTTCGTGTGTAGGAGATTTCGTCTTCTTCTCCTTCATGGGTGGTGGTGTAGCACTCTCTTTTGGGTGTTTTGAGTGGGGGCTATATTGTTCATCAGTGAGTTGATGAACAATATCCATTACGTCAATGATCTCTTTTGCGCTTTCCATGGTATGCTCAACTTGAGGCGGCCCAGCATTAACCCCGGATCTAAGCCCATCATCAGTGGCCGTTTGATCAGCATAGGCCACCTGGTTTTGGCTGGAAAGGCCTGCTTTTGTTTCCCCTTGTTGAGGGTCAAAGGAGTCATCATTTTGTGGGAGTTGTTGTGCCAACTCTGTATCATCTTCCTTTTTGTTCTTGTCTAAAAGGCCTACATCTGTTTCATAGGCTTAAGGTTGAGGTGCAATGGATTCATTACTTTATGGGAGTTGTTGCGCTCCCTGATCATCATTTTCCCCTAGCGATTGCACTGGAAGGGCTACCTCTATTCTCCTGACTTGAGGGGCAATGGAGTCATCTCCAGTAGACTTATCATCATCATCCGGAAACGGACTAGATTTGGGCGTGCTTTGTAGAGCCAATATGTGGTAAATGTACTTGGACATGTGGCCAACGTTGTGAGTAAGCCGCTCGATGGTAGATTCCAGACCATTCAGTTTGGCCTCAAATGCTGCCGTTCGAGCATGCTCGAGCACGAGTTCCTCTTTTGGTTAAAGCTCACAGTTTCGCAGACGTCTCACAATCTCATCACTGAAGGCCCTTCGTTTCTCATGCCTTTTTGCCTTCGTCAACCTTTGTCTTTTTTGAGGTTCCTTGACTTTGGCTTCTCGTGCTCTTTTTTCTATAAGACATGTGAAAATGGTTTGCGTCCATTTGCCCAAAGTTTTCGTCCTCTTCTCCGAACTCCCCATCCTCGCCGCCCTCCTTCTCTTCTTTTTAAACCAAGAATTTTTCTTTCTACTCGTTCGTTGGTTTTATTCTAGTTACTTTCACTTTTTGAAAAACAAAAATAAAATGAACCATATTATTATATATGGCAAACTTAGTGTATTAGACATTAGCTAATGAGCATAACTTACCTCCCGTCGATTGTTTGTTTGGATCCAACTTCTTCTTTTCTTGATATCTCCATTGTGCATTCAAACCTTTCCATTTGTACATCCTGGGCTTGCATCTAGGGTTTCAACCTTTTCGCACATCTTGAACCACTCAAGATGTGATATTGTCTCATATGCGAACACCTGGGACATTTCAACAAAAATTACCTACACCAAATGTGGAGAAAACAGCACTAACAACAACGAATATTTAAATGCGTTCGGTATCCTTACCCCTAATGCAATTGGGAATCCCCCAACAGTGTAAGTTCTGTGTTCCGGGTGGTCGATCTACCTCAAGACATTGTCAACTGCCTTTCTAGCACTATCCACAGTGTGCTGTAAGATAGTTCACCCCATGAGATTGTATCAAACTCTCTCCAATCATAGGCCAAATAAAGCAGCTTGTCTTCGATTCTGGTCCTCTTCGGCAAGCCCATGATGGAGGTGTATATAAGCAAGAGTGTTAGGGACATGATCTCATCGTCCGGATAAGTTGAGTTTATATGGTCATAAGCCTTGAACACTTCATCATATGTTGTCTCTTCTCGTTGGCCTACATGCTGTAGGTACTTTGATATGGAAGAAGGACCATCTTGCAATTTGTATTTGGCATATGCAACCTTAAAGTCTCCCATCTTCAACTCTCGGTGATGATATCAAACTCCCTATTGCCAAATCTAACCTTCTTACCCGTGAAGTTGAAGGCAATGCTATTATCGACCTTGGATTCCTCGTTCGGCTTAAGTTGCCTCAACAACACGGAATGGATGATTTATTTACACCAAAATGGATGCTCATGATCAAGAGCAATTTCTGCAAGCCGACTTTCCTTTTGGAGCATTTGTTTTTGCGTATTCGTCAATTTCGATCGGTTTTGCTTCATATTGGCTTTGTAGTAGTAGTACTGTGAAACCTGGGCAAAGAAAAACTCCCTATCAACGACCATTTGATCAGCGAGATGTTCCTGCACGAAAAAAAGGTTAGCAATAACAAATTTGCTAAGTTCTCGACATTGTTGACATATTGTTTAGTTGTCGACATTTTTCTGTATATACATTTTTGCCTTATTTCGACAAATGTGTTGACATATTTTCCTAAATATCAACATATTTGTTGACATATTAGTCGACATATTTGACGACATATTCGTTGACATATTTGACAACATTTTTGACGACATATCGTTTGGTTTTCTACCAAGATAACAACATATAGTTCGATAAATTTGTCGACAAATTTATTGACATATTTGTCGACATATTTAGACAATACTCCAAAAATTTTTCGACATTTCTACCCATTCTCGATTGTTTTCTTGACAGTTTGGGCCAAACCTAGTTCAAATGTAGGGAAAAACAAACTATGTACATGCACAGTTTTACAGTGTTCAAACCAATTCCATTGCGTTAAAACCCTAACTTGACTAATTTGTCTAATATCTATGCGGGGTTAATCAGACAAAAAGGAACATTTATGCTGTAAAACTAACAAATACTTCGCTAAATTCCAACTAACCTTCTTAGTCTTCTCCGTCGCCTTGTGAGATTTCTGATCTTCCACCTTCTTCTTGCCACCACTTGAGGCTCTACCTCGCGTTTTCGCCATTGATGCTATTTATGGTTGAAGTCCAGAAAGGTTGTTTGAAGTGGGTGTTGAATCGACGAAAAATTCAGGAAGCCAGTTTTTGCAAAATGAACTGAAGAATCAATGAACTGAAGTTGTGAAACCATCCGACTGTTAGTCATATGTCGTTTAGGTGCGTTTTTCAAACATAGGGGCATTATCATCTTTTTGCATGGGGAGAGTGGCGTGAACCCTTGGATAACTTGTTCCAAAAACTCACTACACAAGTTCTTCCCCTTGGATCAACCCAACTGAAATCTTTCCTTGGAGATGGTATGTTCCTTGAAGGTGGAATAGCTCCTCAACCCCTAGATAACCTGTACCTAGAAACCTTGGAATCAATGGATGGATGGAATCCGAATTTCCTAGGGAACAAATCTAGGAAATCAAGAACAACAAACACACAAATTCCGAATTTGTGTAATTTGCAAGTAATTACAGAAACTAGAGAGCAATTCTCTCAAGCTTGTAATGTCAAGAACCAAATTTTCATTTCATCAAATCTGCCCTTCAAGATGGCCGACGGCCACTATATGGATACAAGCTAGGGTTTACAAATTAGGGTTGCACAAGCTAGGGTTTCTTTTAGGGCCAAATGGGCTACATGACTCAATTTACCATATAATTAAAACTAAACCCAATGATCCTAAGTAGTTCTAAGGAAAATAGTAGTAAAGCCAAACCCATTAACAAGACCCAATTACACTTAGTACATTAATAAACATGGCCTTGTCAATCTTGGTCTTCTCCCCATCCTTTTGGGCCATTTGGATGAGTCCATTCAAGGCTTCCTTCATTTTCTTTGTTCTAGCCCTTGTCATCATGCTTCGAGTTCGAAGTCTCTTCAATGCTTGTTGGATTCATATGACAAAAAAAATAGTATATATGCAAGGAAAATTGTCTTAGTGCTATATCCGCAAATGCCTTTTAAAAAAGTGCTATTTTTGCAAATTTCCCATGAGAAAACACTTAAAATCGTCCTCCACATTTCACCGAATAATCTTTTTCATCCTTCACTTTTAAAATGGGAACAAATAGTCCTTCAAATTTCAAAGACCAAAATTTGAAAGAAAATTTCAGGACTAAACGTTCCTGTTTATGAAATTTGAAGGACTAAAAATTCCCGTTTATTTCACAAATAGTACCAAAAGTTCCAATTTATAAAATTTGAAGGACTATTTGTTCTCGGTTTAAAAGTAGAGGATGAAAAAGATTATTTACTGAAATGTGGAGGACGATTTTGGATGTTTCCTCAATTTCCCATTGCGTTTTCAAGCAGCTTTAAACTCTAATTGAGAAAATTGAGAAAATAGCAGCTCCCTTAAAGACATTTGCAAAAATAGCAGCTTGACCAAGTCATTTGCAACAATAGCAGCTTGACTGTAAAAGCGATGGGAAAATACCGAAAAACCCCTGATACAATCCAAGTTCATCGTTTAACTTCATGTCATCGTTTCACGCCATTTTTTCATTCTTCATGGATTGAATGACCCATTTCCACGGTGCGTAATAATTCAACATGAAGTTTGATTTCATGACCGACGAACAAACAATCGTTTGATTTCGCGAAGCGGATAATAATAAAAATGTAAAATACATCCCGACCGATTTAACAAACAAAATCCCGACGCGTCTCAAACGGCAATTGGATATTTGAGCGGCCCATTTCAGTGCGGTGCGTACATGAAATCAAATCCACGTACAGGTTAATTCGTTGTTAATAATTAAAAATGTAAACTACATCCCGACCGACGACGAAACAAAATCCACTTGTATGAAAATGGAAATTGGATGTTTGAAGCTGGCCGAAGAGTTAGTATTAAGGTTCTGCAAACAATTACGGATGGACGACGGCATGTGTTGGACGAACAAACGAATTTATTCGAGAATTTAATTGATGTTTAGTCGACATTTAATCGAGATTTTAATCGATAGTTTAATCCAGATCTTAATCGAGTTCTTAATCGAGACTTTAATCGAGACTTTATTCGAGGTTTGATCGACATGAAGTCGATGTTTAATTATCGCACCCACTCGTATTCTCTCGGCGATATAAAAATTTACGGAATTATTATTTGAAAACCGCGCCCACTCGTATTCTCTCGACTGATTGTTCTCCCATCATCACTTACGATGCCGAAGAACACGGAAGTAACATTTTTCAACCGATTGTTATTCTCTGATCTTGATAACCCATATAAATCCACCATTTACACCATATTCAAGCATTGCAAATTAAATGGCACGTACGCGAGGTGGACGTCCGGCAGTTGGCGCAATGGAGCAGACATCAGAGAAGCCGACTAAGGACAAGAAGAAGGTCAGTTCACATGTTGCTTCATGTTTGTTACGTTTAGAAATCATAGTGCTTGGTTACTTATTTTTGAGTTTTTGCCGTGCATTTTGTTTAGAATCTGTTATAGTTTTTAGGGTTTTGCACATGCTTGTTACGTTTAGAAATACTATTTTTTTATAACCTGAAACACACAAAAACTGTCCACAAAACACTCGAGAACCATGTTACTGATTAACACTTGGGCGAGAACAAGTGTCGACTGAATGCCCAAAATACCTTGACTAAGCCTCGAACAAATGAGTCTTCTGTATGCCGATTGTCTCGATCAAGCCTCGATTAATTGTCGATCAAAGGCTCGAGGCAAAAGCATCGATCAAAGAATGGACAAAATGCCTCGACCAAGTGTCGATTTAATCTATCACACAAAGATATGTAATGTGCGATATTTTTTCTAAACTTTCATTTGGTTAGTTTCACAAAAACCCTCGAGCAAGTGTCGATTTAATCTATCTCTCTTTGCTTTGTAATGTGCGATATTTTTTCTAAACTTTCATTTGGTTAGTTTCACAAAAAGCCTCGAGCAAGTGTCGATTTAATCTATCTCTCTTTGGTTTTGTAATGTGCGATATTTTTTCTAAACTTTCATTTGGTTAGTTTCACAAAAAGCCTCGAGTAAGTGTCGATTTAATCTATCTTTCTTTACTTTGTAATGTGCGATATTTTTTCTAAACTTTCATTTGGTTAGTTTCACAAAAAGCCTCGAGCAAGTGTCGATTTAATCTATCTCTCTTTGGTTTTGTAATGTGCGATATTTTTTCTAAACTTTCATTTGGTTAGTTTCACAAAAAGCCTCGAGCAAGTGTCGATTTAATCTATCTCTCTTTGCTTTGTAATGTGCGATATTTTTTCTAAACTTTCATTTGGTTAGTTTCACAAAAAGCCTCGAGCAAGTGTCGATTTAATCTATCTCTCTTTGGTTTTGTAATGTGCGATATTTTTTCTAAACTTTCATTTGGTTAGTTTCACAAAAAGCCTCGAGTAAGTGTCGATTTAATCTATCTTTCTTTACTTTGTAATGTGCGATATTTTTTCTAAACTTTCATTTGGTTAGTTTCACAAAAAGCCTCGAGCAAGTGTCGATTTAATCTATCTCTCTTTGGTTTTGTAATGTGCGATATTTTTTCTAAACTTTCATTTGGTTAGTTTCACAAAAAGCCTCGAGCAAGTGTCGATTTAATCTATCTCTCTTTGCTTTGTAATGTGCGATATTTTTTCTAAACTTTCATTTGGTTAGTTTCACAAAAAGCCTCGAGCAAGTGTCGATTTAATCTATCTCTCTTTGCTTTGTAATGTGCGATATTTTTTCTAAACTTTCATTTGGTTAGTTTCACAAAATGCCTCGAGCAAGTGTCGATTATAAATAACAACTTCTTGTAAAATTTATAGTTTGCCAAATTACAGTGAATGCATATATTCCATGTTTCATATTAAAAGGTGAGAGTGACTAGGTGCAATAATTGAACATATTTGACAATGCAATGTGTAGGGACATTTGAAGGCGCAAATGGTCGTTCAGGGAGAGTTTTTCAACGCTCAGGTATCGCAATATTGCTATTATGAAGCCAATATGAAGATGATCCGGTCGAAATTGACTGAGACGCAAAAGGAAATACTTCGAAGGGAGAGTTGTCTAGCTGAAATTGCTCTTGACCACGAGCATACGTTCTGGTGCAAACAGATCATACATTCCCTATTGTTGAGGCAACTCAAACCGAACGAGATATCCAAGCGAGAAAATAGCATTTACTTCAACGTTGCGGGGAAGAAGGTAAAATTTGGCAAGAGGGAGTTTGCCATAATCACAGGCCTGAAGATGGGCGATTTTGATAGTGCATATGCCAAGTACCGCGCACCTAATGGTCCTCCGTCAATATCTAAATTCATTAAACACCCTGGTGCGACGGAGGAAGCTACCTACGATGAAGTGATGAAGGCCTACGAGAGGATAAACTTAAGTTATTCAGACATTGATGTGGTGAGCCTGACACTATTACTTCTGTACATATCATTCAACGGCATGGCAAAGAAAACTCGAATTGAAGACAAGCTCCTTCATTTGGCCTGTGATTGGAAGAGCTTTGATGAAATCCCGTGGGGTGAACTGTCCTACAGGGCGACAATCGACAGTGCTAGAAAAAGCATGATTAATGCCTTGAAGCAAACAACTCACCCTGAAAACAGGACATACACTCTTGGGGGATTCCCAGTGGCATTTGGGGTAAGATTACAGTTCACTTGTGTTTTAAGTTATATAACTACATGTGTAATATTGACTTCAATGGCCTAATATTCCCATTTTCTCAGGTGTTCACATATGAGATAATGCCACATCTTGAGCGTCTGAGGATGGTGCAAAGGGTTGAATCCTCTGGGGACAAGCCGAGGATGTTTAGGTGGAAAGGCGTGAGTTGTCAACGGAGAGAACAAGAAAGGAAGCAGCTGTGGGCAAAACGAACATCCGACGGCGAGGTATGACATCACACAGTGTTAATGATTTGTATTCTTCTTTACGAAATGTAACTTTCCTCATGCACCAAAATTTAATGCAGAAGGTGAAAATAACCCGAATGAAGCCTACTCCAGAAGAAAGGGAAAATTTCTTGCAATGAGAGCAAGAGGCAGAGGAGGCAGAGGGGGACGATGCGGAGTTGGGGGGAGAGAATGCTGATACTGCTGATTTTTATGTGTCCTATAGGAAGAGGAGTAGAGAAGAACACATCGAATCTAGTGAAAAGTGGCAGAAAGTCCGGCATGAGGTCGAGGCTGAAGAAGATCGACCAAATGATATCATCCAGCAGCTACTTGAACGGCAAAGCAAGACCGAGGCAGAATTGGCTAAGTGTCAAGATGAGCTGAGGCTTCTAAAGTCGGATGATACAGTGAAGACCCTTAAAGAGGAGCTGGATGTGATGACGGCTAAGGTGTACATGTTGGAAGAATATGTGCACATCCTTATGTCGCGTGGTGCAACGCGGTGACCATCTCTCGAATCCAGCCTCTTGCAAGGCACTTCCCCAAGCTACAGCCTGGATATAAATAAAATTCCAGGGGCTCAGGGCATTCCTATAGCCGAAGAGGGCTCAACTGCTACCGATGACAACAAAGTAATTCAAGAAGGGTCTAAGTCGGCCGGCATGTTTGCCGAAGGCATTGGAGCAGACATAGGCCTTCAAGATCGAACTGGGCCTGTCGGTGATGAACAGGACACGGCAGGAGAGACCTCTGTGTTGGAGATTGTCCATCAGCTTAGTATCGAACACAGAACTCCTTCGCCCAATGTCCCCGTACCTGCAACAAGTGTGCCACCACCTCCAATGAAGGAAAGAGGTACCAAACCCCCAACGGAGGAAGGGGTGGGGCAAAATCTGGGGCCGACTCTTGGCCTTGCATCAGAGGAACATAGTCTGGCATCTTTGCTTCCAACGGAAGCACATGATGCAGCAATGAAGGAGTGGATGCGGCACAAACCAACGCTCTATTTGTGGACACGAATAGGGATTTCTTTGGACTCCGATTTGCTGAAGACTATGTGGACAAAAGGATATTGGCTCAATGATCTAGTAAGGCTGGGTTTTTAGTCTACATTTTAATACCTTTCTAATATTTGCTTTTCTCCCTGAATTGAATCCTTTTTCGTTGCAGCAAATTGATTTGTATACGTCAATGCTGCGCAAACGGATCATTAACATGGGTCGCAAGGATTTGTCAATTATGGAGTCTACCTTCGATGTAAGATTGTTCACCAAAAATTGATTGTGTTTATTGTTGTTTGAGTTTGAATAATTATTTTTCAAAAGATTATATTACAAGTCATATTACTTTTTTACTTGTTATTAGAAAAAGTGGTTTATTTGGATTGTATGAAATAGTTTTTTATTGACTTGATAAAAATGTTACTTTTGGTGATTTTTGTACTTTTGGTGATTTTTGTTTTCTAGTTCTTTGTTGAGAGTACATATATTTAGCTGGTAGAATGATGTTGGTTTGGGTTGCTGCCGAGTGCATTGTTGCGTCACTATATTTCCACGTTGATGTTGATGTTGATGTATTATGTATTTTTGTTGTTTGATCCCTTAAATAATTTTGCTTAATTTAAATTTAAATGAAATGACATGCCCCTTCGTCTTAAGAATTTTTTTTATTTCCATTTTTTTATCTAAAAAAATCATTTTTAAAATATAATTTTTATATTACTCATACTAGTAATAATTATATATAATCATAATTAAAAAATAAGGATAAAAATATAAACTTGTACATTTAATAATATATTAACAGTATTATATTAATAACTGAAAAATTATAATCAATTCAAAATGGACTTTTGTTTTTTTTTTTTGAGACTAAGGGAATTTTTTTTATGGAAATGCTAGATAACAAGTACAATTACAAAGTACTAGATCCGGTGACTTCTTTCAATTGTAAAAATAAGTGTACTGTTCAATAAATTAGATTCATGAAATAGAACATATAAGCTAAATTAACTTTATTTTTTGACTTAATTATATTCACCTTTCAAGATTTCACAAAATTATATTACTTTTTTACTTTTTATTAGAAAAAGTGGTTTATTTGGATTGTATGAAATAGTTTTCTATTGACTTGATAAAAATGTTACTACTGTTTTATAGACGTGTTTTTCTGTAATGGATAAAGTTTATTGTAATCTATAACGTATGTAAATTGACTCACTAATCTTTAAGGAATCTACTCACTAAATTTACTCACAATTTTTTATTAAAATCTGTAACGTATCTAACGCGATGTGTACTCCTGTTTGTGTTAGACTGGCTTGAAGATGATTCATAATGACAAGAGGGATGCAAACGTGGATGACATGGCGCTGAAGCAGTTCGTCGGTGATGGTTCGTTTGCACACGACCTGACAAACCTGGACTTCCTCTTATTCCCATGTCACATCGATGGCAACCACTGGATGCTTGTGAAGATGGACATAAATGCGCAGAAATTATGTGTTTATAACCCATCGCCCCAGGGCACAGTTGTTGTTGCAAAGTTAGACTATCTAACTACAACAATGCCCAAGATAATTAAGGCGTGCGATTTTAACACATGCTATCGCAAACAACATCCAGTTGGGGATGCATGGGAAGTCGTGGTTGAGCACATAGAGGAGCACCAAAAACCGAGGCTAGTATCTTTTATTTTTTTCTTTACGGCATGTTAGATCACATATAATGTGAAATTTGTATAAATATGTGTTCCATCCTGCTTGCAGTAGCGGCGACTGTGGTATTTACGTACTGAAGTGGGCAGAATGCATAATCCATGGACTTCCGCTAAATACCATTACACCGACGAACGCAACTGCGATGCGCAAACAAATGGTGTACGAACTTTATGTCCACGCACTTGAGGAGGATAAATTCCAGCCAGAGCAGAGGAAGAAAGGTAGAACGGAAAAAAAGCAAGAAGGGAAGGAGAGCAAGCGGCAGAAGGGAAGGAAGGCAAGGAGGGAAGCATAGGAAGCAATCAATAACTTTACATAATTTAGCTAGGAATTTGGGTAAATTTAGAACATTTAGTGTAATGTTGTAAGCGTATGTTAATATCCATTATGTGAATGTGTAACTACTTTATTTTGTTGTATACAAACATAATATTGTATATCATAAGTAATAAAAATTTATATTTATCTCCTAATGGACTTCTTTTTGGATTCAGAGAAATGAAAAGGTTTAAAAGAAAAAAAAATGAGAAATGAATGAAATATTAATACTTAATAAACAACTATTATTACCTAAATTGTAACTCTAAATTTTAATTTTCACATATCGTCACAAATTTTTTTTTATCATAAGTAATAAAATATTGAAAAGGAGGCCAAAATGTTGAAGAAGTGAGAGATTATATGAAGGTCGGTTTTCTTTTAGTCGACATATAATCGAGGGAAAATTTGAGATATAATCGATAGTTTGTCGAGATATAATCGATATATAGTCGAGATTTAATCGAGGGAAAATTCGAGATATTTAATCGATAGTTTGTCGATAGTTAGTCGAGATTTTGTCGATATTTACGCGAGGGAGCGCCTTATTCTTGCACAAAACGGTGTTAGTGCGCGGCAAGCGCGGGAAATTAATTTTTGAACAATCTCCTGTACAAAAAAACAGAGCCTCTGGAGTGAAAAACGATTAGCAAACATTTTGTCCTCAATAGACCTAAATATACATTTGAGACGCACATTGCGGCCACTCTGAGCACCGAACCGAACTTCCCTCCAAGATATCAAGTACACTCCTCAATATACCAATCTGTAAGTATGAAGTACACTCCTCAATGACTCCTTAATATGATTTGTAATTCCCTTGGGTTATTATAATTGCCGGCGGGATTTTTTCTTCCTTGCATTTTCGCGATGCGTAATTCTCTTGGGTTATTATAATTGCCGTCGGGATTTGTTCTTCCTTGCTTTTTTATGATTTGTAATTCCCTTGGGTTATTATAATTGCTGAATTGATTTTTTCTTCCTTGCATTTTTCCATTATTGCCGCCTTAACTGATTAGAAAATTAACTCCTCTTATTTCCAGTACGGAATGGCGCACAATGATAAATGGGCTGTTCATGTGCTTCTCGGGGGAGAATGGAGTGTTGACCCCGCCACGAATGAACATAGATTCGTGGGCTATAAGAGGATTGAAACCATTTTGTTAAAGGAAGACTCGAACTTCTTGGAAATGATGAATCAAATCGTAGGCATAATGGATTTAGGTTCGGAGATCACACCAAAACTGGTGATCGAGTACCTACCAAAGTACCTATCCAAGATATCGGTGTTGCCTATAAAAAACGATCACCACGTCCAATGTTTTTTGAATGAGATTATTAAGCGGGGTGATGCAAGGATACCATTATGTGTCACCATTCGAGATGGTGACACGACAGAAGATGAATTCGGTGCTAGCAACTCGCCAATTAATCTTTCATTTGATTGTCCGGCCCGGACGGCCGATGTCATACATACAAGACTAATCGATGACAACATCGTTTGCATTCCGGCTGAAGATCCTCCCGCCGGTGATGAGGGGGATGATCGCGATGAGGGAATGTTTATCTCAGAAGATGAACAAAGAGTTCCCGTGGGAACAAGGCAAAAGGAAACAAACAGGATCGTCTCAAGAAATTTGCCGACCATTACCGCGACGCAGTCATCACATGCGGATTGTGGTACGTCTTCTGATCGATTGGCTGCAGTGGTTGATGTTGCGATGAAAGATGTGTTCAAACTAGGCGGCATTTGTTCATGAGAATGTCCATGTTGGCCGTGAAGCATTTCTTCGAGTGGAAGGTTGTTAGGCTAATAGGCAATTACAGTACACGAGATGTAAGGACAAAAATTGCAGTTGGATGTTGAATGCAGCTGCCGTTGGGAATTCTTCAGCCTGGAAGATCACAAAATATGCTAACAACCATACATGCAAATCATCATTGGTCCAAAGTGATCATAAGCACGCCAGCGGAGATGTACTTGGCTCATGGATCAAATGTAAGTACACAGATGTATGTCGGCCGTATAGGCCGAAGGAAATTATTTCAGATATTCGGTTGGAGTTGGGCGTTAACATAACGTACAATAAGGCGTGGCGCACAAGGGAAGCTGCTTTGGAGGAAGTTCGAGGAAGTTTTGAGGATTCGTATCGGATACTTCCATCTTATTTGCATGTGATGAATGAGTTGAACCCGGGAACTGTTGTTGAAGTATGTCGAGAAGAAGATGGGTGCTTCAAGTATTTATTTTTCGCATTTGGTGCATCTATTCGTGGATTCCAACGGCACATGCGGCCAGTTATTGCCGTTGATGCTTGCTTCTTGAAAGGAAAATATCCGGGTTCATTACTTGTTGCAACTAGCATAGATGGTAACAACCAAGTATATCCTGTGGGTTGGGGAATAGTTGATTCAGAGAATGACGCATCGTGGGAGTGGTTTCTCGAGAGGTTAAAGATTGCAATTGGCTCCGATATGGATGGGTTGGTATTTGTATCTGACCGACACAAGAGCATCGCGAAAGGTATTGCCAACGTTTTTCCTAATTCCTTCCATGGAGCGTGTATTTATCATCTAAGCAACAACCTCAAATCCAAATTCAAACTAGAAGCCTTGATCCCATTATACTTTAAGGCTGCAAAGGCTTACACTATTGCTGAATTCAATGAGATGTTTGGAATTATTTCACTACAAAATCCACGGGTTGGCTAGTATTTAAGAGAGGTGGGGCTTGAACGTTGGTCAAGGGCACATTCTGGTGGGAAACGCTATACAATAATGACATCCAACATTGCTGATGTCTAAATGCACTGTTGAAAGATGCCTGCGAATTGCCTATTCATTCCTTGGTGGACTACATCCGTAACACACTCCAAAGATGGTTTCACGATAGGCGTACAGCTGCCTGCGAAATCAACACAATGACCACACCATACTGTGAAGAGTTAATAGGATCAAGGATGAGAGAAGCACAATCCTATGTTGTTGATCCGGTCGATATGAATAGATGGTGTGTAAGGGATATTGCAAACCGTACAGCTACAGTGGATTTGTTTGAAAAGACATACACGTGTCGAGTGTTTGATATGGATCAACTCCCATGTGTGCATGCACTAGCTGCAGCTCGACGCCGTCAAATTGACAATTACACCTTATGCTCGCAATTTTATCACACTGCTGCAATTATAGGTGCTTATGCGGAGCCTATTATGCCCGTTGGTGATCCTAAGGCTTGGATTGTGCCAGAAGAAATTTTATCCATTCAACTATCACCCCCAGAACCAAGGGCTAAGAGTGGTCGGCCCAAGAAAAAGAGAATTCCTTCAACCGGCGAGAAAAAAATTGAAAAGAACTGTGGTCGTTGTGGACAGCGCGGACACAACCGGCAAACGTGCACAAATCAATTAGTTTGTAGGGACTAAAATTGTTGACACTATCTTGTTTGATGTAATGAATAGTTACAGTTCATTATCCGTATTATGTTTTATCAATAAAACACATACTCATTTGACATTTCAGTAGTTTCTGTCGACAATCGACATATTTAAGTGTTAAAATCCGCTCGTTTCGCGCATGGTATTCTGTACACCATTGAGAAATATGTGATAGAAATGTAAAAAAATGAAAAACAAAACACATGGAAATAACGAGATACTGTGCTAAAGCCTCTTAATTTGTACTTGCTTTAAAAAATTATAAATTGTTTAACAAAATGCATGAAACTCTATATGAAGGAAAGCTCCAAAATATTATGACTCTTGTTGGTTTTTTTCTTCCTTCTCTCTGACTCATTGTATTACAAAACACACAAATCAAAACAGTAGAAAACCTTATTTTTTCCTACCAGTAGATGTTGATGGACTTATATTAGTTTCTTTTATTTCAATATCAAATAAAATAGCAAACCTCGATTTATCCAACAGCAATAAGATGTCATTCACAATAAGATGTAATATGTTCATCGATGTTTAAAATGTCGACTAAACCTCGAATAAAAGCTCGACAAAACATCGAGTAAATATCGAACAAAACCTCGAAAAAACCTCGACTAAAGATCGTCTACAAGTCGGTTCACCTCTCGACGAAACATCGACTAATTATCGTTTATTCGTCCAACAGATGCTGACTTCCTTCCTTATTTGGCGTAGAACCTTAATAAGTCTTCGGCCATCTTCAAATATCCAATTGCCAGTTTGAGACGTCGGGATTTTGTTTGTTCGTCGGTCGGGATGTATTTTACATTTTTTATTATTATCCGCTCGACGAAATCAAACCAGTTGTTTATTCGTCGGTCATGAAATCAAACTTCATGTTGAATTATTACGCACCGTGGAAATGGGCTGTTCAATTCATGAAGAACGAAAAAATGGCAGCAGAACGGTGACATGAAGTTAAACGATGAACTTGGATTGTATCAGGGGTTTTTCGGTATTTTTCCATCGCTTTTACAGTTAAGCTGCTATTGTTGCAAATGACTTGGTCAAGCTGCTATTTTTGCAAATGTCTTTAAGGGAGCTGCTATTTTCTCAATTTTCTCATTCTAATTCGAGGCCCCAGTCCAAGCAACCAAACGGACCTTACAAACTTCAAAAGAGCCTCCTCAAAGAGACGGATTAAATTTTTTTGGGGGGGAAAAGCGATGTGCAGCAAATGCAGCGGAGATTTGAGACGGACCCAGTTTAGGGCACAATTTCCTCACCAAAGTTTAACGAGTCCTTCACTGATTGCTCTTTCAGTTGCCAGATCTTCTGGAAAATTTACAAACATGGAGCTTCACTGATCTCGTGCTTGGCCAACGCCGCCGCCTGCCTTGAGATCCCCTGTCCTTGCTGACTATAAATTATGCTGCACGAACTACTACTGGCCCTAGTCGGTTACACAGGAGACCTCATCACCGACCAAATTGAACATCAACAACAAGAACCCGTCCTCACGCAAACCTCCTTTCCAGACGAATGCACCTTTAAACTCGCTTCCGATATCTTTTTCATCGAACCCAGTGAAAGGTTATTATTATTTTTTTTTTCAAACGAAATGATTTATTATGCACTTTGTTCTTTTAAACTTTTTTCATTGGGAATTTGATTGTAGCATAATTCAAGATTTTGAGCGATAGTAATTTACTACGGCCATGTCATGTGGTTACTGATTGAGTCACTGATAATTATTTTTTTTTATATAAGAAGGAACAATTGTATTCTTGTTCTATCCGTTGTGAGTAGAAAGATATCTAGTTGGGATAGTTCCTGTTATTTTCTTCCTCAAGATTTGTGAATCTTTTTTTTTCCCCTGATATTGTAACGTGATATTTTGGGTTACAGAGCTGCTATTGAGAGGTTAATTAAGCTAGGCTTCTACTTCAGAGAGCTTGATCGCTTTGCTACCAAGAACCGTAACTTGAGTTGGATAAGGTTTTCAAATGAGTTACCCTGTTCTGAATTGTCGTTTGAGGGGAGAAAAGAAACTCAGAGTGTGTATAGAAGGGCCATAGCTAATGGCATTGTTGAGATTCTATCAGTTTACAGATCTGCGGTTCTACACATCGAGCAGAAACTCTTGTCTGATCCTGTACCCATATTGGCAACAGTTACCCAAGGACTAAATAAGGTAGCACCTGATTTTCTTTTTCCTTTTTTTGTCAAGAGTTGAAATTGCTATTAATTCATTCAAATGTTTGTGCGGCATAATTTCTCTTGCCATGGTTGGGAGCAGTATGTAATTTGTTCTACATTTACAAATGTGTCATTTCAGTAGCGTTGTTGGACCCTTGCCTTGGGTATGGAATACACCTTTCTGTTTATTTTTAGGAAGAAACATCTTACGTTCTTGACTAAGGGATTGATGCTTCTTTGTCTCAGTTCTTTGTCCTTTTGCCACCTCTTTATGAACTCATTTTAGAAATTGAGCGCAATGGGTTTTGTGGTGGGAGGCTTCTTAACCTGTTGCACAAACGCTGCCACTGTGGGGTCCCTGAATTGCAGTCATGTATTCAGAGGTGTGAATTTGTTATGTTTTCTACTTTTGTTTTTCTTTTTTTATGAGAAAAAAGATTTTTTTATCAGTTGACTAACAATTCGACTTCATATTTTGAGCAACTCTTTCCTTACTGTTTACTCTTCATGTCCTGTATTCATGGAGGAAAATAACTTAGTTTTGATTTTAATGCGAGACGATGAAGCTCGAGCATTGTGAATATGTGAATTCTTTCTCTTACCAACCGCAAACTTCTCTTCCTTATCTTGAAATGCTTCTTAAGTCTCTGGAAACAATTTAGATGCAGATTGTTGTTGCCCAGTAGTATTTTCTAAGGCCTATTGAAATTTGTATATTGTTCCATCTGTAGGGTAGATTATTTTTGGTTAACTTGGAGATTGTAACTTGGTATATCTTTGGTTGAATTATAGGCTTCTTTGGCATGGTCATCAGGTTTTGTATAATCAGCTTGCATCTTGGATGATTTATGGAATTCTTCATGATCAGTATGGAGAATTTTTCGTAAGCAGGTAAATAGTGATTCTCTTTTCTAATGTGTAATGTTATTATTGTTTGCTATCTTCTAGATCTTTACTAATTAGCTTCTATCAAATTGATCATAATCATTGCCTATATTCCAGGATATTCTGCACCACAAATAGGAGCTAAAAAACAAACTTGTAGACTGTTAACATTGAACTGTTATTGGTTTTATTTGATATTTGAGCTATTGCTGCTGGATCTTAGATAACCATTTAAATGTTGCCTGAATTCAATTCATATAACTCTCAAGGAACCTTTTAACAGAGATGGGAGCTTTTTGAGAAGATGATTTTGTATCCTGCAATGATGATCTAGCTTAATACAGTGGAATATGATGATTTTTCATATGAGTTCTGGTATGCAATACGAAATTATTTGACTAGTAATTGTAGATTTTGAGTTCTTATTCAATTTTCCTTCTTCACAAGAGGATACTTTTTCTCTTCATTTTCCTTTCTGCATCTTTTAATGTTGGGTTAATATGTCAACTAACCTTTCGAGCTATGATAATTAACAAGATTGATTCTTAAGCACAAATTTGCTATGTTTGATACATCCCTATACCAAGATATGTGCTGAACCTCTCCATTTAGTCAATTAAATAATTTACCGCATCTATGGCCTCCTAGCAGTTATAACCATTTTGCTGTAAGAAACAACTTCTGATCTCTTTTGATGTTAGACATACCTGAGTAAAATGGAGGTTTTTGCTTTGCCTAGGCAGGAGAGTAGTTATTCAGAGCATGACTCACCTGCAGATGCAATTGAGCGATTGACCTCTACGTCAACAAATGATGTTTCTCTGACTGACTGGCACTCAGGCTTTCATATATCTCTGGTATAGCTGGCAATATTTGTTATTTATTTATCACGGTGTCATTTCATGTTGTACTTTGCTTCATTTGATGTCATTTCAAAATACCTATTTATATTGTTCATACTTCAAGTACGAATTCTTGTGATCCTATTCAAATGCAGAGCTATAACTGTAGATTATCTATATTTGAAGTAATTTATATCATTAAAGTAATGTTGTAGTGGCATTTTTCACAATTACCTAATTTTGAGAGTAATTGAAGATTGCATGGCCTGCTTCTGTGAGTTAAATAATGTAAACACTGGAACTTTTTTAGACACATATGTTCTGTCCTGCTTTAATATGAAAACAGACACAACTCTCAACTCTTTTGTCCTTCTTGAGAAAACCTTTTATGGGCTATGGGCTTGTTTGGTTGGTTGGAAAGTAAATTTATGTGGGAATATGATTTTTGGGAATTTAATTCTATGGAAAATGAATACTTTTCAAAAGAGACTGGATCATAGGAATTTAATTATAAGGAATCTGGATACTTAACCTTTGTTTGGATAGAATAGAAATATATACAGGAAAGTTAATATAATTCATATTTTACTGTTTCATATAGATTAGTGAATCACAAATATATTTTAAGTACAATTAATTAGCATATACATTTACCATCATATTATTATCCTTATTCTGTATTAATCATAAAGGCAATTTTTTTCTGGTCTTTTAATCAAAATACAGGTTAACATTTCTTAATTTTTTTCAATTGTAATATATAACAGTATTCAAACACAAAAAAGATTACTAATTTTATAATAATTCTAGGTACAAACATATCTTTATAGTTAATATAGAATTCATTCATTAATACCACTGCAAGAAGTGTCTGTAAGATTATACTTATAAACGATGAACATTAAAAAGGATAAATAAAAATATGAAGAAAATACTAGGAATTAATGTAATGAAAATTAAAGAAATATAAATAGGAAGAAAAATATGAAGAAGGTGGTTCTAGTAACAAAGGTACAAATAAACTTCTACTTCTACGAAAAAAAGGAACAACAATGATGATGTTAATAATTTTGTAGCAAAATTGAAGAAAAGGGGGGGTGGGGTTGGGGGGGGGGGGGAATATACCTGAGGAAAAAAAAATTACATAATTTTCAATTTTAATAAATTATGAATTTGAATAGAAAACAGTTCCAAAATGTAATTTTTTTTTAAAAAAAAAATTAAAATTAATAATAATTAAAATAGAAGATAAGATGAATAACACTTAAAAAATAAGAGACATATAAGAATTAAAAAGAAAAGTTGAGAAAAGATTGAAGTGGACTAAAATCTTAGGGGAAATGGTCAGAATAACAACTTTTAACAAAGATTCAGAATCCTGGAATGTTGCACTTATTTTCTTTGCTTTCAGAAATTTGATTACTTTCCCAGAAAATTTAAAACTAAAATAAACACAGAAAAAAAAGGGATTACTTTCCTAGATTAAAGAAAAGTTAAAATTTAACAATAAGAAAACATATTACTTTCTAGGCTCAGATTCATTGCCAACAAAATAAGCCAATAGGGTTTATCTGCAGCAGTTGCTGATAATTTTGGGAGTGCTATGACAGGGAATTGCTAAGACAACTATGTGTAACCATTTAAGCCGGATGCAGTAGTATATTCTTTTCTATGTTCTTCTTGTTCTTCTTGCCAGGATATGCTGCCGGAGCATATACCGATGTGTGTTGCAGAATCAATCCTCTTTGCTGGGAAAGCTGTTAGGGTTTTGCGAAATCCAAGCCCTGCGATTTGTTTCCAGGGGTCACCATCTCAGCAACAGATTCGAAGAGTGTCACAAAGGTCTCAATTGAGCAATGTCCGGACGTCTTTCACAAAGGATTCATCTTCACAAGATGAACTAATTGGGCAAGAATTACTTCCACAGTCTGATGCTGATAAGATTGAATCTATGCTTCAAAATTTAAAGGTTTCTTTGCATGTTAAATGATGACTGCAGTACCTTGCTTTTTGTGGTTTCACTTTATAATCTAAATTAGATTGCTTGTGCATTTAGTTATGGATCTAAATTGTAGATCTAAGTTGGAATTCTGGTTCTTTATGTGCAGGAGTCATCTGAGTTCAATAAAAGATCATTTGAAAGTGCAATTGACTCAATTAGAGCAATTGCAGCAAGTCATCTTTGGCAGGTCTGAGTTACAGATTATACTACCAGTTCTTTCGCCTAATTGCTAATTTTAATTTGTGAATGCAGCTAGTTGTTGTACGTGCTGACTTGAATGGCCATTTGAAAGCCCTTAAAGATTATTTTCTTTTAGCAAAAGGCGATTTCTTTCAGGTAAGTGTGTTTCATACGAGGACTTTCTAATCACTTGGGAGATTGCATTAAATTGTGGGAAAGTTTTGGTTTTCTACAATCTTGCTAATTCAAGTTAAGTGTTACCCTTTGTTTGCTCTCCAAATAGAGGGGTTCATGTTATCATGTCTGTGAATATGTTTATGATGTATATAGTTTGCGGGAAATGACTGATATGTTGGAAAGAGTTATAGAACAAGTGAAGACACTGCCTCTTTCATTTTGTATTTATGATTTTTCCCTTTTGTTTGAGTTTTATGGGTGAGGAGGAAGATGGAGAGTGTTTTGGGCTTGTTATTGGACTTAGAGTGATTAACATAATATCAATATCTCTTAATGGGCTTCTTGATGCAACTCAAGTAGCAGGTTTTTGGGCTTTATAGTTACTGGTAGATTAGTTTCCCTTTTTGCTTGTCATTTATTTTGATATGATGTTCACATAGTTTGTACAACAAACACTTGAAAATAAACCATAGTGTTTTTATCTTGGACATCTCATTAGAAGAATCATTTTTCATTTCCTGTGAAGAAACTGTCAATGATATATTTATTTTGCTTCATTTTGGTAACTGCCAGAGTTTTCTTGAAGAGAGTCGACAGCTAATGCATCTACCCCCTCGCCAGTCCACAGCTGAAGCTGATCTCATGGTCCCATTTCAACTAGTAAGTCTGTCAAATCATTTCTAATAGAAACCATACTTGGGGCTTTGTAGATTATCTGCTATTTTAATGTTTCATGACTGGACATGTAGCCTGGCAGTGGTTACCAAATAATAGATCTATTTGTGCAGTAATTAGTGTGAATTGCAGTCCCTTCTATTGGCAAAATTATTTTTAGACTCCAGGATGCTTTCTTTATTGATGTTTGTCTGGGTCTGGGCATGGTGCTGGTTAGCTTTAAAGCTCAGCTACACAACTTCTGCGAGTGCTTTAACATCGACATGACCTCCTTTTTGTTCAGGCTGCTTTAAAGACCATTGGTAATGAAGATGAGTATTTTTCAAGGGTGTCTTTGAGGTTAGAGCACATATTTATTTCTCCGATATTTGGGTGGTTACAAGAGATTGGGAAAAGTAGAAAAAGAATACACTTTAACACATGCATTTTCTAGAATGCCTTCAATCGGAATCCCTGCTAAATCCTCCCAACTAGATCTGCTGAAGACAAAAGCTTATTCTGATGGAGACTCAACTGTCAAATCAGAGACTTCGATGGAGTTGTCAATTGATGGCTGGGATGGCATTACTCTTGAATATTCTGTCGACTGGCCCTTGCAGTTGTTTTTTACACATGAAGTGCTTTCTAAGTGAGTATTGATTTATATGGCATTATGACTCCAGTTTCTAACATGTGACTTGTAACCTAGTTGAAAAGCATTGATTATCCACTATATTACCTTATTTGATTTTTTGTCTTCTACCATAGTCTGAAGGCAGTAATCTTGGCAGTCTAATAAATTGTAGTCTTTGAAACTTTTAATTGTCATGCTAACTATATTTATTTATGTATATATTCATAAAACAAAGGGCATGTTAATGGGAAGTGTACAAAAGATGTAAGATGAAAATGTATTAACTGAGTTCTCTAGTTCTCTGGAGAATTCAATAAGGTGAATTATATTTGGCGCTTCCTTTTCTGCCCCACTTATTTTCCCACTTATTTTTATTGTCATTAGTAGTTAATAACTGTTATATCAGTGAGAAACTTTTAGATGCATCTAAGAATTTTGGTCCAGGTATCGCAGAATCTTCCAGTATTTGCTTCGGTTGAAACGAACACAGATGGAATTAGAGAAATCATGGGCTTCTGCCATGCATCAAGATCATTCTGATATTTCAAATCATCAAAATAACACTAGGTGCTTAATGTCCCATCAGCGACGCCAGCGCTTTAGACCAATGTGGCGTGTTAGAGAACATATGGCCTTCTTGATCAGGAATTTTCAATTTTACATTCAGGTTGTTTATGGCAGAAACTTTACCATAACTTTTTTGGTTTTAATTGTGCAACTAGATAGCTTTTAAATTCTTTTCCTGTTCCTTCTGGGGGTTGATACTATCATGGATATTCTTTTGATCTATCATCTCACTCTAATTAGTCTAACCTGTGGTTTTCTCCAAAGGACTGGTAGTCTGGGGCCCAGGTAGTTTTCAGTTGGCTGACTTCATTCCACCTTTTCTTTGTAGATCTATTGTACAGTGTCCTTATGTGGCTGGTCCAGGGGCACCTAATTCCGTTTCTTTTGATGATAACTATGTAATGCAACTAAAATCTTTGGTGTATAAAAATCATAGAGGCTGTGACAACTTAATTTAGGTTCTGCTTTTAAAACTTTGATATATGGGATGTCATAGTTAGCAACCCCTGATTTTGATTAGTTTCTGTTGAGTTGGGACACTCATAAAACGTGTTACTAGATGTGCACTGTATATTTGCATTTGAATAGGAAGAGAAGATAAGGTGTAATGAGGAGGAAATGAACATTGAGGTTGTGAATTTGCAAGAATAAAATTTGTGCTTTGGCTGAGGGCTAAAAACAATCGTTTTGGTTACATGATCATATAGTACGCTACCCTGTGTTGATTACATGTGTCCTCTCTGCTAATATTGGAAAGCTCTTGGCTGGAAATGGTTAACAATGAAATATGATCTCCAGCATATCTAGAATCCTTGTATTGGTGTGGTCTTTTCTTCTTGCTGTCTTATCAAATGCGATTTCTCAGGTGGACGTAATAGAATCTCAGTGGAATGTTTTGCAATCTCATATTCAGAACTCTCATGATTTTACAGATCTTGTTGGCTTCCATCAAGAGTAAGTGAAATTTAATCTTTTCTAGTAATTGCTCTTTAGTTTCATTTGTTATTTTTTTGCTGGATTTAGTTTTTGGGGATGTTATATTATCTTAGTTACTAATTTCTGCTAACTATTAGTTACCAGAGATTGGTTGAGTTATTGTTAGGTGCTACTTTTTGATGGTATGATAACCAATTGGTAATTGACTTGCTAAATAGCAAACATAGGAATCATTCAATGGAAGATTTGTTTCCCTGAATCAGCACAAGCATGATGTAGGTTGCCCTTGGTGCATGTCTTCCATTTGCTTTCTCCACTGTTACAGTTTCCAAATTTCAATCCTAGAATACAATAAGACCCTCTATTTATTAATAGGGCCACATCCCCAATCATGCTCTCTTGTTGGTTTAACCCAGTCTTAAACAGTTCTCCCTATTTTGTTGCCAATGTATTGGTCAACTCTAGGTTGCCACATGGAGTGCTAAAGATTTTTGCAAAAGGAAGTAGTTTATCAGCTACAAGCCAACTTATGGAGTTATTCCATGCAAGGATATAAAAACGATGAACTATGCATTGTCTTTAGATTTGTAATTTTGCAACGATCAATTTTCTGTTGCTTTATTTTCTAGCTAGTGACATAATTTTTAGAATCCCGATCCGATCTGATCCCATCCCATCGATCCTACTATTCTACGATCCAAATTTATTAAAACGATCTTGATTCTAACTATGATTCTACATTTATTATGTGAATAAAGTATAGTTAAATTTATTCAAAAAAAACTTTCATATCTAAGTAAAATTAAAATTTATCATTATATAAATAACTTAATCAGTTTAATCACACTTTTATTAGTTTTTGACAATAAATAAATACATTAGACATGAATATCCTTCGATCATGACAACAATTGAAATATCCTTCGATCATGACAACAATTGAGAAAATGATATAAAATGCTATAAAAAATAAAAATTGAAGTAACATCATTTGATTATAAACTATACATGAATTTTTCTACATATCTATTCATATATTGATTAATAAATCTTTAAAAATAATTTATAAATTATATTTTTTCAAATTTTCTAGGATCTTACGATCTGATCCCCATAGTTATTGAAGCGCGCCTCTCGCAGGGCGCGAGCTCCAGCGCCTTGCAGAGCCAAAGGTGGGCGCTGTCGGAGAGGCGCGCGCGCCTCAGGAAAGGCGCTAGCCTTGTCTCGAGCTCGGTAGCGCGCTGAGCGCCTCAGACATTAGGGACATTAGGGTTCTGAAAAAAAAAAGAAAAGGAAAGAAGAAGGCTGCAGAATTGGGCGCCGACAGATAAGCTCTCTCCCCGCTCTTTCTTTTCTTCTTCTCCTATTTTCTTCTCTCCCCGCTCTTTCTTTTCTTCTTCTTTTCTTCTCTCCCCGCGCTTTCCTTTTCTTCTTCCTGCTTTTCTCCTTTGCTTTTTCTCCTCTTCGGCAGACAGCTCTTCTTCTGTTTTTTTTCCTTTGCTTTTTCTCCTTTTCTGCAAACCAGTCGGTCAAGTCCTACTGTTTTTCTTCTGTTTTTTTTTTTCTGTTTTTGCTTCTCCTTTTCTGCAAACCAGTCGGTCCAGTCCTACTGTTTTTCTTCTGTTTTTTTCTTCTGTTTTTACTTCTCCTTTTCTGCAAACCAGTCGGTCCAGTCCTACTGTTTTTCTTCTGTTTTTTTTTTCTGTTTTTGCTTCTCCTTTTCTGCAAACCAGTCGGTCTGTTTTTGCTTCTCCTTTTCTGCAAACCAGTCGGTCTGTTTTTGCTTCTCCTTTTCTGCAAACCAGTCGGTCCAGTCCTACTGTTTTTCTTCTGTTTTTTTCTTTGTTTTTGTCCTCCTTTTCTGCAGACTTTCTTCTGTTTTTTTTTCTGTTTTTTTCCTCCTTTTCTGCAGCCTTTCTTCTGTTTTTTTTTTTCTGTTTTTTTTCTCCTTTTCTGCAGACTTTCTTCTGTTTTTTTTTTTGGAGATTATGCTACTTAGTTGGCTTATATAGTTATATTGAGACTTTTAAGTAGTTTATTTTAGGAAGTATAAGTATGAATGCCTAAAATATTATTTTAAAGTTTTTTTTCAATGTGCGCCTCATGTCGCTCAGGCGCGCGCCTGCGCCTTGCGCCTAGGCTCCAGGACCCCTATGCGCTTGAGTGCGCCTTGAGCCTTTAATAACTATGCTGATCCCATTTATCCGATCCTATTACCCTAAATCGATTTTGTGTAGAATCCTAATACTATGAACTATGGCTGGTGATGCACTTTTTAGATTTCATTATATGGTTGCTTTTTGTACCACGTATGATTGGTTTAAGTAATTAGTTCAGCAACGAATAACAAGTACAATGCTGGTACCATGCTGTCATCAGGTACTTATCCGCATTAATATCTCAATCTTTCTTGGATATTGGTTCTGTGTCAAGAATTTTGGATGGTATCATGAAACTTTGCTTGCAATTCTGCTGGAAGATTGAGAACCTGGAAAGCAATGAAAGCACAATGGAACTAGAGCAAATAGCAGAGGTAAAGCTGGTTTACTTTTTCCACCTTTGGTGCATAGAGATGTTGCTGATCAAATAATCCAAGATAGTTCTTTAAATCCACCATTTAATTGTTGCCTTGAGAAATTTACATGAGCTGACATATCGTGCAAGTTTAAGTCCTGTACTGAACATATGATGCTTGATCAGTTAATTTTTACTTTTTAATTATATCACATGTTTTACAAAAAGGGCACCAGAAGTAAAGCTGGTCTATCATAGGTGCTTGCCTGCGGTGTAACTATCAGATAGTATAGAGTTTCAGTGGCATATATTTCAAACTGCTACTATCATGTTATCAACAATTTCAGTAATGTCAACTTCTTGCGATTGGTAAGATATGTTCCATTTAACTATTTCCTAGTTGTTGCATTGAAGAATCTCTCTCTCTCTCTCTGTCATGGTCCTATTTACCTTCAGGAATTCAGCAAGAAATCGAACTCCTTGTACACTATATTGCGGAGTAGCAGACTTGCTGGGAGTCAGCGAGCCCCATTTCTTAGGCGTTTTCTTTTGCGTCTTAACTTTAATTCCTTCTTTGAGGTAACAATTAATTATTTCTTTAGGTTAAGTTTCTCTTGACGATTCAGTTACTGGTTGTATTTTGCTCACAGGCAACTGCTAGAGGAGTCCTTAATGTCGTCAGGCCACGTCCAACACATGCTGTGCTGCAGTGATGACTGCGTATCCATCCCCCCCCCCCTAAAAAAAAGGATTACCTTACCATGTTGTCTACCTGCCCGACGCGTAATTCAAGTGTTGATTATGATATGTGTAGTGTGAGATTCGTCAATGTGGATGCTACATATGTATTACTACCGCATTCGTATTTTCGTTTCACCAGCTGTTCTAGAGGGCCAAGCTACAAAGATTTGGGAGTTAAAACGGAGAGTGGATGATGCTGTTAATGAATCATACACTTTCCAATTATTCTCAAGGTGTGTAGTTTTGATTCATATTTTGCGAATAATGGAGGAGTTATTTAGTGGAATATTATAGTTTTTGCAGAAAATTAGAGAAATATTAATGTTTTAAAGGGATTTTTTTAAAGTATTGAAATTAATTTTTCAAAAATGGAGAAATCAACTTTAAAGTTGATTTTAAAGTTGACCTCAAAGTTGATTCGGGATAGTGGCGATGTGTTTTTGTAATGTAGTTAAAAATGATTAATGCATAAACGTGTCTGGTGTGTGACATTGTGTATTCTAAAATTTATGGATTTGTGTTCATATTTTTGGCATTTAAAAAAAATAAAAAATCATATGATAGGAAGTTACATAGCAAAGTGCAATATGACAAGTGGCATACGGAGGGGAAAGTGTCGATACTTTCTTTAGTAATTTAATTAACAATGATTGATATCTAAAAATAGTTGATGG
The DNA here is from genome assembly GCA_020080225.1 of Gynochthodes officinalis. NCBI lineage: Eukaryota > Viridiplantae > Streptophyta > Magnoliopsida > Gentianales > Rubiaceae > Gynochthodes > Gynochthodes officinalis. The sequence goes on along the minus strand of CM034619.1, from coordinate 38,042,183 downwards.
CTTTTCGTTCCTCGATTCTTATCTGGAAATGGTTACTCAATTAAAAAAAAAAAAAAAATCCCTATTTGTGCCTAAAAATTATCGGTTGTTTTTGGAGCGTAATTAATAGGTTTGTTATCTTTTCCTTATTATTAAATCCTCATTAATGAATTTAACTTGGTACAAGATTTTGATATTTTATTCTCTTGTCTGTATCTCTCCTGTGTTGCCTCGCGTTGTCGTCGTTTGTGCCTTTTAGAAGACATTTAGTGACCATTTTTTCACAAAGGTATGGGCTACTTGTTGAGGAGGAGGGTTAGCTAGTGGGGGAGAGGGGTTGCTCGCTATGAGGAAGCAAGAGATTGCTGCGGTGAGGGTCTGTTGCTGGGGGGAGGGGAGCTGCGAGGAAGAAGGGAAAGGGGAAGAAGAGAAATTTTTTTTTTTTTATGTGACTCGAAGTTGATATTCAGAATATTGACTTCAAAATTGATAATAAGATATTGATTTCACTATTTTGCAATTTTTTTAAAAACATTAGTTTTTATTAAAAATTATAATATTTATGTGAAAAATACAAGAAAAAAAATGGGAAGAAATTAAGTTATTCAACTGAATATTGCATTTTTTTCATAAAATTAAAAAAATATTGATGTTTTAAATATTATTCCAAAAATAATGAAGTTGGTTTCTTAAAAATTGGCTTCAAAATTGATTTCTCGAAAATTGACTTGAAAGTCAATTTTTTTTTTAAAAAAAGTTATTATATTTTTAACTAATTTCTTATACAAAATACACATAACTAATATTAAAAATTTGATAAAACTCACAATATATTAACGTCAAATACACAAACTAAATTTATAAAAATATCTAGAAAAAAGGTTCTACTTTTAAACAAATTACAAAAAAAAAAAAAAAAAGTTTCACAAGGAGGATATCTAACATTTCTACATGGTTGTTGCCAATAGGGTTGGGACCGTGGGTTTACATGGGATTGGCATTGAAATGAATATGTATTTGACGAGTTAAGATGAAATGAAATGAATTCACATATACATGGTACCCTACGAGGATGCTTACAACATTCATAAACCAAATCAAATGTAGCAAATTGAGACGATGCGCGATTATCAAAATATAATAAATGGTCAATTTAGGTATCTCATTCTGTTGCTCACTAGACTATTGAGGAAACGATAGAGTCTAAAATATCTTATCGGCATCATTTTCAATATGGTGGTCGGACATAAATGCTGATCATGTAATTGTTGAAATCTACGTTAGCCATAAAAATTTGAAAGTATCACTAGTATTTGGTGACTTTCTTCACCAATTGTCAATGTACGAGAATAAATATCAAGTACATTGGCAATGACCGATCTCAAATTTACTTCCAAATTGTTGAGTGCATTGTTGGTCAAATCATACATTTGTTCCTAACATTTACCCTATAAAGAAATGAGCAATAACAGTTAATGCATTGAATACACTGTTAAGTATTACAATAATAAAAATATCATATACATACCCAAAACTCTACAATTGATGCACCACGATACTTGGGATTATTTATCAAAATATGAATAATTTGTTGATATCAAATCATGTACTCTAAAAAGAACTCTATAGGTTCACCTACAGGAAGTTCTTGGATAATGCTATCCCTCCACCTTTGTTCATATATCAATATAGTGTGTATGACGAACTATTCAATGAACGTTCTTTCTGCCTCGACAATTAGTCCTATGCAATCTCAAATCCGTATCAACTATAGCGAGAACATTCTAACGATAATTGAATTGCTTCATAATGTGCTTTGGTAAACGCAGTTCAACCACATCAAAGTTAATAAAAGGTACATTTGCACACCAAATATTTCACCCTTATAAGCAATAATCTGGCAATTGATATAAATTTCTGTCTGAATAAAGCTGCCAAATAAATTGTAACAAAAGACAATTTTAATTATCATTTTAGTAAATCTAAATTTTTTTAAAGAATAAAACAAATAAAATACTCTTTTACTTATGTAATCTTCCATCAAATAGTCTCATCGATCTTGATACATGCACAACACATGGGAACTAATATCGGCAAAACTCAAGTTGATTGGGCATAATGTTTTCTAGTTGTAGTAAATTAGGCTCGTCAAATTGAAATATAAGATACAAAGAAAAAAGAAAGGAAAAATATTGGATTCAAAAATAGGAAAATGCACATGCAATTTCAAGGTTGATTGGGCATATTTGGGAATCCGCACATAATGTTGCGGTCTAATCCTTGGTAGTTTCTCCCATGCCTACAGTTGCCAAATGCATGATGGGCTACAAATATCGACCATATTTCTCTATGACATTTAACACCATGCCTCATATAGAGACCAAAATAGTGTTGTTCAAGGTTGTTAAAATCGAGTTTTTACGTAAAATCGGTGGAGGGTCCAAAAAATCGGATCGTAAAATCGTAAGATTCTACCAATTATGAAAAATAATTTAATAAATATATTATATATAATTATATATATATTATATATAATATATCTTAAATTTATAAATTATAGACCTGTTTAAACTTATAAAAGTATACAAATTTCGTTTAGAGAATATTATCAATCACACCTAGAAAGATCTATAGGTTCATTAAGTGTTGCACCACTGCCACTAGCATCTAAAGCCAAATTGTCTTCACTAGGAGCACCTGCACTATTAAGAACATGCAAAGGGTTAATTTCAATTGGATCATTATCATCATTAAGGTTTTCAGTTATCCACTCATCATCAGATGCTAGATCATCAAAGCTTTCTTCAAAATTTCGAAATTTTCTATTATTCAACTTCAAATTGTACATCACAAAAACCAAGTCATTCATCTTCTTTTGGAGCAATTGGATCGTAAAATCAGATTGTAAAATCGTAAGATTCTAAGTTCCAGAATGTGAAATCGTAAGATTTCACCCCATTTAAGATTTTACCTACGTTTTGACTTAGACACTTGGTTTTGACTCGTAAAATCGTAAAAACGTACAAGTAAAATCGAGAGTTTAATAACCATGGTGTTGTTTCAATTATATTTTGATGCATTATCAATGTCTCTTAATAGTAATAGGTACATCAACTTGATTTTAGTGCCTGACTTATCACCCATAATAGATCCAATAATTTGTAGCATCTAGCATCTAGCATATTGTATCACGTAAACATCTGTGACCTTGGATATCCGAGGGCAAAACTTAAATGTGTAGAAATACTCTTTAACTTTAGCTGATCCCTTTCAAAATCCTCAAAAGACAGCATATAACCCAAAAACTTTAGACATATAGCATGCTATTCATCAATCATATGACTAAGACCTGAACAGATCACTGCATGTCTATATGTTGGTAAATCCTATAGTACTGCGACATTTTGTAACATCATGGTTGCTTTATCTACTGGAAGGTGGAAGGTGGAACGTGTGAGTCTGTTGTTAATCAATGAATGTTCTATTTGCATTAACCTTGTTATATACACATCATACAATTTTACTCGAAGTAGGATGACTTGCATTTTAATGTCCAGTGGGGTAGCTTTCCAAAATTCAAAATTTGCCAATGTATTTTCAATGAGAGGGTATTAGGGTGGTCCTCTCAAATGATCTTTGATCGGTGAACTGATCATAACATCAATACCTTTGGCCTGCAAGGCCTCAGGAACAAATGTAGTAGCATATATGGAGTCTTTTCACCTTTCATCACCTAAAAAATATATTTAAAATTAAGTATATTAACGAGTGTTTTGCACATAATGTTAAAAAAAGTTATTTAATAAACATCAAAATTGCATTTCCTAATAGTGCACAAATTGTATTGTTAGTATATAATCAATAAAGCAGAATCAATAGTGTTGGATTATGTCTTAAAGACCAATCATGAGATGATTGTTTAGGTATATATTGTATCATTATACTTATAATTTATGGAAATTCATTATTATTATTATATTCAATTTTATATCTGTGTATCATGAATAAATATAATAATGTCTCTAAAATTTAATTATTCTAAAATTATCCCTAGTCAAGTATTATCATCTAATGGGACAATAATAATGCATTAAGACTAGTATGTGTAGTGACTGATGACATGTCTCATAATATGAGATATTAAATCAACACATAGGTACATGTAAGGGAACTATGTACTGGATCGACTCGCCATGAGAAGTGCTACATGGATTATTATATAAGTGTCATAAGCATATCTCATAATGATGATGACGTATGTGATCCTTAGACTTGAGATCATTAAGATCCCAACATGAGGAGTTGCATGTTTTGATGCTACTCGTAACAAGGTGAACTATAAAAGTAGTAATTGGATTAGCAATGAATCATGCAGTGGGATGTTGAGTGATCAATATAGGATTTGCCTTTCCTAATAATGGAAGTGATATCTTTGGGCCCATTGATTAAGTGAGACCATAAAATGCATAGCCGTGCTCAAATGAGTTGATATATGATATTGGGCTTGTTTGATTATATGAGTCTACTTGAGAATCAAGAAATACAAAGATTGAATTATGTGAGCGTGAAATGTTCATGGCTTGTGTTCAATCAAGGTATCTAGGAAAAAATGATTGAATTACATGGTAACATTTATCACAAGGTAAGGTTATGTCGAATTACTAACATTCTCATAACTTGGGTAGCTTTGATGTGTTGCTAAATATCGCTCACTGCTTATGGCATAAAAAAAGATTTTTTTCATGGCCAACGTTATGAGAACCTATTGGGTCACACACAAAGATCGTATCCAAAAGGAGTGTAAAATTCATATGATGAATTTTGATTAATCTCAAAAATCCTAATGTGAATAGGACATTGTAGGGTTTTCCGGTTTGAGACGATATTTGAATTTAAGACTGAATGGGTTTGGATTTTAGTATTAATGAATCCAAAATGGTTTTGGATTTATTAATTAAAAATTGAAATTAAGAAGTCCAATTTTGAATGGGATTCTTGTGCTTGGTAGCCAATAGATTTATTGAACCTATAAATCCCAAATAGATTAGAATTTGGTAAGAGTTTTATCCTAGTATTACAATCTACATCTACATATATTGGGATTTGTTTGGCCAGCCGGCCTACACATAAAACACAAGAAAAACCATACCTTCTTCTTGTTGAGAGAAGAAATTCTTTGGCTATTCTTTTCGAAGAAAATAGCCGCCATTCTTTTGTAGAAAAAAGGAAGAAAATCCGAAGCTTTGAGAATCAAATTCCTTGAGAAACTGAACACAAAATTTGAAGCTAGTAGTTCAAATTTTTGTGTGCTCTTTTTTTTATTATTTTTGTCACAATAACTAGAGGCTTGGATTGATCGTGTGGATACTATAGAGGTGGAGTTGAATTTCATTGGTGATTTGACAAACAACGATATTTTCAAACCAGCTCTATCGGTACCAACAAGGTATAAACTCTAAACCCCTATTTGATCTCACTTTGTATGGATTCTGGAAGGAAACCGAATTTTAAATTCTGCTACTTGATGTACTTGGTTTCATATAAATAGAGCAGAAGGTATTTCAACAATGTCATTCAAGTGTTAATTTCAAATTTAAATGACAAAATCACATAAAAACTCTAAGTGACAATCAAGTCAAAATTTATTGCACCACATTACAGGATGCGTGAATATCCTATCCTTAAACCTGTCTATATTTGGGCAGGCTTTCCTATTATGTTCATTTTTTCCATATGCCTTGCACCTTTATCTTCGGGTTTGATCAATTTTATCCCTTATATAGGTGAGCATTGGATGACTGAATCGATCATTAACACGATCTAAATTCGCCACCAAATAAAAAGGTGTAGGTGGCTAAGAATTTTTATGGGGATATAGGATAGAAGTAAACAGAGTACGTTTCAACTATCTTTTGCAATGTGCCCATTAACAAGTGCCAAAAATATCCTTCCAATTCTCTCACAAACCTTTATCTCACGCGAGTAAGAAAGTTTATAAATTTCAAATTTTCTATACATATAAGTGCGATTGTTAATATACATTGTATACATATTGCCTCTTTTGTCACCATTTACCTCGATGGTGGCTTGATACAGTCATTTTTACCGCATAAATGTTGTAACTTGGTGGTATTTGGAGTTGTGCTCATTTTGAAGAAACTTTTCAAGCACATTTGGTGGTCAAGAGTTTCCATCAGCAACATGCTTGTGGGCCTCAATCCGTTACGAATAAAAATATTTAACCATTTGACAAAAAGTCGATCGCACATAAGCGGTGATAGGCAACTTTCTAGCACTTTTTTAGAACACCATTAAAGATTCAGAGCAATTAGAGGTCATTATACCATGCCAGACCCCATCATCATAGCATAGTACCCATTTCTCAACTGGAATGTTAGTTAGCCATTTTTGTATGCTTTCATTCAATTCTCAAATTGGTTCTATTATTTAAGCAAATTTTCTCTGCTAGTGTGAACAAGCAGCTTGGTGCATCAACTCCATGAAAGTATTGTTTTTGAAGTGAGTACGAAAGTTAGTTTTGACATGTCATAAACAAAATCTGTGATAAACAAACAGTGGTTGTAACTCACGGTTGTTCTCAACTGCTCGCATTATTCCTCTTGTTCAATCCAAAATCAAGCAAATCCCTTAGTGACCACAAATAACATGTCAGGATAAATTATATAAGAATCACTATCAATTTACCAAGCTTTCTTCATCAACAATAGCAAAAGTTAGGGGAAAAATATGTCTGGCTACATCAGCACCGATTGCAATAAAAATTCCTTGTAGTTTCTTTATTGAAATGTTTTGTAAATACTAATTATGGGATGATAGTGTTTGAAACCATCAATATAAGATTTAAATGCCCAGAAAACTGAATGGAAAAATATTAAAATCTCCAATGCTATTTTCAGTGTGTCTCCACTCCACAATGGTGCATAGATTATAGGATTGAAGTGCAAGTAAAATTTTTGACAATGTGGTGTACAACGGCTCTCAATTATTATATACTATTTCAATAGCTTTCATTCTAACGAACTAGACTTTCTTATATAATATGTTTACCCCAAGAGAGCACACATTCTTGATTATATCAAGGACTTGTAAAAAGCATTCTTTGTAATATTATTCTAAACCGAACGATCAACAATGTTATAATCCAAATTTGAATGACTCTTTAGTTGTATCTCAAGAAGCATGTGTGTTTCAAGTGTATCTTTGTAATCTCAAAATAGTCATATTGCTTCTTCAGTTTTGCATGAACTTTCCATAAACAATTTTTGTTTTTATAATAAAAATATCGGACAAACCAGCTAGTAGGGATACTTTCATATGCTTTGAGATACCTATATATACGAATAGACCAATATTTAACTGCATGTTGAACCCTTTCTTTGCTTGGAAAAGCCATTCCAACCTCTAACTCCGAAGTTCGATCATCAATTCAAACTGGTCATCGATAATCATCAAACTTGTCTATCATAGAATGTTTTTCATCATCAATGTCCTAGAAAATGGAATGTCGGTCATTACGTCATCCATACTAGCATCATGAGTGGGGTTCAAAGTCCCTCCATTACATTCACTACCACCCAATTCATACTTCTCATCACTATCATCACATGAACCACTGTCATTGTTTATCTCCAATCCTCTATTGGATCACCACGATGACACATATTATGACTTGTGTTTGTAAGTGGTAAGTTATTTATTACCTGCCCACTTGGCTCGAGAGTATAAACTTGCTTGTTAAAGGTTGCATCACTTGGTCCCTAGTGGAAATGAGAAGGCCCTAGAACAACCTTTTGTAGTGGCAAGCCTATGTCATTCATAGAATTCTACTCATTTAAATTGTCACCACTTGGAACCCTGTTGACGAAAAAGGCTCTGGTACAGCTCTTTGTAGTGGCAAGTTCATATCATTTGATATGAATTCACTATAATGCCACCATGGATCATTAAAATCTCCTCTCTACTTCTATTGTTTAGTAGTTGAGTGAATGACCCATTACTTTTTTGAGGAACAAATGATATATTGTCCCTAGAATCAAAATGATTAGAAATGGATTCTTGACTTATGATGTGCACCTCATGGCTACAAAGAGCCAGCAATACACAACAAGCGAACAAGACCTAAGACCTAACTTGTGAAACTTTTAGAATTGGTGAAATTTAGACCGATGGATGAAGTGTTGCCACAATTTAGAGTTCTACTAGATTGATAAAACTCAAAGGCATCACAAACTGGTCAAGTTTGATAAGCCCGTTGTCCTTTGAAAGAACAAAGAGATTGATTCACTCAAATTCTCAAGGACGTAATGTCACAAAATTCTCAACTTGTCTATTGAGGTGTTGGCCGAATGACCTATATTTAGAGTACAAAAATATTTTAAAAGGTAACAACTAAAATCCTTACCCTAATCTATTTCTAAAGAGGGGCAGCTAGTTTCCTTTAATTAATTAAAGGGCAACTTTACAAATAAAAAGAAAATTAAAAAAAACCCTATTTGTCACTGTTCACGGGACTATTTACTATTCATGTACTATTAACGGCACTGTTCATCCCTACTATTCACGATACTGGTCACGCACTATTCTGGGCACTGTTCACAGGTACTTTTCACATTTTGACCCATATGCTTGACGGGCTTAGATTAGATGTCATGGATTAAACCATTTAAGGTTTCTTTAAGACATTTAGACTTAACTCCTGTCATCGGACCCCATAATATGTTATGTCGGATCAAATGTTTGGCGAGTAGGTTGAATAGCTCTTGGATTCCCATCATTCCCCCTTTCCTCAAAAGGATTCATCCTCGAATCTTCAACAACATCCTTGGGATGAACTCAATCTACCTTAACCACGTTAGGGAGTAGAAGGAATAGTTTGGCTAGGGAAAATAATGTCTTTTCTTTTTAGCTCTTCTTAAGCCACTCTTGTAATAGCGTTTTACTGCAAATCTTTGAAGGCTCTAAATTTATATCAGAGTGTGGTGAAATTGACTTTCTCCAAACACAAAGTCAAGGTGTGGAGAATTGTCATCTTTGGCGTGCATATTTATGGCTTGAACAGTCAAAATATTATCAACCGATTCAGGCACTTGGTTTTGATAATCCCCACTCATTGGATTTGCCCTATTTGAGGCATCAGGTTCTTTTTCTGCTCAACCTTTTCATTTTTGTTGCTAATCTGGAGTTGATCTTCATAAACTTGTATATGGCAGATGTTTTCTCTCTGCTCATCATTTTCTACGGTTTGAGCACTAAGTGATCTCATGGTCACGAATGTTTCTTCTCCATTCGACGATCTTTCATTACTTACCACTGATTGCATAGACTTTAAGGTAGTAAGTGCTTCTCCCCTACCTTGGAAAACTGGAATGTCCATCTTTATACTTCCCAAATTTTCCATTTTTATACTTCTCAAAATTTTGTCAATTTTGTCAACTTGGTTTTGGCTCTTATGAGAAGTAGAAGCCCCATCGGACTCTTTACTGCTATCAGAACTTGAGAGACTTTTCTTTCTAGACTTTGACTTCTTTGACAATAACTTAGTGATGGACTTCATGCTTTCACGAAAAGTGTTTTCCAATTGCTCCATCTTATCGCCATTGGATTGAAGTCTTAATTGCAAAGTCTCAAGTTCATCACCTAAATTGGAATATCTTCGGCTCATGTGTTCCGCCCAATCTTTGAGAGTCTTTTGGTTAATTAGAGCTACTCCTTCTTTTGACATTATTCTTGCGAAAAGGTTAGTACAAACAAAATAAATAACAAGAATATGGAAAATTTGTAGTAAGGGTGTATATGAATATGCTATCGGTTATTTTTACGTCTCATCATTCACTCAAACAATCTCTCTCTAAGTTCTTGCATAGAACATCACACTTTACCAAACTTTAGGAATTTTCGGCCAAGAGATAGCTCAAATTAGGATTTATGAATTTAGGAAATAAAACTCAAGGAGGTTAACAAATTAGGAAACTACAAAAATATGAAATCAACTTGGAATTGAATGCAAATATGGAAGCTAAAAGGAATAGTAAACTAAGTAAATCCAACTACAAAGTGGACTTGAATAAGGAAACTATAAAATAGGAAACTAAATAAATCTAAATATGGAATCTAAGGGAAAGCAAATATGTAATAAAAAAGGAAAACACATATGGCATCTAGAAGGAAACAAATAGGAAAGATTACTAAAGAAAGGTAACTCTAAGAGGAAAGCAAATACAAATAGCAATCAATTCTTGTAAGTAAAATCAAATTAGGAAATAATTCTTGCAGCCCTTTTTGTATAAACAATTTTGGTCAAGAGAGGGCACTAAGGTGCAGAAATTTGTCCAAATAAGTTGCCAAAAGGTGCAGAATTTTCGTCCAAATAAGTTGCCAAAAAGTGGAGAATTTCAACCAAGTGGTACTAGCCAATTCTAAATCCAATTGCGATGAGGAAAGTTAATCACACTTGGATTTTTTTTCAGCAAGCCTCACGTTTATAGTTTCCGGTTTAAATCGGTATTTGGTTTTAGATTCTAAATAATTTTGGTTTTGTGCTAATAAATTTGAAATAGTTTTGGATTTATTAATTCAAGTGAGGGCCAAAAATTAGAAAGCAAAATAAGAATGGGATTCTTGTTTTGGCAGCCAATAAAATTTAGAAGGCTGAAATTTAGAAAAGTTCCAAAAATATATTAGAACTTGGAGTTCAAGTAAAACTCTTTAGAAGAAGTTTTACCCTAATCTATTTTCTATATATTTGGACTTATAATTTCAGCAGCCTTTGAACCAAAATGTGAACAACAAAAACACGTTAGTCTTGTTAAGCCATGAAATCAATTTTTCTTGTGAAGAAAAATTCTGCGGCAAAATAGAAAACCAAAAAGCCGACCTTCTCTTGCTTGTTTTGAAAATTATTTCAGCTATTTCTTGTGAAGAAATAGCAGCCGTTTTTCAAGAAAAAAAATAATCATCACTTCAGCTATTCTTAGAGACAAATATCAGCTAGCTCCTTGTCAAAGAAACAAGGAGGAAAACTGAAGCTTAGAGAAGCTTCAAACCTAAAAAATCAAAAGCAGAATTCTAGGCTAGCACTTTCGGATTTTGCTGCTTCCTCTTTTGGTTAATTGTGTGACAATTAACTTGGAACTTGGAGAAAATCATGTGGATACCATAGAGGCAAGGCTCTGCTGAGTGTTGCTGTAATTCAACGAGCAAAAGTCTTTAAAAGAAAGTTTAACTGCTATTGATAAGGTAAAATACTACACTACTTGTTTGAAATCTTTTCGTAGGGATCCTTGGAGGAAATCAAAAATTTTAAAATTCCACTGCATGCCATATTTGATTTCATAAAAACTAGTGATACACACAAGAAGGCCAATAAGGACCTTCCAATAAGACCAAGTTTCACAAACCCAGAACTTGAACGAGAACTGAATTAAAATATGATCTAGTGGAATCACAAGCACAATTTTGGTTAAAACTAGCAGATAGGTATAGTAGTAGCTATCTAACCGTCTAGGATATAAAGAAATGCACAATATGGTAAATTATGGGGTAGAAGGCACCACAACTCACCAGGATCAATTAGCAAGTTGATAAGTCAAAGAGCGCACAAGATGAACCTTGATGAGTTCAAAATTAAATCCAAGAACAAGAACTTAAGTTGTGATTTTTTTTTATTGATCTCATGCCTATGAATTTCAGCCATAAGGGGTTTTTATAAGAATAATAGCATCCCTTTTAGGTTCCACAATTTAAGTGGATTAGAATAAGTGGTTTGATGCCAAAAGGATTTGGCAACCAAACTCTAACATACTTGGACTAAAATTGAAAGACATAAAAATCCTAACACTAATATAATTTGGCCATACCTGAATTTTGGGCCATAGCGGTACCTATAATGTGAGCAAGTCCAAATAGTACAAATAAAAGATTAGAATAATTAAAAATAATTTAGCATTTTGACCTAGGGTTGTGATGCGCACCTCACGGCTATATGGAGCCGGCAATACGCAACAAGCGAAACAGGACCCAAAACTTAACTTGCGAAATTCTAGAACCGGTGGAATTGAGACCGAATGGATGAATCGTCGCCACAATCTAGGGTTCTACTAGATTGATAAGACTCAAAGGCGCCACAAACTGGTCAAATTTGATAAGCCTGTTGTTTTTCACAAGAACGAAGAGATTGAATCACTCAAACTCTCAAGGACGTAATGTCACAAAATTTTCTAATTCATGTCTTGGCTGAATGGCCTCTATTTATAGGGGTACAAGGATTGTAAAAAGGAAACAATTAAAATCCTAATCCTAATCTAATTTCTAAAGAGAAAGAGGCAGCCAAGCTCCTTTAAGTAACTAAAAGATAGCCTTAAACTAAAAAGGAAGCAAAAATCCTAAAGCCAATTGGACTTGGAAGTTTGGCCCTTTAAGGCTTACTTCAAGTTTACAAATTTGGCATTTAACTAAAAGTTACCTAATAATTTACTATTCACGGCACTATTCACAGCACCATTAATTATTGACATTTTGGCCCTTCAAGAATGAATAAATTCCTAAAATAAAGCCACAAAAATTAATTAAATAATCTTGGCCTAATATCACACTAGAATCCAGCCAAAGACTAGTGTTCTTCAAGCCGGACTTGCAATAAGGTAATGACTTGCAAGTCTTGGTTACATGCTTGATGAGCTCGGAGGTCATGAATTAAACCACTTAAGGTTTCTTGAACGCGTTTAGCTCGAGCCCTCGTCATCGGCCCCGTAAGATGCCTTAATGGATCAAATGCTTTGCGAGCTGACTTGTCAGTTTCTTGAGTTGGCTTGTTGGCTTCTTGAGTGTTGGCTTCTTGAGTCTCATCAGGTTGGGTGAAAACCCAAACCCCAAAAAAGGCCCTAGGAATAATACAAACCATAGGGTGTTTTGTCTTATAATTTAAAATGTAAATATTAAATTACAAAGAAGACTTAAATGTTGGCCCATAATCAACAACTCGAAGAACATTTACGATATTTAGCAACCTCCTTACAATACATTTACACTCGATACAATTACAATACATTTATACTTGATATAAAAAAAAGGAGTCTAGTTCTCAAATTTTAAATTTCTCTTAGTAAATATGTCCTTTTGTATGTTTGCATTCTAAGTGGCATTCTACTGAATTTGTGATTATTATTATTATTAACTATTGTATTAGTTAAAATGTACAAAAAATTTATAATTTCCTTATCTTTTTGTTATATGTTTTTCTTTCTGTGTGCAAAATAAAGAAAGAAATAGACAACCATTTCCATAAAGGTGATGAGAATAGTCCTTTTTGACTTATATGTAGACTAATAAAAGGAAGCAAATCATGTAACCAATGAAATAAATGGCCAAATTCTCAATTTAGGGGTGCAAAAAGTGAGGTGTTGAGTTGTTTGAGTAAACTATTATTTAAATGAAATTTTGTTACTTAAACAAGTTGCTTTGGGAAACACTAATGAGAGTAGACCTTAGTTAAAATGTGATTCTTTTGTGTGAATTTTAGTGCATTTAAGCAATGTGATCTATGTTTTAACTTATCTTTGTGATGATTGTTAGTTGTACACTATAATTTTGATATGACTTGGACAATTGCTTTTCGATTTTGCAAATAGGTTACTACTCATTTATGAGATTGCTCTTAATCTTGTGTCTTGTAGATATTAAGTGAACCTATATGAGTAAGGACAAGAATAAAAAGCCACAAAACCTAAGACTCATGAATAAAATGAGTACTCTAATGTCCGTGCTTATTAAATAGCTCAGCACCATTGCAACAAATATATGCCTTTCATATCTATAAGACAAACTAACATCTTGGAGAAAGTGATACATACCTAAAGGCTAGCAAGGATCTCCCAATATGACCAAGTTTTACAAGCCCAAAACTTTGCAAAGAATTGAACTAAACAAGTGATTTGGTGGAAACCACAAGCACAAATTTGGCTAAGGCTAGAAAATTAAGCACAATTGTAGATACCTATAATCATACATACAAGATGGAAAATTATGAGGTAGAAGGCCCCACCACTAGCTAAGAATCACTTATCAAGTTGATAAGTCAAATAGCGGCACAAGGTGAACCTTGATAAGCTCAAATCAAGTTCAAGATAAGAACTCAAGTTGTGAAAAAAACACCTCACAAATTTTTATTGATCTAAAGCTTGTAAATTTTGGCCATAAAGACCCTTTAGATCCTACAATTAGACTAGAATAAATGGTTTTATGTGACAAGAATTTTGCAACTAAACCTAACATACTTGCACAAAAATTGAAAGACATAAAAACCCTTATACTAATATAATTTAGCCATGCTTTATTTCGAGGGCATAATGGCAGCCAAGGACACTTCAAATCCTATTGAAACTACAAAAAATAAAAAAATAAAAAAATAAAAAAAATTAGGGTTTTATTGAGTTAGTTAGGGTTTAGTGAAGCTATAGAACCCTAAGAAACCCTCATATAAACCCTAGGGTTTTTCAAGTCTTTTAATTTAAAAATGTTGCTATTAAATTTCATAGAAGACTTCCATGCTGGCCCATAATCGATTACTCGAAGAACATTTACAATAATTGGCTTGTAGTTGTCGAGCATGGCAATCTCCTTGTCTTGGATTTCTTGAATTAAGTCATTTAAACCTTCTTTTAGTTTCTTAGCTCAAAGTTTAGTCATTGGACCATGGATGTTGCTTAGTAGATCCTTGGATGTTGAACTTGAACCACTTTGAGACATGATCTGAGCTCCTTTCAAGTCCAACTCAGATCGCTTAGCTCAGTCATTTCCCATTTTATCTTGTGCATTTGAGTTTTCATCAAAAAGCATGGTAAATTAAGTAAGATTGTTGTTGACAAGGGAAGGTTGGTACAAAGTCATTGAAATTCTGGGGATAAATATATTGGACACTAAGCTTACTTGATGTTTATACCTCCACTACACACAAAAATTTTTTAAGGTGACAAATGAGTATTTTTTAGTAGTGGTGACTTAAAAAGATGAGCACTAAATGAGTAAGCACCACTTGAGTTGTGGCTATGCATCAAAAACTTCTAAATAGTTGGAAATTTTGAGAGTTGAAAATTGACTTTACTTTAAACAAATTTAGAAATTGGGTGCTATCTTCTTTATTTTACTTTAGCACCCTTGTGTTTTAATTTTTTTATAAGGCTTAAATGCTATAATTTAACTCTACTTATTTGAGAAAGAGCAAACGTTTAGGTTCTCGGGAATTTGATGAGAATGCAAAAACACTATCTAAATGGACTTTAAAATAATTTTTTTAAAATTATTTATTGAGTTAAATACATGTTAATTTTGTGTTTTTATATGCTTTTAGGTAAAACATTTCATAGGCATAAGAAAAGTCATAAAAATGACTATTTTTAAGGAAATTCCATGAACGGTGCAATCTACAAGTGGAAAGTGATTGAACATGAAAAAGGGGAAGTTTGGAAGTTATATTTCAAAAGATTGTTTATCTTCTAGTAATAAACCAAATGGGGAGATCTTGGATGATTTGGAAATTTCTTTGAATGTGCTTCAAGTCTTACATTTTGAGTTTCTCATAAATCAGTAAGCATCCAAGTCAACATTGAGGTTGAAGCAAATATATGATGAGACTAGTTAATAAGTGACACATTTTTGGAGAATTGCTATATTTGAGTTACAAAAATCTAATTCCAAGATTCTTAAAATATTGGAAAACTAAAAGAAAAGTTACAACTATTATTCAGAACTTGAAGCTAGATTCTACCTGAAAGAGCCACAAAAAGTCAATAGAAAAAAGTACTAGTGTATAAAACCATAAGAAGGTAGAAAAAATGAAAGTTTGAGTGTGGTCGTGCTACCAGCATGACAAAGTGTCTAGAAATGCCAAAAAGGTCAAAAATCAAATATTCAAAACCAAGGTGTTGAATATTTGATTTTTGACCTTTTTGATATTTTTAAACACTTTTGTGCGAACTTAGCCTCTTCTTATTAGGTCTATAGGTGCAAACTCCTACAAATACTCCTTATAGGGATTATTTTCACCACTTTTGTACTTTTAATAGAAAAGTTAAATCTTATAATTAAGTAGGACTTGAAGTTTAATTTGTGGGTTTGATTTCTTCATATTAGGGAAGTCTTTTACGCTTAAATTTGAATATTTTGCTCTATTTCTTTAATTTATGGTCTTTTTATTAGTTATGAGTAGCTCAATTTTTATAATTCTTAAAATTTGATGATGGGTTGTTAATATCTCTCTTTAGTGTGTTAATTTATGTTATGGGTTATATGAATTAAAGTTTAATATCAAGTCTTAATATGAGATGCATGCAATTTATTGAGGCTTTATAGATTATAGGGTCATGGGTTTTTATGTTTGATCATTGATTGTATGAAAAATTAGACCTTTGATATTAGAATTATAATATCTTTAGCTTGGGAATAGGTAAAGAGAATTGATGGGTTTTTAATTGTCAATTATTGTTTAGTTTAATGGCTTGGTAGAATAAGAATATTTGTCATATCCATTCTATTCTAGCAAGTAGGAACAGAAGTTAGAGAGAAAAATAGAGAATTGCTATATGCTTGAGTGCATAGATAAATTGACTCAATTATTGAAAAATTAACACTTCCTTAATAATTTATGAGGACTCCTTATAATTATTGTTTAGTTCCCTTTGATCTAGTCTTTAGAGTACGTTAATTCAATTTATTTCTTTAGTTATTTACTGTCATCTTTTTTTCTCAATTTAAACATTATTTACTTCGAGTAATAGCTTACTGGAGGATTGACCATACTTCCACTAGTGCAATTTATAGACGTATATTTACTTTCATATTGTGTAAAATTAGGTTTTATCACTTGATTATTTTTGTTATATCTTTGTATCCTAATCCACCATATCAGAGTCATATCAAGTCACACCATGGTGTTATTGTCCAGAACCTGTGGAAGAATTAGAGAAGGTTTCCCATGGTTTGACCTATGTCATGCCGTAGTGTGATGGGTGGTGTGCATAGTTTACATTTTTAGTCTCATGGGGTTGGCTATAGTGTGGAGCTACATGATATGATGTTCCAACACATTTCTAGGATTTTTCACATGTTTAGCTCTTAAAGTTTGTGCCAATTTTAAATATAACTCCTTTGACTATCATTCAAGGAATTAGTCTATAAAAAGACATCAAGAAAAATATCATTGAGCAAATTTTGAGAAAAAGAGAGAGAGGGAGACATACTAGTCTAGGGAAAGAGACTAAGAACTTAAAATTATGTTCGGCTATCATTCTTTCCCCCTTGCTATGTTGGCTAAGTCTTCTCCTTTGGAGTTGTCTTTTTTTGACCCTACGACATATTTCATTTATTTATTGTAAACTCTCATCATTATAATTTATTATAATTTTTCATATGCTTTGTGAAGGAATTTTATCCTATGATTGTTATTTGAGTAGAGTGGATTGATATAAAATAGGTTTTATTTATCAAATTGAACTTTTTTGGACAAAAGAATCCAATTCATACTCTATTGCTTATTTTTGAAGATTGTGCTGTCTATGGGTGTGATTCTGATGCAATTAAACTTGTTCATGAATTATTGAGTTCTACGGAATGCAATCTAATTGTTATTTAAATGGGATTTAATCCATGGCAAATGGGTAATTGGAAAATTCATACTAAATTGAGTGATAAATATGTAATTAGATTTAGGGTTCCTTGGGGGATTAATGAGCAATTCCAAGTACTCCATATCAGTTTGTTGCACTTTCAACCACTGTAATCTTAAATCTTATTAATTTTTAGAGCAATTTTAGCTAGATTAGTCTTTCAATTTTTATTTTTCTTTTGGTTACCATAAAAACTTTTGATGAACAAACTCACAAAACTATTTTTATGGAGAGAATGACCTATGCTTGCCATAGTATTTCTTAATTACCTTATACTCTTGTGGTTAATTTAAGTGAACTTTTGGTACCTTTTGCCATAGGTGAACTAGGATGCCATCACAACTCTTGGTAGTCATTAAATTTTATCTAAATAATAGATGGTTACCTATTACTTAGGCTATTTTGGATAAATAACCAATGGTAGAGATGGTTTTAAGAGCTTGTCCAGATTGAACAGAAGATTGATACTGGCTTTCTCTCTACTTTTGTTTGTAATCAACAAACATATGATTTTAATAATTCAACTTAAAGATAATTTGAAATGAATGTATACCTTATTATTGGTAATCTATTTAGGGATTGAACAGAGTATTATTTAAGGTGTAGCCCAATGCTGCCAATAGGTGTTGCATTCAAGACAGGTACTAACATTTCAAAAAAGGCATTATGTTTGGTTAATAAAAATTATTCTTCTGGAAATTTCTAGGAGTGATAGCATTGAATTGTTCAACAAAATAATGGATTTTTTGAAGAGTGAACATCAAAATTGGTCACTATACTTTTCAAAACTTCTACTTTTAGTTAGCATACTTTTTCTTTCCCAAAAAATGGTCACTAAACTCTTAAGAGTGCATATATTGGATCACTTCATCAAAAACATATGCTAAACGAAACGGAAGTTGTTACATGTGTGATGAGTATAAAATTCATCATTCATTTTCTCTACAAATTTAACCTAGTGTTTAGTAGTTTTTATGTTTTCTTTCATTGTTTACATCTAATATATTTTAATGTTCATATGTTTGTTTTAGGACCTTATTTTATGAAAAAGTGGCCAAATAAGAGATACAAGTGTGAATCCAAAGGATTGGAATCAAAGAGGTTAAAAGAAGTCAAAAAATCAACAAGTCAAAGTCAATAAAAAATAGTCTTTTCTTCTTATAACTATTTGACTTTGAATTTCTATATATAATACGCCTAAAAATTTCTAGAGCAAAGTAGAAGGAAACCTTTTATCAAAGACATTGTCTAGTTAGGTTCCAAGAATTCAACCCCTTTGGGGGGTTGGGGCTAAGTTGAAGATCTTTTGAAGATTTCTTGGACTCCATGGATATAACTCTCTTGATAAGGAAGAAGAGCCTTGGAAGATGAAAACTTTAGAATAACTCTATGGTTTTAATCCTTGTGCCTTTTTGCTTTCATTATTTTAATTGTATTTTAGGGTTACAATTGAACTCTTTTATGTAGTTCGACTCTTTAGATCCTTTCTATATGTTGTAGATTGTTGATATATGAATTGTATACTCTATTTGCGCTCTAATTTGCTTGAATTGTTTGATTATCAATTGATTGTGTTCAAAAGTTTCATCAAACATTGACAAAGGGAGATGAGATTTAACCCAAATAGAGCAGCCCATGATTTATGGGTAGCAACCTAGAGTTTGTTGAGGGATGGGCACATACTCTCATGACATGGGTGGCCAATGAGGTATCTAATTTTAAAGACTCCTCAGCTTTGAATGCCCATAGACATATAGGTTTGATTCAAATTTTTGGAGATGTTCAATGGACTTTGACATAGACCACTGGATACATTAGGAGACTCAATCAACTATTCACTCAATCTAAGATATTAAAGGGGATAATACATTCGAATGAAGTAAAGGTATATTGTAATCCTATTTCTTACTAAGTATTTTTTGAATTGTTTCATAGATTATTTTGTTTTATTTTCACCAAGTTCATTCACTTCATTTGTTCATTATGCTTATTTTATGACATATTAGCTTGACTTTAGTGGATACAAGGTTAGTAAAATTTCTTGTGAGATCAACCCATGCTTGCCTCAGTGTTACTTCTATAGTTACCTATTACTATGGTGGTTTAGGATATAAAAATATAACACATATACCACAAATAATCAAATAATAATGAACCTAAGTCCTTACAACAAGAATGCAAGTATATATTTGTTGATTGCACTAATGGAAGTAGGGTCGATCCCATAATAAAATAAAATTAAATCACTAAAGCTATTTACTAAGATCAAATAGACTCAGTGTAAATAAACAAAAACAATAACTAGAGAAATACATAAACTAATGCACTTTCAAAATGACTATATCAAAGAGAACTAAAGTAAGAATTATGTGAACCCTTTGGGAACTTGTCTTGAAAAGACATAACTTAAATAGATGGCCCCTAGAACAACCCATTGAAAATTTGAACTATTTTGTTTGGAGGTGAGAAAAACCTCAACCCCAACCCAACAATGTGAATTGAAACCTTGGAATCAATATGTGATAAAACAACTCCACACATCAAAGGAACAAATCTTAACTTGATGAGTTGTAAGAGTAACACAAGGACAACCTTAATGCACTCAAAAGTGCTCAAAAGAACTTAGAATTGTGCATACCTCACAAAATGAAAATTTTACTATCCAAAATTTGCTTATGGTGACCGATCGTAATGTCCTTTTATAGGGCAAGGGTTAGTCTAATCCTTATAAGAACAAACTTCTAATTTGTAGCTAAATATATCTTATAATTGGTTGGATTAAATGTTCTATAAGAATCCAACCTTTGAACCTAATTCTAAACTAATATTAAATTAAAAATTTGGCCTCAATACAATTTGGAAATCTTTTAGGAAGACTCATAAAAAGTTGGCCATATCTAGTTGTTTTAGACTATGATAAAATAAAGAAAACAATACAATTGGGTTTACGGTTGTCAAAGAGCCCTAAATTTTGGGCACAACTAGGAAAATCCGTAATTTCAGCCATGCCCTTAATTTGAGATTCTAATTTGGGTTTCTAATTATTTAAGGTCTTAAGTACTAGGCTCATTGGTAATTATATTTAAAATGTTAATCAACTTAGGCTTGTAATTACCAATCTTGGATACTTCTTTAACTTGAACTTCTTAAATAAGCCCATTAAGAGCCTCTTGTAAGTCTTTTAGCTCTAACCCTTGTTATTGGCCCATGAGCACATTTTAAGTGAATTTTGAATACTTTTTGAGCCCAAATCCAAACTCATAATGATGTAGCAAAAATTATGACCACCATGGAATAGGAGTTGCATCATTCCCCCTTTCCTCGAAAATATTCGTCCTCAAATCTTTAACAATACCTTTGGGGTGAAATCAACATTTTTTGACCACCTTAGAGCGTGGAATGAATAGTTTTACTAGGGAAATCGATATATTATTAGTCTATCTCTCCTTAATCACTCTTGCAGTAGTTTTTTACCACAAAACTTTGAAGGCTCCAAGTTTGGCAAAGTGTGGTAAAGTTGTCTTTTTCCAAACATAAAGTCAAGTTGGGGAACTTTCAAAACTTTAGGAAATCGAATTGTTATGGAAAATTCAAACCAAATGGATTGTCACCCATTTGAGGGATAGAACATTAGATTCACTTCGTTCCCAAAGAGGAAATTTGAAATCAACTTGCATATAGAGCTAACGATGAGGATGCAAAGGACCTTCAAAGGCAAATTGATGAACTTTTAGCAAGGGAAACAATTCAAAAAAGCTTGAGACATGTGTTGTATTAGTGATTATTGTTTTTTAACCCTGTGATTGGATTTGTTTGCAAATGAAAGGACTCCAATAACACTATTTATAGCAACTACCATTTCGATTAGTTAAAAGAAGTTTCATAAAAAAAAATAGGAGTCACTTCTTCTTCTTTTTCTTGCTCCGGTCAATAAAGTCATGAAATATTTCAATTTATATATTTTTATAAATGAATTTATCAGGACCAATACATAGTTTTCTTTTAGTCTTTCTAGGATCGGGTCTAATCTTAGAAGGTCAAGGGGTGGTATTACTTTCCAATCCAATTTATTCTGCCTTTTTGCTGGGATTAGTTCTTGTTTGTATATCCAATTTATTCTGCCTTTTCACTGGGATAAGTGAAGAGATAGATTTCTAGTGCAAAGATGATCGAATTTGTGTCTAAGAGAATTCTCAAATTTGAGAATGAATCCTTTCGAGGTGAGGGGGAATGATGAGAACTCAAGTGCACAAGGTTAAATAGGATATGACAAAGCTAACTGAGCTAAGTAGTTGGACTGAAAAGGAACTAAAGTCAAGTCTTAAAGTCACTCAAGTTCAACATTTAAGGATCCACTAAGCAACATCCATGATCCAATGACTAGATTTTAAGCTAAGAAACTAAAAAAGCTTTAAATTGCTTAATTCAAGAAGTCCAAGTCAAGAAGGTGGTCAAGCTCGACATCTACAAGTCAAGTGTCATAAATGTTTTTCAAGTTGTCGATTATGGATTAACATTTAAGTCTTCTTTATAATTTAATTACATTTTAAATTGGAAGACTTGAAAACACCCTAGGGTTTATATTAAGGTTTCCTATGGTTTCTTAGTGTTCAAGGTTTCACCCAACCCTAACTCAAAAACCCTAAAATTATTTTTATTATTCTTAGTGTTTTTATTGTCATAATTTCAATAGGATTTAAAGGTCTTGGCCACCACTAATAGCCTAAATTGTAGGCATGGCTAATTTATATTGGTGTTAGGATTTTATGTCTTTCAATTTTAGCATAAAACCACTTATTCTAGTCCAATTGTAAGACCAAAATGGGTGGCTACAACACTTAATTAAACACCTTATGGCCAAAAATTTTAAGCATAAGATTAATAAAAAAAATTAATTTTTTTTTCACAACTTAAGTTTTTGTTCTCAAACTTAATTTGTGCTTATCAAGGTTCACCTTGTGGCACACTTTGACTTACATCTTGCTAATTGATCCCAGTGAATTATGGCAACTTCCAGCCCATAATTTGTCATATTGTACATTTTTTTAATAGCCTAGAGTGTTAGGTAGCTACTATTATGCCCAACTTCCTAGTTTTAACCAAAATCATTCTTGTGGTTGCATTGAATAACGTTTTAGTTCAATTCTCAATAAAGTTCTGGGCTTGTGGAACTTGGTCGTATTAGGTGGTCCTTACAAGCCTTCAAGTGCATATCAAAGAATTATAATGAGTTCCTAAGAAATGGCTAGAGTAGTATCAATTTCTCAATAATTAGGTCAATATAGTTGTGGGATAGGGTGATTATCTATTTTTCACTCTAAATTGTATTCCTAGTTGCTACAATAAAATGGATATAGAAATATTCTTATTCTACCTAACCATTAAAATGAATAATGGGTGATTATCCATTTTTCACTCTAAATTATATTCCTAGTTGCTACAATAAAATGGATATAGAAATATTCTTATTCTACCTAACCATTGAAATGAAAAACAATGACAATTAAGATCCCATGAAGATCAATGTTCCTAGACTAGAGATATTATGATTCTAATATCAAAAGACAAATGCTTCATAAAAATCAATGATCAAATACAAAAACCCATAACACACAATCTATAAAGTCTCAATAAATTACTTGCATCTCACATCAAAACTTCAAATATGAATAATCTATCATCAAATATTAGGAATTATAGAAATTTTGCCACTCATAACTAATGAAAGGACCACCAAATTAAAAAACAAAAAAAGAGAAAAAATTCAAGTTCAAGGTGTAAGGGGCTTACCTTAATAATAATAAAAAAAGAAGTCATACCCAAAAATTAAATTTTGATTCAAAAGCCAAAATTTTAAAAAATGGAGGTTCCTTTTTGTCAAAGCAATGAAAAAGTCATACTTAGCATCAATATCTAATTTGTCTATAGAAATAGAAATATTGTGAAATAATCCTAAAATGAGTATTTATGGGAGTTTAGATCTAAAGGTTTCATAATAAGTGGCCCAAACCAACACAAAATGTCTAGAGATGTCGAAAGGTTAAAAAAATAATAATTTCTACACTTAATTTCTAGCTATGTGAGAGGGTCAAGCTACCAATATGGTGGTAATATGACTAGGCCCAACGCTTCTCCTTTTCTATGTTCTCATGGTTCATTCATTGGTGTTTCTTTCTGTCAACGTTTCTCGTCTATTCGAACTTGAACTAGGCTTCAACATCATAATATAAGTTATAGCACATCCTACTAGATTTCTGATGCTACGAGAATTATCAAATTTGAATTTTCCATCTAAAAATATGGCCATTTTCCCAAAGCATGTCATTCATTAACTAGTCTTGTCATATCTTCAATTTTTCATCAATTTTGACCTAGATGCCAATTATTTTAGAAGATTTCCAAAGCATCCATGATCCCCCATTTGGTTCAATAGAAAAATGGAAGGACTCTTTTGAAGTCTAATCTCCAAATTGCGACTTTTGCGTATTTAAGCACTTTCCACGTATAGGTAGCACCATTGATCAATTTTTCTCAAAATTGATTATTTTTCTATTTTTTTGTACATATAAAATATTTATACCTAAAAGCATATGAAAACACAAAATTAGCATATATTTGAATCAATAAATGACATAAAAATTTATTTTAGAGTCCAGTTAGATGGTACTTTTACACTCTCATCAAAATTTTCCCAACTTGAACCTTTACCAGTCCTTACATAAATAGAGCTAAATTAAAACATTAAGGCCTTACTAAGGCAAATTCAAATTTACTAAAACATTAAGGCCTTACCAATACAAATTCATTTCTTTGGTTAAATAATTTGCTTCATTTCATTAGTCTACATCTAAGACAAAAAGGCTATTTTATCACTTCCATTGAGACTTTTATCTATGTCTTTGCCTATTTCACACAAAAATGATAAAACAAAAAAATAAAGAAAATTATAACACTTTTGTACATTTTAACTAACAGTATTATTAACAATGCTAATTGCAAATTTATTTGGATGTCAATTAGAATGCAAATACATAAAAGAAAATATTTCTTAGGAATAACTTAAGGTTTAAAAATAAACTCTCCTTTTTATATCAAGTATCAATGTGCCAATAAGTCTAACTCAACCTTATCCTTGCTTGAATGCCCACAAACTCTTTTAATCCTATCCAAAATTTTTATCCTCACAAATTAAAAAAAAAGAAAGTACAATAAAATTCATTTGGTTCATTATAAAGTAAAAGAAAATGAACACTAAAAAGAATACAGAACAAAAAAAAAAAAGGCATTAAATTCCTAAACATCCCATAGCATAAATAAGTAAAAAATATATATAGAAAATCTGTAAAAATTTTTAGGTCAACCAGTTCCCTCCCCAAATTAAAATGTGCATTGTTCTCAATGCATCTCTAAAATTCCACACAGGACTAGTTATTGTACACATTGCCCCTCCACCAAAATTAAACTAAAGAATCAATAGAATTTTAACCAAATTAAGTATTAGAAAGGATAAAAATATGATTCAAGGGGAAATACCAATTGAGAACATCTAAATCAAGATCAAGTGAAACCCCATATGTAAAATGAAAAATTATTGTTGACTTTAGAGAGTACCACTTATTTCTTTCCCACGCTATACAAAATCTAAAAAGAAAATTCCCTTTAACTTTGCTCGCAAGCTTATTGCACAATTCATCACATTGGAAACAAAAGAAACATAAGGGAAAAAATGTGTACCAATAGAAGGATACCATTTAAGGCAAATAAGGTTGGAGTGGAGATCTTTATTGTGGTTTAGGGATGGGTATTGTGACAAGGAATGTGCATACCTTAAAGAGTGAATAAAAGGAATAAAGTCAAGTTAATGACGATATATCTAGAACTACTTCTATTTCTGCTCTTTGCATTTTTTTAGTATTTTGATTAATTTCATAGGTTTTGTTGTTTATTTATTGTCATGGACATATTAAAATTAGAATATGAAGTTTTAAGAAAGAAATCCTAAAATAGGTGTTGGGTGCACGATTGGTAGGACAGTTCATGTGAACGCACAAAGGGCTACCACTAGTCGTGTGCACATGCCCACTCCCCCGCCAAAGCATGCACAAGCCCCATAGTGCATGATCATGTCTGCGTGGTAGCTAGGGAGGGCCATAAAGGTCATTGGTGACCTAAACCCCAACACTACTCATATTACCATTCAGGCAAATGTTAGGACTTGATAATTAAAGTTTCTACATTACTTTTTAAGACTTGATGATAATGAACATAAATGATGGTTAAACTTATATATTATAGTTATAGACTTGCGTAAATTAACAAGGCCACATTGATTCTTGAATTATCATCTGTGTTTATATCAATATCTCATTGCTTTCATGACGCATAGACATCTACTTTGACTACATATCCTTACTTTAATTTTGGGAGAAAAGCTCATTAGTATCATTTTGAGTGTTCAATTGCTCTTGCATTTTGCATTGATA
Source organism: Gynochthodes officinalis (assembly GCA_020080225.1). Classification (NCBI taxonomy): domain Eukaryota; kingdom Viridiplantae; phylum Streptophyta; class Magnoliopsida; order Gentianales; family Rubiaceae; genus Gynochthodes; species Gynochthodes officinalis. The sequence goes on along the minus strand of CM034619.1, from coordinate 38,016,043 downwards.
GGATGAATTTTGAAGTGAGCAATGAAATACTATAGAGAATGCTAAAACTAATAGAATTTAGTCAACTTCAAAATAAAGGTCATTCTTGGAAATAAGAAGAATATGGCTATCATGTCATGCTAGGCAATTGAAAATGAGCCACAAAATAAGGCAGTCCTTAAACTTTAACCTTTTAGTCTTATGCATTAAGGACAACATACAACTTAAGTTTGGAATAGTGATTTTGACTTGGTATTCTTAATTTAGACTTTGATGAGTTGATTGGGTTAATTAGTTGAATTGGTTGAACAAGAATGTTTAATTTCTTTGATTTTTACTTTTGTTACGTTTCATGCGTAGGGTGTAGTCTTCCTTTCACTTTACTTTCTTCATTTAAAAATGTACTAAAATGTTAAAATTTTTATATTTTATGTGAAATAAGTAGAGAAATAGATAAAAACTTCCTTTAAAATAATGAGATAGTCATTTTAGGCTTGGATGGAGACTAATGAATGGAAGGAAATCATGTACCCAATGAAATAAGTGGCCAAACTCTTAACCAGGATGTGAAGAAAACAAGTTGTTGTTTCTTTAAATAGCTATTATTTACATAGAAAGTATGACGCCTTAAATGAGTTGTTTAAAGCACTTATGTTGGAAAGACTACTGATGGTTGGCATTATGAATAATGTCATACTTTGATATAAATTTTGATGTTTTGATGCAATGTAATCCATGATTCAATCTATCTCTATGATAATTATTAGTAATTTATCATATTTTGACATGAGTTAGGCACTTATTTTATGTTTATATAAATATGTTGCTACCCCTCTATTGATTATTCTTAGTCATACGTTTATTTGGAATACTAACCTAAGTGAATTGGTATGACTAAGAACGGGTAAAAGGATCCACAAAACCCATGGAAAGTAAGTAAATAGAAAGAGTACTCCAAGTAAAATGTGACTTTGTTATTTAGCCAAATGCCTGTGCAACATGGGCAAAGATTTCGTGTCTAAAGTGCAAAGTAACAACTTGGATGCAAGAGTGATAGAAAAGAGGGAATAAACTCTCCAATCATCTTAAAATGGTGTAGTACTTCTCTTTTTGTCAAGGAAATTGTTGTTGATAATGGGAATTTCTTGCTTATTTATCAAAATTTCCAAAAGCTTGTAGTGGACATAACTGTACTTGCATGAACTAGGTAGTACCCATTGTACACCCGCACACAACTGGTTTAAGGTAATATCTGAGTACATGATTGTTGGATTATGCCCTTAGGACTGATAACTCTATTTTATTTAGGGCATTTTTATTAATTTTGGTTAGAAATTGGCTTGTGTTTTGATTTGTTTTTACATATTTTGGCCAAATTTTCCTTTGATTTTATGATTACCAAGTTATCTAAAATTTTTGTATAACTTTTGAGTTTAATCCCAAATTTTCTTCTAATTTGAGGATCAAAGGACTAACCAATTATCTTGGGACTATTTTATTATCAAAAGACAAAGCAAAAAGGAAAAGAAGGAGCTACGGGACAAGAAAGACTAGCTCAAGAAACACCACAACAAGAGAAAGGAAACCGTGCTGCATTAGACAAACTTTTTCAGCTACAAAAAGGAAGCAAAAGCTGGTAGCACAATTAGAAACAAAAGGACAAAGGCAATTCCTTTACTAGTAAGAAGACAAAGCCATGCTGTACAAGAATTAGGAAATAAAAGTCAGAAACAGGAAAGAAGAAACCAAGCTGAGCACAAATTAGGAAACAAGGAATCGGGCAGCAACAAATATAAGAAGACTATTGAAATTTGGAAACAACATACGGCTGGGATTTGGAAACAAGGAGACAGAAGACAACTCCAATTAGGAAGCAAAATACAACTACAATTGGAAGACAAGATTGGAAAGCAGCCATCAGGAGAAAACTATAAAAACCAGAGAAGAGGAGCAGAATGGAGAGAGAACAGCTGCCTGACTTCTTTTCCTTTGTTTTTCTTTTCTTTCATTAGTTTAGGAGTTAGGAGCAGCACTTCATTCGTTTCTTCTTTTTCTTTAGCTTTAGTTTAGATTTAGCAGAAAATTTTCTTTTCTTTTTCTTTCTGTTTTCTTCTTTTTTTAGTTAGATAGAGCAGCAGCCACCTTTCTTCTCCATTCTGTTTTTATTTTCTTTCATTAGTTTAGCAGAATTGCAGTAGCTTCTTCTCGGTTTTCTTTAGAATTTTAGTAGCTTTCCTTTCTTTTTCTTAGCAGAATTTCAGTTGTTCTCTTGTGTCTTCTTCCTGGATTTCCCGTCAATTCTTTGTCTTTTCTTTTTGTTGTCTTTAGTAGTTTAGTAAGCCAAATAGAAGCAGCCGCCAAATTGGACTTTGGTGCAGCCAACTCTTTTTCCTTTGGAGCTCACAGACAAGAAACACAGCAGCAGAATTTTGTTTTGGACTTCACTTATCGGTTTTGTCTTTCTTGTTTTTCTTTAATTAGTTTAATTTAGTAATTTTAGTAGTTTTATTTCTTGTGTTTTGTTATGAATTTCTAATTGTGTTTTATTTTCAAGTATTAAGTATTTTATAGTTTTTGTATTTATTAAATATTGTTTACTTTAATTTTCAGAATTTATTTTAATTTTAATTATGTCTATTTTTATTTTTGTTGTTAGTTTAAATTTTATTATGTTCTAATTTCTTTTGTTAGAGGTTAGATGGATCTTAATTATGAATAATTAATTTTTACGACTTGTTCATGCAACCTATATTTCAATTATGAGTTTAATATCATGTTCTTAATCCTTTTAGGTGATTGATCACCACCCAATTGATTTTTGATACTTGTTTGATGCCGTGTGGAGATGACATGCATGTGCTCATGTGATATTAAACCGTGAATTCAATTTAGACGGTAATAATCTAGGTTGTTCACGTGGTTTCGGTAGTAGAACTAAGTCGTGGGTACTTAGATTGAATCTGGGAATTTCCATAATTCCTAATGCATTTAGAAATCTAAATTCACCTAGACCAAGTGTGAGTTGATTTTAATCCAAATAGGTTTATTAGACCGATGTTGGCTATTAATTTACATTCAGGAAATTTCACCATCATAATTTGGAATTTAATTTAATTGCATGGCAAGTCAAGAGAGTTAATTAGGATTGATTAAGTGAAATCGAAGTCTCTAACATCTTAATTAATTTGGTAAATTTTTAGTATTTGTTTATTGTTATAAATTTTTTATTCTTTGTTAGTTTAGTTAAATCACAAGAAAGCACTTTGATTGGTTAGCTTTGTTTTACAATTAATCAAGTTGGTAAGTAATTGGTTAATTTGATTCAATCCTCATGGGAACGATACTTTACTCACTACTTTATTACTTGTTGATATTGTACGCTTACAATTCACCGAACAAGGACTAATCATATGAGGATTGTATTGACATATCAATATTTTATCATTATGTTTTAATTTATGAAAAATTTGTTGTTATCATATTTTATTCCAAATCTGAGCTTTATGAATGAATATAATAATGTCCTAAGAATTTAATTATTCTAAAGTTATCCCTAGTCAAGTATTATCATTAAATGGGACAATGATAATGCATTAAAACTAATATGTGTAATGACTGATGAAATTTGTCATGATATGAGATATCAAGTCAACACAGGTATATGTTAGAGAATTATGTACTGGATCGACCCGCCATTAGAAATGCTACATGGGTTATTATATGAAGTATTATAAGCATTTCTTATAGTGATGATAGTGTAAGTGATCCTTAGAGTTGAGGTCACCAGAGATCCCAACATGAGGAGTTGCATGGTTTGATGCTACTAAACGTTACCCGTAACATGGTGAACTATAAAAGTGGCAATTGGATATGTACTGAATCATGTGGTGGGATGTTGAGTGATCAAGATAGTATTTGCCCCTCCTAGATAATAGGAGTGATATCTTTGGGTCCCTTATTCAAGTGAGACCATAAAATACATAGCCGTGCTCAAATTAGTCAATATGTGATATCGAGCTCATTTGCTTAGATGTGTTTATTTGGAAATCAAAAAATGCAAAGATTGAACTATGTGAGTGCGACACGCTTCATGGCTCATGTTCTATCAAGATATCTAGGGCAAAATGATTGAATTACATGGTAACATTTATCACAAAAAAAAAATAATATCGAATTACTAACATTCTTGTAACTTAGGTAGCATTGATGTGTTGCTAGACACCACTCAATGCTTATGGCATAAAATAGATTTTATGTCATTACCAATTTTATAAGAACCTATAGAGTCACACACTTAGACCATATCCAAAAGAAGTGTAAAATTCATTTGATGAATTTTACTTAATTTAAGAATCATATTGCGAATAGGACTCTATAAGGTTTCCGGTTTAAATCAGTATTTGGTTTTGGATTTTAAATGGTTTTATTTTGTGTTAATAAATCCTAAACAGTTTTGGATTTATTCATTCATGAGAGGGCCAAAAATTAGAAAGCAAAATAAGAAAGGGATTCTTGTTTTGGAAGCTAATAAAATTTGGAAAGCTGAAATTTAGAAAGTTCTAAAAATAGATTATAACTTGTAGTTCAAGTATAACTTTTTAGAAGAAGTTTTACCCTAATCTATTTTCTATAAATTTGGAAACAAAAATTTTTTTTGAAGGAAATTTTTGCAGCAAATCAAAACCTCAAAAACCCAAACCTTTCTTTCTTGTTTTCAGTAAATCTTTTTTAGCTTTTCTTGTGAAGAAATAGCATCAAATTTACAAGAGCACAAGGATCTTTTTAACTAGTTTTAGAGGAAAATCACCAGCCACTCCTTCTGTTAAAGAAACAATAAAACCAAAGCTTGGAGAAGCTTCAAAACCAGAAAAACCAAAAGTAGAATTCTTGGCTAGCACCTTCAAATTTTGCTGCTTCTCTTCTTGGGTTAAGTGGCAATTAACTTGGAATTTGGAGACAATCATGTGGATATCATAGAGGCAAAGCTCCATTGGGTTTTGCTGTGATTTGACGAGCAAAAGTCTTTAAAAGAAAGTTCAACAGCTACTGGTAAAGGTAAAATCTCTTAACGACCGGTTTGAAATAACTTTGTAAGGATCCTTGGAGGATATCAAAATTTTAAATTTCTATTGTGTGCCATATTTGATTTTCTACAGTGGTATCAGAGCCAGGTTATGAAGGCTCAAATTGTTTTTATGTGAAAACATGTTTATTTTCTTAAATTGTTCATGAATAAGCATGTTGAAAATTTGGATTATGTGAAGTTGTTCATCAAATATGAATTTGGATTTAAACATATATGATATGTTTATGTTTATTAAATCAACTTAGGTTATTCTTTAATATGTTGTTTCTAGATTTGAATAATATTTACATATATCTATCTATCTATCTATCTATCTATCTATCTATCTATATATATATATATATGTACATGAATATGCATGGAAGAACCAAAGTTTAGCTTTTTTGGATTTTTTTGGCTAGCCTTCGGGTTTTTCAAATTTTCTTGAATTTTAAGTTTTGATAAATTTATTAAAATTGAAATAATATGTGTTGAATCATATTGACTTCAAATTATATGATGTATAAGGATGGCTTCATATTTTTTTAAGAAAATTTGATCAAGTTCGGTTTTTGTGCTTGTGCTAGTTTCGGTTTTTTCAGAAAACCTTAGCTTCGGATTTTGCAATTTCTTTTGGGGCCACTTTGGTTTCAATTTTAATTTTGAGGCAGAAATTAATATGCGATATATATATAATATTAAGGCCAAATTATATATGTGATATATAATAGTTCCAACTTGAAAATTTTGGGTTTACTGAAATTTTGGAAGGCTTGGATTTCTGAATTTTGAATGGTTCAATTTTCTGAATTCTTTTTGGCCGAATTGCACATTATTTTGAATTTTTTTGTGACTGGTTGGAATTTAATATATATGATATATTAAGTTGAGGCCTAAAATATTTGATATATTATTCACAAAATTTTCAGTGATCATGTTTGGCAAGAAAAGGAATACGTATGATGTGTTTCATCTTTGGCCGAATTGAACATAGCTTTGGGTTTTTATTATGGCTGAAATTTGAGATACGTATCATGTTATGGCCGAAAATATATGAGATATATTTTTCACAAATTTCTAATGAGCATGAATGGCCGAAATTTGCATCTTAAACCCGAACTTTCAATGCATAATGTATTATTCGAAACCCTAATATTTGATTAAATGTTAATTGTCATAAATTAATTAGATTAATGTATTTAAGTATTGAATATGAATGACAATTGCATATGACATGCACATTATGTGATATTTGAGCATGGTGCATAGTTATAGCACTAAGCCCAATAGGATTGGATAAATTTTGTATTGATTTTTAACTACGACCCGCATATCATGCCTTGCTCTATTTTTCGGTTGTAAATTCTTTTCTCACCTAACTCTTCTTGAATGTAACTCAAGGTTTCTCTAAGGATGTAATAGTTAGATTAGAGATAGGACTAGACTAGAAATCTAGGAGGCAAGGAGTTGGTGACCATACAAGAAGAACTAATGAGGCACTTGGAGAAGATGCCGATACCCTTAAATTGACCTTCTGGTTCTCTCATTGGCTTGAGAGAATCAACTTAGTTTGGGCTATAACTATGTCACATTTATTTTATTGTTAATGTATGAGATGCATGCTATTTATGTTTATTGGTTAAATGTATAATGTGATTATGATTGTAATGATTAGTTAAGAAATTTATGTGATTAATTGAACTAATAGTTACAATAACCAATTTAAATAAAATGGTGAGAATTTAACAAATCCCTCAAACAAATATTATCTCTTAGATGCCTTCCAATGCCTAGCACTCATCAAGGCTTTGATTGACTGCGTGTAGGTTTGCCAAAGTAAGGTGCCGTGGTCAATCCTAGTGAGACACGACAGGATAATAATAATATCCAATTGCTAATCATTGGGTCTGATTTAACTAGGTGGGCTCAATAGGATTGAGACCTAGAGGCATAGAGTTGGGCCTTGGCTTATTAGATAAGTTAGAATAGGAGTTTTTCACCCAACTATCCAAGAGTTGTATGGGATACAATTGACAAAGTGTTGTCTATCTAAATAGTCGAGTTTTGGATGATTAGCCAATGCTAACTCAAAATTTGGTCAAATATAGATCTTGGCCCACTAGAAAGTTAATTAGATTAAATTTTCCAAATTAATATCGAGGTTTATTAATTTGGGTAAAATAGTGGGATTAAAATTTAATAAAAGAAAAAATTAAATATTTGTATTTATAATACTTATTTTGCATATTTCTGTAGTAGATAACCATGGCTGCAAACACTAACACTAGCACCATATCACTGTGATCTGTCCTTGAGAAGGACAAGTTGAACAGGACAAACTTCCTGGACTAGTATAAGGACTTGAGGATAGTCCTCAAGCAAGAAAAAAAAAATGTATGTCCAAGAGGAACCTTTACCTGAGGAACTTGAGGATGGTACTCCAAAAGCTAAAAGAGATGCTTACAGGAAGCATCAAATGACGCTCTAGACATTTCATGCCTCATGCTTGCTACCATGAACTCTGAGCTTCAGAAGCAACATGAGAATATGAAAACGTACGATATGATCGAATACCTCAAGGAGCTATATGAAAAGCAAGCTCGTCAAGCGAGATTTGATATCTCAAAGGCATTATTTTGATGCAGAATGGTAAAAGGAGCCCTTGAAAAGATTGGGTACATAGAAAGCCTTGAAAAATTAGGTTTTCCATTAGGCCGAGAGTTGGCTACAGATGTTATCTTGCAATCATTGATTGATAGCTATGGTCAGTTCAATCTTAATTACAATATGAATGAGATTGACAAAACTCTGCCACAGTTGCAAGGCATGTTAAGAACTGCCGAAGAAAACATGAAGAAGTCTAAACCCAATAATGTTCTGATGATCAATAAGGACGAGAAAAGGGTAAGGCTAAAATGAAGGGAAAGGACAAGAAAGTCAAGTCCAAGCCCTTTGCAATTGCACTAAAATCCAAATGAAAGGTTGCCAAGGAAGGAAACTGCTTCCATTGCGATGAGACCGGACACTAAAGTGGAACTGCAAGGTTTACCTAGAAGATCTTAAAAAGAAGAGGAATGAAAATTCCACTTCAAGTATTTATGTTATAGAAGTTAATTTATCTATTTCTTCTTCATGGGTATTAGATACCACATGTGGTTCACATATTTGTGTCAATGTGCAGGGATTGGAAGTAGAATATTAGCTAAATGCAAAGTCGACCTACGAGTGAAAATGGAGCAAGGGTTGCTGCATTAGCTGTAGGAACTTACGTATTAAATTTGCCCTCAGGGCTAGTTTTAGAATTAAATAATTTTATTATGTGCCTTTTATTTCGAAGAACATTATTTCCATTTCTTGTTTAGACAAGACTAGATTTTCATTTATAATAAAAGACAATTGTTGTTCCTTCTATTTAAATGAAATGTTTTATGGTAGTGCACAAATGGCTAATGGCCTTTATATTCTAAATCTTGACATGCCTATTTATAACGTAAATAACAAAAGGATTGAATTAGATAATTTAATCCAACTTATCTCTAGTATTGTTGTTTTGGCCAAATTAACAAGAATCGCATTTTCAAACTCCATAAAGATGGATTTTTGGACTCATTCGATTTTGAATAGGAAGAGACATGTGAATCATGTTGATTAGGTAAGATGCCTAAAACCCATTTCACAAAACATAATGAAAGGATGAGTGAATTATTGGAACTAATACATACGGATGTATGTGAACCAATAAACACAGAAGCTAGAGGTGGTTTTCAATACTTCATCACATTTACTGATGACTTCAATAGATATGGCTATGTGTATCTTATAAGATACAAGTCGGAATCATTTGAAAAGTTCAAAGAGTTTAAGAATGAAGTACAAAACCAACTTGGCAAGAGTATTAAAATACTTCAATCTGTCGACGAGGTGAATACTTAAGCTAAGAGTTCGATGACTATCTGAAAGAGTGTGGAATAGTCTCACAACTCACTCCTCATGGAACACCACAATGGAATGTTGTATCTGAGTGGAGAAATTGAAATTTGTTAGACATAGTTCAGTCCATGATGAGTCATGTAGATCTTCAAAATTTCTTTTGGGGGCATGCTATACTTACAGCCACTTTCACACTAAGCCACATTTCGTCCAAATCAGTTCAAAAGCCACTACATGAGATATGGATTGGGAAATGTCCTAGTGTGTCTTTTATGAAGGTTTAGGGATGTGAGGCTTACGTTAAACGTCAAGTTTCCGACAAACTTGGACCCAAATCTGATAAGTGTAATTTTTTGGGATATCCTAAAGAAATAAAGGATATTATTTCTATAATCCCAACAAAAACAGAGTGTTTGTTGCTCGAACTAGTGTTTTTCTAGAGAAAGAGTTTATTTCTAGAAAATCTAGTGGGAGACAATTAGAACTTAAAGAAGTTCGAGAATCACAAAATAGCGCTGAACCTGATGAGATGGAAATTGAGTAAACACCACAAGCCGTTGTGGAACAGGCATTTGCTCAAAAGACACAAGCCCACGTAGGTCCACTAGGATTTATCGTGAGCTGCAGAGATATGGATTTCTGGTAACTCAGAGTAGTGACATCTTGCTAATGGATCAATATGAGCCTACGACCTATCAAGACTTAGAGAAATGGCTTGAAACCATGAGATCTGAGATGGAATCCATGTATATAAACCAAGTATGGACTTTGGTTGATCCACATGAAGGGGTAAAACCCATGGGGTGCAAATGGGTATTGAAGAAGAAGACCGACTTGGATGGTGAGGTACACACTTTTAAGGGGCGATTGATCACTAAAGGTTTCAAGAAAGTTCATGGTATAGACTATGAAAAAACCTTTTCGCCAGTTGCTATGCTTAAATCCATTAGGATCTTGCTATGTACATGACACAACCTGAGGATTATGTCGATCCAGAAAATGCTAGAAATATTTGTAAGTTACAGCAATCCATTTATGGGTTGAAGCAAGCTTCTTGAAGTTGGAATCTTCGATTCGATGATGCAATCAAAGAGTTTGGTTTCATCAAGAATGAAGATGAACCTCGTATCTACAAGAAGGTTAGTGGGAGAACTGTTGTTTTTCTAGTATTGTATGTGAATGACATACTACTTATTAGGAATGACATCTCCTCTTTACAATCTGTAAATAACTGGTTGGGAAGTTATTTTTTCAATGAAAGACTTAGGTGAGACAACCTATATATTAGATGTCAAGATCTATAGAGATAGATTAAAAAGATAAAGTACTAAAGAGGTTTAGCATGCAAGAATCTAAGAAAGGGTGCTTGCCTATAGGGCATGGGATTACTCTCTCAAATGAACTTTGTCCTTCGACACAAGAAGAGAGATAACACGTGAGTAAAGTTCCATATGCGACAGCTATTAGATATATCATGTATACCATGCTATGTACTCGTCCTGATGTCTCATATGCTTTGAGCATAATGAGCAGATATCAAGTAGATCTTAGTGAACGTCACTGGATTGTTATAAAAAATATCTTTAAGTACTTGAGAAAGACTAAGGATACATTCTTGATATATGGAGGTGAAGAAGAGCTCAATGTAATTGGTTACACTAATGCAAGCTTCCAAACCGATAAAGATGATTATAAATCGTAGTTAGGTTATGTGTTTAGCCAAAATGGTGGTGTTGTGAGTTGGAAAAGTTCAAAATAGGCAACAGTAGCCGATTCTATGATAGAGCCTGAGTATATCGCTACTTTTGACGTAGCGAAAGAAGCCGTTTAGATAATAAAGTTCATAATTGAACTTGGAGTTGTATTTAACATTGCCCATCCAATTGAACTCTATTGTGATAACAATAGAGCTATTGTGCAAGCCAAAGAACCTAGATCTCACCAACGATCCAAACATAAACTTCGGCGCTTCCATCTCATTTAAGAGATCATTGAGAGAAGGGATGTGAATATATGCAAAGTACCAACTGATGATAACATCGCTGACCCATTGACAAAGCCTTTGATACAGCAGAGATATGATCTTCATACTAGATCATTAGGCATTAGAGAAATGACTGATTAGTCTTAGTTCAAGTGGGAGTTTGTTGGATTATACCCTAAGGATTAATCATATGATGATTGTATTGACATACATTCTATCATTATGTTTTAATTTATGAAAAATTTGTTATTATTACATTTTATTCCAAATCTACGCTTTTTGAATGAATATATAATGTCCCAAGAATTTAATTATTCTAAAATTATCTCTAGTGAAGTATTATCATTAAATGGGACAATGATAATACATTAAAACTAATATGTGTAGTGACAGATGAAATTTGTCATGATATGAGATATCAAGTCAACACAGGTATATGTTAGAGAATTATTACTAGATCGATCCGCCATTAGAAATGCTACATGGGTTATTATATGAAGTATTATAAGCATTTCTTATAGTGATGATAGTGTAAGTGATCCTTAGAGTTGAGGTCACCAGAGATCCCAACATGAGGAGTTGCATGGTTTGATGCTACTAAACGTTACCCGTAACATGGTGAACTATAAAAGTGGCAATTGGATATGTACTGAATCATGTGGTGGGATGTTGAGTGATCAAGATAGTATTTGCCCCTCCTAGATAATAGGAGTGATATCTTTGGGCCCCTTGTTCAAGTGAGACCATAAAATACATAGCCGTGCTCAAATTAGTCAATATGTGATATCGAGCTCATTTGCTTAGATGTGTTTATTTGGAAATCAAAAAATGCAAAGATTGAACTATGTGAGTGCGACACGCTTCATGGCTCATGTTCTATCAAGATATCTAGGGCAAAATGATTGAATTACATGATAACATTTATTACAAGAAAAGTAATGTCGAATTACTAACATTCTTGTAACTTGGGTAGCATTGATGTGTTACAAGACACTGTTCAATGCTTATGACATAAAATAGATTTTATATCATTGCCAATGTTATAATAACCTATTGGGTCACACACTTAGATCATATCTAAAAAAGTGTAAAATTCATTTGATGAATTTTAGTTAATTTAAGAATCCTATTGCGAATAAGACTCTATAAGGTTTCCAGTTTAAATCGGTATTTGGTTTTGGATTCTAAATGGCTTTGCTTTGTGTTAATAAATCCGAAATAGTTTTGGATTTATTAATTCATGAGAGGGCTGAAAATTAGAAAGCAAAATAAGAATGGTATTCTTGTTTTGGAAGTTAATGAAATTTGGAAAGCTGAAATTTAGAATGTTCCAAAAATAGATTTTAACTTGTAGTTCAAGTAAAACTCTTTAGAAGAAGTTTTACCCTAATCTAATTTCTATAAATTTGGACTTATGATTTCAGCAGCCTCTCAACCCAATGTTAACAGAAAATCATGTTTTGTTTGCTACTTGAAACCGAAACAAAAGTCTCTTGAAAAATAAAAATTTTGCAACAAATCAAAACCTCGAAAACTTGAACCTTTGTTTCTTGTTTTCAGTAAATCATTTTTGGCTTTTCTTGTGAAGAAACAGCTACCAAATTTACATGAACACAAGGATCATTTTTACTGGTTTTAGTGCAAAATTAAAGAAAAAATAAAACCGAAGCTTGATGAAGCTTCAAAATCAGAAAAACCGAAAGCAGAATTCTTAGCTAGCACCTTCAAATTTTGCTACTTCTCTTCTTGGGTTAATTGTGTGACAATAACCTGGAACTTGGAGAAAATTGTGTGGATACCATAGAGGCAAATCTCCGCAGGGTTTTGCTGTGATTCGACGAGCAAAAATCTCCAAAAGAAAGTTCAACTGCTACCAGTTAAGGTAAATCTCTTCACGACCAGTTTGAAATCACTTCATAAGGATCCTTGGAGGAAATTAAAATTTTAAATTTCTGCTGTGTGCCATATTTAATTTCCTACATTGATATGTAATTGTCAATTAAGAAGATGAACACTCAAAGAGTAATTACTCTACGAGTTGAATGGTTTTTGAGATATCTTTGCATGAAATTTTCTTTACTAGTTAGGAAACTTTTGAACTAAAAGTAGATTATCTATGAAGTAACCTTGAGAATTGGATGCTATCTTCTTTGCTTTATACAATATTTTGTTATTTTAATCTTTTTAATGGTAGACTATGAACAATTACTTGAGGAGAAGTAATGGTTCAAGTTTGGGGGAGTGTGATCACTGCAAAATTTACCATTTAATTCCCTACAAATTTAACCCAGATTTCAATAGTTTTTATTCTTACTTTCATTGTTTACATTTCATTTAAGTTAATTTTCATATTTTCATTTTAGAACCTTATTTGATAAAAATGTGGCCAAAAAATAAGAGCTTCAAGTGTAAATCCAACGGATGAAAAGAGGATAAAAGAAGTCAAAAAGTCAAAGAAGTTAGAGTTATAATATATCTATATCTATATCTACATCTATATATATATATATATATATATATATATATATATATATATATATATATATATATATCCTTTCTTTTTCTAATTATTTGACTTTGTATTCATATATAAGGGTCCTAAGGACTTCAAGAGTAGAATAGAAGGAGAAGTTTCATAAAAAACACATGGTCTAGTTAGGGTAGTTCAATCCTTTTCAGGGATTAGGGCTAAATGAAGATCTTTTGAAAATTTCTTGGACTCCATGGATGTAACTTTAGACTAAAGATGAAAAAGAGTCTTGAAAGATGAAACCTTTAGACTAAAGTTTCTTCTTATCTTTCATCAAACACATTGTCATGTTGTCATTTGCATACCACTATGTGCATTTGCAGTTTTAAGTTATCAACATGCCATATACGAGGATATTAACAAGGGTAGTTTTGTCAGAAAAGTTCGTTCATCATCATCATCATACCTAGGAGTTCAAGAAATTTTCAACATGCCACCTCTATCTACTCCTTTCTAGTCCACATTCTCGTGATTAACACCATGACCCTTATATTTCTTCTAATCCCCCAACCCAGCTTATTTTTATATTTTGTAATTTGTGATCCTAGGACCACCCCTAACCCTATCCACTCTCTTTTTCTCCTCAATATTTTCTCAATCAATAACACCACCCTCATTTTTCTTCTAATTTACCAATCCATCACATTTTCAAGTTTCCTAATTCAAACCCTACAACCACCATCATTAATGAGAGTGCAAAAGCACTCGCTCATCATACCCTAAAAGTATGATTTCTATATTATTCGAGTAAATAGATGCTAACTAATAGAAATCAAGGAGCAAAAGATGTTTTTAGAGATCCACTCAAAGGTGCTCAGGGACCAATGACAAACAACTAGAGCTAAAAGACTTAAAAAGTCTCTTAATAGACATATTCAAGAAACTCAAATTAAAGAAGAACCCAAGACTGGTGATTACAAGCCCAAGTTAATTAATATTTTAAATGTAATTACCAATAAACCTTGTATTTAAGTCTTTAATTAATTAGAAGTCCAAATTAGAAGCCCAAAATGAAGACATGATTGAAAATCAAGGTTTCTTAGACCCTATATGGGCGAATTTAGAGTTTAACCCTAATCCCAATTGTATTTTGTGCTTTATTTTATCCTAGTCTAAAACAACTAGCATGGCTGAAATTTTAGGAGTCTTCATAGAAGATTTCCAAGTTGTATTAAGACCAAAAATTTAATTTAGTATTAGTTTAGGATTAAGTTTGAAGGTTAGGTTCTTATAAAACTTGTACTCCAACCAAATATAGGATATCTTTAGCTATAAATTAGGACTTTATTTTTGTAAGGATCAGACTAACCCTTTCCCTATAAAAGGACATGAGGGGTTTCCATAATAATCATTGAATTTTGATAATAAATTTTTTTTTTGTGAGGAGAAAGAAAAGTGTGGTTGTACCAAGAAAAAGAAAGAAAGAAAAGAAAGAAGAAGAAAAAAAAACTTTGCACATCTTTTGAACTATTCTTGTTGATTCTTGATCCTCTTGATTAATCAATCTTGATTCTTGAATTTTGTTGAAAGATCTTGAATCCTTGAATTATTTTTGAATAAAATTCAATTGGGCAGCCTCCACCTTGATCAAAATTTTTGCTCAAAAAGTTTTGTTTCCGTCCCTCTTCAAGTCTAATTTGTTTCTTGATCCAATAGCAGTTGCCAACTACCCTTTTTTCTACCCTAATTTATTGTAACTTGCATTCCTTTTCTAATTCTAAATTGTTTCCAAAGTGGATTGCATTTTAAAAAGAAATTTCAATTGTAAAGAGATTGTGTCTCCTTGTTGGAATTTATTTTACAAATTAGATTTGACCTTGTCTTCTAATCCAAGTGATAATTCAATTTGTTCTTTCCCTTCTCATAAAGGAACCTAGATTGATTTGCTTGATTCCTAATTGCACTTGGAAATTCTACTACAATTAGGATTTGTTATCCTAATCCAACTAGGATTGGAATAATCCTATTTTAACTAGGATTTGTTATCCTACCTTGACAAGGATTAGGAGTCCTATTGTCCCAAATAGCAACACTAGAGAGGGGGGGTGGGGGAGGGGGGTGAATAGGGTTGCACTAAAAATTAACAAATAAAATTTCAACCTGTAAAAATAAGTATATCAAAATGAAAATGATAATGAAGTATAGAAAAATTCACAAAAATAGATTCAATATATTTTAAATAATAAGTAAGTGCTAATATATGAAATAAATATAAAGAGAAGGGAAAAGAAACAAACACAAGCGATTTATAGCGGTTCGGCTCCAATCTTGCCTACGTCTACTCCTCAAGATCCTCTTTGAGATTTTTTACTATTCTTTGAAAAAGCTTGTTATACACTAGCTTCCAAAGGTGCTAGAAAATCTTATTAAGTAATTCTATCCTCGAATCACTTCACACCAAATGAATCTATTCCTGAAACATTTACACCAAGTGACTTTATCCCCAAATCACTCAACAAGACTCTCTCAAAGAATATCTCCAATCTAAGTTCTAACACTTAAACCAAGATCAATAAGAGTTCCCCCAACTCTCACAAACAAATAAAAGGGTAATAAATTTCCCTTTCTTACAACAATAAATATGAGTTTAAAACTCAATCAACTAAGATCAAAACTCTCACAAGTTGAATATGAAAAATGAAGCATAATTGTGGAAGAAATCACTCAAAAACTTATTTTTCTTTGTAAGCACTTTTTTCTTGCCTTATCTTTTTTTCTTCTCTTGCTCTTCTACATTAGTCTGAGTCTAAGGTTGTATTTATAGGCATAAATTCTAAAATGGCCATTGCTAACCGAAAAGACTCTTTTGCCCTTCAAAGAATTTGAATTTTCTTGCTTTCAATGCTTCCGTTCAAATTTGGATTTCCAGAATATATTTGTGACCATTGTTTCTCCCATATAACATTCATAACTGAAAATTCCTCAGAGTAATGACTTTTTAGCTCTCTGAATTGGATATCACGTGGAGAAATTTCAGCTTCATCCAACGGTTAGATCTTCAAATATAGCCATTAAACCAAGGCTAGCTCCAGACAACCTTTTCTGACAATCTGCATCTATATTTTGATATTAAAGATATTGTTTCACCATTATTATTTTAGAATTTGGAAAACTTTAAAATACAAAAGTTGTATTTTTTTATGTCTTCTTTTCATACACAAAATTTTGTAATTTTTAAATTTTTAAATTTTGAGTTATGTCTCAAAAACCGAAGCTAGCTCCAGACTCCAGAATTAAAGTATCTTCTGTAATAACTAATCTTTCATCTCATTTTTGAACATCTAAACTTCGAATCTAGAAAATGTTTAGTTCAGTAAAGTTGTAAATATGGACGTCTAGTTTACTATATTAAAATTTCGCAACAATTGAACTATTAGATTTTATATATCATCAAAATACTAACATATATCTGATTTCTCTGTTCATTCAAATTTACCTTCTAGTTCAAGTTTTCATCTTTCACTAATTTCCGTTACTCTAAACTTTGAAATTCCTTTCTTGCTTCATCCAAATTAGGTAAAAATGCCTTAAAAGTAATATTAATCTTTTCCAAGCATATTATCTTCAATCTATCAAATTAAAATATTTCATTGAATGTCTATTTGAAAATTAATTACGAAAATTCAATTCAATGTTTGTTATCATCAAAATCAATTATAAAATTGAGTTATAAACCTTGTGTCAACAAGTCCTACTCCAACTAGGAGTCCAATTCCAACTAGTAATCCTACCCTACCTAAGATTTGGAATCTTAATTTGATTAGAATTTGGAATAATTTTCTTTCTTTGAAAATCTCTCCTTGCCCGAATCATCTTTGCTTTTGTTTTCTGAAATTTTCCTTGTTTCTTTTAGTTATTCTTTCATGGGGTCTCAAGTGTTACACATTGATAACCTTGGTATGCTTTTGAAAGCTCAATTAAGAATTTTAAATCACAAAATGAGAGGAAAAAGGCTTGAGTGATTTCATCAAAAGTGTAAAATTCAAATAAAAGAGTGAAACACTTTGGTTGTGTATAGTTTAAATTTAGGTGAGGAAAATAGTTATTGTGAGGTTATTTTCCTTATCTTTTTCCATCACTTAAAACAACCATGGAGGAGGCACCAAAGAAGACCTTAGATCAAAAAACTTTAAAGAAACATCTAGCAATATTGACCCTTCTAACAGAGACCATGAATGAAAGACTTTTAGCCATGAATCTATCCATAAGGGAGGATCAAAAAAAAGTTTCACAATCTCAACAAACAAATCAAGATCCCATGTTTAAAGAGGAGGAGGCTTATATGGGGAATAAAAAGCAGAGGTATCCCATAGCATGCAAAGGAGAGAGGGTGTTCCAAGGCAAGAGTGATCTGGAAGCCTATCATGAACGAAAATGAAGGCAGAGCTTGTCTTTGAAGTTCACAACTACTCAGAGGAGAAAATGTCAAACTGGTTGCGATCAAATTCACAAACTATGCCATTGTGTGGTAGGGCCAGTTGATTGTGTCTAGAAGAAGAAATCGAGAAAGACCAATCAGCACTTGGGAGAAGATGAAAATCTTGCACAAACGATTTGTGCCTCCTCATTAATACTGGGAGTTGTATAAGATATTTCAAGTAATCACTCAATGGTCCAAAACTATTGATAAGTACTACAAAGAAATGGAGGTAGCTATGATTAGACCTAACGTGGAAAAAGATCCCAAGGAGACCATGGCTCGATTCCCAGGAGAATTGAAATGGGAAATTGCCAATATTATGGAGATGCACCACTACTTGACTATTAAACAAATGGTGCACATGGTTGAGAAGGTTGAAAGGTAATTATAAAATCAAGATTCTTCTAGATAGAGTACATTATATCCTTCATCTACCTGGTGTGGTTCATAGCCCAAGAAGGATATAAAGGTTGAACCTAAAAAAGTTGCTACTTCCAACCTTCCCAACATGACAAGGACCAGTATCACCACTCAAAATTCCAAAGTGTCCACTGCTAATCCTAAACTGTCTATCGAGATCACTTGTTTCAAATGTTGGGATAAATGGCATATTGTTTCTCAATGCCCTAACAAATGCATGATGATGCTTCAAGAAGATGGTACATATGAAAATGAAAGTGATTGGGAATCTAACCATGAGGGAATGCCACCTTTAGCAGGAGAAAGCGATGAAGAGGTAGAATTACTATTGAAGGTGAAGCATTGGTGACAATGAAAGCACTTAGTCTGCATATAAAGGAAGACAATGATGAGCAAGAACCAGCATCTTCCATCTTTGCTACCACATCCATAATAAAAGCATGCATGGTGATTTTTGATGATGGTAATTGTACCAATGTGGCTAACACTAGGCTTGTAGAAAAGTTAAAATTGCTAGTGATTAAACATCTACGTCCTTATCATCTATAAATGATTGAATGAATGTGGAGAGTCCAAGTAATATGGCAAGTGCTAGTTCCATTCTCAATTGGCAAGTAGAAAGATTAGGTTTTTTGTGATGTGGTACCAATGCAAGTCAGCCACTTACTTCTTGGCCATCTTTGGGAGCATGATCGAAAAGCCAATCATAATAGTTATACGAATAAATACTATTTCATAATGAATGGCAACAAGATAACTCTTATATCTTTGTTATCTCAATATGTATAACAAGCAAATGACAATGAAATATAAGAGTGAGAAAAGGCAAAGCGAGTTAGAGAGCACCATAAAAGACAAAGAAAATGAAAATAATAAAGAGATAAATAAGATAAAAAATGAGGGTGAGTATGAGATAAAACCCAAGGGGAGAGGAAAAGAATTGGTTGAAAATAAAGTCAAGAGATCTTTGAGTGAAAAGCCAATGATGAGAGATTAAAAAAAAAGACAAATTTCTATGGGAGTGCACATGAGGTAGATAGAGCTATTTCTTCTCACAAGCTTCTTGTTATACTTATGTATCAAGAAGTTCATTTATCACTAATGACTTACCTCCAGATTTGCCTATCGAAGTTGTGTTTTTTGAAGACATTCAAAGATGTGTTTACCAAAGAGATTTCAAATGGCTTACCATCAATTTGTGGGATTGAATACAAGATCGACTTTGTTCCTAGAGCTAAAACTTCAAACAAACTTGCCTTAGAGCTAATCCTAAAGAGATAGAGAAATTGCAAAGGCAAGTGAACAAATTACTAGTCAAAGGACACATTCCTGAATCCTTGAACCTGTTTGCTTTCCCTGTAATTTTGGTACCTAAAAAAGATAAAAGTTATTGCATGTTCGTTCATTGCCAAGTAGCCAATCAAATAATGATAAAATATTGTCATCACATTCCTAGATTAGATGATATATCTAATAAACTATGTGGTGCTTGGATATTCACAAAAATAAAATTTGTCATCAGATTAGAATAAAAGAAGGAGATGAATGAAAAGCTACTTTTAAAACTAGTTTTGATCTATATGAATGGTTAGTAATGCCTTTTGGTTTGACTAATGCCCCTAGTACATTTATGCATCTAATGAACTAGGTTTTAAGAGCTTAAATTAGGAAACTTATTGTTGTCTGCTTTGATGATATGTTGATATATAGCAAAGAATTAAAAAAGCCTGTTGAACATTTTAAAATGGTTTTAAGTATTTTGTAAGGTGAGCAACTTTTTGCTAACATTAAGAAGTGTACAATTTGTGTTTCGAAATTTTTATTTGTTGGTTTTGTTGTAAGTGTAGAAGGTATAAAGGTTGATAATTCAAAACTTGAAGCCATCAATAATTGGACAACCCATTCTAACATTTTTGAGGCACATAACTTTCATGGTTTAGCTAGCTTTTATTGAAGATTTGTTTAAGATTTTTCTAAAAAACATGCTATACTAACCAAGATTATCAAAAACGATATCATTTTTC
Organism: Gynochthodes officinalis; assembly: GCA_020080225.1. Classification (NCBI taxonomy): domain Eukaryota; kingdom Viridiplantae; phylum Streptophyta; class Magnoliopsida; order Gentianales; family Rubiaceae; genus Gynochthodes; species Gynochthodes officinalis. The sequence continues at coordinate 37,995,691 of CM034619.1, read as the reverse complement.
ATTGGGGAGCTGAGTAAGAAAAGGCATTTAACTAGCTTGAATGCGACTTTATTTTTGTTTGTTTACTAGTATTACCTAACTTTGACAAAATGTTTGAATTAGAATGTGATGCATCAAGTGTAACTGTTGGTTTGGAGCTATTCTTATGCAAGGGTATCATTCGATTGCATATTTTAGTGAAAAGTTCAATGCCGGTGCATTGAACTATCTAACATATGAAAAAGAGTTTTATGCCATGGTTCCTGCTTTGGAAGTTTGGCAACACTAACTTTGCCAAAGGAGTTTGTCATCTATATCGACCATGAGTCCCTTAAGCACTTGAAGGGACAAAACAAACTAAACAAGAGACACACCAAGTGGGTGAGTTTCATGGAGACATTTTCTTATGTGATCCAGTATCAACATGGCAAGGAAAATATAGTAGCTGATGTGCTATCTCGAAAGTATACTCTTCTCACTACCCACAACACTAAATTGTTAGGATTTGAGTATATTAAAAATATATATCCTGTTAATCTTAACTTTTCTACTATTGATGTAGCCTACGAACAGTTTGTATTCAATAAGTTCTATAGACATGAAGGTTACTTATTTCGTGAAAATAGATTATGCATATCTTCTTGTTCTTTACAAGAACTTCTATTCCCTAAGGCTCATAGTGGGATTTAATGGGACATTTTGGAGTCTTAAAACTTTAGATGTCTTATTTGAACATTTTTTCTAGCCTAACATGAAAAATGATGTAGTAAGAATCTATGATAGGTGTGTAACTTGTAAGCAAGCTCAATCTACATCCCAACCTCATGGATTGTACACTCTATTGCCCATACCTAGTTCACCGGGGGTCGACATTTACATGGACTTCGTCTTAGGACTAGCACATTCTCGATGAGGTATGGATTCTATTTTAGATGTAGTAGATCATTTTTCTAAAATGGCTCATTTTATTACTTATAAAAAGTTCAATGATGCAAGACTTGTAGCCGATTTGCTCTTCAATGAGGTGATCCAACTGCATGGAGTTCAATGACGCATAATCTTTGATAGGGACATCAAGCTTGTGAGCTATTTTTTGGAAGACACTATGGGGTAAGATGGGTACTAAGTTGTTGTTTTAATCAACCAACATCCACAAACCGATAGTCAGGTCAAATACAGGTAACAAATTGCACTTTGGGTATGTTGCTTTGAACTTTGATTCAACGAAACTTAAGGAGTTGGGAAAATGTTTACCTACTGTGGAATTTGCATATAATCATACTGTGCATTCTACTATTAACCATTCCCCTTCTGAAATTGTTTATGGCTTTAACCCTTGGATGCCACTAGACTTATCACCAATGCATGTAAAGGAACAGTTAACCTTAGATGGTGCCAAAAAGGCTAAACTTGTGATAAACATGAAGGAGCAAAAGACATGCTTGGAGATCCACTCAAAGGTACTCGTGGGCTAAGGACAATAGTTAGAGCCCATTCAAGAAACTCAAAATTTAAAAAAAAAAAATGAAGTCCAAGATTGGTGATTATAGGCCCAAGATAATTAATAATTTAAATGTATTTACTAATGAACCTTGTTCTTAAACCCTTAGATAATCAAAAGCCCAAATTAAGGGCATGGCCAAAAACTAGGGCTTCTTAAACCCATGGTCGAATTTAGGGTGGGTTTTAATCCTTCTCCTAATTGCAACATTTACTTTCTTTGATCCTAGTCTAAAACAATTAGCTATGGCGGAATTTTCAAAAGTTTTCTTAGAAGATTTTCTAGTTGTATTGAAGCCAAACTTTTAATTTAGTATTAGTTTAGGACGAGGTTCAAAGGTTGGGTTCTTATAGAACATATACTCCAACCAATTATAAGATATCTTTAACTACAAATTAGGACTATATTCTTGTAAGGATTAGACCAATTATGGCCCTATAAAAGGATACCATAATGATCATCAAATTTTGAAAATAAAATTTTTATTTTGTAAGGAATTCACAATTCTAAATTCTTTTCAAAACTTTTAAGTGTATTAAGTTTGTCCTTGTGCTACTCTTGTGATTTTTCTCCCTTAACTTTTAGCATTGCTTCGTCACATATTGACACCAAGGTTTCAATCCATATTGTTGGATTGAGGTCAAAGTTTGTCCTACTCAAAACAAGTTAGTTCAATTGTTCAATGGTTGTTCTTGGGGCCATCCATTCATGTTTTGAGTTTTTAAGTCAAGTTCCACATTAGATTAGTATTAGAGCCATTTGGGTAACCCCTTAGAATTGTTCATGTCTCTTTTTGTTATTCGTGTATTTGTGGTATTCTTGTTCTTATTGTTTCTTATCTTATCGATTATTGTCTCTTCTAACCCATGATCTCTCTTTGTTTCTTCCATTTTTCATTCTTGTTTCTTTCTAAATTATCCTTAAATTTATCATTCTTTTGTTTTAGCCTTTGAATTTGTGCTACTACCCAAAATTTTCTTGATATGTTGTTCCAGATTTTTTGAATCCCAAGAATCCTAAAATTCTGCCCAAGGCACTTCTTATTGTTTTAGTCTTTTGTTTATCAAGAAATCAAGCACTACCATGAAAGGAAAGAAAAGAAAAGAAGAAATAGTTTCGTTAAAAAAAAAAAAAAAAAGAGTGTGGCCGAACCAAGAAAGAGAAAGAAAGAAAAGTTACACGGCTATTTATTGTTCTTGTTGATTCTTGACCTTCTTGATTGATCAATATTGATTCTTAAATTTCTTGTTTAACGATCTTTAATTCTTGAACTATTTTCGAATAAAATTCTTGAATAAATTCAATTGAGTAGCTGCAACCTTTATCAAATTTTCAGCCCTAAAATTTTTGTTTCAATCCTTCTTCAAATCTAATTTGTTTTTTGATCTAATAATAGCCGCCACCGACCCCTTTTCTGCCCTAATTTATTGTAAATTGCAATCCTATTTTAATTTTAAATTGTTTTCTAAGTGGATAGCATCTTGAAAACCAATTCCAATTGTAAATAGATTGTGCATTCTTGTTGGAATTTATTTTACAAATTGGATTGAGTCTTGTCTTCTAATCCAAGTAACAATTGAATTTGTTCTTTCCATTTCATAAAGGAACTTTGATTGATTTGCTTGATTCCCAATTGGATTTGGAAATCCTACTTCAATTAGCATTTGTTGCCCTACAACAACTAGGGCTTGTTGTCTTAATACAACTAGGATTGGAATCCTATTTCAACAAGGATTTATTGTCCTACCTTGGAATCCTACTCTAACTAGGAGTCCTACTCCAACTATGAATTCTACTTTAATAGGAGTCGTACTTCAATTAGGACTTCTGATCAGAACCAAGGAGTTGTTCAACCTACTCGCCAAGTATTTGATCTATATAAGCATGTTACTGGTCCAATGATCAGAGCTAGGTCTAGACGACTTCAAGAAATCTTAAGTGGTTTAATTCATGACATCCAAGCTCATCAAGCATGCGACCAAGACTTGTAGCTCATTAATCTATTGCAAGTCCATCTTGAAGAACACCAGTCTTGCCTTGGTCGATTTCTAGTGTAATAGTAGGCCAAGTTGTTTAGCTAATTTCTTAGCTTAAGTTCTAGGTAATTGTTAGAAATTGGAAACCAGGAGTGGCTGAATTAAGCAATCCCTTGGCCGCCCCTTGCTTGTTCTTTTTATCTTTATTTTCTTTTTATTTTAGTTGCCTAATTTGTAAACTTTTTTTTTCCAAAAACGATCACTATATTAATAACAAACAGTGTTATATACAAAGTATCGTCTACTGACGGTGAAAGCCTTAGTCCTCGCAATGAGACTAAGTAAAGCTTAACTGATACACTGAATCGATTAAAACTACATCATAGCTAAACAACGCTAGCTATGCCAGACAACAATAAAACTAAAACAAATGCAAAAACAAAAAGACCAAGCTTGATTGTCACTAGACTAGCAGTAGGAGTCGCATGCACTAGATAGAACTGAACACAGATACGAAATGTCGTCATTGGTCCCTAGCTTCTGCCCATGCCACTCGACACGCTACCTAGCTTTTGCCCAAACTGGCCACATCCACCTCCATATAGAAAGAACAATTGCCTAATTCAGGGCGTCTACAATGCCACTCAATAGGCGCAAATAAGTACCTAAAAAAAAGATTTAAAAGTAGCAACAATGCAAAATTGCACCTTTGCTGCACCACAAATCGCCCCTACTGCCTTTGTTGGAGAGAAAAATGCCCAGCCTGGGCCCACCAAAGTGGAAAATCTCCTAATTTGTATACTTGAAGAAAGCCTTTTATGGCCAAACCTCCAAGTCCATTTGGCATTAGGTTTTTTTTTTTCCCTTTTTGTTTGAAGACTGCTCTTTATTTCTAAAATGGTCTTAGCCAACTTTAGTAATTTTATTAGATTTAGGATTTGGTTGTTACCTTTTCAAGGCCAATTGTACTCTATATAAGGGCCTATTCAACCATGAGAATAATAGAAGTTCAAAAAGATTTTGGTGACATTATGTCTTTGAGATTTGATTGAATCAATCTCTTTGTTCTTTCATAGAGCAGTTGGCTTATCAAACCTGACCTGTTTGTGGCACCTCTGAGTCTTATCAATCTAGTAGAACCTTAGATTGTGGCAATGCTTCATCCATAGGTCTCGTTTCTCTTCGTTTTATTTGTTTCTCAAATTAAGTCTTAGGTCCTGTTTCACTTATTGTGTATTGCTGATTCCTTATAGCCGTGAGGTGCACATCAATTGGGTATTAGAGCTCTAGAGGTAAAACGAAATCTATTTACATCCTTCTTTTTCTTTTGTGGCCAAAAAATCTATTTTTGTTGGTAGTCAAAATAGTTGTTCAGCCCTAGTCCTCGAGACTTGGTTAAACTTTTTCTTGCTACCCACTTTTTGTGTAGTTAACTTGGGTTTTTACTTATTCCTTGTATAGCCGATCACTTGAGCTTACCCCTCCAAAATCTTCGTTCTTGTTATTTTTTGTGAGTTGTTCTTCTTCTTGTGAAAAAAAAATGAGAGAAAAGAAAGAAAGAAAGAAGAAGAAGAGAATAACATTCGTGTGTCTGAACTATTGCAATTTTTTTGCATACTTGATTCTTGCTTCTTAAATTCTTGTTGAAAAGTTGCCTTGGTTGCTTACTTCAAGAATTATGACAAAATTTTGCATTCCCAAAATCATGCTCTCCTTGTTTAAAAAGTCAAGTGTGATTGAACTTTCCTTATCACAATTGGATTTAGAATTGGGTAGCACCACTTTTAGAAAGCTTGCACTTTTGGCAACTTCCTTATACACTTTGGCTGAATTTCCTAGACAAAAAAGGCTGCAAGAATTGTTTCATATTTTGACTTTACTTTCCTTTCTTGAAGTTACCTTCTTTTTAGTAAGCTCCATATTTATTTCCTTCTAGATTCCATATTTGTTTTTTTTTTCTTCCAATTCCAATTTGTTTTTGGATTTGTCTAGTTTCCTATTTAATAGTTTTCATTATTCATTCTTTCAATTCTACTTTGTAGTTGGATTTGCTTAGTTTCTTATTTCCTTAGTTTTCTTATTTGTATCTTAATTCCAATTTGTTTTTGGATTTCCTAGTTTCCTAAATTGTTAACTTTCCTTAAGTTCTATACTTCCTAATTCATAAATTTCTCTATTTGGACCATTTCCTTGGTCGAATTTCCTACTTTCCTTATTGGTAAGGTGGGCTGTTCTAAGTAAGAACTTAGAGAAAAGTTGATTGAGTGAGGCGAGGCATAAAAAAAACCGAGAGCATACTCATACACGCTCCTACTTCAAAATTTTCCATATTATTTTTTTTTGCACTAACCTTTTTGCAGGAACTATGTCAAAAGGAGTAGTTCCACTCAACCAAAAGACAATTAAAGATTGGACGAAACACATGAACCAAAACACATTCGAATTTTGTAGATCAACTTTAGACTTTGCAATTAAAGATTCAATCCAATGACAATAGGATTGAGCAATTGGCAAACACTCTCCAAGAAAGCATGAAATCCATTGCTGACTCATTATCAAAGAAGCCAAAATCTAGAACAAAAGTCACTCAAATTATGACAATAATGAAGAATCCGATGGGGCTTCTACTTTTTCTTCGAGGCCGAGGTCAATTTGGAAAAATTGACAAAGATTTGGAAAGTATATAGATGCGAATTCCAGCATTCCAAGGTAGGGGAGACCCTGAAGCATACTTGGACTAGGAAAAGAAGGTTGAAAGAATATTTGATTGTCACCATTTCTCTGAAGAAAAGAAGGTCAAGCTTGCAGTTGTAGAATTCACTAACTATGCAATAATTTGGTGGGATCAACTCATAACATTAAGGAAGAGAAATAGAGAGCACCCCATCCGCTCTTGGGAAGAGATGAAGACAATTATAAGAAAGAGATTCATTACATTATATTACCATAGAGAATTGTACAAAAGACTGCAAAGTTTGCAACAAGGTACAAAGAGTGTCACTGAATACTTCATTGAATTAGAGGTTGCACTCATCCGAGCTAACATAGAGGAAGATAAAGAGAATACAATGGCTAAGTTTTTGCAAAGATTGAACCTCAAAATAGCCAATATCTTCGAACTTCACCATTACTTGGAAATTAAGGAGATGGTTCACATGGCTAAGAAGATGGAAAGGCAATTGAAGAAAAAAAAATTCAAAACCAAGCTATAGGCCTAGCAAGTCTTATTGGAAGCCCAATGGGGATAAAAAGAGTGAAAGAAAGAGTGAAACTAAAACATTGGCTGACTCTTCCAAGGTAAAAGAAGTCAAAACGAAAGAGCAACCCACACTTTCTGCTAGAAGTCAAGATATCACTTGCTTTAAATGTTAATGCAAAGGTCATATAACTGCCCAATATCCTAATAAACAAGTGATAATCAACTTAGATGATGGGGACGTGATTTCTGACAGTAAATCCAATGATTCTATGTCTCCTCTAACTGAAACTGATGGTGAAAAAGATGTTATAGTTGGAGAAGCACTAGTTACCTTGAAGTCTATGCCCAAACATTTAATGGTGAGTGATGAAGAGTCTTCAAATAGAGAAGAAGTATTAGTGATCATGAGATCACTTAGTGCTCAAACCGTGAATAATGACGAGCAAAGGGAGAACATATTTCATACCAAGTGCCTTGTACAAGATAAGGTTTGTCGCTTGATCATTGATGGAGGAAACTGTACTAATGTGGCAAGTAAAATCTTAGTAAAGAAGTTGTCACTACCTACACTTAAACTTCTCGACCTTATAGATTGAGATGGTTAAGCGATACTGTTGAACTAAATGTGAACAAACAACTGTTGGTGGCCTTCTCGATTGGAAGTTATAAAGATGAAGTCCCATGTGATGTAGTCCCAATGGAAGCTGGCCACATACTTTTGGGACGACCATGGCAATTTGATAGGGATATTCGACATCATGGCAAGACTAATAAATATTCCTTTATGATGAAGGGAAAACCTATTACTCTCAACCCTATGTCACCTCAACAATTTTATGAAGATCGTCTCAAGATTATCAATGAGAAGAAAAGGGTTAAGGAGAAGAAAGAAAGGGAGCAAGTGACCACAAGTGAGAAAAATCAATCCGTCATTGTGCACAACAAGACAGTGAAAGGGAAAGCCAAGAGCAACTTCTATACTAGTGATAGGGAGGTTACAAATGTAGGAAACCAAATATAGTATGCAGTAGAAATTTAAAATTTTTGGTTTCTTCCAAGGATCCATACAAAGTGAGATCAAACTAGTAGTGAAGGATTTTACTTTATCAGTAGCAGTAGAGTTTTTTTGCGAAGATCGTTGCCCATCAAATTACCAACAAAACCAGCATAGCCCTACCTCTATAGTATCCAAACGATCATTCCAAGCCTCTAGTTATTTTTGAAAAATAACCAGTAAAGGAGAAACAAAAATCCGATGGTGCTTGCCTGGATTTTTGCTTTCAGGTTTCTCTTAAGCTTTCAGCTCAAGGATCAATTTTCTTCTTGTTTCTCTAACAAAGAAGCAGCGGCTATTTTTCTCTAAAGAACAATTGAAGAGCTTCTCATTTTGATGAAAATAATCGCAGCTAATTCTTCAAAAGAAAAGTCAAATAATTTCTTTTTCTAGACAAGAAAAACAAGGTTCGGTTTTGGGGCTGTTTTCTTCAAAAGAAAAACTGCATAATTTTTCTCTCAAAGAAAGCTAAGTTTAGCTTTCTTTTGTGGCAAGAAAAATGTGAATTTTATTGTTCACATTAGGGTGTGACTATGTAAATTATAATCCCATATA